>JANHMN010000014.1:49574649-49593206 GCA_030674055.1 Rhabdomys pumilio | reverse complement strand
TCTCTCTCTCTCTCTCTCTCTCTCTCTCTCTCTCTCTCTCTCTCTCTGACACTAACTCACTCTGCAGCCCAGATTGCCCTGCCTCAGCTACCAGCCTACTGAATTACTCTTGAATCCTATTAGATTTATGTGTAAAGCAGTTTCTTACAATGCTTCTCTGTTTCTTTATATTAACATATACATATGTGCATATGTATATATATTTGTAAACTTATTAAATCTATATACTTACTCATAAATTAAGGCAAAATATCTATTTATTCATAATGATTATTTATCTACATATAAAGAGCCATAGATAAGGAAGGAAGGAGATACTGTGACAGAAACAGTAACATCAGACACTCCAAACCTCCCCTCCAGCAAAACCTTGCTGCTTGCTGTCACCTGTTTCTGTAACCCCCCTCCCAGAATCATCGGAGACCTGCCACCCTCCTTCATGTCCAGGCTTACAGTAACTCCCTGCAGATACTTCACACCTCCTTCTCCTCCTGAGTGGCTCCTCTCCATTTGGCTACTCTTTTGTCCTGATGGATTACAAGATCTAATAGGTAAAGATTGAAGGTTCCTGAAACAACTCCTGGGATATAGGAAATATTCCTAAGGTAGTTATCAAAATCATTTAAAAGTGTGTTTAATAAACTTTGGGTGAGTTCTGTGCACTGTCCATAGTCAATTTGTTCAGGCCAGTGTGCTATCCATGCCTTCCTGAATTCACACAAGGAAAAGGCAGTTAGATGATTTATGAGAATGTCAAACGCCCTTTTCGTTCCCCCACACAACCATGGTACTGAAGTCTTAACTGGGAAAACTTGGGTATATACAAAAAAAAAATAATAAAATAAAAAGTCTTTAAAAACTCTTTTCTTTTCCCCTTACTTTATTCTAATGAATCTCTGCAGAGATCAAAGCAAGGGTCTTAGTGTTTCCTAGTAAACTATCATGATTTAAAAAGTGTTCTTGGTATCTTCCAGGAACAAATCTTCCTCACCTGGAGACCACCAAGGGGTCTTGTCAGCATGTGGACCCACATTCAAAGATTCTACCTACTAACCAGTTTCTCTTTGAATTAACAAGATGATATTGTCTATATTGCCAAAATCAAAGCAAAATGCTTCTTTTTTTTTTTTAATGTGAGAACTCAGGAAGTGTGACTCACTGGAACAGATATGCTAAATCCATCTACAGGGTGTTTGGAATATTTTTACTTCATACACACATTATATCACACTGCTTGAATTACCCAATATTATTATTCTTAAGAGTTAGTGTAAATTATTAAAGTGGGGAGGGGTCAAATTTTCTGTGCTTTGCATATGTACTCATCTGTTCATTTATTTCATTTTGAGGCGCTGTCGACAGAGAGGACTGAACTAAGTGGCAGATACACACTAGGGAACAAAACAGACTTGTGTTTGTCTGCCTTGGAGGTAAAGAGGGAATAAACCAGTAACCCAATAAGGATGAGAGGATGAGAGGAGGAGCATGCCTTGCTGGGGGAGTCAGGAAAGCCCTCTGTGAAGCAATATTGTGTTCCATACTGAAGAATGAAAAGAAGGAAGCCAAGAAAGGAAGTGGATTGGAAATATGTGGGTCGCAACACTTGTAACGGCTGAAGGGAGGAAAGTGTATCATCTAGTCCATAGTGTAAAAAGGTCATTCCCCCAAATCTGTCCTCCCTAACATCTGGATTTTGCTCTTCCTTCAGCCGTTGGCTTCGATATCTCTTCTGTCTGGATTCCCACTCTGTCCTGGACACTGAGAAAATGGGGGGAGATATTTTAGTAAAAACCACATATTGAGTTTCCAGAACAGAATTCAGTTTAATAGATGTACCAGTTGTTGTCTGTGCAAGCTCAACCTAGTGGCACCTTGTCAACTGCAGCCACTCTATTATTTCCCGTCACTCCTTGACGTAAAGCCTCTAGCTCATGGCTAGAACACTTAAGAAAGAAAAACACTTCTGATTGGATACATGATGGGGTTGGTTATCCATTGCCTTACATAACTAAGGTACTGGTTTTGTAAGCCAAAGTCTAAGGCCTCTGTTGGTCTTATATGTAATCCCACAAATTTAAGACACTTCAAGTCTGTTTAATTCTGTCCTCAATATATTAATACTGGTACCTCTATGCCAGAGAATCTTAACAGTTGAGTTGGGGAATGACTCTCCAGATTTTTAGCATTATTTTTCAATGCTGTTCAGTCAGCATTTTATTGAATATACTTCAAAGAAGACTGTCATCAAGGCTCAATGAGTCATGGAAGGAACTGGAAGGAATCAGAAAATCTGACTTAAAATCCCAGTAGAGCTTAGTGACTGTGAGCTTGGT
Organism: Rhabdomys pumilio; assembly: GCA_030674055.1. NCBI lineage: Eukaryota > Metazoa > Chordata > Mammalia > Rodentia > Muridae > Rhabdomys > Rhabdomys pumilio. The sequence goes on along the minus strand of JANHMN010000014.1, from coordinate 49,590,873 downwards.
GCGAATGCTTGTGTGATTTGCAATTAATTTCTCTCATTCGCCGTTTGCATGTCACAGTGAAATAATGGAATACTGTCTCTCTAATGAAAGGCATGTGTCAACAGAGTTAGACATGTTACCCAGTTAATCACCACAAATGCTGGTTGAAATATAAATGTTGGATAAGGTATTAAAGGGAAAGTTGTCAAAGAAAGAGAGTATGCAGTGTTTGGTAGGCAAGCTTCAGTTGTGGAAAGTTGTAATTGAAATTTCTCTAATTTCCAATTCCACCATTGCTGCTCAGGAGCTCCTTAAGTAACCAGCGCCTCCAGTTCCTTGAAGTTCAGTTTTCTCATCTATTCAAACGGAGAGAGAAACTTTTAGCTGCGCTTCGTAATTAAGGATATTGTTGCTGTGATGAAAACACAGCCAAAAGCAATTGGAGGAGGAAAGGGTTTCTTTGACTTGCATATCCCTAGTCACAGCTCACCGGAGGCAGGAACTCAAACCAGACAGGAACCTGGAGTCAGGAGCAGAGGCCAGGCAGGAGTGCTGCTTATTTTCTTGCTTCATGTGACATGCTCAGTCTGCTTGCTTATAGAACCCATGACCCCCAACCCAGGGATGGCACCATGCACAATGGCAGTGATCTCCCTATTAGTCACTAATTAAGAAAACTCCTGATAAGCTTGCCCACAGCCCAATATTATGGAGGCATTTTTTTTCTCAGTTGTAGCTCCCTTTTCTTAAATAATTCTAGCTTGTGTCTAGTTAATATTAAACTAGCCAGGGCACTGTGTTACACAGATCACGTGCAGAAGCATATGTAAAGCAGCAATGGGGAACACTCTCTCCAACAGTGGGCCTTTCTTCTGCATTAGCTTTTCTTTTACTTACTAGCAATTTCAATAAAACTATACAAATACCTTTCTTCCATTGTAGTTTTAAGAATAGAAAAGACTTCCCAAACTGGATTGTCTATAAAACTCCTATCACAGAAATAAATCTTAAAATGACCCAAGAAACATAACACTTTTTGGGTGAAAATCTTCACTACCTCTAGGGAAGTGTTTCTATTTGGAATATATAGCTCCTAACACATGATATACAGTAACTGGACTCTGGCAATCCTGTGAACATTCTTCAGTACCAATTTTTCTTTACTCTAAGAATCTAATCCTGCCATCTTGTAAAAGTGATTGATACAGATATAAAAGTTAGTCCCGCATATAAATCAGAAAGAATGAGTTACATAAAGCTATGCTAAGTCCCTTATTTTTCTATTTGTTACACACATCAAAGTTTATGCATTGTTATTTTGCCTGGGATAATGCTATGGAAAGTTTTTAATTAAAAAACAAACTTTCCAAAAGGATATATTAGGTTGAGCTTAAGATGAAAGTGTTTTCTTCTGATGTTTCCTATACCAACATAATAAGTCACATACTGGAAGCTAAGGTCAATGCTAAGGCTTCAGATCACTTTAGGTCACTTAAATCTCTCACTATGTGGAATATTTCCATGTGTACATAGACTCCTTATACAGATGAGACTACTGAGATTCAGAGAAAGTAAGAAAATATTCAAGGTGGCAAAAATTGCTGCTAATGATTTTATAACCTAAATCACAAAGTCTCAGTAGTTCTACATAATCATGATCTGTACAGTGCGAAAAAAACAAAACAAAATAAAATAACATAAAACCAATCTAATATAAATTTTATTCATTTGTTGCCTTTATTATTTTGTGCATTTATCAATAAATGGTTGTTAGCTTGATATTTTCTTGCAAACTTATTTTATGGATGATGGATTTGTTTGCCTTTACAAAAAAAACCTCTCTCTCTCTCTCTCTCTCTCTCTCTTTCTCTCTCTCTCTCTCCTTCTTTCTCAGCCACACACAAATGCAAGGTTTATATTTAGCCACATCTTTTCTACCTCCGTTTATAAAATATCTTTTAGTGTCTAACAACATTGCCTCCCAGTTTCCTTCCCAGTTGACTCATCGGCAAGCCTGTGGATGCCGCCTTGATCTTTTGAGCAGTCAAGCTTTGCTCAGAAACTCTTTTGAAAATGAGCCAGATTTTAAGAACATAGTTTGGTGGTGAAAAATAAGCTTCCTTCTTAATGCTTGCTCAATGCGTTCCCATCTCTCTTTCTTTAACTGCTTCGCTCACATCGCTCTGGCTTAGGATTTATTTCTCCTTGAAGAATTTGTTGTCTCAAAAATTAATTACTTTGCTGCTAATAAAATTAGGGTTTCAGAAAAACCGAGGCTAGGTAACATTATCCCTCCTTCTGGGAAGCATACCTGTGCTCTCCAATGTGGGACGTAAGATTTCTATAAATCAGCTTCTTTGCTTAAACAGTTTAACAAGATTCTTATTTTGTTCTCTTTTTTTGGCAATTATTTGTAAAATATGCAACTCTCCGTGTTTTAATTCTTAAAAAACTAATTAGTGAGCTGATGGGATGATTTGTCTTTTGTGTCTGTGAGCATACACTTGGTTGTGATACTGGATGCCGCTGTGGTTTGCCTGTGGGCTTCGGTGGATGGAATCCATCTTAACCGAGCCCAATGCAATCACGACTAATGTAGGAAGAAGTTGAAAGGGAAAAAAAGAAAAAGAGTGAAATGTTTGATGAGTCTGTCATTGGAAAAGGCTGAAGTGTAAAATCTCACGCAAGAAAGACAAAGTGTTTTTACTCAAATAGTTACCCTTTTCAAGATGGCTTTTAATGGAGGTAGCTGCCCTGCTGCACGGGGGAAGAACCCTGGGTGATGACTGTGATGGACATGAGTTGTGTAGTCAACAATGAGGAAGGGATTAGTATTTGCTGTGTGTGTCCAATGCTGTGGCATTGTCTCCTTCAGTCTTCATAAAGACTCTACAAAAAGTGTGTGGCGTTCATCCTCCATCCTCCTCACAAGGAGAGAATTTAAATGTAGTGGGATTAAATAAATGATGTCCTGCAAAGCTTTTGGAGACAAATGGTTAGCCACTGACCTCTCATATTCAGTGTCCAAATATTTATGTCTCAGTCTAAGCTTGGTTATTGTCTTGTTTTCTGTTTACTTTTGTTTGGGTTTTTTAGAGTGTGTGTGTGTGTGTGTGTGTGTGTGTGTGTGTGTGTGCGCGCGCGCGCTGTTATATTGGGGTTTTTTTACTGTTATTATTGTTGTTTTGTTTTGTTTTGTTTTGTTGGTGCACAGCAGGGAACTTGAACCCAGGGTGTCATGCATGCTGGGTAAACGCTGTACACCTGTGTCAGCAGTTCCTCAAAACAATTTAAGTCATACTTTTAAGAGACTGACTCTCAACAGGGAAGCATTGCCCCCTACCCAGGAAACATTTGCCAACATTTGGAGGTATTAGGGGCTGTTACACGTGGCAAGTGCTGCTAAGCACCTAAGTGGGCAGTAGCCAGGCATGCTGTGAGATGCCACACAGTGCAAGGGGGTAGAGGATGCAGAGGGCAGCATTGCTGATGGAAGCCCTGCTTATGTGACTATCCAATAAAAGGCTTTTCTGGCAAGCATGCCTTTATATGGCTTGATTTCAATTCTAAGTGCTTTGTTTGGTGTATAAATGATTCCAGGCTTTGTGTCTGTCAAAGAGACGGCACAGAAAAAAATCAGAAAGTTAATATTATCCCTCAGAGCCTCTGGGAGTGCAGGTCATGCATCCTTTGGGCATGAGACATGACAAGGAGAGTAGTGAATGCCATAAGAAAGCACGTTCTAGACTTACACTACCCATCCAAACCACGTATGCAAATATTCACAATACTGTGTGGAGGGGCTGTTTTTCTCAAATTGTGGGTGAGTTACCTGAGAAGTATAGAGGTTAAATAACTTCCCTAAAATTGCATAAGTAATAAATACATTCTGATTCCGGCACAGACTCTACTCAACCCACCCTAGATATAATTAGTGAGAGGGAAATGTGGAGTCCCAGTTCTACCTTAATCCTTTCCTGAACTAAAATTGTTTTTTTTTTTTCTGGTATACATGAAGTACTTTTCCGTTTATTTTTTTTAATCACCACAGATTTAATTGAGTAGCCCATTTAGAAAGGGATGTTTTTAGTCCACAGGAAAACAGATCCCAGGATCTCACAACGGGTGTGTATAAGCAATGATGATGTTGGTGGAGGGGGAGGGTATGGATGATAATTTCTTCTAATTTGCTGATGTCTTTTCTCAGAAGAGGAAACGCAGGCACAGAGATGTTGTACAACTCATCCACATTTGCTCAGCAAGTTAGGGGATGTCTGTAAGCAGAGCACAGTTGCTCCTTCGAACAGTGCCCACCTCCTCCCGACAGTGCCCACCTCCTCCTGGCTACCTGGAGGAGGAAAGCATCTGTTTCACCCTCCCCTTGAATGAAATGCCTTTACAAATTATGTACATAAAATTCATTATCTTTGTTATCCTCAGAAATTGTTTAGGACTGAAAAATACGTTGTGAAAAATTAGGCTTTTGAGGAAGAAGAAAGATGAGCCGATGAAATCCCACAATCCTCATTATTATGCAATCAAATCACTCCGTGAAACTAATTAAGGATGTGGAGGTTTTTATGCCTCTCAGAATCAAATGGAAAGAAACGTGATCTTATGACTTTCATAAGAAAATGGTGAGGCTGTCACACTGTGCAATCTAGTGCCTTGAAGGTGCTCCTCAAAACAAGGCCCCACCCCCAGCACTTTAACATGGGCCACTTTAACATAGGCAAACTCCCTGGGAAGTGTTTGCAACACGCATTCAGCATGTGTGAGGCTGAGCTTCAGCCCCCAACACCAAGAAGAAAGAAGGGAGGGAAGAGATGGAGAGAGGCAGAGAATGGCTCCCTGAACTCCAAAACACGGAATCCCATTTCTTTCACTTTACCCTGCTCTACTCTAGTTTCTTTTCTTTCTTTCTTTTTTTTTTTTAACTATGATAAACACCCTGACCAGAACCAGTAGGGGAGGGAAGAATTTATTTGGCTTACATTGGTAAGGTGAAGTGAATGAAGACAGAACCCATGCTGATTGTTGTATCACATCCACAGTCAAGAGCAGAGAGAAATGAATGGATCATTTCCCTTGTCTTATCTAGTCAGGACCATATGCATAGGGAATGGTGCCACTCACAATGGGCTAGGTCTTCCTAAATCAATTAGCACTCAAGCCAACCCTCTACAGCTCAACATGATCTAGATAATTCCTCATTAAGACTCTCAAGTGATTATAGCTTGTGGCAAGTTGATAATAAGTAACCAGCACATCTCCCTTTATGGAATTTAATTGGAAAAAATATAATAAGATAGAGGAACATCACATTTTCCAGAACCTTCCTGACTCTCTTCAGCACTCTGTCATCCCACACATTTAGTAACACTATGGTTTGGAGAAAATATAGCAGACGTTTCGTAGACATATTAAGCATTCATGATTTGAAAACATGAATCCACCACACTCCAAAATCCAAAACTCTTTCAGTTTCAACACAACACCACAAGTAGGAAATAACATTCAGTGAAACTGATTCATACACAGAATTATAGAATAATTTTCCATCTCCAAGGAGAAGGGTATCTACCTTAGCCACCCTACATATGAGCAAGCAAGACTGGAGAAATCTAGAAAAAACAAAGATCCATTTGTTTGCATCTTCCTGCTCTAATCTAAGCTTAGTGGCTTAAAATAATACAAGTTTATTCCTATAAACATTTATAGATCAGACTCAGAGGGAGTTGGAGGATTAGAACAAGGGATGGAAATGACAAAAATATAGTACTCATGTATGAAATTTCCAAAGAAATAAACTAGAAGAAAAATTAAACAAAAAGAAGTTTATGTGGCTAAAATCTACCTGTTATCCTTTTGTCTTTCCCAGCTGCTATAGCATAGCATCTCTAGAACCTTGTCTGTCCCCCACCCCATCAGGAGGACCTTTGTGATTACAGAGCTCCTCCATGTGATTCACCATGATCTCCCTAATCTCAGTCTCATCTTCAGAGTCCCCTGATATGTGGATGCTGACACAGGTTCTAAAACTGGGGGATGACTTATTTGAGAAATCATTATTCCTTCAACCACAGATCCTAGAGGCCAAGGCTTGGGAGATGAATCAAACTCTGAGGGATAAAATTAAAGGCTGACCCCAGAGCCAGACACAGGATATCTGTTCCAGCTCAGCCAGAAACACAATTATACGATTCTTAGGTGTTTGTTTTATTTAATCTTCCTGATGACTTTTCTTCTTATGTAGCATAAAGAAATATTACCTCTCCAGAGTATAGTAAGAATGCAGAGCCTTAACAACCTAAGACAGAAATACATTGCTTTTGATAATGTATATTCCATGATGGGTAAGGAAGGCATTCTTGTCAGAACGACCTAAAACATACTCAGTCTTGTTTATTAAGTAAAAAATGGGGAGGGGCAGAGAGCATTTGGGTCTGCTTGACAAGAATCTGACATGGGCCAAGGACAAGGAAGTAGGCTTCAGACATGAAAATGACTTTGGGCTGGGACAGGGAAGTAGGCTCAGATACTTTGGTCATCCTGATAAGCTCTTAAAAACAGTGATCACGGTAGTCTTCATGGAACTTTGTTTATTGCCTTGCTTGTTCTTTGACTATTTGTGTTTATTGTCTTGATGTTTCCTTGAATATTTGTATCTATTGTATTGCTAGTTCCTCAACCTAGAACTGATCTTAATACTTGTTTGTAATTAAAATGATATAAAAGCAAAAAGGAGGAGGGGGGATGGAATAGGAGGTTTCTAGGGAGAAGAAATGGGGAAAGGGGATGATATCTGAAATGTAAGTAAATAAAATATCAAAAAAAGCAAGAAAAAAAAGCTACTCACTATATATATATATATATATATATATATATCCCACTGAGAGGAGAAGGGAAGGAAGGATTGGGGGAAGGATTTAGGAAGGGATGACTGGAAGGGGACAGTGAGTAGAATGTAAAGTGTATATGTAAAAATAAAATTAAAATTTTAAAAATCCAAAAGCAAAAAAACAAACAAACAAACAAAAACAACAAAACAAAAAAAGCAAACAAACAAAGAATGGAGAGGCACCTAGCATAGTTACTGGTGAGCTCCTTCCCATCCTATGTTCCCCCTCAGTCTCATGTGATTCTCACTAGAACTGTGTAGAACATCTAAGTTTACCAGCTGCCCCATCTCTTGACCTAAGGTCCATCTGCCTTCCAAAACATAGAATCTTGATCAAGCTAGAGAAACTTACTAAGCAGTGGGTAAGGGGTGGTGTAGGTATTGGAAACTGAGTGTTTGAACTCTAAATTCCATGCATATTTTGTTCCCTTGAGACCCCTTGTGCAGCCCTGGTTGCCACACTGGGTAGATGTGTGGCCAAAATTGGCTGCTGTGTAGGAAATGGAGCACATCACCCTTTATTTTTTTGTGAAGTTTGTAGATGAGCAAAACAGGATAAGGAGCTGTAGACTGGGGAAAAATATTTTCTCTCAGGAGCTGTGAGGCACTTGTAGCAAGTTGTGAAAGCAATTTGGCTGATACAACCATGTGGCTGCTGCCAATTTGGAAGCCCTTACAGGTCTCTAGTTCCCCGGATATTATTGGTGAAGCCAATAACTGTGGTTAATTTTTTATGCAAAAAAATTATAACTCTGAAAGAACATGTATGAAACACTTGACTCCCACCTAAGGATTTTTTAGTAAAAGCATGTCCTGTGATGAAGAGGTCCTTTTGTCTGTAATCACAGCAACAGCATAAACGGTTTCCAGGCCTTAAATCTGCAGAAGTTAGAGAGAAGCTTCTTTTTGTTTCTGTTGTGGGGCCTGATTCAGATTATTAAGGAGCAGTGTAATTATGGCCAGAGGCTTTTTGCCCTTGGTGACTGATGTATGGGACCCCGCTATCCATTCTTCTGGCTGGTGATTAACAGGCCAATGAGCTGGATCCTGGCACGACAATTAAGATTGAGTGGTGTCATCTGTTTCATAATTAAATTCTATCTTCCATATCCTTTGAACACTGTATTGGTGTTTAATTGGCTGATCTGTTTCCCCTGCCTCTGCTACTGGCCCCCACAATGATGTCAAAATAATCACGATCCTACACAGCACAAAATACCCCATGGAAGAACATTTGCTTTCTCTTTGGCACAGAAAGAGCCCTGAAGTCCTAATTTAGAAGTAGGACTTAAAGCAGCCCGGGGCCTTTCTGCTCCTCCAGATTCTCAGGATGTTGTTTAGAATCTAAAATTAAAAGATAAACTCGACACGTACAGAAAAAATATAATCCCTGTCCAGGTGATAAGTCCTCCATAGATACATGGAACTCACTAAGGCACGGTGGATACTGCATGAACAGACTGGTCATGAGCTTGTCTGGACGGCATAACAATTTCTTTTCAAAAAGAAAAGAAAAAAAGAAAGCCAAACAGCCTCTATGATTATGTTAAACTTTCATGTGAAATGCCATAAAGTAAGTTTCCAATGTGCTTTTTAACAGAGACTACGGATGCATTGGGCTTCCCCCGTTGCTACTGACTTACCTTCCTGCTTCATTTTTCAGCCACTGGCCACTGAGGACGTAGCTCTGTGGTAAAGTACTTGCCTAGCATGGGCAAGGTCATAGGTTCAATTCCTCGAATGGGAAAAACCAGGATAGAGAGAAGTCACTACTTGTTTGATACCACAAGGCATTCCTTATCAAAATGGAGGAAATAAACTAATTAGGAAAACAGGAAATAAATTCTACATGAGAAAAATGAAACTTGAGAGCTGGAGAGACAGCTGATAAGTAAAGCTTTTGCTATACAACCATGAGAAACTCTCAGAGAGCTGAGCATAGTAGCACTGAGTCTGTAACCCCTGTGCTCTTGTGGCATAATGGGAAAAGAGACGGGAGAATCCCTGGAAGCTTGAAGGCCAGCAAGCCTGATAGGCAGAGCAGCAAACAAAAGTCCCTATCCCAAGCAAAAGATGCCAGGACCTGCAGTCAAGGTTATTCTCTAACCATTTCTTTATACACCTACTGTACCATGCACTCATGTGCACTCACCCATACCAGGAGAACATACACAAAGCCTGAACAAGAAAAGAAAGAAGAAAAAAATCTGGTTTGTTCTATTCACTTGCCAAACAAACAGCCTTTCTGTGATTTTGTATTAAATTTTTCATGTTAATACTGTTAGAATGCATCCCCAACTTGTTCCTTAGCAGAACACATGCACACATACATACACACACACACACACACACACACACACAGAGAGAGAGAGAGAGAGAGAGAGAGAGAGAGAGAGAGAGAGAGAGAGAGACTTTTTTTTAAAGAAATGGAATTTTTTCCACAAAACCCCAAAAAGCACTGATCCACGATTAAAATATCATTTGCAAGCTAATCTTGAGTCTGTTCTCAGTAGAACAACACATCCATTCAGCCTAGTCAAAATCAAAATAATGCTGAGGAAAAACTGGAGATCCACACGAAAGACACATACGAGCACAATTTCTCATCCAGGATCAAAAGTATGTGAATTGATAAACAAATACTTGGGAGAGACCTCCTGAGCTAGGAGTTGAAGGACAAGAAAGAATCTTGGGCAAAAACCTAGGTGTTAAAATGAAGGTCTTTGAATTTAAGAGCTGAGTACATGAAGAATACACAGGAAGCCCAGTACACAGATTTTTAATTTCTCTTAGTTATGTGATTATGTCTTAATTACAGTTTGTTTGTTGATGGCGTCATCATTTGTAGTGCTTCCCTCTCCTGGCCCAAAGCCTCTGTCACTTTCATTTCATCTCCAGATGATGCAGTCTGCTGTGATTCGGGGGCCAAATGTTAATTAAACTGAAACTCACTCATAAAATTGGTACTTTAATCAAATTGACATGTAACAGAGAACTGCATGTTGACTTGGTAACAGAGAAACAGTGGCCTGGGAGACGCAGGACAGTGTCCACTTGGTTGGAACCTTCCCTAGATGGTTGTTGGGGTAAAGGATGTAGAATTCCCATCAAATAAGTTTGAAATGGTTCAACCTTTTTGGATATTGTGTAGATTTTTTTTTCTTCTGTGGCTTAGATACTGACATAAAGAGACAAATGGTTTTACTGTCCAGTTCTGGGACTTGTTAGAGGAGAAATGTTCACTTCTGAAGGAGCACAGCCCGCTTGTCCCTGTCACCTTCCTTCTATGATTACTGTGACGTGTCCTCTGGTCCACTGGGGTCTCTGTGTCTTCTCACAGTTGCCCTCCAAGTCAAATGCCTTCTTCACATTTTGCGACTTAGTCATTAGCGTTTAACTTTTGCTTCTGCTCATAAGCTACTTTCCTTGCAACCCTTTAATTAGAAATGGTTAATTTGACTTCTTGTCTTAAGGCAAGGAGAAAATGAGTCTTAAACAGTATTAAGCTCCCATAAATATTTCACTTCATGCTAATTCCCAAGCTTCCAGCTGAGCTGTTTGAAGTTCTCAGAAAAGTGTTGATGTTCCCCTCCATTAGATACATAACTGGAAAACACTAAAATAATGATCAAATTGGTTGCTCCATCCTTTTCCTCCAAACTTTTTATTCTGGACATATTGAACTTTCCTTCCATGGTTGCTGGTCCCCATCCCAGGTGCCCATCCCAGGGTTGGGCATGCTCTAAACCAGGGTTTTGAAGAAATCTTAGAGTGCCCTCAAGTGGACAGATGATTAATTCACCCTTAACCTCTAGAAAGGAATATTGGCTGCACTGTCAATCCAGACGAGAAACATTTAGTCAACCCTGTCTACAAGCGGAAGAATTATCTCTTTGAGTTAGAAATGCCCAAAAATGCAATGAAACTTGTTTAATCAAATGAATTTTTGGCCAGTGGAGGTACATCTGATTGTAGTTTTTGTCTTGCTTGAATATAAGTTATAATAAATAATGACAGTATATTATATTCATTTATGTAAAAAAAAACATTTGTATAATGTATTTGTTGAATATATTACAAAAGCGAACACAGCTAATTATTGAGCTATATGCCACAGTGTTTCAGAGTTTTATTTATATTGATTCATTTCACCTTCACAGCATGGGTATTCTAGGGCTCAGAGAAAGTTATGGAGACACAGAGGAGTCAACTACCTCTTTTAAACATCAAAGCGCTAGAACTGGAAAAATCAAACATGCATGGCTATATCTATACAGGAACACCTCATAACACATACACACATGTATGTTACAAGGAACATGTGATAGTACATATCATAAAGATTGTATTTAGGGTCTAGAGACATAGCTCAATGGTTAAGAGAACTTGCTACCCTTCTAGAGACTCTGGGTTCCATTCCCAACACCCACATGGCAGCTCACAACCAACTGTAACTCTAGTCCCAAGGATGGGACTCCCTCTGTGACCTCTGGAGCCACTAAACTCAAATGGTGCACAGACATGCATGCAGGCAAACACTCATACACATAAAGTAAAACTAAATCTCAATAAAACTAAACATGTTTTATAAGAAAAATTATTTTATGGCATGGAAACTATAAGAGGAGAAATGTAAGCTAAGGACTTGAACCACCAAACTTTGCTAATGACTTGCCTGTATTATTTACAAAAGAAACTTACAAATAGCTAGATGCTATTTTCCTAAGTCGTGTCATGCAGAATCCTAGAGAACAAAAAGAAAGGGGAATGTAGATGGGGAAACCCATCCTGACTGTACTTCTAAGTTCTCACAGCAAGCCCCAACCATTCATATTCATGCCTATTAATACACACATACACACACACAAAAAAGAAATCTACACTTTGTGTGTAATGCTCTCCTTGTGCATATAACTAAAGAGAATCCTCTAGGATACAGGTATTTTTTCCCAAGGTCTCTGTTATTATAATAATGATCAGCTCAAATTACATATGGACACAGAATTGTGTGTGTCTGTGTGCACAGGGCACCTGTGTATATAAATTTGCATACATTTATTTACTCTTATGTATCGGAACTACCTTAAAAAGTTATGAGATTGCTCTTTTAGCCTATCTCAAGCATCTAGAACTCCAATTACCCACACATGTGCAATGTGAGGCCATCAATCGTTTAGTGTCAGCAACAAGAGACTAGGCCTGTGGTTGGAAAGGCTTCTCTGTGGCCATAATTCTGACTGCCACAGTCAGGGCACAGATTCTGCTGTTTGATTTCCAGTCCTTTCCCTCGTCTGTCCCCGGTATTTTTTTTAATTAGGGTTTTATTTTTACATACAGTGGCATTTTGCCTAAATGTATGTCTGTGTGACGGTATCAGATACCCTATAACAGAAAATACGAGCAGTTTTGAACTGCCATGTATGTGCTGGGAGTCGAACCCGGGTCCTCTGGAATAGCAGCCAGTGCTCTTAGCTGCTGAGCCATCTCTCCAGCCCTGTGTCTCCAGTATTTTTAATGACAGTGAAAACTAACTACTCATCTAATTTCTCTGCAACCAGATTAAGTGGAGCAGGGTATTGGGGGATAACAAACCTTATGCATGACTGACTGCTGACTGCATAAACCCTTATTTTAGGGACACAAGCCCCAAATGAGTAATTTATTTATAGCAATGAAAACTAAATGAATAATGTCTTCTTTTTAAGGAACAAATGAAAGACAAACTCATTTTCCAATGTGTTTTCTAGTTTTTTTTTTTTAAGCTCAAACCCGAAAGGTCAAAAACAGAATATATTTTAATGCGTGCGAGAAGCAGTACTCTTGTCACATTTTAGAATATGAATCAAGAAAATTATGAAATTTAAATTTATCATAAAATAACTTTTGCAGTTTTTGTGTGTTCTCTTGATCAACAGGGAATTGTAGGCATTTTGAGACACTGGCTGGCTTATTTGTATTAATTTATGCCCATTGTTGTACTAACATGACTGATGTGACTGATATTTGCATTTTTATTTGCTTTTAATTGCTAGGAATTTACCCCTTTTGCCATTTTTTCTTTTTTTTGGTAAGTGATAAAAAAAACATTTGTCAGCTCTTTTGAATAAGAACCAGATGTCTGCAAATATGTAACGATTTATTACGAAGTATAAGTTTTTATTAATGAATTACGTGTAAATAGCAATTTTATACTTTGCCAAGTGATTTTTTTTTACATCCTCTATATTCAGTTGGATAAATGTAAGTAATTTTGTTTAATCACGGGAAAATTAATGGGGAAATCTGAAGACATCACTAAATAATGAGAATGTTCCTTCCAATTATCTCCATTGTGCTTTCCCGTTTACTAATAACCACCTCAATCAAGGTGTCTTTCACCGAAACCAATCACTCAACTTTATTTCAGTTGTAGCTTATAATGACCCATTGAAGTATCATAAAATACTCCCCTAATTAAGAAGTGACAGGAACACAATATGAATGTAGGTAATGTGAAGGAAACAGGAGGCGCATTTATATGTGATCTACCAGGTTCTCAGAGGGACACAACCCTCCCCAGGGGAAGCCACGTTGCAAAACCTGGCTGTCTTCATTCCCATAGGCCCCATCCTGCCACATATAGTTAGACACTAGCCTATCTTTGCTGGTACTCCTGCATCAATCTACCAAGATACCAGAGAGGATAAAAAGAAAGGCCCCACTCAGGGTCATGATTCTCAACATGTGGGTCATGACCCCTTTGGAGTTCCCATATCATGTATCTTGCACATGATGTGTTTACCTTATGACCCAGAGCAGTGGCAAAATTACAGTTATGAGATAGCAGCAAAAATAATTTTATGGTTGGGAGTCACCACATAGTGAGGGACTGTACTAAAAGGTCAGTAGCATTTGGAAGGTTGAGAACTACTGGTTTAGAGGGATCCCTACCCCATACCCCACCTCCATCTTCCATCTCCCTGTCTTTTGTCCCCTAGCTGAATTTGAGTGTGCTGGCTCTGAACCTGCTTTGATCAGCAAAACTTAAAAAAAAAAAATCATCTCCCTTGTGCAGGAACTTAATGTCAATATGTGTGCCCAACATCTGAATAGAGAGTGGGTCCCTGCACACTGCTTCTCCTCAGAGTATCTTTCATCCCAGTTAGTGCCTTATTTGATGTGATTTGTGATGTTTGGGGAATACTGTGGAATCATGCTGATAAGATGGCAAAGAGCAAAATTTATCTCCTTTCAGTAGGAAATCCACATAGATTTGTACATTTAAGAATACATTGCCACTTAGCTGTCTTACAATTTTTTAACATGCAGGGGGAAAAAATAGCTTTCGGAAGAGAGTGTGTTTAAGAATGAATGAACCCAGTTTGTTTATTTAAAGCTTTGCCATGTTCCAGGGAGGATTTAAGATAGCTGAACAAGACAGGTAAGAATAAAGGAATGATGTCTAATAAATGGTTAGCCACCGGAGATAAGTTATCTAGAGAGGAATATAGCAAGCACCAAGTATAAGATTCATGATATCATAAAGCCTGAAGGAGCCCTCTGTGGTCCTTAAAGATGCTGAAGGACCTGAACAAATGTGCCCCCTAATGGATGGAGATGTCAGAAGATGGTGTGGGCCTCATAGTTTCCCACCAGCCATCAGCACACTAGATTATAAGGCATGTACTTTGTACCATGTTCTGCATTGCTATGCATTTATCGTCCAGAGATAGCATGCCTTATATTAGCTTATATCCAGGTTGGGGTAGACTTGAGGCAAGGAGATTCTTGTCCTTTGTGTCTGAACAAGAGGGGAATAGCTCTTTACAAACAGCAATAAATCCGAGAGCCTCTCCATATTTAATCTCCAACCCTCAAGTCAGCATTTTTGATAGGGTAGCTCCTGGGTAATCTTACCTACATGATTAAAAATTGACTTTTCGGTTTTGACACAGAGAAAAGAGAATAGAGTTGACCTTATCCCCCACAGGATTCCTTTGTGTGTGAAATTGGTTTCCCATCCACAATTCTCTGTTGCTCTGCCATGTTCTTCCTCTCAAGTTTTCTCCTGGAAGACCAAATGGGAGACACAGCGGGGCAAAGTGAGCTTCTCAGCTGAAGATACAAAATCCATTTCTGACCCTTGCACACTCATGGTACAGCTGCATGGGATGCCTATTCAGCTTCTTGGAACTGCGGAGTCTTGGTTTCTGATCATCCAATGGAAATCATAATGTTCAACCCCAGACAAGACAATGTGGTAGCTTAGCATCCAGAGGTCTCCTGACTACTTCTATAATTGCTGGTGCACAGACCATGCTGAGTGAATGGTAATTCTTTTTCTTTCTTAGACTCATTGAAAATTTGGATGGAGAAGGGTGTGCAATATGGAGTTAAGGCTTAAGTTCTTGCATTTTTGTGTTTGGTTATTCATTGGTAGGTAACATTAATTTCCTACATTGTCTGAACTTTACCTTTGTCGTTTTTATTTTGGAAATAATTGTCATACAATGGCATTTGAAAGACATCCAAATGGGAGAACTTTCTGAAGCTTGAAAATAGTGCTGTATGGCTGGGAACTGCTATGTAACTTCTGCAACTTCCTGTTTCAAAGATAGGACGGCCAAGCCTGTGAGGGGCCTTCGCTCCCCTCACTTCGCAAACCTTCTCACTGCAAGCCCAGGTTACGCTCTTTCAGTTCATCTGTCCTCTTAAAGGCACACAGGATAAACTGTCTTTTAAGTTAGTCTTTCCTTGTTTATCCTGTTGTCATTCCAGACAGCTACGAGAAACACAGCAGGAAGACATTAAGAATCAACTTTGGACCTTAAAGACCATGAGACCCATAAATCAAAGAGTAAAACTAGATATAAAGAAGAGGTTTCTAAATTTTTGCAAATGACAGTGAAGTTTCCATCTGCCTCTAGATCACAGAACCAAAGTGTGCATAGCTGAAACCATCAGAACCATTCCTACTTCTTTGTTTTTCTAAATCTTATTCCTTCAACAGTATTGTTTTTCTAATATTTACATTACATGCAATAAATTAGCTGGGAATGGTGGCACATGCCTGTAATTCCAACACTTAGGAGACTGATGCAAGAGACCTGGCGCAAGTTCAAGACTAGCCAAGGCCTTGTAGGAAGCACCAGCCCCACCAGAGGGGTGGAGCAAGATTTCATCTCAAAAGAGGAAGAAAGGAAAGAAAGGAAAAAGGAGGGAAGGAAAAGAAAAGATGGAAATATTAATGAGCTTTAAAACATATCTTGGAAACTATATTTGTTCAATATAGAATTTTCATGTTGACTCTATGGAAAAGAAAGGAAAGGAAAGGAAAGGAAAGGAAAGGAAAGGAAAGGAAAGGA
>JANHMN010000014.1:49536265-49574639 GCA_030674055.1 Rhabdomys pumilio | reverse complement strand
GAAAGGAAAGGAAAGGAAAGGAAAGGAAAGGAAAGGAAAGGAAAGGAAAGGAAAGGAAAGGAAAGGAAGAAGAGAAGAGAAGAGAAGAGAAGAGAAGAGAAGAGAAGAGAAGAGAAGAGAAGAGAAGAGAAGAGAAGAGAAGAGAAAAAAGAAAAGAAAAGAAAAGAAAAGAAAAGAAAAGAAAAGAAAAGAAAAGAAAAAGTAAGAACTGAGACCTCTGGATGCTTAGCTATCACACCGTCCTGTCTGGGGTTGATCATCCTAATTTTAATTTTCTGTTTTATGGCACACTTGACTGGCAAATACATACACACATACACACCACACACACACACACACACACACACACACACACACAAACTGAGAGAAAACTAATGTAAAACTTTGGGCCAGAACTTAAAAGTTAGACATTACTCACATTGATTAGATTTATTTGGAATAAATTAGAATACAGTGTTAATACCTAACACATCTACTTTCCCTATTTCTACAAGCTCCTTTATTATAACAGTACTGCCCTAAGAAATACAATATTGTAGATATAATTACACACTTTCTAGCAGTCACGTGTTAGAAAGCAAAAGAAACTACCAATATTAATTTTAACAATATGTTTTATTTAACTCAACATAGACAAATTCTTTCCACATACAGTCAGCATTTTTACCACTAGGAATTACAAATGAGATATTTTGGTCTTTTTTGGATTTTCAGATTTGGTGTGCATTTCATGAACATCTTGATCCATGCAGCTCGTGTTCTCAGTAAGCATATAAAGCCGGTGGCTAGCACAGCTCAGATAATCTGGCCTCTTCTCTATGTCACATGCATACAACCTTTATTTCTGACCTTGTGCTTTACTGCGCTATAATCTAGTCAGTAAGTTAAAGGCTAGTCTGAGGTCTGTGCTGTATATTTGCTTCCTATATAGGTGTAAGGGAGAGAAATGACACATCGAAGTAGCCAAATGCCCAAATACAATTTTGACAAGTAGCTAGAACAATGTTCGCTCATCCTTTATAAAATAATGGAGCCTGTTAGGTCATCTATTTCCATATGCCACAGATGTGCAGTTCAGGGAATCATAACCAATTCTCCTCAGGGCATCACAATGATAGATATATATTGAAATCTGCTAAATGTGGAAATTTGAAAAGAAACAGAATGAGAAGCATGGACTTTTATAGCTTCAAAGACCCCTAGAGGAGATCATCCCAGCCACTTATTTTACAGCTGAAGAAACTGAGGCCTGGAGAACCAAGAAATCTGCCAAGGGCCACGGAACTTTATTAAGACGCAGAAGAGAGGGAAAGTAGATTGCTTACCTCCGAGTTCGGACTCATTTTACAAGTCACGGGAAGCGGTTTGGTTATTGCTTGGACACTTTAGCTTATTACCAAATCCACGGACAGAGCCTGTGCTATTTCAGTAGTCCGTGTCTTCATTTGTGCTCAGAAACATTTAAAAGATAGAATTTAGCTTGTTAAAGGACTTGAGATAAAAAAAATATGGAATTATATAAATAGATCACTCCTGGGCATACATAGAAGCACATATTTACAAATGAATGTTAGATCAAATCCAACGTTAATATCTCGGTGAATTGAAGGGTTGGCATGCCTATTACAGAATACGTGACTCGAAGGCCCTTCCCTTAGCCTCATGGGCAGGTGTCTGGTGGGGCAAGCGAGGGAAAGTAAAGAATCTGACAAGGCAACGGCACAGTGTACATTTAAAACCTCCTTGCACTGAGGTTATATATCAGAAGCACCACAGAGGAGTCTACAGCTCTTTGGCACTGGATGAAATGTGCTTCCAGTCTCTCCAGCCTTAGCTTTATCAAGGGATGCTCTCTGGTTTGTATCTCTAGTCCAAGGGGAGGAAAGGCACATAATTTTAACAGAGACAATTCTTCAAATGCTCTTTTAGATGAATGAACAGGATCTCACCGTCTCTGTCTTTTTTATTCACACCGATTCATTATCTGCGAATTTCTCTGCAAAGGGAGGAATGGATTGAGCCAGCAGGTCTCAAAGTGCAGGCTGATGAACGCTCACTCCTCCAGGGCAATCGAAGGTAAAAAAAAAGAAAGTCCCTGGACTTAGAAGTGTGTAAAGGTCTGCTCTCTGCAGCACTGTTGTGCGGTCTGCCACAGGCTTTAGCATATTAAAGCCTTGGAGAGTGGAGGTTTAAAAGAATGATTCTTCTTTTAAAACGGATTTATCCATTATTGGACCATAATGGCTCGCTGCTTCCACCTTTCTCAGCCTCTGAGAGCACCCCCATGGGATTGGGAGTCCTGTAGGGTGCAAGGGCATGCTAGGTCTGAATATTTGTCTTCAGTTTGAGAGGAAGAGGAGAAAGCAATTGCACCTCACCAGAAGCCTGGGTTTCTGCAGAACGGTGAGGGACCACTGCCCCTCATGCTCTTCCCGAGCACCTTGAACTTCAGTTAGAGATGCTACTGTACCAGTGACCATTTAGATCCTTCCTAGAGAAGGAAACACAATGATGAATAAGTGACACTGTCACCTTATATCCCGAGAGCAGTGGGTCACCTTATCAAAAATGCCTTCTCTCTTATGCATACTCGTCTTCTCTGCCCACCAACTGTAAGGAAGACAGCAGTGCTCATTTCCTGATACAAATTCATGTTTCCCACAGTCAAGAACACAATGCCAGACCTCATCTCGATTACTCTCCGATGCTAATATGACAACGCAGAGCACAAACGACTTGAAGCGGTGTGTGGCAGTAACTCTCAGCTGTGTGTGATGAAGAGTTAAGGAGGAAAGCATATTCTTCTGGCCTTTCTCACCTATTTCCTTCACACCCTATACATCATGTCCTAAGCAAACTCTTTAGCTTTCTGGCTGCTTTGTTGCTTTTATAGTCCAGTCTGACTCTGAGCAGTTGGAAATTCCAATTCGCCTCTGATCTAAGGCTCTTTTGCATCCTTGGCCTTTACCAGCTCAAGGGACATGGATGGATAGAAGGGGTCTCCCTCCCTCTCTTTTCTGCAGCCTCTATTCTTAAGATTGTATTAGGTGTTGAGAGTGGGGAAATGGACAAAGCAAGTGTCTCTTGTTCTCAGTGTGGTGACATGTAAGCCACCATCACTGACCAGAGCTATGAATCCAAGCCCTGGTCACATGTAAACAAAGTGTGAGGTTTCAGGCTTGCAGGAGCCATTCACTTCCACAGCTTCTCAGGATGACATATCCACCCCAGCTCTCCTTCCACCCCATCTTTGTTTATCTTTGTGGTCTCTGGCTATTTGGATCATCTTTTCCACATTGAATATATGCATAATGACTATGACCAGGTGCTCTTCAGAACCATTCCATCAACCCAAAGGGAAACCATACTTTTATAATGTTTATAGTTATGGAATACTGGCTTTTAGAGAAATTTGAATTAGAGTGGTTTTATCCACCTCAAGTTTATCTTTAAGAAAAAAATCTAAAAATAAAATCTGCCTTTGGCTAGATGTGAATGAACTTCAGAACCCGATTCTTCTGTCCTATAGCTTTTTCCTTCTCCATGGCCATGAGTTTATAGCCTCTGGCCTCTGAGGAAAAGACTTCAGAGGATAGCATGGGAGCATGGGTTGTAAGGAGGTGTCTTAGTCACTGATCTGTTACCATCAAGAGACACCATGACCAAGGCAACTCTTATAAAAGAAAGCATTTAATTGAGGGCTTGCTTATAGTTTCAGAGGCTTAATCCGTTATCATCATCATGGTGGGGACATGACAGTACTCGTGGTACTGGAACAGTAGTTAAGAGTTACATCAGGATCCACAAGCAGAGAAAGGGAGAGAGCATCACACCTAACATGGGCACTAACCTTAAAGCTGACACCCAGTGACACACTTCCTCCAATAAGGCCATATCTACTCAAGCAAGGCCACACCTATTCCTGGTGTTCTAATCACAGAGCTCCACTCCCTGTTGACTAGGCAGGCAAACATATGAGCCAATGGAGGCCATTCTTACTCAAGCCACCATGAGAGGTACCATAAATGCATCCCTTGGAGTTCATTAACAGGCGTTTGTCATGTGGTCACACCTAGCTGCAAAGCAGACTGAGCATTTTAGTTTAGCTAAGTACCCAGAGGGTGAAGGCAATGTAGTTGAGTGATGTACTGCAGTCATTGTCAGGGAGTGACTCTATTCCTCCACCTTATGTACAGCCTGAAGTGTCATCTTACAGGTTTCCTCAGATTCCCCCTTATTCATTTTCCCAGTCACCCATCTTATTTCCCCCTGATGATCATAAATGAGTGATCAGTCATCCCACAACCCATGACATATTGACTTGTGACGTACAATAGTCACACTCTCCATAATTAATTAAATGGACCTGGCATTATGTCTCCCTCTAGAAGCCATTTTCCTTTGCCTATGGAGATAGTTAAGCCAGCAAAGCCCAAATCTGTGGAACTAAGGAATAAATCACTTACATATGATACCTTGACATAATAATGAGAGGTGATATTCGACCCAAGGATCCCATTTATGGGAAAACTGCACCCCATGTTGGTTTCTAGATCAAAACATGGTGTAGGACAGTAACACGGCTTCCCAAGTCCGTCTCTCAACTGCTGTTGCATCTCAGTTCACAACAGGCCAGTCTATTTATGTTCAGGGCCCTATGCTTTAACAGGATAGATGGTAAGCATAAGATAACCCCACGGACATTTACCAGTGTCTCTAAGCTCAAGCAGGTGATACTGTCAGAATCATAGCATGTGTGGAAGTTGCTGTCTGTAACCAGAACTAGTGTCTATTCCAGGAGGAAAGAGTTGATAGAAGTGCCTGGTATTCAAGTTCCTTCCAAGTCCTCCCCAAAGAATGACAGTACCTTTAGGTTTAAGAGCCTTTCTACACCATATTTGAATAGGATTCCCCAGTTCATTCGCTGCTTAAATAACCATCTCCCAATCCCTTATTAGAATACAGAAATGCTTTCTGTGTCTGGCTGATTTTACTTAGTGTGAGGTCTCCATTTTATCTAATTTTCTTCATGTTATGGAATTTCATTCTGAATAATATTTCTCTGTGCATTTATTTTATTTAACAATCCATGTGCTGGTGGGCACCCAAGCTCACTTTCTAGGAACCATGATGAGTCTTACAACAAGTTAGGACTTGAGTCTTGAAACTAGTTAGTACTTAGGTGGTTAGCAGTTTGTTAGAATTTTTATTGCTTCGGGTTAAGTAGAAACTTGGTAGACTTAAGTCCTAGAATTCCCATGTTATAAAACCCACCAAAGAATTGATGGGGTAGCCTCTTTTTGACCATGCCTGTGGCTTGGGTACTTGTTATGATGCCTTTGGCCTCTTAAGGTCACATGCATACCTTGCCTTTGCCATCCTATTGTGCACAGTCTCAACTAAGAAGCTCATTTCAATCGTGTGATTTCTATATCCATCATCAGCCTTCCAGGAACAAATCTTTAGCACTTTTCAAGTGTGCTGGTATGAGATATAGATATGAATATAGATATAAATATATTCCCTAGGGCATCTAGCAGTTGTTTAAAAAAAAAAAAAAACCTAGTGAGGGTAAGTGAACAGTGAAAAAAAAAGGTAGGTGCACTTATATTTTCTACACAGCGAAGTCTTTGGATTCCTTCTACTGCGAATATCTAGACTATTCAGTGTGGACCACAGCTACAGATTCTTCTAAATCAGCCAAGCCAAAGAAGTTAAGATTAGGTGGGAAGTACCCCATGTGCTCCATCTAGACTTTTCTTCCCCTCTGCCTGGCATAAGTCTTCGAATCCTGTGCTATGCATTCCTCAAGCTTGCAGTTCTTTTGTGTAAGTGGTTTATGCTCCTAGACCTGACTATACACATTCCCATGGGACTGTGGGGTCTACCCCCAAACACAGACCCAGCGAGATGAGGGTTGGTGACATGGCAACACGAGGATAACCAACACCACCCTTGCAAGCTGACTACATCCTCTGAGGTAGTGAGACCCTCTTCAGCTCAGGTCATATGCATCTCACCAGTGAAGGCTGCTTTTGCCAGCAAGTGAAATGCAATGAGAAATTGGACTGTCAGGTATTCAGGTCATCTGAAACTTCAGTGTCTCCAAATAATTTAGTGAAAAATAGCTCTTGCAGTGCATGCTTGCACCCTCCCCCTCTCTCGGACTGGCACCTGAGTCTCAGGAGGGGCAGATCCAAATAGCAGCACCATGCTGTGCTCAACTGTCCTTCCCTTAAGATGGCTGAGGCTTCATTCCTCCTTCAAGCTTGCCCGCTTCCCCCCTGAGGATGATTCTCTCCTGAGAGGCATCATAGTGTCACAGGCTCAGACAATTTGGGCAGGCCATCCCCAAGAGTCTGCCAGACACATCTAGACCTGCTGGATCCAGAGGTAAACACAGCCCATGCTCAAACGGAGAGCCATGCTGCCCGTGTCTTTAAAGCAAACCCTGCATTTCTTCCCACCCTGTTACAGAGTCAAGGATTATCGCAGGAAACATTGGCTCCCAGTCTCAATTATAGCCACCAAGCCTATAAATGCTACTTTTAAAGGAAAAGTTCCCGATGTGAATTTCACACACTTTTAAAGCTCATTTCTTTTTATGACAATTTCAGACCGATTTTGTGCTGACTTGTTTTATGGTCAACCGAAACCCTAAGCACAGAGAAGCTAAGCATGCGGCTGTGACTTGTTTCCGACACCTGTAGGGTTTTCCTTTTATTATGTAGAATTAGGTTATTACTCTGGACTCCGTTAAATCATATCTGTGAATGACTAGCTGCAGATTCCACTGAAACCAGCTTAGCAGTTACAACAGACGATGGTATCATTGTGTCAGAATTCATGAAAGGAGCGGAAGCTCTAACCCACCAGGTCAAAAGCTAAAAACGAGGCACAGTTGGGGATTCTAAGATGAGATTAGTAAGCAAATTTCTTTGGCAAGCTTGATGTTGCCAAGGCTTTACCATCCTTTCTAAGAGGGCAGGGTTTAGATTCAATCCCTGCATATACCTGACACAGCCTAATTATTGAACTAAGACCATAGCCCAACTATGAATGAAGAATGACTGACTCTTATGGTCCAGGAATAAATAAGTATTATTTACAGAAAATTTTAACTGACCATGGAAAAATAACTTTGTAATTTTATTTCAATTTTATTCCTACTAGAAATATATCACCAGCTTTGACTGGGTTATTTCTCATTCTCCTTCCCTCTTTTTCTCTCTCACTTTTTCTTTGCCTCTCTCCCAGACCCTTTACCAGACATTTTAGATATGAAAGGTAACGAGGCACTGTCCTCTCATTGTGATCTCCTTCAAGCACATGGGGGTCAGGAAGGCTGCTGGCTGACAGAGGGAGCGATCAGGTTTTGAGTTTTAATTTTAAGTGGAGTCATTATTTAACCCATCAGAATGGCAAAAAGTTTAAAAGTGATACAAACCACCATTATCTTATCTTTTCTTACAGACTCTGTGTGTGTGTGTGTGTGTGTGTGTGTGTGTGTGTGTGTGTGTGTGTCTGTGTCTGTGTGTGTCTCTGTGTGTGTACATATGGAGATCAGAGGACAGCTTCGTGAGGTTAATTCTCTCCTTCCACCTTTGGGTGGGTTCCAGGGATCAAACTCGGGTCATGAGACTTACTAGCAAGCATTTTTTACATGCTGGGCCATCTTCCCATGGCTCCTGGATTTTTATTGATTGGAAATGCCTAAAAACCCTGTTCACGATATAACTAGTTTACCCAAATCATGCTTTTATCTTCCCTCTGTTTTAATCTTATTCATCCGCACATTCCCAGAACGCTTAGGATGAGCTCTGACCTCTACAGAGTATACACCATTGTTCTGAAGGGAAATTCCCCTGACTCTGAGGCTACCATAATTCTTTCCCAGTGGACTACAAAGTAAGGCTGTTGCAAACCAGTATACATACGCTTCACTGTTGAATACTGGTGTTTGCCCTTTTCCGATGGCCTCTCCGTCCCCCACCACCATCTGGCCGCATTCCATTTCTCAGCCAGTTAATGTGGAAACACAAATGATGGGGTTTATCTGTAAATGAAAACCTACTCTGACTACAGTTCAGTTTGGGATGTGGTGAGGTAGTCATATCATTAGGCGATGTTTCTCCACTGAACCTCAAAGGCTTTTGGAAAGCTGGATGAGCGAACAGAGATCTGGGTCTTCAGCTATGATGGTGGATTTGAAGCAGAATTTTGTGTAGTCCAGATAAACCAAAAGCTAACATTAGACAGGAAGATGATATTGAATTTCTGATCCTGTAGTCACAGGCTACCAGCCTAGTTTAGGAGGTGCTGGGGCACCAAACCCAGGTTCTTCGGTGCACTAGAACTAGTCTATCCACAAAGCTATAAACTCCAACCTGGAGACTCAGGACTCCTGAACTTTCTGTTGGGCTCACAGGAGATGCTGAGGATTTGAACTCAGGTCCTTTGATTGCTGAGTCAGCAGTTTCCCCACAGAGCAGATCTGAGTTGCCTTGTCAAGACCTCTTTATCCATCATTGAGCCAGAAGCCAGGCAAGGCCACACTGTAAAGGTAACACTGAACATGACAAGAGAACTTGACAGGTAGGGATGATCTGAGTATAAAACAATTTAGTTATTGTATAAGTATAATAAGTAATATTATTATATTATACTTATATAATAAATAAGTATACTATGCACAGGTGCTTGAAATAAACTTAAATTCTTTGAAAATTTCACATTTTGCATCCTGCTATTGTATCTCCTGGGTATCTTCACTCAATATAACTGTGCATTTGAATCTGGCTAATATGAAATTCAAAAGCTAGCAAGGACCAAAAGTCCAAAAAAAATAATAAAAAAATAAAAAAAAATAAAAAGACCTGCTAATAGCTACTGTGAATCAACTCTTCTGTCTACTTTGTCATCTACTACACAACGACTATGTGTCCGTGTTTTGTCTCCTTTGACATTTTGACTCCGCATTAATAGTATAGCACAAAAACAGGGTCACTACCAGTCAAGTGAAAATCCTGAAACTTCAAAGGGTTAATGTTGGGTACAAAGTCACACAATGAAAATGCCAACCTGTGTCTGGCTTGTTCCATAGCACATCCCTTAACTGGAATGTTTACCTGCTTCTGTCTGGTGGCATATTGGTTTACTCTCTTCTCACTGCCCAGGGAGGACCATCATGGATTAGAAGGCAGTCAAGATGCTGCAGCTGGTGTCTTGGTGTTCACAGGAGCAACTACAGTCTCATCAATAGAGGAGATGCTGGTGTGGTTTCTTTTTCATCCTAAGCAGTAGGAAAAGCTGGTCATGCAGATAGTAATCTGTTGAGTTATAAATAGTGGCATTTCACTGTATTTAAAAAAAAAAAAACTGAAAACACACGCACCAAACCTTTTCATTTCTCTTTAAATTAAAACAAATATTTTTGTTAGTCAGAGCATTTAAAGACAGCAAATTTAAAGCACTGGTGTCAAATTGATGAGCAAAGTTTTGCGATGTCCCCCCACGCTCGATCTTGTTCTAAGCAGTTTGTCAGAATGATACAGAGTGTGGCTTATTCTAATTGCATTATCAAAATAAAGGGTCTCTGTAAAAACTACTCTGCAGATTCTACAAAAGAAAAAGGAGGGGAAACAACAAAGAACTGGGAGAAGTTATTTATTTGTTAAAATATTATTCTAGAGATTTTCTTCCCACATAGTTCACTGTAATTTAGTTTTAAACACTAAAAGCCTATCATATAAACTAAGGTGCCTAAGCCAACATAAGAAATCTGTTTTAAAGGCTTTTATTAAATATGTGTGTTATATTTTTTCTTTTAAGCAATTAAAATATTCACTCTGGCCAAGAAAGCTTTCTTCCTAATGATATTAAAACAAGAAAAAAGATTCATTGGCATGAATATGATATTTAACTGTTCAAATTAAAAGCAGACCTCAAAGCAGTCTTTCAAAGTATGTATTTGATATAACTTCTGTGAACTAAAGCCATTAATGACTTGGGGTGGGGAGTGGAGGAACACCTCCCTGTCCTTTTTCCCACTCGTTTCCAACGATTCTGAGCCAACGTATTTCCTGCTAATCATACATATTTTATTTTCAACCTTATGAGGCACCTTAATTTAAAAAAACGAAACCCACAGCAGACGGCTTAGCTCAACACGATGAAAGTCGCCTCGTTTGTGTCATTGCTGCTTCATGACAGCATCCTCTCTGCACGGCGCTTTTTCATCTCTTTCCTTTAAGGGCTTGTTTTAGACTATAATTATTCTTGAGACTCCAGGTTAACACTGCCATTAAATCTTGTAGAGGTGGATGATAAATTGGAGGCTAACAAGTCGTACTGATCTTTTTCTCGGAAGTCGCCTTGTTTGAACTCAACTGCCGTGAAACAACACGACGAAATGTCTCTACTCGAGAACTCTCCCACCGTCACAATGTGTGAGCTCAATGCTGCTCCGTCCTCCAGATATGATAAGAAATCATAAATCCTGTCCTGAAAATAATTTCTCTTGGCCCCATGGCGGGTGACTTTTAGAAACTTTCTAAAATAGGTGTGTCATAGTTCACGAATTTATTGTTTGCTGAGTTTAACCATTTCAAAATTATCCTAGTCTCTTCCTGCTGCCTCCTATTGGGAATTCACTGAATCAGGCTCTCTTTAAAGAAAGAATAGAAAATGGTTGTACCCCAAAACATTAAAATCATTTTCAAAAATTATTTCTTTAAAAAAAATGGTAATTATGTGAGGTGATATGTATGTTAATTTTCTAGACTTAACCATCCTGCAATGTGTGTATTTATCAGAAACATCAAAATACCCTGTTGTACATGATAAATGCTCTTACACACACACACACACACACACACACTCGGGTTCACACACACACAAACACAAGCATACGCACACACACACAATTGTTCTGTGATAATCTCATGAATGTACTCAACACATTCTGTTTACTCTCATCTCTCCATCTCCTCTATCTCTTTCCATTCCTCTCATTCCCCCTCCACGGGTCTCTTCACCACATTCTTGTGGGGCTTTGTTTGTTTGTTTGTTTGTTTGTTTGTTTGTTTGTTTTGTGACACACTGGTTATAACCAAGACCCTCTATGTGACCACAGGTTTGGCACCGTCCTTTGGAGGGATCTCCTATATGGACACAAATGCAGGCAATGGCTCTCCCTCCTGTGGAATCTATCAGTTGCCAGTAGTTAGTTCATCAAGGAAGAGTCAGGTCCCATGAGCTTCTCCCTGATCCATTATTGGCTATTGACTTCTTAGTCTTGTGCAGGCACAAACAGGCAGCCATAGCCTCTGAGATCATGTGTGCAGGGCTGTATCATGCCCTGATAACAGTATTTTGCAGCCTTTATTCCTATCCTATAAACCTTCCTCTAGTTTCCTCCGACTCTTTTGGGGTCTTAAATAATGAACAAAGGGCTAACGTTGGAAGGTTGTAAAACAAGTGAGAAACCTAATAAGACCTGAGGGTCCTATGCTTCCCAAGGCTCCCCACTTGGCCAGCAGTCTCGACGGAAGCCGTACTTCTTGCACAAATCGAAAGAGCACTGAAAGTGCTGTCTGGCAGGAAAATTCCAGTCAATTAACATTATATTGAGCTCAAGGCTAAAGGATGACCTACTTCTTTACACAGAACCCTAGAGAAGGACTGGCCATAGAGGTCGCCGTCCAAGGTCAAGAGTACAGATGTGATTTCAATGTCAAAAACCACAACTTGGAATGGAATGGGGTCCTGCTGCTTCTAAGGAGAACAGCAACACTGGAGACAGGAGCTCTCTCAGCCTTGGACTCCATAATTACCCTAAAGGCAGAGAAAGTGAGTGTTCATCACTGAGTCAAAAACTGGTATCTTCAAACCTTCACGAAGAGTGAATTCTACCAGGGAAGAAGTGTCTAAATAAATAGGCCTGCTAGAATCCAGACTTTGAGATAATTTTTAGAAAGATCCTGACACATGCACCAGAACAGAGGTGAAGTCATGAGTCTCTTTGGCAAGAGGCCCAACTTGGAAACTCTCCTGCACTTTAACAAAGACACCAATGCATGGCTCCAAACAGCTCCTTCCCCTTTATTTCATTTCTCTCCAGATTTCAGCAGAACCAGCCCCTTATCCCAGTTTTCTTCCACTCTGCATACCCCTTGGTTGCTGGCATCCCTATGGCCGCCACATGAGCCAGGCCCCATGGACAATGACACTCCAGCCTACAGAGGCTGTGATAAAGAGAGTAATCCCCATCTCTCCTCTGACATTTATGAGTTGGGTGTCAACAGAACCCATCCTAGGAGTAGGGCTACCATACTTTGGCTCCTTTCCTGCCTTCAGAACAAGAATGCAGCCAGGACATTAGGGGCAATACACATGCAGGCCTGGCACTTCTGCCTTCAAAGGACTCTCTTGTCAAACTGCCCTGCCATGCAAAAGTTGCTGGCACTGGACCAGCAGAACACTTAACCTAATGACACAGTGAGCAGAAGAGCTCCAAGGTGAGCTAGATGGCCCAAGGGAGGCTGAAGAAGGGGACTCTTCAGCCTGCATTTCCTCAGACATCTGTAGTGACAGTGGGCACTACCAGCAGAAGACCTGTCAGCTGCTTGAGCGGTTGCACCAGCACCTTTTAGAAACCTCAAGCATTTCAGATCAACTGCTATCAACCGAGTTTTGGAAATATCCACATGGAGAAAGACCATAGCATCTACAGTGAGAGCAGCCTCCACACCACAACCCACCAACTGCAGGAATAAGGCATCATCCTCATGTCGCTATCCAGGTCTCTTCTCCTGATGTAAGGTCAGTGTACACCACAGGGTGATGGACAATGACTGAAACTGAAAGAAACACCTACTACTTGGAAACCCAAAGGGGATATTTTGTACTTAGTTTCCTGGGCAGAGCTGAATGGTTCCCAGGTTCCATCCTGTCCCAGGAGGCGTCATAGACACCAGACTAGGTGAATCAGGAAGAACCAAAGCATTTTCATGGCAAATATCACTTCCTCTCTGTAACCATCACCTCCTGGGAAGTCTGGACCACACAGGAACTGGAATTAAGACAAGGCACTAGAAACGTGCAAACAGAGGCACACATGGGTTTCTAAACCTTCTGACAAGTTCAGAAGTTAAATGTGAAGGCAGTAGATGGGTACAAAGTGGGAGGTGCTGGAGTTCTTGTTCTGTAAGTTCTTACTGATATGTACACTGAATGTGAAACAGAGAAAAACAACAGAAACGTAACAGGAATTCCACAAAGTCATTGAGGCAAGTGTAAGACCTTTGGTCCTTCTGCGGTGTTAGCATCTTGGTGTATTGATGACTTAGCTATCCGTGAAGTGCTTCTACTTATTTATAAGTAAATTCTGTGCCATTTTTTTAAAGATGCAAGTAAAAATCCAGAACTGGTCTTTTCATTTTTGAAAATCACACTTCAGAATTTTATCAAAAATTCCAATTCAAGCAAAAGAAAAATTGTACCTAATTTTCTCCATCTAAAATAGCTGAAGCTACATTTCTAGATACTTTAGTCATATCCATCACGAAAAAAAATTAATTTTGGGACAAAGCCTGCATTACAGGTCTTTATTGCTGATTCTCTACATATTAATGAATAGTTGCCCATGACCCAAAGCACCGAACACTGCACTCCTGGCGTTATTTGTAGGTGGCTGTGATTCAGTTAATTGGAAAATTTTTTGCTGTGGTGAAAGAAAATGTGAAATGGGAATTTATAACCATGGATACCTAATTTTTATTTACTGTCACCTAACAGAAATTCTACATTAGTGACAGGGCTGCAGCAGCTTTTAAGTTCAGAGTGTCAGAAGCACTTGACTCTTCAGAGACAGTTTTAAAAGTATCTATGGGGCGGAGGTGTTCTGAGTCAGGAGAAAAAGTGAGTCATTTTACAAAAACTTTCTACTGTGTTGTTATTTAAAAAAAAAAAAAAAAAACCTAAAAGCGTCACTGGAGTCCATTAAACAATTATTAATCAAATAATAATATTGGATGTTCCACGTGGAACCAAAGCCAGGTTTGACAGTAGCTTCCAGGGCTAAATTATATCTTGGCTGAGTTTTCATATTCAGAAAACTCATTTTATAATTGGTAGGTGTGCAAACGTGCTGGCACTCAAGATTCTTACTTAATACCAAAAGAAAATACATTAGGAAAACCTGTTTGCCCTGCCAAATGAAATTAATGAAAGCGTGTAAGCTGGTGGTGGGCTTAGGTCTTGAACTATCCTCTTTGGGCGGGACATAGGATTTCTTTTTAATAAGTGAAATATTCATACAAGAAAGTTTTCTACTTTTTTTTTCAAGAAGGCTACCTTTTTGCGAAACGGTGGCCTTCTGTTCTTTCCATCAAGCTCCAAGTAGCCTGCCCTGTGTGCTGTTCTGAGGCAGCCTTTCCTAGGCCATGATTTTTAAAGCAGACCTGAGTAATGTTAGTTTGCTGTGTTTGTAGCAGCGTGCTGAGAGTTTACATACTTCGTACCCCGAACTGCTACAGCCGCCTTAACAATACTACCATAAACTCGGTGGCTTATAAACAGCAGGAATTTATAACTCAAGGGTCTAGAGGCTAGAAATCCAAGAGTGAACCCCAGCAGGATTGTCTGCTAGTAAGAGCTGTCTTGCTGGTTTTTACTTGCCTGCTCTCGAGATCTGTCTCTTTGCTTCCTCCTCACCTGGCAGAAACAGGTTAGGGGCTATCTGGGACTTCTTTTATTGGGCACTAACCTCATTCATGAAGGCTCTGACCTCATGACTTAACTACCTCCCAGATCCTCACCTCAAAACCATCACACTGGGGATTAGGTATGAACTTTACAGAGTCACAAGACATTTAGACACTTCACTGTTTGTCTATAATACAGTAGAGGCTTAGCAGAAGCTGGCACTCCTATCTCAACTGAAACAGAATTTCAAGTCCGTGTTGTTTAGTAAATCCATGTGGGATCTGACTAAACCAGTGTGTTGTAGAAATTCAGCAATTGGTTTCAGCAACATGAGAACAAATTTTATCAAGCCTGATACAGAGAAAGCCATTCCAGAAATGCTTCTGGACAAAACTGACATTAGAATAGTTTATAATTAAAGAACAATCATGGTCTTGGGTCTTGACAAATGGCCTGATGTTTAGAAACAGGAATGCTGGTTGTGTGCAGGTAAATCTTTCTAATAATGACAGGGAGATTTAATGAAAGGTATGCCTTGCTCTAAAGTGGTCAAAAATTAGTTTGTAGTATTTTTACTTCTGACTTTACATAAAGTTTCTAATATATGGCCAATCCCAGAAAGACTGGTACCCCTGAGTGTTTTAATAACACCTCAACTCCTGGCCAGTACTAATTTTTCTAATGGCTTAGAAATATGCAAAGTAAGAGATCAGTATAAAGCCAAGAACAGGTAATGGATTAAAACAAAAATAGAGGATGGCAAGATGACTCAGTCAGCAAAGGTGCTTGCCGCCAAGTCTGAGGATCTGAGTTCAGTCCCTGGAACCCACAGAATGGAAGGAGAGAATCAACTCCTGAAAGTTGTCCTCTGATCTGTTTCCTCAACAGGCCCACACTCCCACACACCAATAAATATAAATTTAATTTTTTTAAATAAAAGATTGAAATTAGAAGTTCAAAACTCAGTTTTACCCAAACTTTTCTTCCTCTACCTATATGATCTTTTTATTTAAAATTCTTTTCTATAGTTTCAAAGAATTAAAAAGTCATAATGCTGAGCTATTTGAGGAAGGAAGAAGTGAGCATTCTGATAGGATACCGTTAAGATGAAGAAACAAGGCTTAGCTGGACAACCATGGAGCAGACAGCAGCACTGAACAATTGCTTAAAACAAGGGCTTCCAGTGGAGAAGCGCTCTCCCCTGGCCTGTGCTGTGTTGTGATGCCCCACTGTTTGTAATTATACATGTGCACTGTGACAGACAGTTGTTAAATTGGAAACGGAACTCCGGTGACAACTGCAGCAAACCTTGACAAAAGATAAATGTGATTTTTTTCTCTCTCTTTCCCTTGTTTTTCTTTCACTTATTTAAGCATGTATTAATTAACTTGTTCTGGCAAGTGTTTAGTAAACATTGAACGGGGCATTTCTTTAGTGGTATAATTAAAATTCTCTTTTAAAATGTTTTTGTGTGATATTTTATGCACAATTTGACTCAAGTAAACAGGGGTTCTAATTAAAGTTTTCAAATGAAGGCAATCAAAATTGATTCTGCATCCAGTACCCCATTCAAGCATATTGTCTTGCTGTCTAGTACGAGTATAATTTGACGGTCAGCTAACATCTTCAGTTACTTAAAATGCCTTCACCTTCTCAGTCTCCTTCATTTATTTTTTAACCCCAAGGAGCTCTTTGGATGGCGTACTGCCCCTTTAAGTTGTCACACATTATATTTTAAAATAAATTTCTTCCAAATGATTACACCAAGATATTCTAAGAAGTGTCTAATTTGGGGTATGAATCCTCTGCAAATAATGTTACATAAAACACACTGAAGGCACAAAGCTATCCAGACAGCGGTGACGCTTTGACTGTTTCATCCCTACACCTCTAAAAATACTGTCTTCCTCTTGGGTTGAGAATCCCCTCAGTAGCTTTACACACAG
Organism: Rhabdomys pumilio; assembly: GCA_030674055.1. NCBI lineage: Eukaryota > Metazoa > Chordata > Mammalia > Rodentia > Muridae > Rhabdomys > Rhabdomys pumilio. The sequence continues at coordinate 49,557,987 of JANHMN010000014.1, read as the reverse complement.
TATTCACAGACGAGTGTCTGAAACACATCAAAACATCTAAATGATTATTCTTTCTGTATGTGTGCGCATGTGCATGTGTGTGTGCATGCACATGTGTGTGTGCGCATGCATGCGTGTGTGTGTGTGTGTGTGTGTGTGTGTCTTTCTCTCTCTCTCTGTGTGTGTGTGTGTCTTTCTCTCTCTCTCTCTCTCTCTCTCTCTCTCTCTCTCTCTCTCTGTGTGTGTGTGTGTGTGTGTGTGTGTGTGTGTGTGTGTATGTGTGTTAGGAAAGGTGGAGCAAGATGGAAAAGAATTTATTTTGTCTGGAAAGCATTGATTGACCTGAAGCAAAAGATATTTTTAGGGAACCTTTAAGCTCTCCATCTTTAAATTATTCATATTTTTTTCCTTTTAGCGATGTTGTGAACAACTCTGAAGGGCAAACCTGTAAATTCAAGAATTATCAATAAATAATAAGTGATTTACCGGCTCTTGGGAACACTATGTTTCTAATGATGTTTTTAATTAGTGGGGGGTGGGGAGTAAAATCTTACCTACCCATCACTTTCTTCAGCTCTTGGCTTCCATACCTTGAACCAACCAGGCATGGGAGAGGAAGCTCATTGGCTCTGGCCCTGAACTCTGCAATCCAGAGATACAAACCATTTCTTCCTTCATTTCTTTGAAAGGCAAGATAAAGGGTAGTCTAGGCTTCTTGGGAGCCTGCCTAGTTCTAGAATTCACTTAGAAATCCCGCTTGACTTTTACACTAAGCCATCTTTTTCCACTCGACTATTTTTTTTAAGTAATGAAGAATGCATCTTTTATTTTATCTACTACTCCTTTATTTCTTCATTCCTCTGTGACTTAAAAGAGAACAAGGGATGGTTTAATCAGCACCTCCACTGAAATTCCAACTTGACTATTTTCAACTTAAAAGTGAGGAAACAGAAGCTCGGTGGGTAGAGCCACTTGGCAGCGTCTTATGCCTTGTAAGTATTAGTGAAGGGACACGTATGGGTAAGCTGGGCCTACTATGCTCCCCAGGTGCTAACCTAGCCCCCTAATTTCATACTTGAGAGACGAAAGCCTAGGGATGTACCAAAGCTCACACAAGGTGAGATAAATAGATAGATAGATAGATAGATAGATAGATAGATAGATAGATAGATAGATGGATGGATGGATAGATCTTGTAGATACTACTATATATACATCTTTTACAGTAATCCTTACATTCTGTACATCAATGCCTTCTCATGCCAAATACTCAGGAGAACTTGCACGTTTTCTGAGCTGTTTAAGGTCATTGCTGTGTGTATCCAAGTGTCCTGTTTGCATCAGAGCGATGCCTCCAAGCCCTTCAAAGTTCCCATATGCTCATGCTTAGTCCTTAGTCAGATCATATTAACTCATGAAGCTACTTCTGCGTGCATGACGTGCTTACATTCTGCATGTGTGCTTTCATGCCTACAGTCACTTATTTTATTTGGTGTTGCTATATTCCAGGCTCCGCTCTCAGCACTGGATCATAAGTCTTCATGGTTCTCCCAAGGCCAGGCCCTGACTCCTCCCATCTCCTCTGCCTGCCTTTGTAGCTATTCTCTGAGCTTCAGTTGCTCCCTCTCTCTAATGTGAATAGCCTAGCCAACAGTACATTCGCCTGGTCTTTCAGTTTGGTGGGGATTTAGAAAGCTCATGATAAATTTGTACAAATTTTGTCTGAAATGAAAGTAAATAAAAATCTATACACTGCTTCCATAAGCAAAGTACAAATCAATGGTAGATGTCTTGGTCAAGAAGAAATCTGTAGATGACTGCCAGTCACTCACTGAGTACCCTTGGGCACAGACTCCAGATCCTCTAAACCCGTGTTTCTCAACTATAAAACAAGATAAGAGGGAAGCCCCGCCTCAGCAGATGGCTATAGAACTTAAATTTATTCTATTACCTGGCATGGAGCAAATATTTGTTTGCTATTCTTATTTAGCTTAAATGACTATTTTTGCCCCGTGGAGACCTGTGCTGGTGCTATTTTTGAGGGGCATCATGAAGAATCAATTCTAAGGTCACAGCTATATTAAGCCTGGCCTGAGACTACCTCATGGGGGTTCAGGGTAAGGCCACTCTCACCCGATGGCTCTGTTAGGGTGTAGCTTTGTTATGTGCTCACTGAATGATCTTGAACAAGCTGTTCTACCTCCCTGAGCTTCTATTCCAATTAGCTACTCACCGGATTACCATGACATATTTGATCTGGGTCTGGCACATAGTGGGTCAAGAAATAATATATACTAATTGATAACCAGAATAGAATGGATGAGCTAGATGACACTGATAAAAATAAAATGATCAATAAAAGATTTGATATAAAAACTGATAAATTGCATCACTAAAAATAATCAATAACAACTCCAGTCCTATTATTCTTTATGCAAGTTTAAGCCTTGAATGTATCTTGCCCAATTGTGCGACCCTCTTTCTACTTTAATATGGATAAACCTGTTTCAAATTTCTCATACAGACAAAAATACCCTGTCCCCTGCCTGCCCATAGCTACAGCAAATTCTCCCAAGTTGTCCTTTCATTAAGTCCTGAAAGAAAGTACAAACTCATTGAAATCTGGAAGCTATTTATGCTAATTGGTGAGTGAGTTTTGACATCTCCCAGTTGTATTTAAGCTGTATTGTCTTAAGCGGCAATGTGTCCAAAAATATATATAAAATAATGTCACTGCCAGAGAAACCAATCATATAAACAGAATAATATGAAACCAAGCCTTTCATACATTTCTGTAGCCTAAACATATGGTCTGCTACAGAACCATTGCAAATTCACACCATGAACAGCTAATTAAAAGTATAAAATACTTTCGCTTTTCCTTTCTTTGCATGAGTAAATTTTGATAGAGAAAGACAGGGCTCACATGCCTGATGGCCCCTAGGAGCCAGGCAAGATACATAGGGAATGTTGCAAGAGGATCCATGAAAAGGAGACAAATGACAGTTGGGTGTAAACTGTCACAAGGGGGTGCAATAAGGAGCAGGGCAGAGTGCGGCAAGCCAGAAAGTACTGCTGTAGAGGGCAGGTCTACAAACCCATAAATAAAAGTGAGAAAAGCTGAGGTTCAGATTCAGTCCAGAAATGGGGATCTGTTCATTTTTTAAGGTTAACGTGATTTAGAACTTTTATTTCTTAAATTGATTAAATTGATTATCTATTACTTGATAATTTCATACACGTGTATATATATTCTGTTTACTCTCATCTCCCATCCACCCACCCCTCCCATCCCCCCTCCTCTCCACAGGTCCTCTCCTCATATCATTTTGTTTCATTGGCCCCACTGATTTTAGCTAGAACCATATGTGTGCCCACAGGTTTGGAACCATCCACTGGTGTCTGCTGGGCTATCTTGAAGTATATAGATTAAGGCAATGACTATTCCATAATCCATCATTTAGCGATAGTTCATTAGAGGCCCACATCAATCCAGGATTGGCTGTTCACAGACCCAATCTCTACGGGCCCAGAGCAAACAATTTTAGCTGCTGTGAGAGCCTTTTTGCAAGAGCTTGGTAATGTTGTAAAGATGGCATTTCACAGTCCCACTTCCTCCAGGCTCATACATATGTTCTACTTTCTCTTCCATGATATCATGTGACCCATAGAGAGGGTGATATAAATGTGCTGCTTAGGGCTAAGCACTTGTGTATTATTTATTCTAAGCATCTCGAGTAGATATGGGCATCTACATTCACCACCATTCACTACAAAGAGAAGCCTCTCTCGTTAAGGATGAGAGTAGATTTGACTATGGGTATAAACAGTCTTTTGATTGCAGTTTGGTACCATCTCAATGTTGCTAAACAACAGTAGTGAATTCAACCCTGGGGATTATGACCTCTCTGGTCAGAGGTTTTTAACTGGGTTTACAGTATCAGGTATGTATTCTCTTCTATTGAGCAGACCTCAAATCCAATCTGAGAGCAGTTGGTGACACCCATAATATTCATACCCTAATCTATCAGTGGCCATATCTTGTCCTATGTGTTAGCTTTATAGTTTGTGTTTATAACTACATAATACTATTGATGCTTGATTTTTTAAAGACAAAGTAGAAATACTTGAGAGGTAGTATATGTCCCAAAGATGGCATACATGTACTCTCTGATACATCATTCTCTGACTTCGAAGTCATGGTAGGCATATGAGTGCAAAACTCAAACCACACGTATTCAAACTTTTAATTTCATCTTCACAGACATCTGAGAGGTAGCTACTAGAATAAAGAAAACTGAGGTCTTCTATTTGTCCAGCGAATGTTGGGCAGACAGATATCTAACCCAGATATACGGCATGCAGAGTCTCGTCTTACCCACATTGCGATGCCGTCTCTGACAATGACATCATTGTAGGCTTTTCCCTACATAATGCAGAACAAGAAGTGGTCTTCAATCCACACATGTTTGTGAATCTCAAACCAAATCCTACTTCAGCCCCAATTCTGTCTAAAACCCCATGTTATGATCTGTACCGAATTTGATTTTATCTTTATTAATCTACTGTGTGGGATAGGATTTTAGAATGAGGGAAATATTGCTAAAATGGCTTCATCTGGAAAAGCATCCGTTTGCAAACAGCTTGGCATGTTATTCACAAATATAAACATTTACAAAAAAAAGAGAAAAAAAAAAGATCGGCATCATCTGATGGCTGCTGCCATGATGATTCATTGGCACGGGAGAAGTGCTACGTGGTGAGAGGTGCCAGAGCAGCCTGACACATTTCAGCGGAGTTCATTACACACATGAAACGGAACCAATTTTACTCAACAGTGACTTTGACATTTACAGAAAAAGAAACGGAATGGGGGCTTAGAAATGAAGACTTCAAGTGAAATCCCTACCAAATATTTTGCGATGGTGCTACCCTTGTGTCACCATTTCCAGAAGAGCCTCCGTGTCCAATAGATGCATTTTTTTTTTAAAGTTACGGCATATAGCAACCTATTCCACAAAGTCTGTTCGGTGATAAAAAAAAAAAATTAAAAAAAAGAATCTTAACAAACTTAATTGGCTATTAACTCTTTTTTTAATGTGTCTCTTTGGCATCACAGTTTACCTCAGTCCCATATATGTTCTGCTTCTTTAACTGGCTAGATTTTAATGTGCTAAACAACATCCCCACTGCCCTCAGAGTGGGACTATTGAACATGGTCATTGGAAGCAGAAAGAATATAATAACTGGCTTATAAAGAAATGTTTAGCAAAACAGAGTCTTCTAAATGTGACAATGCAGCTATGCACATGCAACCACCACAGCTGTGGTTATCTGTACAAGACCCACACAAGCCTGGCCGTGCCCCCACCTTGTTGTGAACAGCAGAAGGGCCATGAGGTCCCTCCCCAACCTGAAAGGCTATCAACAGCTAAGGGCTATTGAAGGAGGCCATATCGAATATTCAGTGGTATAGCCACTAATAGTTGCCCTTGCTCCAATAAATAACCGTCCACCACACCCAAGCAAGAAACTCTCAATTCAACTAAGTGGATCACGCAGAAAGAACTTTAAAAGGAAATGAGTTTCAACAAGAGAGGGAGCGAGAATGGGCCAAGAACGAGGGAGGAAAACAACTAAAATTCATTATATTAATGTATGAAAGTGCCTAACAATAATTTTTGAAGACAACATCATTTTCATGTTTGGAGTGCAATGGGGTCGGGAATAAAGCTAAGTAGTTATAAACTTCTAGCTGCTTTCTACTTCATTAATTATAAAATGGAAAGGTACTAAAAATTAATAAGGGACTGATGGGACATAGGCTATACTTATGGGTTAGACGACAGCATAGATGATACTTATAGCAGTGGTTTCTGTGGACAAAATATTATGCTATTATACAGATACATATACTCGACATCATTTATGTAAAGAAATAATTTCATAATCAGTTTTTTTAAACTTTACTCAGTGGTTGAAGCAGATGAACAACACCACTTTACTGGATGTCTATAGTGTTTTTCATACCAAACTAAAGACCCACATACGAAACAATGGGTTTGTACATGAGGTAGAATGTAGTATCACTGCCTGACTAGAATTAACCAAGAACGCTAGGGCAAATGTATGCTGAACTTTAAAGCATTAGTGGAATTATATCTTTCAATATATCTAATACTATTTGTCTGTAAATAGTAGAATGGAATCAGCATCAAAACCAGATAATACAGTTGAGTCATTCAAACTGTTAGCAAACACAAGTCACCAGAGAAGCAATTCAATCAATGGAGACAGTTTCTAATTAGCATATTAATGATTTGTGAGTGAAAGGTGACTCCAAAGTGCTCTGGGGAACTTGAAGACCTTGTAATTCTTCTTCTCGCTCCACATAACCAGTGAAACATTTTTTATATTATTAAAGATTGACAGTTTAAGGGAAAGGCTTTGAAATCAATGGAAAACATCAACTCAGCTTCTGAATTACTCATCACATGTTGGGAATTGGTAGAACTTGAATTGATGTATCCAACTTTCTAAATGGCAAAGTGTGAGTGAAACCTGGTGGGCTTGACTAAGAATGAAGACTTATGAAGATTAAAGTTTAATATCATCTTCTGTGCAAATCCGGTCTCCACATATGCAATTACTAACGTTATGGGGCTGGGGGCTTGCCACTCTATACATAAACACCTTAATTAGATTTTTGCATACCACTAAAATAAAGCTTCTACAAGACTCAAACTGTTTGTCTGGGTTAAGCACTTTCACAAACCATCTTTCAGAGCTTACAACAATTGCCTTTAAGAAAAAAATCAAATTTGCTCCCCAAAGAAAATCCAAAGTAAAGTCAGAGTCTTCCTAAACTACCATCAGACTGTAATTAGACAGCTCAATTTGAGTTTTTATGGAGTTGTTTGTGAGTCTAACTGTTAGACGCATAACTGATTTGCTCTTAATGCCAACAGGCATGAAAGGAGGGGTAAGGGGCACACAATGGAGGGCTCTGCCCCTCCCGCTATCCTCTGGCTCTTGGACACCATGCCTGCTATTTTAAAATCCAGTATGTATGCATACCCTCAGCTCTTTGTCCTACCAGCTGACTTCAGAAGCCTATAGTGTGAGCCTCACATCCATGGGCGCTTGCCACATGCACCTCTCCTAGCTCCAGGGCTCAGGAATGCCCAGCGTCCCACATTATTCAGAGTTCTGATTATTTTCAACGATTCCCCAGTCCACCTGACCTTCAGTGAATGAACTCTGGGGAGGTGATTGCTTTTGTCACCATTGTTGTACCTTACAGACATGTGCTTGGAGTGTGTTAATTTTTTTTCCCCACTCTGTAATGTTGGATTAAGCAAAATCTAAACTATAAATAGTATTCATTCTAGCTGCATCAAATCCTTATCTAACACTACATGAGAATTGTCTCAGCATGCTAATTGCCGGGACCATTTATTTGTGCAAAGCCAAAAAAACTACTAAGTTGAAGCTGGCATTGTTACTTGTTTTTACACCTGAATAAAGATTTATTCTTAATCTCATCATTGTAAGGTGGACAGGGAAAAACCACACAGGTTCTATGACTGCTCGGCTCTTCAAGTGTGCTTTGCATCTTGTCTGTGTTCCTGTCCTTAGTGTGAGCAGTGGCCACAGGGATAGGGGTTTGCTTTTTCTATAACTGTCAGAAGCTTAGTTGAATGCCACGTAAAGGTTACCAATTAGCAAATGAATTCACCCTGATTCTAAAGTCTTTCTATTGTTGAAAGAATTTTGTTAGAGGTTAGAGGCACTTTCCTGACCATCTTCAGACCCTCCCTCCCGTGTGCTATCTTTGGATCTGTGATTGCACCTCAAATACTAATAACAGGAATAATAATATCTAGTACTTATTTAGCAATACACTTGGAAGTGTCAAGCACTACTTTCGGTTTTTGCCTGGAATGCAAACTCATTTTCTCCTCAAACTGCCCCTCTCTTAGGGTTAAAATAACCCTGCCAACAAAAGAAAAACCCAAGGTCAAATGGTCAAATTAGGTAGCTTTTCCAAAGTCATAGAGATTACAGAGAAGCACACCCTTCTAAACCATTAGCATCAAATATGAGCAGATCGATGTCATTCTGTTTTACAGATTGAGATTTTTTTCATTAAGTCTCAGCTTGTCAGATTGATACAGGAACTGGGTTGTAGCAAAACTAACGTTACAGTGAACATTGGAAACTCTGCTTAAATTTGCATCGCTTTAAAAGCTCATTACCAAATAAGAAAAAAATGAAATACTTGACATTTTGGTATCTGTGGTATTAAAAAAGAACTAATATTTAATATTCAAGTGGCAACAGCTTGTAGAGTTTGCATACAACGCCCACAGGGATCGATTCTTCTTTAAAATGGCCTTTTGGAGCCAGACTTTTCAGCAGCTGACACCGCCATTCTCTGCATCCCTCTCTCCTGCCAGCACCATGGGGCACACACAGAGCAGAGCAGCGGACGTGTAATTCTTCACTGCAGGATTTGTCTCTGCAAATAATGGTGAATGTGGGAAATTAGGGGAAATGTAATTTTCACTGAATCAACCTCAGTGTAATCTCTATTTCTAAAAATGACTAAGTGTCGCTGGAGAGCTCTCTCCACAGACGCGCTTGCTCAGGCCCCTCATTGTTCCAACCCACAAGAGAAGGAAGAAATCATCCCACATCAGTGCTGGGACCAAGGACCCACAGTGTGCTGCTGCCTGGTGTTTTTCTAATAAGTAACAGTGTAAGCTCAGTCACCTGTGGAACTTCCTGCTTCCCCAGCCTGCTGTCAGGAAGACGTATAATATAAGACTAGAATAAAGGCTTGAAGATGCTGAATAGGGATGTACTATTTCACCTTTCCCCACCCATAGAGTGTTTTCAGTATCATGTTAAATGTCTATAATTACTCACTGCTGGGGTTGAAAAAAAAACAACAAGAAAATGTGAAAAATCCCTGTCAACTGTACATTTGGGTGATAGAATAATAGATAGAACAAAAATACTGAATAGAGTGTCTAAAGCACACTTATCTCTATGATTTAAGGAGGATGTTCCTGTCCAATTCACATTGTGTTCTCCTCTCAAAGTTCTTATGTGTGCTTATGGGTGCGCTATTCAAGAATATATTCAAGTAGTTTGATAAATATGTCATTTGTTAGGTCCACTATATTCTTTCTCTTTCTGGGACAGTTAGGCCAGATGTGGTGGGACAGGACTGTAATGCCAGCACTCTTTGGAATCTGAGTCAGGGAGAAAATGTAGGAAGGCAATATGGCATACATGGCTTTAATTACGTAAGCCATGGAATCAAACTGGCCATCTTTGCTAGGAGTTTGGCCCCAGGATTATTTTTTTAAAGGAATAGGTTGGTTTCTTGAAAATTAATCTTTGCCATAAAAAATAATTACTCACAATGTTTAATATTTGACTTTTCTGAAAATCACACAGTCAGCTGTCCTCACTGTGATACTGGGGTATGCTTAATGCATCTGTGAAAATCAGAAACTATTTGACCAATCTGATTGTCAATGACTCAAATGAAATCTAGACCTACAATTCAAGGATTTCCTAAAGAAATTGGAATATCGCTTATTTGATGCTTACATGTTTACTCCATATGATCTGGAAGATGGTCTCTAATGTGTGCGTTTGGTCTCTAATGTGTGCGTTCACTAAGTATATCACAAACAGAAGTAAATTGATACGTAGCAAGTACCTGATAGGTAATCACAACAGAAAGGGATAAAAGTGTCATCAAATCAGGAACTCAAAACTTCGGCTGCAGTTCCCAACCGAGCTTTCCACAGATGAGCTTCTCCTGGTTGAACTTCCAACTTCCTGTTTCCCCAGTAAACATTTTCCTGACATGGGACAGACAATAGTCACCTCGGGAGGAAAGTGGGCTCACCTTTTAGCTACCCTCTAGGACACAATGCTTTTGTTCTTGGCCTGCTTTCTGGTATCTTTCCTCCCTGTCAGAGTTCAGGAGACAACCTATCCCCAGACAAGGGATCTTGGGTGATATTCTGAGACAAGTGACTTTCTAGAGCCAGTTTCTCAGTGAACTGAAACAGTGCATGACAAGTGACCAACATGAAGTACATTGCAAGGTTCTTAAATATAAATTCCATGTATTTTTTTATAGTGTAAATAGTTCTCATGGAGGGGTTTGATCAAAGTTTGCAGAGTTTGGATTAAACTACCATATATATATACACATATATATATGTATATATATATATATATATATATATATATATATATATATGTGTGTATATATATGTATATATATATACATATATGTGTGTGTGTGACTGTGTGTGTCTGTGTGTGTGTGTCTGTGTGTGTGTGTCTGTGTGTGTATGTATATATATTGTATTATATTAATTTATTATATCACTTCAGAAACTTCCCTCTGCAAATCTGCATTTTGAAGAGAAGGCACACAGTGTTTCCCAACCTTATTTGACCTAGCTAATCCATCAGAGCACATCTTCTCAGCCAAGAGTCTGCAGAATAAGTTCTGCCTCGCCTCATGCCTGGCACATCCCAGGTGCTCAGAATATTCCAGTGAAATTTCAAAATGATCCACTTGCAATTGAATTTAAATTGTCTATGGTATTCTTTGCCTTGGACTTGTTCATGGAGATAAATATGCAAATGGAATCAGAAACACAAACTCGTTTCCTCTAACCAGATCTCAGCCCACATATTCCAAAGCAAACGAGTAGTGAAATTATCCATCGTGGCGCGTTGAACTCTAGCAAAGCTATTACTTAACGTCGGATTTGCAAGAGATATAAGAGGAAAAACAGAAAGAGCAGTCCCTGCTGGGCATGTGCCTCCCATTCTGCAATCCCCTTCTGTGTACCTAAAAGACGGTTGTCCTCATTTCAAAATTGATAGCCAATGTTTTTTTGTCGTTATTTTGCCATTCAAATTTTTACATGCTTGCTCCCGCCTATTTGCTCTAACACTGAATTTTAAGCATCTCTAAAAGTGCTTGATATGTTGTTATTCTTTTCAGATACCCTCTGAAAGCCAAGCAAAGAACATTAAGGAAGAAAGGAGGAATGAGCCTGGCTCTGGTGCACTGAAAAGAGGCGTATTAAGGAAAGGGGAACTCACTACCCAGACACTCGACTGCCTGCCTTGCCGTCAGCATGAGAACTTACCGGTACTTCTTGCTGCTCTTTTGGGTTGGCCAGCCCTACCCAACTTTCTCAAACCCGTTATCTAAAAGGACTAGTGGCTTCCCGGTAAAGAGGAGGGCCCTGGAGCTCTCTTCGAACAGCAGGAATGAGCTGAGCCGTTCGAAAAGGAGTTGGATGTGGAATCAGTTCTTCCTCCTGGAGGAATACACGGGATCCGATTATCAGTACGTGGGCAAGGTAGGACTCCTTTGAGTGTTCTGACAGGATAGGCTTAAAAGTCTGCAGAAGTTACGGCTAAGAAATAGACAGGGGGAGTCTGAACTATTCCCCCAATACAGTATGAATTGTTGCTTATCTGGTAAGACTTTTTTTTTCCTCCTCGCTTGAGTAGTTGCGGGATGAAAGTGTAGCAAGAAGCTGAGAAATGTTTGCAGTGTACCAGAGAGAGAAGGCTCCGGTGGAAAACGAACCGCCCACAAGCGTCCACGGAGGATTATCATAAATCCTTTAATTTTTTTTTTTTTACTTTAGCTGGAAAAATGGGGTCCAGCTAGCCTGTAAAGTGGGGTCTATTAAAAATAGAAATGGAACGATTGTTCTGAGAGGAGAGCAAGTCCTTTTCTCATTTTGAAAGCAAACATTCCGAGCCTGAGACACATTAACTATTCCTTACGCTTGCTTCTCCTGGCACCCTTGGCTCTCAGAGCAAACAAGGCCATTTCTTGGCAAAACTCAGCCTCAAAGGTTAAATGGAGTAGTTACTGTGGCTGCAAGCGGTAGTGGTTAGTCTTATCCCAGATAATTGGCAAGAAGCAAGCATTTTAAATTCTTAGGATTTAACTGTAGCAAGGTTGATGAAAGATTCATGTTACAAGAAGGTGCTATTTCTAGATAACATCTGACCATTTTATTGACTAGAAAGTAGAGTGAGGCGTTCATCCTTCAACCTGTCATGATGAATGTCACCTAATTGTATCACCAGCTATCTTGCTGAAGAAAAATTTGACCTGGGCAACAATGTACAAGACAAACCATGGGTGCCAATTTATATAGCTTGTAGATCCTGCATTTCATTAAGTGGTGTGGATAAGAAAAATAATTGTCACGCATCTCTTAAACTGAATGAACATAAAAAATATAGATGATAAAATGCCTTTTCCTATGATTGATTTTAAAATACCTTCATCAGGATATCAGGCAAATAGCATAAATTTTGCAGATTCCTGAGGCTGCATGTTCACATTTCAATCTGTGATCAAATATCCCTGAATAACTCTGTGCAAACATTCTCCTTAAGTATTTACCACTATAAATGAAGGAGGCTTAGGTTGAGATAGCCAGGCAATGTTCCAGGGAGGTGAATTATTAATGTGGAATAAAGTAAAAGAGGAAATATCCAGAGACCAGGGGACAGTGACACTGATGCCCAAGGATCTTGTAACCAACTTGCTTTGCAACTCACACCTGACAGGACCAATAGAACACAGGCTTCCCTTCCTCTGTGCGACATGACACCACGGTGTTAATGGAGTAATAGTTTTTTTTTTTCTTTTAATCTTTAAAGCACTTCTACAATGCAGATAGCATTATTACCACAGAAGATTAAGCTTTAAAAAGCTCTTTGTCAAAATGATTGAAATCCCCTCCCCCGCCTCTTTTTTCTTCCCAAATTGTGATACCATTTTCTTTCAATAATACCACAGATTCTTGATGTTCACGATAGTGGCAGCAGCAATGGGCCAAAATGCACAGGATTCATTTTAACGCTTACAGCTGTGATAAGGAAAATAGCCACGGGGTTAAGTTGCAAACTATGGGTGTTCGGGTCCAAAACTGCATCACTGAACTGCCAGTTGCCACGACTCTGAATTGGTAATGAACCTTCCAGGCTTTGGCTTCCCCATGTGGGAAGGGCAACCGCATCCTCCTGCCTTCACAGGGGAGCGCCAGTGAGACAGGCACCATTGACCATTCTGCTTAAAATCTCTAAAGCTGTTGAAGAAAATCCCGTTGTACATGCTCCACCAAGTCTATGCGTAATGAAGTGGAATATTGAGTGTTATAACCTCGAAGAGGCAAAAATACGGTCATCAGCAAATCTCAGTGGCTAAAATATACAGCAATTAATAGCGGCGTTGGTCCACAGCTACAGCTGTACCCACGCTGATTGGATCTGGATAGTCTACTGACAACTTCGTACAGTTCCCTCCCTCACCCTTCACAGTCCTCTACTTTTTCATGTTGCCTTCCTCCTCCTTAGGGTCATAGCACATGAGGAATATTATCTGGAAAAAAAAATACCAAAAGCGAGAACTAATGTTGTCCTCGCCCTGCCCGGGCCACTCTAGGGAACGTGAGTGTCATTCTCACACTGGCTGTTTCCCAAATCCATCTCTACAGAAATGTGATACCAACAGACAACCATTATTTGAATTAAAAGCAGAAGAGAGTAAGAAAAAAATAGAAAAAGAGAAAGGAAAAACTGGGGTGGAGGCTGAAGGGTAGTAATGCTTGCCTAACAGGTCAGGGCCCCAGGTTCAATCTTGCCCACCTTAAAATATAAAATCTCCAAAAGAAAGAAAAGAAAAAGAAGAGGAGAAGTAGCGTGAACCTTCACTGTGACGACACATGTGACAACTTTTAACCTCAACTAACTTGGAGGAGAAGACAGGTGATGAGACTATTCTAAGGAGCTGTGTCTAAAAACCTTGGAAGGAAGACACTAGACTAGGGCCAAGGTTCCAAAGTTCTCGACGGCCACAAGGCTATTTCTCAGGTTGGCCTTAGGCAGAAAGAAATACCTAATGATCTCATGTAGTAAATAGTTAGACTAAAATAACTCATAAGATTTTCTCTTCTAAGAGCTCAATAACCCTTTGAAATGATAATACATGTAAATTAACAAAAACTGGTATTTTTATCTCATTCTTAATTGCCATCCCTTGTATGGCTTTGAACACCTTTTCAAACAGTTTGGACCCCATTCCCCAGCTGCCCTGTCCACCCTGGAGTCTACACTGTAGATGCTTCCCAGCCCTGAAGGGGAAATCCAGGCACTGAGTAGGACATCATCAAAAGGAACATAGCGCCACCTTCTGTAAAATCTGTGAACTACCTTGAGCTGAGAATGGCAAATTCATGGGCAGACTTGGGGCATTGCTGTAAGGCCATGACATTCTACCATCTCTCCTGCTAAGTTGCCTGAAGCACCCAGCCTACCGCTGTGCTAGCTCTGGGAGCCACGGACTACAGTTAGGTTGGTTCATGAATAGACACAGAGGCCGCAAGATAACCTTTGGTAGTTGAGGTCAGTGCTCCAAATGGTGATTATCTGAGCCTAGCCCAGATTTGCCTAAAATTAAAGAGATGGATCCAGTCTACGCATAGAAGGACAGAAGCGCTCACAAAGCTAAGTCATGGAGTTGAATGAATAAATGATACTTAAAGTCTAAGGGAAACACTTTACCTGATAGACAAGACATCTGCTTGTATTTGTGTTGGTCTGTTCAAAGTGAGTCAAAGGGGGAGTCAGGGGAGGAAGAAAAACATGAGAGTGAAAGTGGAGAGTGAGGGGGGCAGGGGTCACATAAGGTCACAAAAGCAAACAAGGAAAGACAGCATGGCTGAGGCAGTGCTGAAGGGAGCCATAAGATCCACACTGGGACATGAAGGAGCAGCAGTGGCCCTTGTCTTCTTGTCCTCAGATTCTTTAGCCTCTCCCACTGTGTTGTGTCCCTGAGGAGATTAGTGTGGATGCAAGAACGAGGCAGAGCTAGGATGCATTTATGGGAAAGCTTAAAATCACAGTAGCAGACAGAGCTAGCAGGACGAGAAGGAGTGGTCCTAGGTGCTATAACAGTGTGAGCTTCAGATAGAAACATAGATAGGGATACAAGTGTTGATTGAGGGGGGCAACTTTGATGTGTGTCAGCAAAGTAGCATTCGTAAGACCTTGTTGCAAAGGCACATTCTTGGTTCTCAACCTTCCTAATGCTACAACCCCTATGAAAACCTTCCTAACTCTACAACCCCTGTGAAATGACCCCCTCCCCGTCATTTGACCCCTAAAAGGGGTGGTGACCCACATCTGAGGACCACTGTTCTACCCAGTCCTTACTGAATCTGAATCTTCAGTTCAAGGAGATCCCTGGATGAACAGTTTGCAGATTAAAAGTTTGAGAACTGCTACTTTTAAAGGCACCTTACCTGGGTCTCACCTCTCTGGAGATTAGGAGTTCGTTGGTTTTTAATTAAATACTAATTATTCTGACATTGGTGTCAATTTCCAGAACCACAGCCCTAGAGGATTCAAGTGTCAGTCGTAATAGCAAAACCATCAAGTTCAGTGGTAAAGTGACATCCACAAAGAATTATGGAAAAATAAGGGAGTGGGGGCAGCCAGGCTTTAAGGTTCAGCAGTGCCTCCTAGAGACAGTGATAGCGTCTGAACTCCATCTTCAAGGTAGAGTGAGTATTGGCTGTCAGGGCAGAGGGAGAATCGCCTGGCTCTCCAAGGTAATTGCCTGCAGACACGAAAAGGGCAAAGGTCACAAATCCAAGAGTCCAAACATTAGAGATTCAACAACCAAGAGAGCGGAAGTGGCACTCGTGACCCAGAAAACACAAAGTGCACATTTTCTACATTTTCTGTTAGCAGATGGACAGGGAGTGTTTGCCTTGATCCAGCATCCACTTGTATGATATCTGGATTACGTAGAATTAATAGGAAATGGAGAAGAAAGCATTTCTATCTTCCTTTCCAGAAACTCCAGACCCCCCAGGACCAGCTTCATGGAATATAGCATTTCCCTGTCTACAGCTGGTAACCATTTGCGACTGTTTCATACCAGAAGGGAATACAGAGCCGTAGACATAGGCCAGATTTTAAAGATGGTGGCACTCACTAGTCAAAGATGTAGGTTGTGAGGCGTTTAGCTTAGTTTAATTTAGTTTTATTTTGTTTCGTTTTATCTTGGAATTTGGCCCATCTTTCTGCCAGAGCCTCATACATTATTTTATATAGCCCATAGCAAATCTCATCCACTTGATCCTCTGGGCTATTCTTTAACCCCTCCCTCCATACAGTGTCCGAAAGCAATGGACTACCAGAAGTATGTGAAGTACAGTTCCTTTTAGAAGCATGCCAGGAGGTCTAGGTCTATAGAATTCAGTGTGCTGTCCTTTAGAAGAATTCTCTGTTACCCTTTGGAGAATTGATGACAGTTCTTTTGGTGAAGGGAGGGGATGATCAGCTGAGTATTTTAGTATCATGAAACTTTAGGTTCTATCTGAGGCCTTAATGGTCCTGATAGAGATGTCTCTTGAGTCTTTAAAATTGATGTCTACCCAATTGCAGAAGCCATCCTTCTCCTGGTAATTAGACAGTGATGTTTTAACAACTCGTAAAAAAATAAACACCCTCAGCCATAACATACCTTTAAAATTAAGGATGAGCAATTGTTTGTTCCTATAATTATATGGTCCAAATGTAGTCAACACAGGAGCAATTCTTTACCAATATTTTAGGATGCCAGTATCTGTCATCCCTGTATTTGTGTCCCTTTCAGGAAGAGCATAAGCTAAAGAGGAAACCTCATGGCACCAGCTCAATAGGTAACTCAGAGAATCACAGCAGCAGTGTCATCAAAATGAAGCCAGGGCTGGCATTTTCAGAGCATCCCTTTGGCTCAGACTCTGCCCAGCACTTTAAGTATGTTATTTCACTGGAGCCTGATACTGTCGGTCCTCACCAGAACTCATGCCAAAGTTTGCCAGTGGAATGGTATTGAGGGCTGCTTGGGTCTCCTAAGTGTGGTTTGGGTTGTGGCATCTCTAACCTCACAAGGGAGTTGAGGTAGCTCACGGGAATGTGGGTTAGCAATCACAAACGTAGGTTCTTACTAAATGTCGGTCGCCAATTGCCTTCCTCTTACACACACAGGTACTTGCTATTCCATTCTCTGCTCCAAGCTGAAGCATCGTAAGGTGCTCATCAGAGCCACACAGAATCTCTGGTAGTCTTTTCTTGGTTTTCCCATCCCCCCAGGAATACAAGAGGAATAATCTTCTTTTCTTTACAAGCTGCCCAGTTTTAGGCATTCTGTGATAGCATCTGAAGACAGACTAAGACTGATGTATACAATAACATTGATGCATTGGTATTATTTATTCATTGTTGTTATTGTTGTTTTACACACAAGTCAGCCAAGGCCCAAGGAAATCAAGCTTTTAGATCAGGGTCTCACACTGCTAGGACCCTAGCGGTCAGAATCCACCACTGGACCACCAAGGTACTACATTATCCCTCCCTCCCCGATTTCTCACTACTTCACAGACCTATTTTGAAGTCTAAATGAAAAGAGTGAAAATAACAACTAAAAAAGAAGAAGAAAGAACATGCCTCGGCTTTCAGTGGTTTCTTACCATTTGAAACCACCGTAAGAACTAACTGTGTAAAATCCAAGTACAGAGAGCAAAGACTGCAGGGAAGACTGCTTTTTAAAGCACTATGCAAATACAAGCGCACATCCCTCTTTCTCAATGGTCATTTCCGGAACACATCAGTAATATGTAAAATGGTTACTGCATGAGAGCATTTTACAGTTAGACACAATTAGTGATCTTTCTGGTCACCGTTGGTTTTTTTTTTTTTTTTTTCAAGGTCTTTTCTTTCCCTTGATAACCTCTAAACCACTGTTCTGGTCCAGTAACCTGTGACAATCTCCCCTCTCTGACTCAGGGCAAGTGCCTTGGGCACATCTTTCTTCTCCATCATTTAAATTTAATACTCAGCCGTTTAACATTTTTCTATTTCGACTAGGTATACTTAAGATAGAGTGGCTGCACACACTCCCTCATTGATTACTCTTCAGGAACTTTCACGGGGTCACATCCCAGCTGCCAATATCGGCAGCCATTGTTTCCACTGTCCAGCAATGGATTTCACATTCATAATAAAAAAAAAAAATTTTAAAAGCTTCAATCTGCTATTTGACTCTGAGAGACTGTCCTGCGTGGCAGCAGTCCTCTGACTTTTAAACTCTCCTCTGTGCTTGGCAGCTCAAGTAGAGAGCAGAAAGGTTTCAATATGTGACCTTGACCATGAACCCGAATGGCGGACATTCAGCCGTGCTGGCTGCAGAACCAGCCGAGCAACACACAGAAAGCAAACGGAGATCGCTCTCCAGCTTTCATTCCGATATGATGGGGAATCCCAGAGCTTCCTGTACGAATTCAATTTGCTGTTGAGAATGAAGGGATCAAGGGGAATAGAGGAGAGTTAAGAGCTCAGATCCTTTTACCTTTGTGGTCCATAAGCGAAACAGCTGGAGGTCATTGGAGGACGCAGACGCCCCCACCCCACCCCCAGCCCCCGTGGTCATAATACAAACTCTCAGCTCTGGATCTGTAAACATTGAAAGGTACTTCTTTACTCATCACCCTAATGTGCTACTGTTATTACAACATGAAAATAACTTGGCTTGCATCAGCTCATTTTTTGCCACACTGTGCGCCCTCCACACTAGATAGGAATATTAGTATATAGAACGCCAACAGCTTGGTTTACGTTTCTTTTCAAATCAAAGTTCCTAATTATAATTTTGAGTTTCATCTCAAAAAAAATCAAATAAAGTATTTCTAGTGTAATCAATTGTCAGTATACTCTTAAACAAGTGTTTTGATAACACTGGTTTTCTTCATTTCCACTGACATGAAGAGCCAGTGGTATGTGTACTCCAGGCAAAACTGTAAATTGAGAGAGCCTTCAATTCTCTAGTGAAAAGTATATTCTAATCATCCTTTGCCAAAAGAAATAAACAGGTTTAGGTGAGAGAGACTAGGCTTGGATGTCAGTGTGCCACCATAACTTTAAAGAGGACGATTTTTGTGTAAGTGCGTATTGTGTAAGTGCATGTATGTCGGCACACCATTTGCATGCAGTACCAGTAGTGGCCAAAAGAGGGCATCGAATCTTCTGAAGCTGAAGTTACAGATGGTTGTGAGCCACCATGTGGGTGCTGGGAATTGAATCCACATCCTCTGCAAAAGGAGCCAGTGCCCTTATCTGTTGAGCCACCTCTCCAGCCCCTTGATTACCACTATTGATAAGTAAGGGAAACTAACAGATTTTCTCAAAAGCCAGTGTTGGAAATCACAGACTAGACTAAGGAAAAAAATAAAGCCACATAACAAAACTCTTTTCAGGAAAAATACAGGTTCTTTCAATCAGAGAGAGAGAGAGAGAGAGAGAGAGAGAGAGAGAGAGAGAGTACATGTAGACAGAAACATTTAAGAAGATTAAATCACATGTATATATGAAATATGAGATGTATCAAGAAGTATTGTAGATGAGTTGGTATCATTCAAAAAATATGAAAGCCATCATTGGGAATGTGGAATAAAAGAAAAAGCCATTTTAGATGCAGGATTTAATCCTGACCAAAAGAAACGTTGATTAGAAGTAAGGAATCGGTTGGAAAAGATAAGGCCACTGCAGCATTTTAAAAAATAAATTTAAGGTGAGAACTATTTCAACTCATCCAAAGTCCTTCCATGTCAGCCATTCACCGACGTGTGCGAGTGCCACATTCTGACTGAGCGTAAGCCCAGCTGCAGCACTGATTGTGTGTATAATGCACACCATGGTACTTAACCTCCTTCTGGCCCCTTCTTCTCTCATCTGTTAAATGACAGGAATAACAAAATAATTGAGGTGAGAATTAAATAAATTTGACCCAGAAAGACTTGGAAAGGACTGGGCACATCCTACTTAGTAATCACAGCTTAAGGGGAGATCACTATGCCTGCCTTCCATGAACACACTAAATAAGAGCAAAGGGAAACAAAGGTGGCAGCATCCAGGCTTGTCCTCGGAGGTCAAATACCATGGGCAAGAAGCTGGAAGCAGAGCAGCAAGGCAATGCACATGCAATTTGATAACAGCAACCCAGCGTGCTAAGCCCATATGACACCATGAAGTTTGGGGCGGGGGGAATGTTTTTCCAGAGGAGACTTAAATATACATATATCCTGACTTTAGAGGGTACCAATGACAAGTCACTCCACCAAAGTGTTACTTAGGGCAACGATGAGTTTACTGAGCTTACCTTCAAAGGCTGGATGAGGTCTTGCTTACAGGACAATGAGTGACCTCAAAGCACCACAGTAGAGTCTGACCATAGCGTGGAGTTCACAGTGCTACAAACACTGTAAATTCTGACCCTTACGAATACTTATAATTTGATTCAAAAACCATCAGTTTACATTGTCGTTCTGAGTTTCCATTTATTTCATTTGTCATGAAATATTATGGCATTTCCAGACCTTCTTTCTTATAAGTATAAATGTTTAAGGCACCCAACCTCTAAAAAAAAATAATAATTCCCACACATCAAGCATAGTAATGTAGATTAAGTTTTTATATATTATAATCTACTTATTACTGAACCAGAGTTTGATTGTGAAAACTTGCTATTGATTTAATCTTTTAATTATCTGGATGTTTCACGTGCTTAAGAGCAAAATAATTGATGCCTTGTGTAAGATGAACTTTGACCTTAAACTTACGGAGCAGCGTTCTCTACTCAGTCACAAGACTGCTCTCCCAATTTCGTCTCGGATATTGGATTTGTACTTGTGAAACTTATATCTTTGTAAACTCTGCAAAACCTCAGACTGAACGGCTTATTAATTTTTCTGTTCCCAGTGGTGTGTAGCACAGATCTGTGTATTGGAGAAAGTCAAATATTAGTTGAATTAAACTATGATGTCCCTGAAAGATAAAAATCCACCATGTTCTCTCAAGAATACCTCCCATAGATTTAGTGCTTCTCTTAAATATATGGATTCTTTTGATGCATTGTGATTCAAATTTTAAATTTTTGTTAAGAGAAAAAATGCCTCCCAACTTTTCCAACTTTAATGAAGTAATATTGACAAAAAAAGAAAAAGAAAGAAAGAAAGAAAGAAAGAAAGAAAGAAAGAAAGAAAAAGCATAGAGAGGGGCTAAGGTCACCAGGCAGGGCTGAAACACTCACTATGTATATAGTGTGTGTCTGTAATGGATGTACTCCTACAGAAATGGAAAAAAGAGGCAGGACCCTCTCTGAAAGGCTACAAGTCAGCTAGCCTGGCATACCCAGTAACAAACAAGAGAGTCTATCTCAAGCAAAGTCAAATGAGAGTACCCTCTGACCTCTACATATTTCCCACAGAACACACACACACACATACACAAACACACACACAAACACACTTTTTAGGAAGGTCCTTCTATGGAAACTACCTCTGTGTATTTTACATCAGAAATGTACACATATTTTATGATACCACAGGAGAAAACTCAAGCTCCCCTGTGTAAACTAGAAGGAGCAAAACCAACAGAGTTAGACACAAATATACAAAACAAATAAAACGAGTATACAACAGGTAATATTGCATCCTTAAAGTCTTTCTTTAAGAGACTAACAAAAAAATCAGACAATATTTAGAGTATTCGTAGAAGAAAGTTCAAAACAAAACCAAAAAAAAAAAAAAAAAAAAAAAAAAAAAAAAAAAAAAAAAAAAAAA
>JANHMN010000014.1:49500337-49536255 GCA_030674055.1 Rhabdomys pumilio | reverse complement strand
AAAAAAAAAAAAAAAAAAAAAAAAAAAAAAAAAAAAAAAAAAAAAAAAAAAGTCTGAGTGTTCTTAAAATTCCTAAGAAGCATGCCGGGAGATAGCTTAGTCAGTAACGTGCTTGCCTTACAAGCATGAAGGCCTGAAAATTGATCCCCTAGAGCCCATAACAAAAAAGAAAAAGAAAAAAACATAAGCAAAGCTTGGTGGTACGTGCTTGTAATCGCAGTTCTGGGAAGCCCTGGACAGCAGATCCTCGGGGTTTACTGGCCAGCCAGTTTTATGAGAGACTCTATCTCAAAAGACAAATAAGATGGGGCTGGAGAGATGGCTTATCGGGTAAGAGTCCTCGCTGCACAAACATAAGGACCTCCATTCAGATGCCAGCACCCACATGAAAGCCGGACAGAGCCATGTGCCTGGAACCCCAGGATTGGAAGGGGTCAGAGACTAGAGGCTCTCTGGGGCTCTGCCAAGCCAGCTAGAGCCAGGTTCACTGAGAGATGGGGCTCAAGGGAATAAGGCAAGGTGGAGTGTGACGGAGCAAGACACTGGTCTCCACTTTCTCAGCACGTGCATGCTTGCACACTCACACGTACACACACACATACAAGAACACACACATACACGCACAAGCACAATGGTGAGTAAATGGCACTCAAGATTATCCTATAACTCCCACATGCATAAACACACACACACACATGCCTGTGATCATGCACACAGAGAGACTCCTAGGAATCTACATTGCACAGACAGTTCAAGAGACATTACCAGAGAACACATGCAGGAACAGAGAGTGTTGATGGCAATATTTCACCAAAAAATGCCAGCTATGGAGAGCAATGTGCTAGTGCAGGGACAGAAAATGTCTACGTGAGTGACACCAAGTACATCTTGTAACCAACAGATTTAGAGTTCTCACAGGAAAAAAAATAATTGTTCCTAGACAGCCACATCTTAAATCATTCCTCTACTTGTGAGTACTATTATAAGAGAACAGTGAGGAAGACAGGCAAAGAAAACTCTCGCCTTAAAATACAGCGATTTAAAGCACTGACATGCTTCGTATATTATAAGATGTACGAATCTGGCTTGTTTCCTTCAGGTTGGACTGGTTTGGTTTGGTTTGGTTTGGTTTGGTTTGGTTTGGTTTGGTTTGGTTTGGTTTGGTTTGGTTTGGTTTGGTTTGGTTTTGCATCATTTTGGCAGCCATGACAGTGGTTGTTGTTGTTGATGGTAGTGGTGGTGGTGGTGGTGGTGGTGGTGGTGGTGGTGGTGGTGGTGGTGGTGGTGGTGGTGGTGATGGTGATGGTGGTGGTGGTGATGGTGGTGGTGGTGATGATGGTGATGATGGTGGTGGTGGTGGTGGTGGTGGTGGAGGCAGGACTGTAATGGTGACCAAGACAGTGGCAGAGGTGAGAAACAATAAATTATGTATCCTGTAGAAAGCTAACTTCTCTTCTAGAAACCAGATAAAGCACCTCACTCTTATCCAGCTTGTATCTTGCATTTTCTAATGACTCTCCTAACCATGGACTATATAAAGGGGTTGGAGGTAGATGGTCACATTGCATGAAAGCTATAATCTAGGTGATGGCCTATCCACCTGCCCCTTACAGGAAACGAGGTTTTAAACCAAACATTAAATGATGCCAGCACAAATGAGTGGCAGCCCTCGCCTCATGATTAGCCTTGTCAGGGTTCAGCTGTTACCTGCTTCAAGTGTGAAACAGTGATCTGACGGCCGTAGTTTTGACCACAATGCAAACCATCAAGCAACACCTAAAGAAGTGCCAAGTACTAGAAAAGAAGACGCAGAAAAGAGAGGACAACGAAAGAAAGGTCATCCCCTGACAGGGTAGGGGGCATCTGGATTGGTTCTGAGCACAGCTTTCTTTCAGAAAAAAAAAATGTAGCAAAAATGAGGAAAACAGAAAACAGTTCTTCTGGTGGTAAAAGGCTCAGACATTTGTGAGATACTCGCATGTGTGTGAGCAGCCCTCAAGTGCCTCGTGCTAACATACATTCAGCAGAGAACAATTCAGCCCTCCTGAGTGTGAGGAGGTGGAGTCTCAGGAGGCTGTGGGTTTTAGCAGAACACTGACACTGGGGCCAGAGTCCACCTGTTATCACAGAGGCATATAAATGCTCTTTGCTTATTGTAAATGGTGGAGAAGACAGCAGTCTAGTAAAGATGACTGTCCGTGTGTGGCGAGCAAAACGAGACCACAAATGCTGACATGCTGGACACCAGTGAGAAAAGCATCCATGCTCAGGAAACCAGAAAGACTGGAGACCTGACAGCATGGCCATCGGCTACCATTGTTCTTCACTGATCTGTCACAGCTAGTCCCCTTGAAAGAGACAGGGCTTGCTTCCTTCCTC
Source organism: Rhabdomys pumilio (assembly GCA_030674055.1). NCBI lineage: Eukaryota > Metazoa > Chordata > Mammalia > Rodentia > Muridae > Rhabdomys > Rhabdomys pumilio. The sequence goes on along the minus strand of JANHMN010000014.1, from coordinate 49,533,876 downwards.
TCTCTTTCCCTCCATCCTTCTCTCCCTTCCTTCCTTTCCTTCTTCTCACTATTTGTTCTTCTCTCCTATATCATATCCCAACAGCAGTTCCCCTCCCTCCTCCCAGCATCCACACGTCCTCCTTTCCTCAGAAAAGGTAGGGCCTCCCAGGGAAATCAACGAAACATGACATATGAAGTTACAGTAAGACTAGGCACTTCTCCTGGTATTAAGGCTGGACAAGCAACCCAGTGGGAAAAAGAGGGTCCCATAGTGAAGCAAAAGAATAGCAACAGCCCCCTTCCACTGTTAAATTTTCCTCAAGAAGACCAAGCCTCAAACCATAATATTTAAACAGAGGGCATAGGTTAGACCCATGTAGGAATCATGATTGCCAGGTCAGTCTCTGTAAACCCCTATGGGTCCAGATTAGTTGCTTCTGTGGGTTTTCTTGTGGTGTCCTTGACACCTCTGGGTCCTTCCTCTCCTTCTTCAGCAAAATTTCCTGGGTTTTGCCTAATGTTTGGCTGTGGGTCTCTACATCTGTTTCCATCACTTGCTGGATGAAGTCTCTTTGATGACTATTATGCTAGGCTTCTGTCTGTGAGTGTATCAGAGAACCGTTAGGAATTATTTCATAGACTTGGTTGGTCAGTTGGTGGTTGAATGGTTGGGTTTGTTTTTGCTGATCATGTTCAGTTCTATCCTAAGTCTCTGAGTTATCCAGTCTCGGGATCCTGGCCCTCCAGGCAGTGTCAGAGGTGGGCTCCCTCTCATGGCATGCTGAGACCAGTCACTGGTTGACCACTCTCAGTGCGTCTTGCAGGCAAAACCAATTGTAGGTTGAAGGTTCTGTGGCTTGAGTGGTATCCCAATCTCTCAAGTGAAAGTCTTGCCTGGAGAGACTGGTTTGGGCTTCTTATGAGGGTGGGACTTTCTAACTATTTCTAACTATTTATCAACTCAGACCTTGTTCCAAAGCAAGAAAACCCAGGAGAGAGCTCAGAATCTTTCTTCCTAGAACTGCACCCCCGTTGCCTCCTTGACTGCACAAGCAAGTTGTGAAATTCAATTTAAACAGCATTTACGGAGCACACTCAGGATGCTCAAGAGCTATGAATTTGAGGAAGGAATGATCCCTCCCTCTGGCAAACTACTGCTTTTATAAAGACAGAGCTTTAACGTTTTAGGCACTAAGTCAAGGCTGGCAAAGAAGAATATAATATCCAGCTTATTTTGTACCTTTCAAGAACTATACATTTTCCAGGAAAGTCCATTAGTTTCAAATATCTGTATTTTTATCTATTTATATTTTCCTATAAGGCATGTGTGTCAGAGAGAAGGAAAAATAGAGGGCAGGTTTGTGTGTGTATATGTGTGTGTTCTTAGATTTGGCAAATGGCTGAAGAGATTACACTCTGAAGCCAAAAGATAGGATTGTAGCGGGTGAGGCACAGCACCTTCCTAAATCAATTTTTGACTGGGTATCTGGCTCTCAGCATGATTTACCACTGGCTTTTGAAAATGAAAATGTTAGACTGAGCAGAAGCTGAGACTAATGTTGCAGTCTGCCAAGACAAGGAAAGACCTTGACTTCAGAAGCCAAGCAAAAAAGCAATAAACAATGCCTTTTTTGGGAAATAACTTCATGTGGTTAATAAACCAAGCAGGCGTTTGTTTAATTGATAAATCCCAAATGAACAATACCATCTATTACAGTTCGTATCATTTGTGCCAATAAAATTTACAAATCACTTAGCCTGGGGCTTAATATATGAAATGAGTCTAGAATGTTCCAAGTCCTCGTGGGTGCTGCTTTGGTGATGTGGTCTAATGAAAACAGACATAGACTTTGGAGCCAGCCGTGTATGTCCTGATGACATTCCTGGCACTTTCTGTGACTTCACGTGAATCACTTAACCTCCGTGACCTCAGCTACCAATTATGGACAAAAAAGAGAAATAGAGGGGAAAACTTATAGTTATCCCCTGAAAGCACTACAGGAATTAAACAGTGTATCACCCATAGGGCCCTTGCCATGCCTAATACATGGCGGTATTTAGTGAGAGCGAGGGGGCTTCTAGCCCCTCCCACTGGGATTTTCAAAGGAGTAACGTTCACATTAGTTCATCATAAATTTCAAAAATAGGGATTTGGTTTTTTTTTGTTGTTTTTTTTTTTTTTTTGGTTTTTATTGCTGCTGTTACAAATTATACCGTAAATTCCTCGACATTGAGCTGTGCAATGGCATCACCTTGCAGCCTTGGGATTCAGAAGCCTGGGGGGGGTGTTTCAGTAGACTGAAGTAATAACAGCCAAAGGTTGTTCAAGAGCTAGGCATGATAGCTCATATCTGTAATCTCAGCACTCAATAGGCTGAAGCAGGAGGATTGTCATGAGTTAGAAGTCAGCTTGGGCTACATAGTGTGCCCTCAGCCAGCCTAGGGTACACAGTGATAGCCTGTCTCTAAACCAAATACTACTTCTGGAGGGTCCAGGAGCGACTGTTTCCCTGACACCTTGGGGACCTTGAATTTCTTTGTTTGCAGCTGCCTCCTTCAAAGTCAGCAGCGTATTTGTCATCAAATTCTCCCACCCTACACCTCTCTACCATTACACTTCGTTACACTGTGCCTGACTTGGTAATCTAAGATGACACCCCACCTCCTCACACCCCTATCCTCACACCGTGTGTGAAGATCCTCTCTTAATCACATACACAAAGTGCTTTTGCTATGCAGAGCAATATGTGATGGGTCCTGGGAATTAGGACAAGAAAGACCAATATCCTGCCTACCACAACCGTTATAACACTAAAGTTTTGTTCATTTAAAATTGCTTGGTACTTTTGACATTAAATTCACAGTATTGGGTGAAAAAGATGAATGTCAAGGGAATTAATAAATTTCTCCTGCCTTTACTTAACATTCTTTTGCTTTTAGCACTTTGTCAGAAATCCTCTACCACATAACACAGGACTTGTTTGGGTGGTTATTAAATCTAACAGAAGACAGAAGATTGAATTGGGTGAGGTCATACAGACTCTCAGACAACGCAGGGCCCCTTGTTGGGCTTTATAACTGTGTTGAAATTCACAATGTATACATTGAGAAGAAATTTGGAAGGATAGAGGGATACAGATAAATAAGTAAATGAATCTATAAATGACAATAGATGATAGATCAATGAAAGGATAGATGAATGGATAAGATGATATCTCAATAGATGAAAGATCAGTAGAAGATAAGTAGACAGGTCAGATAGAAAAAATAGGACATGTATAGATGGATAGATAGATACAGATGATAGATGGATAGAAGATAGATAGATAGATAGATAGATAGATAGATAGATAGATAGATAGATAGATAGATAGATGATAGATAGGCAGGCAGAGACAGACAGACAGACAGACAGACAGACAGACAGACAGACAGACAGACAATCTTAGTTTTATGTTTTGGTGAAACATTTGCTTAGGCATCTGCAGACATTTTTGGTTCTCATAGCTTGAGAAGGTGAGTACCAGGGATACAGCTGCTAAGCATCCTTTTACAGACATGTCAGCACCTCAAACATTTTGCATACAGAACAAAGTGACAATAGTGCTGTTGGTTTGAGAAACAAAAAATTAGGTTCTTGCAATTCAGCATTTAAGATACTGTTTGGCACAGCAGTGTCCTCAGTGAATATCAATACATCTGAATATAAAGATCCACAAGAAAAAAAGTTAGCAAACCCCCCTCAAAAGAACCACCATGGCATGAACTTGGTATAATTTTCCCAAATTGCAGCCAGAACAAGTGCAGAAGAAGAGTCATATCTGACAATGCTTCAAAGGCGAACGATCTCCACTGTTACAGAAGCTAATTTTATTATTTAAATTATATAGGAAATACATTTTTTTTCAGGTCAGAAAGGGAATACAATTTAAAAGAAAAGGAACATAGGATTTGCAGGCAGCTCCATCCTAAACTTTATCAGAAAAAAAAATATGCATCAAAATGTTCTAGATTCTCTCAGAGATTGTTTTACATATCAAAATGTGAACCCAAGAGCTGAAGATGGCTCAGTGGTTAAGAGCGCATGCCGCTCTTCCAGGGCATCTGGGTTTGGTTACCCATGTGGGGCAGTTCTCAATGGCTTATAACTCCAGCTCCAGGGGATTAGATTTCCTTTTCCATCCCCTAAAGAGCACCAGGCACACACATGATGCGTAAACATACATGCTAGCAAAACACTTATGCACATAAAACAAAAATAAACAAATAAATGTTCTTAAAAGAAGAGAAAATTTTTAAAAAGAACAAGAAGAAAGAAATCTGAAAGCCAGGAATTTACAGAGGAGACTGTACTGTTGAATCAGACAGACGTTATTGTATTGCACCAAATTTTTGACCCCATGCTCAACCTATATTGAGTTCCTAATATTCAATGAGACTAGGGCTGGAGGGATAAGCTATAAAAAAATAATAAAGACGCCACATCTTCCCTTGCACATCTGAGTGCAGCATGAGAAAGTATGTGACCCTGAAATGCAGAAGAAGGAGTGTTGCTATTTTTGCTGACTTTATGGGTTTTATTACCCCAGGCGCATATGCAAAGCCTCCGCTGATTTTCTCCCACACTCAGCCTTAAAACTATGCCATGCACTCACATGAGAGTGAAATCATTTCCCTCCCCTCGGTAACCTAAGCTCTCCAGGAAGCCATCCTAAGAGTTTACACAGTCTCTCGTTCCACTCTACCTATTTATAGGTTCTGTGCTACCTTGTCATTCCCAACTAATAATAGTGGAACTCAGGTGTCCTGTTTCTGCTTTTATTCCCTGTCTTTTACCTCTGAGTCAGTGTTCCCAGGCCTAAATTGCAAGTTTATAAAAAGACATGTATAAGATGATTTTATGTATTGCCTGATGTAACCCTCTAGGCCAATAAATGTTTTTAAACAGTCTTGGTTGGCAACGTTAAATTAGTTTATGATGGAGCAATGTCTCTGTGAACTGGAGCCCTTCTCTATTCCCATCTACAGCAGGGTGATATTTAAAAAAATTCACCAAATGAGGCTGATTCTTCGCCACTGACCAGAGACCCCTGAACAACACCAAGTCTATTCAACACGATCGGTGATCTCAATTAGTTTGGAACTGTTCTGCTACTGTCAAAAAGTCTAAAGCAAAATAGTTTTGTTGCTCTCTTGAATTTGGTATTTTATTGAGGTCTAACTGGTTAATGAAGGAAACTTTTCAGATCCAAGGCAGCAACATGGATTGCGCAGACCAGATCATGCGTCTGGTATGTGATAGTAACTGCTGAATTATCTGGTAATTTCCGAAATGTACGCATATTCTTCATATACAAAGTTCAAGAAGGAAATCAGATAGGAGCACTAAGATTTAATGACTGTCAGCCACGTGCCAGAGACATTATTCATCATTGTTCATCAAAGGTTGACCTTTGCAGTATTCACTCTTTCGTTGTTTGCAACCATTACTTATGAAGGATGTCTCAGGTGCCAGGATGCTGGGTCCTGAGTCTACTGAAGTGAAGGAAACAGACTGATTTCATGCCCTCTTCCGTGATGTTGTGATCTAGTTAAGAACACAGCTATAAAATGGGTTATTTAAAAAAATATGCTGATGGTTCAGTGGGAAATAAGTTGAGGGTACACATGAGGAGAATCTTAGGCTAGCAACATGAGAAAGGAAGCTGACCCTGGGAAGAAGAGATTAAGCAATCCTGGCATATGAGTTGGGTTGGCCAGTTAAAGATTCTAAGCAGTATTTATGCCAAGGGACCACCTGGGGAAAGGCTTAGCTGAGAAGTACTTCTCAAAAACTGCATGGGGTTAGAGTGTGATGAGAGTGAAGCCTTGTTCAGGAAGGATGCTGGCTAAGGAAGCTAGTGAAAGGAACAAAGGCTGCCATGGCAAAGGGCTTTGTCCTAAAGAAGGATTTAAATAGACTAATGGCATCTTCCATGTCAACGTGATCATAAGGTTGGTCTAGTGACAGAAAAAAAATAGAAGGAAGCATGCGTGTGTGTGCTTGGAGGGCAAAAATACATCAAAGGGAAATGATGTTGGCAACAGAAACTGGGTGAGTCAAGATATCTACAAGAGGTAGGAAGACAGCAACACAGCTGTCCTGTGTTCCAGGATAGCCCTGGTGTTCCTGGTGGCCCTGACAGATATGAGACACGCAAGAGGCAGAAATGTTTGTAGGGTTGGTAGTGAGGTCAGTTGGGACGCACTGAGAATAAGTGGGCTAAGAGACTTGCCTGGGAGCCAAATACATCCTTGAGGAAATCATCTTTTCCTTGAAATATATCTCAAAGAGATAGTTAGACACACAGGGCATTGATGGCAGTGGTATATAGGTAGTAGCTGGAAGCAAAAAAGAAAAATGGAAAAAAGAAAGAATGCTCTCACTTAGAGATAGTCATGAAACATGGAAGGGAAGGGCCTGGCCTGAGACACAAGTCTGAAGCCTATGGTATTTAAGGGGCAGATAGAGGAACAATAGCTGACCAAGTTTGTGATTACTAAAACTGTGTTGCAGGGGACAGATGGGAGTCTAACATGGCTTAATTAATTTTCTAACTAATAGAAAAGCCAAAACGCAAACCTAGATCTTTCCATTTTCAAAATTTACCTTTGGAGTCCTTCCCATTTACAAACACAGTAAGTAGGAACTTGCAGAAGTCTTCCTCTAAGCTAGACCCTCCGTCAAACATTTGCATGTACTCTTTTAGTAATTTTCAGAGCAACCTAACTAAGAAATGAAAAACATCATTATTCCCACTACAAATGAAGAAATGGTCTTCAAAGAAGTTGATTACGTTTTCCAAGGTTGCAAGACTAGTAGACAGCACGGCTTTACACCCACTGCTCTCACGTACAAAGATCATCCATGCACCAACTGTGATTGTACTGGTTAAGACCAGTTAAGACAACAGTTCAGACTTCACCCATCAGTAGAATTATTCAGAGGACTTCGATTCTCCGTTATAAAATGTACAGCATTTACTCAAATATAGAGAAGCAGTCACAGATTTTACAAAAATAGTTCAACCAAAATGTAGCTGTCCTCACCTAATTTTCTAAATACTTTCCAAGGGGTAATAGAAATAAATACAAGATTGTGCTATTAAGAAGTCTTCTCTGTATATATTTGTTTGATTTCTGATTTTAAATCTTCATGTACAAACCCCCTCATTTTACCTGGATGAACACCAGTCTGGGAACATAAATCCTGTGCAAAGTCAAAGAACGCAATGACAAGTTTGTCTGTTTTAAAATTTCTAAGTCTTGTATACACAGCACATAAAACCCCTCATTTAGATTTTGTATACGTAACCTAACAAATGGCATTCTGAGCAAGTTTTCAAAAGTTTAACTCGTCCACATTTCTAACATAATACGTTGATCATGATCAGAAATGTTTCTCAGTCAGGATGCACAATGAAGATTAAAAAGTAACCAACAAGACTGGAGAGAGGTCACGGCATCTCCAGCTCACGCTGCTCCCAAAGAGGCACTGGGTTTCATTCCAAGCACCCACCGTGGACAGCTCAGAACTGTCTGTAACTCCAATTCCAAGGGATCTGACACCCTTTTCTGGCCTTCTCGGGCACCAACACACACACACACACACACACACACACACTGATGCACACACATACATGTCATTAAAAATAAAAATAATAAATATTTTTTTTAAAAAAATGGATTCCTTAGAGGGCTTCTTTAAACACAAGTTGCTGGGTGACAGCCCTGAGTTCCTGATTCTAGAGACAGGTAGGCAGAAAAATCTGTGCCTCTAGCTAGGTACCAGGTTATCCCTGCCCACTTTGAGAACGAGTGAGACAGTTTAAAGATACAATCATTAAACAGCAACAGATTTAAAAAACAAAAACACACACAGACACGTAATGACTAAAGCTAAGACACTTTTCTATATCATATTAGAGGCTGGTCAGGTAAGCGATGTCTCTGAAGCCCAGGATACCATCCCATCATGTTGTGCTACCCCCTCCGGCTCTATCCTCACCGTCCCTCAGGAAACCAGGTTCAGCCTGGGAGGAAAGTTTTATAACAAGCCAGTTCCTATTAAGCAGTGGGCACTGAAGAATTACACACATGTATATTCAACTATGAAAAGGCAATCAAACGCTAAGGCGCTATGTGCCTACCAGAACTACTACTATAGAAGAGTCAGAGGAAGCTCCTATGGTTTGGATACTAACTGTCTCCCAAAGGCTAGGGTATTAAAGCACTCATGGCTGTCCATGTGCTTATAGTCCATGTACATCTCAGGGTAGCCAGGAATGGGCCCAAAATGTTTGTAAATGGCATAACACCACACACAAAAAGTGGCGCACTTTGTTAAAGGCTTGGTGGCAGGCCTGGTGGTAGAGTTTCTATAAGAAGGGGTATATAGTTTAAGTAACCCAGATTGTTGGCGGCTTGCCTCCATTTGGAAAGTCTGTGAGTGATAGCTCCTTCCCCTCACCCTGCGTGCTTTCTGACAGCCGGGAGGTGAGCAGCTTCCGCTTCGTATGTGCCACAGATCCAAAGCAATAGAGTCAAGCAAGGATGACCTCTCTGAAACTGTGGACCCAAAATAAACCCTCTGTCTTTATCAGCTTATCTCAGGTAGTTTGTTACAGATACTCGAAGTTAGCAGCAGCTCATTATACAAGTCTCAAATGTTGTCATCTGTGAAATAATTATCAGATGTAAATGAGATAACTCATGCAAAATCATTAACATTCATGTAATAAAATACATAGCATGGAATTTTTTAACGTATTTTTCATTTATCCAATCCTATAATCACTAAAACAGAATCAATTTTTAAGACTTGCCATCCAGCAGGGTTCAATTGCTTCATAAACTGCCCATCAAGTCTCCCCAGCCTTCACTATATTAAGTGAATTTATTTACACTGTATATACATACATGCCTTGATTACTTTTCTATTGCTGTCGTGAGACACCATGACCAAGACAGCTTACAAAAGAATGCATCTAACTGGTGACTTGCTTACAGTCTCAGAGAGTGAGTTCATGAACATCACGATGGGCAGCAAGTAGGCGAGAGGCTGAGAGCTGATATCTGGTATCACAATCACTAGGCCCAGAGGCAGTGAGAATGGGCCTGACATGGACTTTTGAAACCTTAAACCTCACGCTCCAGTGACATGCCTCCTCCAACAAACTCACACCTCCTATTCTTTCCCAAAACAGTTCCACCGACTAGGGACATGCAAATAGACAAATCTGCGGAGACAATTCTCATTCAAACCACTACAGTGCATTATAGAGAGAAAGATATAAATATATACAAATATGTATAGCAAAATCATATAAGCCTAGATTTGGCCATATGTTGATGATAAGCTCATTTCCCAGTTCACAACCATACTCATCACTTCTCAGCCTTTTGGTGAAGATCAAATGGGAAATGATGTTTGATTTGCTGACCACGAAGGTGAGGTTCTCTCTCTCCATTAGCTACTTCTTTCTACCCTGATTCCAGAGGGCAGCGTCTATTTTCTGTAGTTGGTCTCTGGTTTCCCCAGGACATTATCAGGTGAGAAACTCTTCCTTTCTTGAAAGACCCCACTACATTCTCCCTACTTTCTATAAACACATTAACCATAACTCAATGCCTTGTTTCCACCAACTTTCACATGCTTCCTTCCAGAAAGTCCCTTCTGGGTGTTGGAGGCACCCACGTGTGCCATCTGGGACATGTTAGGCTTGGACTCTGTTTTCCACTTGAACGGAGAATGTGCTTAGAAGATTCAGTTTGGACGCTGACTCGGAGATCCACTAAATGACCCACAGGAACAGGACATAACATAGCAGCTAGCTTCAGAGACTACTGAAAACCTATACAATTAATGGTATGCCCTTGAATTTAATTCAAAATTAAGCTGCAAGTTGGTACATGTGGCAGATAAAAGGATGTTGTGTTCCCAGGGACAGCCCCTCAGGCAATGATGTTGCCACTGCCTGGTGACACTCTCCATGGGGCCATGCAACAAACAGAGATCCCTGTATTTATTTTCCAAGACACTGACTGCATTTGTTGTTGAAAAAAAAAAAGAAAAGAAAAAAAAAGTAAGTAGAGAAATGGAGTCAGAGCGCCTTCTGGCTACGATGGTGAGAAACCCTGCCCGCCACAGGTGAGAGGAGACTTTTGGGGGACATGGCTAATTTTTACTTGACGGTGAACTGTTAAAAGTGAAACGGATTATTAAACCTAATGGAACAGGCACATTAAACTGAAATTAGTAAAAATATGCCGTGGGCAACCTACAACCTTTTATTTGTTGCTGTTCAACTCCTGTCTCTTCCAGTGGCCGTGATGAATGACATCACAAAAGAAAAAAAAATCCAATTAAAATCTAAGTGCTCAATAAACCCCTAATGTCTGCTTGTTGCCTGCCGCTGCTTTCACCGAGGCCTCTGTTTTCTCTCTCCCAAGAATAGAGAAAAGAGTTGACCCCAGGGGTGCTCCGTGGATGGGAGGACAGTGGGGAGAGACAGAGACAGGGGCTGATGGGAGTTTCTGCTACATGCACTTGGCGTGTCCGACCCAGAAAGATCTTACTAGGGAGTGAGAGCGGGGAGGAGGTTAAATTGTTTTATTATCAGCGCATGCCTGAGTGAAGAGATGCATTCTCCCACTGGTTTTCAAATATTGATAAATCAGAGCTGTGATCTGCAACAGTGCCCCTGCTCACCCTTCCTGGCGTCTCCCCAGCCCCCCCCCCACCCCCCACCCCCGCCTCTCTATCGCCTCAGGTGTTTGTAGTATAATTCATGGAAATGGCTGCTTGTGACAGCTAAAACTAAGTTTCTGATTACTTTTACCTGAATAAATCTTGTGACCGGATGTGGTATTCCGCCGACTATGTGTGCAACAATTACACATCGAAGCTGATGAAAGTTGCAGCCAGGGAGAGTCTATAATCTAGTGGGATAAAGAATATAATAAATCACGTGTAAAGACAGCAGTTGCCACCGGGTAAAAGAACGCTGCCTTTTCATAACAGATTTTACCTCAGAGATAGGAAGTGTTTACAAAAACCCGGGTTTCCGGGGTCCTCAAAGTTCTCAAAGTCAGAAGAAGAGTGAGTCGTGCTCGTGATGAACTCGCAGCTAATGCTGGTACAATCTCTCCCATTTAGATGGCTCTTTTTAATTCATAAAACACATACCGTGCTTTTATTGCGTGTTTATGTGGCAATTAATGAGGTATTTGTATATGGCTTCTAATTAGTTCTTTACAGCCGCTGATCCTGCAGCTCTTATTAACCTCATCTTACTGATAAGGGTCCTGGCTTGGGAGGTTAATTGGCTCCGCTGTGGTCTTACACCTGATGAGGGACACAGTGAATGTGACCTGTACTTAAGACTCAGATGTACATTCCACATGCTGCACCCAGCTGCTAACCACAGCTGCTGACCACGGCTGCCCAGGAACATGCATCCGAAGGGCAACAGTGGTGCTTGCTTAACTCATGAGTTAATGAAATGGCTTTTTAAGAGTGCTCTTCAGTCATTAGAACCTGTCAATGGAGAGTTAACTTTTCCCTGGTGGCTCTTTCTCTGTCGTGGTGGTTTCAGTATTTCCTTGGCATATCACATTACACAAATCATAGAGTGTTCTTGTTTTACATTTCTTACTGCATTTGTCTCACTTCTACGCAATTTCCTCCCTGTTCGCATTTATCTTCCATTATTTCTGCCAAATTGCTTTCAAAGCTACTAATTGTATGAATAATATCCTCATTCCCAAATTCAGTGATTAACTCAGTGTAGCTGTGTGGCACTGGACACAGTCTTTCCTCCTCCAGAAATGAGGACACTGCACCAAGGATTCTACAGAGTTCTTTCCTGTTGCCAGATTCTCATCTTTGACACACTCTAGCTCGGTGTGATTTTGAAACACTACATAAATTGGAACTTTGGGCCTCCTGTTTCTACAGTGATGGGTAAAAGATACTCAGGATTACAAAAGATGTTTTCTGGGAAGGCTGTCACGGGTCACACCCAAAAATATTGCATTGAACACTAAAACTTCAGAAAGCCATGTTAAACAAAGTCACGCCACATAAAGTCTGAAATGCAGACTCTTAGAACTTTTCATCTGTTAGTCAGAGATTCCAAGAGGCAGATTAAATATCTCCCGAATTACAGTACCACAGAACCCTTTCCCCTCGGTGCTTTGTGTAGTAGATATTCCACAGAACACACCTTCAGGAAACTGCTTAGCTCGTCATCTCGGATCCTCTTTGCTTTGATTGTCCATTTCCGGATGTTCTAGAACGGGGCTTCTCAACCTGTGGGTCACAACTCTTTGGGGGGGTCAAACAACCTTTTCACACGGGACACCTAAGATGATCAGAAAAATGCAGCTATTTATATTAATATTCATAACAGTAGAAAATTACAGTTATTAAGTAGTAATGAAAATAACTTTGTGGTTGGGGGTCACCGTAACATGAGGGACTATGTATTAAAGAGCCATAACGTCAGGAGAGTTGCAAACCACTGGTCTGGAAGCTACCCAGAGCCGTTCATGCAGTGTCAATCAGAGCCCACGGGTGTTTACCTATTGTGGTTACACTTGTCCCCTAGCTCTTCTGTTTGAAAGACTGTACGGAGGTCCTGCTGTAACTGACATGTCAGTGACCACTGGTGCCTGTGACTTGGGCTGTTAAATGGTCCTCCTCCTCAACAACAAACAGCGTTCTGAAAATCTGTGACTAGAGTTAGATTGCTGGGAGACCTAAACTCTCGCTAGATAGGCGAAAACGAATTCAGGAACTCAACCCTGAAAAGGGATCCTTGGGTTACGAAACAGAAACTACTTCTCCATTGTAGGGTCATCACCTTCCATTCTTATAGCTTCTGGGCATTCAGTTAATTCTCCACTTTTCTCTGGACCATTTCACTGACAGTGAATCTCTGTCACCTCCTGCTTGATTACTTTCAAGAGCTGGGGGGGCGGAGGAGGTCAGGTCTTACTCATAACTTTAGGCTGTCTCTGCACATTAGAAGGTCTTTTCCTATTTCCTACTAAAATCTGAATGTCAGATGCCATTGTTGCAAGGAACTGATGGACTGGCCAGTGAGGTGGTCTCTGGACACTGTTGCAACCAGCACTGAAGAAGGCTCTTGGATGCTTTACATTGAACTAGACAGTCAATCAAACAAATGTCACTTCTTCCCAGAAAATGGATTATAATCTCCATCGCTCAGGGTGATCACCTAGCATCATTAATTCACCAAAAGGCATACCAAACCCAGATGTCTCTCATGCAAATACCAAAGTCCTTCTAAGCAATAGAGTCCATGAAGAATGCTTGTGTATGTATAGTGACCAGGAGAGTCCGCTTACAGGATCTGACCTCCGTGGTTTAAAAAAAAAAAAATGCATCCGGTCAAATTTACATGTTCTTGGGCATTTCAGATTTCTTCTATCTTTAGTTTTCTTTTATTCAAAATAAGACAGACTGTGAAATTTTCAATCTAGAAAATTCTATGATAAAGAAATAGGTTCATTGAGTGGTGTTCTCTGTTGAAGGGTTATGCAAGTAGTTTAGAATAACCAGCCATTGAATGTGGAATAATGAACAGTTGACATAGACAAAGCAATTCAGGGTCACGTGCTTGACTTTTACTCTCTCCAATTTTTTTTTCCCCTACACTAGTTACATTCAGACCAGGATAGAGGAGATGGATCACTTAAATATATCCTTTCAGGAGATGGAGCGGGAGATCTCTTCATTATCAATGAAAACACAGGGGATATACAGGCCACCAAGAGGTTGGACAGGGAAGAAAAACCCGTTTACATCCTTCGAGCTCAAGCTATCAACAGAAGGACGGGGAGACCCGTCGAGCCTGAGTCTGAATTCATCATCAAGATCCATGACATCAATGACAATGAGCCAATATTCACCAAGGACGTTTACACAGCCACAGTCCCCGAGATGGCTGATGTTGGTGAGTGAGATGCAAGGTCAGCAGAGTGGGCTCTCCACACCCACCAGGGGAAGAACCTGGAGCCAAATGTAGTAAATTGAAAGAATCTAGAAGCCAAGTCCCAAAACTACCACATGTCCTTTTCCTAAGTACACACCACATTTCCTAATATCACCGTAGTTTTATCTTGTGACTACTGTAAGAAAACGATATTTCTTATTTCCAATCACGATAAGGGTCTAGAAGCAGGGGAAGCCACTGGGATGAGCAAGACCACCTCATCTGCTCTCTCTCCCATTGTTCCTTGGACCAAAAGACAGCAGCCTCCTCTACTTCTCTCAGTCAAGATCAAAATTAGTCTGGGGAATCTTCCCAGTTTAAAAAAAAAAAAAAAAAAAAAGCCTGCACTATAGTCCAACCTCAAAAATGCTGATAGGGCCAGAAAGATGACTCAGCAGGTAAAGGCACTTACCTCAAAAGCCTGATGGCCAGAGTTCAATACCAGACCCACAAGAAAGTGTAGGAGAACCGACTCCACAAACACGCTCTCCAATCTCCACAGCCATTCCGTGGCACGCACATGTACACACATACACTAAATAAGAAATTTGTTTAATAACCAACAACAAAGAAATGCTGGCAGTTGCATCAAGTAACTGTGAATTTGAGAGAAAGACTCTAATAGTTTTTTTTTTTAATCCACAAACAATACACAGATGGTAGAGACATCCGTGAGATTTAATACAGAGGATTAATATTTTATGCACAAGTTCACTAGCAATTTTAAGTTTAATTTGTGTGGATTAAATTTGTTTAAGCTAGACGAAGGTAAGCAGGATTTGAAGGCAGGAGAAAGTTCTGTTGATACCGCTTTAAAATATTTCATGAAAGAAAGCTACTCGACCCAAACTCCCAAAGTAAAAGGTTGGTTATGTTTTCTCTGCCAACTTCAAAAAGGCAAAAGTTACAGAGTAACTTTTCTGTTGTGCCATCAATTAGATATGAGGGATACTGGAACTCAGAGGTCCAAGATTTGGAAAATATTCAATCTGGGGAAGTGACCGTAAGGTGCCATCCCCACCCCAACCCCCACCCAAGCCCCACCCCAACCTCCAACCCAACCCTCACCCCAACCCTCACCCCAACCCCCACCCCAACCCCCACCCCAACCCTCACCCCAGGAAGAAATTGTCACCTTGTTTTAAGTTACTTTGTTTTGTTAAAAAAAAAAAAAAAAATCGGAAGCCATCATCAAAGCAAAAAAAGGGACTTGAGATTATTTTTAAAGATTTTTTTTTTTTTTTGCATGAGCTAGAGGATAGTTTTCTTGTAGGTAGTTTGTTTGTTTGTTTGTTTTGGGGTTTTTGTTGTTTTTTAAGGAAGAATTAAAGAAGGATAGTGACTTTTGTCACCGGCACCACCCAGAGCAGCTCTACCGATATCGGCAGGCCAATGCCCTGCATTGCTCTTAGAAAGTGTCACTCACTTTTGAAGCCCGGGAAGAATTAAATACACATTATAAATATTTGGAGAAAAGCCCAAAATACATGTCTAGAGAATTTGTATACAGGCACAGCGATACTGATATCCATCATTATTGCAAATCACTATTGGCATAGACAAAGGAATCCTGAGAAAACTACATATAAAGTTGATGAGACAACAGCGAAAGGGTAACAAGAATTTCGCTATTCAAAGTACCGAATTTGAAACTGTCTCCATTAATAGCCAGCAGTGTAGCCCTGGGCGAATTACTTGATTTATCTGATCCTGATTTCTTTGATCCTCCAATTCTGTGCCTACAAAAATGAATAATAAATGTCTACTCTGAAGGATTAAAAAAGAAAACAGGCGTAGAGCCCTTCCTGCAGCAGCTCCCTCTAATGGGTGCTCAGAACACCAGAGAATCACATTCCAAAGGCAAGCAGACCTTCTACCAATGCAGATAAGGACTTGGGTGTTTGTTAACTTCACCCTCTGAAATCGCAGGAGGCTCACACTCTGACCATCTAACCTGCCAAACTGCAAGGGTGGGTACTGTGTCTCACGTCCCAGCAGGATACAATGAAGAGTCAGCCCATCCAACCCTCGCACAGTGTGTTGGTCGTTTAATAAATGAAATGGTTAGATATTACAAAGGCAAGTTTACAATCCTCATATTCTTGGCACGGAGCTTCCCTGCCCTTTTCAAAGATCGGACAGCCACTGCTTATCAGATAGAAATATCAAGAGGTAGCCATAGTGTGCCCTTAACCAGAGGGTCCTTTGAACTTCTCACACATATAACGGACATGCAAACACACACATGAAATTTACGTAGCCTTTAGGGAGAGTAGTAATAGTTCTTAGGTAAAGGTCCCCAGAGTTAGAATACCAGCCTAATATACTATAGCTGTCTTTACACATTCAATTTTAATAATTTGAAATTAATCTATCAGATGTTTACAGTGTAATATTTCAATCAACTACTTTTTGGTTTGCTTTGTTTTTGTGTTTTGAAATGTATAGCCAAGGCTAACCCTGAACTCAAACTGTAGCATAGGATGACCTTGAACTTCTGACCCTCTGATCTCTACCTCTGTGAGGGTAGAGATTACAGGTGTAGGTCATACAGCTGGTTTATTTGAAGTTGGAGGATTGAACCTGGAGCTTCTACATGCACCCTACTGCCAGCCCTAACTAACTCTTTATATGGTCTAAACTACCATTTTAAAGGTTCAGAATTTTTCAGCTTCTTGGAATTATCAGATATTTGAAGAGCCCGTACTGGGAAACCTGACTCAAATTAGTTTAAACAATGAAGATATTTGCTGGTCATGGAATTTAAAGCAGAGTGAGCTATGTACACACTTGATCTGGACCATAGCTTCCTAGTGGGTTTCTATCCTATCCAGTTTTGTCCCCAGGTTGGCATATACAACCTCACAACAGCTGCTACATTTGTGGCTTTGTGTACTACTTTGCTGTCCAAGAGAAAGAGCATATAGGATTTAGAGCAAAATCTCACATGGCCACCCACTAGACAACACCTAAGAGAAGTCCTATGGACCAAGTAATTCAAGAGACTGATTCCCTCTGAGAACCTACCTTTATCCTAGGTAACTTGAAAGAACCCTTGCAGCAAGAGTCCAGTCACATAACAGTCCATCACAGGAGATAGGTAGGACTCACCTCTACCCAAGGCTGCTCTTCTCTTTAACCTGGTCCATACAACATCCATTGATGTGACTCTCATCCCTTTCAAATGAAGGATCAATGGCTTCCTAGCAACAAGCATTGTACTGTGGTTCTCCACTCCTTTGTCATGGAAGCTGGTATTCTAGTTAGACTTTCTAGTGCTGTGATAAAAGACTGTGACTTTCAGGTTACTGTCTATCATCAAAGGAAACCAAGATGGGAACCTGGAGGCAGAGGCTGGAGCAGAGACCATGGAGGAGTGACTCTCAATGGCTTGCCCTCCATGGCTTGCTCAGCTTGCTTTCTTATACACATGCAGAATCTTCCCCAGGGGTGGCACAGCCCACAGTAGGCTGTGCCTTTCTGTGTCAACCACCAGTCAAGAATATGCCCTGTAGATGTACCTCAGGCCAATCCAACGGAGGCAATTAAATTGAGGTTCCCACTTCCCTGGTAATTCTAGGTTGTGTCAAGTTGACAAAACACTAACCAGCATAACGAGATGTCTCGGTGCATAAAGATACTTGCTTCTAAGACTGATGACCTAAATTTGATCTTCAGGAATCACATGATGGAAAGAAAGAAATGATTTCTACATGTTGTCCTCTGGCCACCGTGCCCAGTGACAAGTGTGAGCCATCTGTGTGCATCACACAAATACACACACATACTAAAATGTAATTTAATGCTTTTCAATTTAAGATCCTGCTTTCTTCACATGCACATGTAGCAAGTGTCATGATGAATCTTCTTTGTTTTCATTACATCTTTCTCATTACAGGCACGTTTGTGGTCCAAGTCACGGCAACTGATGCCGACGACCCAACCTATGGGAACAGTGCAAAAGTTGTCTATAGCATCCTGCAGGGACAGCCCTACTTTTCGGTGGAGTCAGAAACAGGTCAGAATACTTTCTTCGTCTCCTACTCTCCGTTCTGTAATTTTAACTGATGTGCTCAGCTGAGCTAGCATATTGTTTAATAAAAACAATCAGCATGATTGGGTTTTCCTTGTCCCTCTGCCAAACTCTAATGATTTATTTGTAAGCGTGACATCCAGATAATTTTAAAAATAAATATGACAATGAGTCTTTCACACCATACATATAGGACAGAATCATCCCTTTCTTCTTTCTTTTTTTTTTTCAATTTGGCATGAAGATAAGAAAGAGTGGTCCTTTCTGAGAGTGACCAAACCTACTCGAAGACATCCTGAGTCCTTTTTTTTTTCTTTTTCTAGTTACTTGGTGGTACCACACCTCTCTTCTGTTCTGGAGCTAGGTACACATTTGCACAAATAAAATGTGCTATGGGACACATTTACACAAATAAAATGTGGCAGTGAGACAAGTCACTTCTAAGCAGAGTTGTACACAGTCTGTCGCATTCCCTTCCCTTGACCACAGTGATCATGGAAACCCTTGTCGAGCTAAGGTCTCAGCCCAGATGCCAGAGTGTTACCATGAACAGAGATCCCTGCTTGCCTGCTTAGAGCATGAGTGAGAATTGAACCTTAGCTCTGTCAACCACTGAGATTTTGTACTACTCTTTCTGACGTCATGCTCTACCCTATCCTGTCCATCGCATCCCGGTCTAACAAATCAGCTTACCTTATGAAATCTTGTTTACATCTTCTTATTTTTAAAATAAAAAAAAATGCCCTGCAAAGTCTAACTGGAATGCTGGACTCGTTGCTGCCTGTCACAGATGCCAACGAGAAGAGACAGGAACTGAATTCTTAATACTGCTTTTTCAGAGAACTGGCAATCTGAGAAGACAATTGATTAACATCCTAAAAAAGAAAAAGAAAGAAAGAAAGAAAGAAAGAAAGAAAGAAAGAAAAAAAGAAAGAAAGAAAGTCTTCCATCCCATCTCCAACCAGCAGATCACAGGGCAGAGAAAGGGCATCACAAAGGCATACCATCATTCTGAGGCTCAGTCCTGCCCTCTGGTCAGGTGGACAGGAATGTTTCTGGGAGCTGCAATGCCTACGTTTCTCTCATTATCATCTCTTGCTGTCTTCTCTCATTTTGTGGATGTTTGGGGTTCGGGCACTTTTTGAAATGCTTAGTCAAGTTAGTTGATATCAATCTTGTTCTCCAAGGGCCATCTAGGCTGAGAACAGGTTAACTCAGAGCAAACCAACCCTTGACAGTGTGTGCTTGCTAAGCTATAAATAGCATGTAGGTGCTGAGGGCTCTCTACAGTGTGGAGCACAAGTGTGTCATCTAATGCAGAATACAAAAGCACCTCTGTCAAAAGAACCACGATATCTGGTGGTTTATTTTTCAGTACAAAGTATTTGTATCTTATGGTAGATTCTATACATATTTTAATTCAGGTTCCTTTCATATTTTTTCAAACATCCTTTATTTTAAGCCAGAGCTTTTCTGGGTTACTACATCCAGCTAGAATTTATGTGTTAAAAGGTGAATGAACCTGGAAAGAATCCCAAGGAGAGAGAAAAATGGTGAATTGAAGACAATGAGAAATAAAAATTAGAATTATTCTACTTCCAGGACAAAGGGCTAAGGTGATTTCCTGTGTTTAAATAAAGACCAACTATTATTTGGAGAAGACAGAGCTTCTGCTCCTGGAAGCCAAGTCTATGGGAATAAAATTGACCTGTTGTCTGAAGCACTCTTGTTAAAAAGGAAGAAAAGATATTTTCAGCTTCATTAGTGGTTAAGCTTGAGAACTTGAGAGCGGAGAAGGCTACAGAGCCTACTCTGGTGATTTTTAAAAGAAAGTTAATTTAAGCATAAACACTCTACAGAGATTAGACAAGCTTTGAGAAATTCTTTCAAGTCATTATCAAACTGCCTAACAGCAGAGATAACTTTAACCTATCTTTAAAATGTTGGTTACTGGAGGGATTGGCTGAATTGATGTTCTCATTCTCTGTAAGAAAACCCAAATTCTCAAGGATCACACAAGACCATAACTGGGAGGGACCTAAGGCCATTTTCTTTAGCACATAGTTTTGTGGTTTATAAAAACCCACAGAACATTCATTACAGTACGCACTCTTGAGGAGCAATTAGCCAAGTTTATAATGTGAAACTCTGGTGTCAGCTCAGGCATATGGCTTTCTGATCTGCTCAGGGGGTACACCTCAAGGCTTTGTATTGAGCAGCGCGTGTGATATGTCCTCTTACACCACATGCCAGTCATACTTTACAATGTCATCCTGTGACACCTACATTGCATTCCTCTCAGACTCTCTTGCTCGGGCTTTGACTTGCACTTGTTTTCATTCTCCTTGTAATACAGGCTTTTTAATGAGTATCTCTCCCCCTGTGTGATTGTAATTTCCTTCAGTAGAAAGGCTGCGTATAATCATCTTTATATCACAGTGACATCTGCATAGCGTTTTGCATATTGTGGATGACAGTCTACATTTGTTTGCATAAATAAATGATTCCATAAAATACTGTTAATGCCTCTCCTTCCACTCCTGAATTTCAATTTCACATCCGTAGGTATCATCAAGACAGCGTTGCTCAACATGGATCGAGAAAACAGAGAGCAGTATCAAGTGGTGATCCAGGCCAAGGACATGGGCGGCCAGATGGGAGGACTGTCGGGGACCACGACCGTGAACATCACACTGACAGATGTCAATGACAATCCACCCCGTTTCCCCCAGAGTAGGGACATTTGATTGAATGGCTTTTTCCAATATGCTTTTGTAAAATTTTAACTCTAAGAATATTTCCATTGTTGGCACTGCTGTCAAAAAATCACTGGACTTAGGAAGAATTGGCACTTTTATTAAAATTATTTAAATGGATTGAAGACACCCTTATGCTCAGGAAGTGTGAACACTTACACTCTGCCATTGGTAATTAGCAGAGTGATTCCTGATATGGCCACTGCTGTAAAAGCAGCATCATTGCTTTCTCTTCCCTTACACATTTGCTAGGGTATGTGGACACGCGTGCTGCTGTTTGTTGGGAAGGTGGACTTTATGCTTCTGTGAACTTACTCAGGCTTGCCATCACTGTTAGAAGCTCACAAAGCTTTGCAAGGAAGGGATTTATCATTTTCCTGTTTCTAAAAAACATAGCTGTAGAAAAACCTAGTCATCAAGGGTTTTCTATATTGTGGTTAACTGAGATACTGACGAGCATCTCAGATTCCATTAACTGTCACGATCAGGTGAGAAGGGAAAAACAACATCCATGAATACTTCCTGCCTCTCAAGCATCATGCTTGATTTCCCAAGTGAGAAGGAAGTGGTTGTGACGTAATTCAAAAGCAGAAGTCTTTGTGACCATGCTTCCCTAAAAGGTTATCCAAATCACTATGCAGAAAATGTAGCTGAATCTAGTGACTCACACACATAATCTTAGCATTTGGGCAGCAGTGGTAGCTTCCAGACTCGGGCTCCATAAAGAGTACCAGGCCAGCCAAAAAGACCCCATTTTTCAAAAGAAGGAAAGTAATGAGATGTCTCAGCAATTGAGTAAGAGTACTCCATGCTCTTCCGGAGAATCCTGGTTTAGTTGGATCTTCCCAATTGCCTGTAACTCCAGCACCAAGAAATACCACACCCTCTTCTGGCCTCTATGGCCACTTGCACACACATACAGCATGCAGACACTCAGGTGTACACACATACAGACAAATAAAAATAATAAAAAATAATAAATCTTTCAAAATAAATAAAAGGAAGGGAGGGGGAATAAAAAAAAGGGGGAGGAGAGAATAAAGAAGGAAAGAGGTCTGGAGGAGGAAGAAGAAAACCCATTTACTCTACTGTGGCATCTTTTAAAAGATAACCAGCTAATCTCCTTTACCAGGGAGAGCCAAATTATCAGTGGGAAACGGTTTCATCCTTTTATTCTCCAAGTACATGATCAGCTGGTTACAAAACAGAACAGCTAACAGTTTATGACATAGGCAGAAGAAAAAGTTTGAGTCCTAAAACTCCTGCACAAAGTCCTAAAATGGAAACAGGTTGCCAGCGCCTTGCCCTGGGGCAGGTGACACAAGGGTCTGTGGTACTTGGCCCCATGGGGGCCTTGTCCTTTACTTTCCTTACATAGTTACCTACTATAAGACCATGTGCCAAAGTAAGGGGGAAGAAAATGCAGAACAATTTAGATAGATACTTAATCTATTTTGCTATTTTACCAACCAGGGACCCAACACCTAGGAAATTTGCCCCACTGGAGAACTACATTTCAATGTTTCCATAGTCCAGAGGCTTTTTGTTTTTTGCTTTTCCAAAATCATGTAAGAATAATTGGCAAATTATAACAGATAAGAATAGAATAAATTTTAGGAGGCATCTATGCTCATCACTTTACCATCAATGCTAGGATAATTTTTATGCACACATACACACACACACACACACACACACACACACACACACACACAGACACACAGTACATAGCCTGTAAGACAGTCATATCTAAGCTGAAATTAGACACACTTTTGTCTTTAAACTAATTTTGCAGCATGAGGATATTAAAAACAAGCATCATCATCTACAAAGTATCAGAATTAAATATAAAAATATGCTGACAGAAGTGGTAGCAAACACCTTTAATCACAGAAGTCTGGAGGCAGAGGCAAGCCGATTTCTGTGAGTTCCAGGCCAGCGGGATCTACATAGTGAGACTGTCTCAAAAACAAAAATCATATATGCCAAAATGTATATGTGTATATGGATGTCTGTTAAAAGTCTGTATGAGAGAAAATGCTATACTGAAATTAATAATGAGTTAGCCAAAGGGAAAAGTGGAGAACTCCATTGCTCCTGCATACGGCCCATCTCCCTAGCTCCGCATCTAGATCCAGTTCTGATTATGAATCAAAACATGACTAGTTGGATAATTTCTCAAATTGCTATAATTCGCTTCCACTTTCAGCTGGTATTAGCAAGGTCAAGAAAAGCCCCATTAAGAACACATAGCAATTGACTAAGTCGATCTGGGTTAAGTGTTCTAGTCTTTGTGATATTTTACCTTTGTGGGGCTTTTGAAACTCTTCTCTTTCTTAGTCTTAGTCTCAAAATGACACTATGAATTTGGAAGCCTGTTTACAGAACAAGAAGAAAACACTCCAAGGAGACAGGCCATGAAATAGGAGGAGGAGTCTAATTATCATGAAAGCAAAGACATAAGGAGATTAGGGCACCATTCATTATTTTGAAGAAAGCATAGGTCTGTCTCCATCCACAGAGAGGTCATAAAGCTGTCTCCCTTCAACCACAGCTGGGCTTTCTGAGGCTCCACTTGTCAACCACGATCCAGAAATATTATTTAAAATGCACTTATTGTCATATATTGTTATACTTGTTCTCCTTTCTTAGTAAGAAGTAAGCTATTGCTGATAGTCTGTTTTTATGCCTAGTTTATATGTTAAATATTATCAAAGATATGTATGTATTAAAAAATCAACACAGAAAAATAGAGTACTTAACCTGAACTAAACCCTGTATTTAGTCCTAGTTTAGTATTTAGTCCTAATTGCAACTAGAATCTTAGAATGCACACCCTCTAGGTAAGAGTGGACTGCTTCTTATGGCAGAGTATCTCCTAGTTTCTGCCTCACTCGTGTGTTTGGTGATTGATAGGTACCTACCAGTTTAAGACTCCTGAGTCTTCTCCACCGGGAACACCAATTGGCAGGATCAAAGCCAGTGATGCTGATGTGGGAGAAAATGCGGAGATAGAGTACAGCATCACAGACGGTGAGGGACACGATATGTTTGACGTCATCACTGACCAGGAAACCCAGGAAGGGATTATAACTGTCAAAAAGGTAATGCTGTTTATATGGATATTGGATACAACTCATGGGGTGGAGGAGATGGCTCTAGGGGTAAAAGGCTTGTACAAACATGAGGAGCAGAGTGAGTCCAGGTCCTTGGCACCCACATGACATCTGTACATAGTGGCATTTGCTGGTGACTCAGGTGCTGGAGAAAAAGTGGAAAATGGCACAACTTGGAGACTTCCTGGCTGAGTGGTGGAGCAGAACTGAGGTTCAGTGTCAGGAGACATGATGTTGACTTCTGGCCTCCACACACAAATACAGAATGCACATGAGTGCACTTGCAAACATGTGTGCACACACATAAGTATGCACATATAGAAAAGGAGAGAAAAAGGGATGTACACACAGCTCTTTATTAGATTTATTCAACTCTAAATACTATTGTTTAGCAGGAAAAAAAAAGGAGACTGTGCCTGAACAACTAACATAGATATAGAACAAGATAAAACTCTTAATGTCTCACCATGAAGTATTTCCCTCTGCCTCTCAAGTCACCAAGGACAATGACCATCTCCTGTAAACATTTATTCAAATTCTTATTTACTCACTTTCTATAAGCCTTTTTGCAGTAAAAAAAATATATATATATATATTTTTTTATATGTTTATTACATCTATATTTTTAATAAATTTCTACTAGAAAACTTTTAAGTAGAGAACAGAAACAAATGAGATCCATAGAAATGATAGAATAAACAACATAAATAATAAAATACACAATGAGACACATTGCTGTGGCATCTGGCCTTGCTATGGCGCATACAACAGATGATCTCTGCTGTCCTAGAACCTATAGGGTAGAGGTGAGTCAACAGGGAGTGAAGAAGCCAATAAATGAGTGTGTGCCTACAAATTGTGAACCCTGGAAAGGGAAGGCTACTGCTAGCAGGGGGGCGAGGTGACCTAAATTAGAGTATGCGGAGAGCACACACTCAGACAAATGCGAGGATTTCACATGATTCCTTCACATGACTTTCTCAAATATGAGGGCAGCATCAGATCCTGAACCCCCCCCCTCCCCTTCGGCAGCACGCTTGCGTGCTATTTCATTCCTCAAAATTGTCTGGCACCACAGAGCTCTATACCAAAGTGTGGCCACGGTTAAAAACCAACGCATTGTGTGCTTCGGGGCTAAAAGCATTGATTTAGGTTAATTTTCATTGATTTCTCTTTTGTCATGTATATTAGAATGTCTTCTTCCTCCCTTACCTTACTGTGGTTTACTGTGGGGTACGTAAGCATGACAGATGTAAATAACAAGAAAATTTTCCCTCTTACGAACATGTCTGGATCTCTAGAAACACAATAAAACATGCTTAAGTGACACTTCAGACCGATGTTTTAGACCCTGATATGATTAGGAAGCCCATTAGTGCGCATTAACCTTTTTAATTTTCTTGGTGCCTTATCAGATTCAAACTGAAATTTTGCCTAGCCGACTAAATCGCATTCGCGGACGACTTGATTAATAGTGCTTCCAGTGAGCCTTGTCATGATATCATCTAAAACTATAAGTCAGCAATATACATTTGGGTTCACCATGTCTCTGATGCAAAGTCTTTTCCTAAAGGTCTTTAACAACCGGGATCATTGCCTTCTTTGGCAAGTAATTAGCCCAGTGCTTTTGTGGGGATGTCAGGGAAAGATTTTACTAACTCCTGCAAAAACCATTTAGTCTGAATGGGCAAGAGAGAGTCGCAGACCTCATCTGTAGGTCACAATTCTGGCTACACTTAGACTTGCCTGAAGATGCTTCAAATTATAGATGACCATGTCCACCAGAGAAATTTTGGTTTAGTGGGCAAGATTGGATTCCCAGGCACTGGCAAGTTTTAAACATCTAGCAGATAAAGCCAGATGTGAGAACCCCTGGCAAAAAGTCTCCTACATGTTGCCAGCCTGCTCCTGGCAACCCCCTCTGCTCAAACACAAAGTAGTTTAAAGGTGAGAGGGACGCTGAGAAAGATCCCTGCGTCCAGGTTCATTCCTGCCCCGTATGCCTGGCAACCGAAAGCCTACTTTCCAGTGGCGGTAGACATTCAGAACATATTTCTATCATGGTTGAAGTTGGTTCTTCACAACCTATGTAATAGCTTTCCTCTTAACACACTATGGAAATGTAGAGCCTGGGGAGATAAATCTCATCTTTGCTGCCTCTGCTCAATATTGCTCTAACGTGTGATTTCCCTAAGCAGACGGATCACATCCACTTGTTAGAGATTTGCACTAAAATGGTTTCTGCCTTGCCTCTCTGTGTCTTGCCTCCCTTTCTTCTGAAGCTCCTGGATTTTGAAAAGAAGAAGGTGTACACCCTCAAGGTAGAAGCCTCCAATCCCCACGTTGAACCCCGATTTCTCTACCTGGGTCCCTTCAAAGACTCGGCCACAGTGAGAATCGTGGTAGATGACGTAGATGAACCTCCTGTCTTCAGCAAACTGGCCTACATCCTACAGATACGAGAGGATGCTCAGATAAACACGACCATAGGCTCTGTTGCAGCTCAGGATCCTGATGCCGCCAGGAATCCCGTCAAGTAAGTGTGCCTCAATTCCATCTCTTTAATAAGTTAAGTCCATTTTTTTATAACCAAATGCCCATTTGCTCCTTAGAAAAGAAGAGAGGAATCCTTTTTTTTCCAGTTAGACGTGCTATGTTGCTGGAAAACTATTCCAAATACCACCTTTAACTGTCCTTGCTCACTCCATAAACACTATTTTAGCAACAGCATAAACCTTAAATACACAAAAGTGGAAAGGAAAACAACATTAGGATGACCGGTACAGGAGTTCATTGTTTAAGTGAGGCAATACTAGGCGGTGCAGCTGAGTGACCTGGGGCTCTCTGTAAGGTTTAAGATGGTTTACTATCAAGAGTAGAACACAGAAATAAACCAGTCACTGAGCTTGATAGCCAGCAAGCTTTTCAAGAGCTGGAGACCTTTCATGTAACACTTAGAGGCAGAATTATGCTCCATTTAGATGAATAATTTTCCTCTTACATGTGTAAATAAAAACAAGAACTGTTTGGTGATATGTCTGCGAAACGCTGGAGAAATTAATAGGGTAGGATCCAAATTAATGCTATGTAAACAAGCTTCGTTTTTCCCTGTGCTTTGCTGGCTCCTTAGTTATAAATCATGTGGCAAGGAAGCCTCATTGCTCTTTGAGGCCACTGACAACTTAGGGATTCTAGAATCATATGCAAATCCTGGAATCAACCAACTGCCAACCTTCAGCTCAGTAGAATAAATGAAAAAACGGTGCTAAATCAGAATTCTATCGTGTAAATCATTCTCCTTAGATAAAGTACACAAGAAAAAAAAATCTGTAGAGATTCTTGCCAGTGAGTCCACAGACATAGTCTGATCAGGGTACCTGCTAGACACCATGCACATCCTATACATAAATAAGGGAATGTGCCAGACAATTCTACTAAGTCTGCAGAGAAAAATAAACAAAGAATAAATATGCGGTAGGTCAGGTGAAGAAATTCGAAAAATCAAATTAATGGGGATCCTGTTTAAGATAGTGTGACTGGGCTTAGCCTTCTCAGTATGAAATCTTTGCAGTAAAGGTTTAAAAGAAATGGAGGAATGAGCTACATAGAAACCTGGAGGGAGGGGCCCGCAGAAGGGGTAAAGGAGAGAGAGGTCTAATGCTGGAGCTGACTTCCTCTGTTGTAGGAGTGTCTGAGAGGTGTGCACATCAAGGAGAAAGAAGAGAAAGTGGGAGTGGAGACAGGGAAAAGAAAGGAGGGAGATGGAGAGAGAGAAGAAGACAGGGATGGAATAAGAGAGTGGCAGGAGGAGGTAGGTAAGGTCAACTGAGAGGCAGCAGGGAGGTTTGCCACCATGGTCCTACTGGGCTTCACAGTTCACAGTAAAGCCTGAGTTTTATCTAATTGAGGTGAGAAGCCATCTGGAAGCTTTAAATAAAAAGAGCTACCTAATCCCAAACTCCACTCCTTAAATGGCCATTCTGTATGTTCTGTGAGGAATGTTATAAAAAGAGTGTTGCTCTCAGTGTATGTGCAAAGAATGCTGTTGGAGATAAAAGAGTATGTAGCTCTGACATCCAGTACCCTTTGTTCAGGCCAAATCTCACGAAACCTTCATATCTAAAATACGCAGATAGCCTGCTCCACTCTCAGGGCACATAGAGCCATGCTTTATCTATCTACTAGAAGAACATCGACACACGGAAGAGGAAAGCGTATGTAAGCTCCGTGGACCCAGTATTTCCCCATGTAATTTAACATGCTTAGTCAGGGAAGTGAATGATGGCTTTCATCTCCATAGCACATGCACCTTAGGTATGTTCACAATGGTTCTTTCTCTGTTAGCGCTCATTCTCATTACATGGAGTGGAGGAGGGACCTTTGCAAGTCGGCGTGAAGTCCAATTTAAAAGTGTTAATGCTAGAAGTTAACAAGTATAAGTTTAAGTTACCGCTCTGATAGTTCAACGTGCTTTTAGCGTGAAGAGAAAGGTCTTCTGGAAATTTAGGCTAAATACTTTTATACTAGTTTTTAAACCAAATGCCAGTTTTACGCACTGCACTGTTCTCTGTGTTATAAACGGAAGTACTTAGCTTGTCAAGCTGGGTTGGCTGTTGGTTTCATGCTAAAGCCATTCACTGCCAGCCTTCCCTTAGTACATGTAGATTTGATGTACAAATATAGATTTAAGTCTAGAAACATACATAGATTACATTGATGTATCAGTGCATACTCCAGCGATTTCCCTTATAGGATAAAATTATCCTTATATTAAGAAACTATGTCTGTACATCATCTGGAGTTAGTCTAGACACACATATTGAGTAACTGTGTTAGACTATGTTAGGTGAACAAGTAATTGCCCAAATGTTGAGGTATTTATGTAGTCACCATCTTTAACTCTTTAATCACAAAACAATGCCCTACCATAACTTTATCACAATGTCTTTTGATACATACAAGAAAAAAATGTCGATTCGATATCTGCCATGTACAATGTCTAAGTTGGGACTAAAAAGGAAGCTTAGTAGTTGCTGCTCTAACAAGGGACGAAAGTTTGGTTCCCAATGCTCTTATCAGGTGGTTTATAACTGCCTGTAACTCCAGCTCCTAGGGATCTGATACCCGCTTCTGACCTCCTTAGATACCCAGGCTGGTGTGCATATACACACATATAGACACACATTCATCCACATAAATAAAAATAAGGGAAATCTTTTTTTAGTAATCTACATGCAAATGAAGCCTCTTTACCACCACACAAATACCCCTCACTTGAAGATCTATTACAAGACAAATCATTCAATCACAAAATGCAGTGAAGTCCCAGAGGAGAAGGTCAAATCATTCACTCCAGCCATGCAGAGGCCAGCTGCCTTATTTCCTGTTGACAATGATCACAGTTAATGTTTCTGGACAATAAGTATCCCCGATATAAACTGAAATGACTTTAGAGGAAAGAAAATAACAATAATGAAAAGAAAATATAGCTTTGTCTATAATCATCTTTCCTAAACAATATAGGCATTTTAGGGTTTCCATTAATTTTTAATCTCCCAATTAGGGAAGACAATATAAATTTCAGTTATTTCCTAACTGGTTAATCTTCTCTCTTTAAAATTTAAAGCTGCCTTCAACTCAAAGCTCCTCACTGCTTCCCATATATTTCAAGGCCTGATAGAGAAACATGATTATTTGTAAAACTTAAAACTATACCAGGAGGCCCAGGCAAGGAGCAAGCAATGGCTGCTGTATAAGATTGTGGCAGCTTCTGGGAGCACGAAGCACAATTTCCTAGGCTTAGCATTTGTCATGAGGGAAAAACATGTTCATAGATAACTATTAGATTTCTCAGAGTTGATGAGGACAGTAATTTCCAGTAGCAATGTGTTACAAATATTTGTTATCTGTCTTCTAAAATGAAAAAAAGATGATCAAGTAAGTTTAATGTTCTTGCCTAAATGTTTTAATAACTGTTGGTTCATGGCAGAAATGTCAAAACTAGTAGATAGCTTTTTAAATACATCTGAGCATTTCTGAGGATAAAAGGGCCATGTTAAATGCCCTGAGGCTACAATGAAGGCCTATTGATGTCATGAATTCATTAATTCTTTTCTAAAAATAAGTTTGAATAGCAAGCAATAAATGAATGCCTATTTCATTTAGACAACTGCTAAGCAACAAATATCAATATGAAAGCATATTGTTATACCTGTTTACTTACATTTTAAATAGAAATAGTTCACTGAATTAGAATTTTGAGCACTGTACATTATTGCAAATGACTTATATCTTTTCTTAGGGTCTTTGTAAATCTAAATATGTCTGGTAGTTAAATGATTCATTTAAATTGTGTTTCAACTAAGCCAATTTTTAAGCCAATTTTTTTGTTTTGTTTTGTTTTGTTTTGTTTTTGTTTTTGTTTGTTTATTTATTTGTTTATTTATTTATTTAAAATACATTTCAGATTTTATCGCCTCACCTCATTCCTCCCACCACCCAGGAACCCCCTATCCCATCCCCCCTCCTGCCTCCACAAGGGTGTGTACCCACCTACCCCTCTCTTCCCTCCCCACCCTCGAATTCCTCCCCACTCTGTGTTCAGCCTTTATAGGACCAGGGATCTCCTCTTCCACCCATACCCAACATGGCCATCCTCCCCTAAGTATACAGCTGAAGTCATGGGTGCCTCCCTTTGTGCTCCCAGGCTGGTGGTTTAGACTCTGGGGAACTCTGGTTGGCTGGCACTGTTGTTCTCTTGGGGCCACCAACCCTTTCAGCTCCTTCAGTCCTCTAATTTCTCCATTGGGAACCCTTGATCAGATCAGTAGGTAGCTTCGAGCATAGGCCTCTGGATATGTCAGACTCTGGCAGACCTCCGAGGAGACAACTACATCAGGCTCCTGTCAGCATGCACTTCCTGACATCCATATCGGTGTCTATCTTTAGTGACCATACATGGGACAGATATCAAGGTAGAGTGGTCTCCCGACTGCCCCTCCTTGACTTTCTGTCCCATACTTTGTCGCCTTATTTGCTCCCTTGAGCATTCTGTCACTCCTTCCAAGAAGGACCGAGGCATCCACACTTGGTCTTACTTCTTCATGAGCTTCGTGTGGTCAGTTAGTTGAATCTTAAGCCAATTTTTTTTGATAATTACATGCTTTATTTTTTACCCTCTTTCCAGAATTCTTCCCATCTTACCTTCCCATTGCCTCTGAGAGGGTGCTCCCCCACCCAATGCACCCCCTTCCCTGAAGCCTCAAGTCTCGACAGGATTAAGCACATACTTTCTCACTGAGCAAACAGGACAGTCTTCTGCTACATATGTTCTGGGACCTCAACCAGCTCATGTATGATCTTTGGTTGGAGGCTGGAAGCTCCCAGGGTATGCCAACATTTTTCAACTCCCTTCCATGACTTAAGTTTTGAAAATGCAGTGGAAATGAGAATTTATTTTTTCATGACAAACCTTAACATATCAAGTCTCTTCAGAATTTTCTCGGTACCTTTTCACTCCTAAACATACATACATACACCAATTCCCTCATGTGCTGTCAGTGTTGGGGTCAAAGGTTCTGTTCATCTTTGGTTTCTAAGATGCCATTGTGGGCCCCTGTGAATCTCTACGCTCCCTCTGCAAATAGTCTCCATCCCTCACTCTGCCCTAACACCGTTCTTGCCCTTGTTGAACAACTCTCTGCTCCTATTGGGTATTTAAGGGATACTGTCCTCAGTACTCCCATTTCCACAGTCACTGAATAAGCACTCCAGGTTGTCCCTGTGGTTCTGTAATTCATTAGACACCTCCACCAGGTGTCCCTTGGCACCACTATCTCTACATGTCAAAAACGGGGCTTCCCATCTTCCCCAAGCCCTGTGTTTCACTCCTCTTCCCACATCCTGAGAGTGCTTCCAACCATTCTCCTCAATTCAACCAGACATCTTTCTTTCAGCGTGGTTTATGACTCTGCCCTGTATGGAGCCCATGGAGAGGTTTCCATGACATTTAGAACAGACCCCAATTCTTTCCTATGGCCTACACCTCCTCCTGCTTAGACTCTGCATTCCTCTCTAATCCCATCCCCTACCTCCCTCTCCTACCCAACCATCCTCGCCCACATTAGGCATCTTCTGTTTTCCAAAAACAGAATGATTCTTAAAATATAATGGGTGATATACAAAGTAACCCATCCCTATATAAGCGTGTGTATTAACATTCTGACAATCTAAAATCTTATTCTTTCCTTTTCACTTATTCCTCCTTCACATATTACATACTGACTAGTTTCTCCTCCTGCCCCTCCTCTTAGTCCTTTCCACCCATCTCTTCTGTCCCCTGATCTACCCCCAACCCTGCTTCTCCTCCCCTCAAGAAAAAGCAGACCTTCCAGAGACATCAACCAAATATAGCATCAAAGGCTATAATAAGACCAGGCATATACTGTTGAATCAAGGCTGGATGAGGCAACCCAGAAGAAGGAAAACGGTTCCAAAGGGCAAACATAAGACTTAGAGACAGCCTCCACTCCCAACCATTAGGAATCCCATAAGAACACCAAACTATATAACCGTAATATATATGCAGAGGACTAGGTCAGATCCATACAGGCTCCCTGATCTCTGTGAGCCCATTTGAGTCCTGGTCAGATGATTCTGTGTGCCGTGTTTTCAAGGGGTCTTTTTTGGTCCCTCTGGTGTCCCCAGTTCTTCTTCCCTCTCCTCCACAGGACTCCTGGAGCTCTGCCTAGTATTTGTCTGTGGGACTCTGCATCTGCTCCCATCAGTTTCTCTCTCTCTCTCTCTCTCTCTCTCTCTCTCTCTCTCTCTCTCTCTCTCTCTCTCTCTGGTCTCTCCGATGACAATTATGTTAGACTCCTGCCCCGGTGTATTCTGCAAGCATGAAAAAGTGTGTGTTGGAGGTTTTGTGCTGGGTTCCTGTTCCAGTCCCTCCATTTGAGGTCTCACCCAGTTGCAGAAGGTGGCTGGTTCAGGCTCCATGTACCTCATTACTAGAAATCCTAGCTAGTGTCACCCTCATAGATTCCATAGAGTTTCCATTGCTCTTGGTTTCTACCTTGCTCCCCAAATGACCCCTAATTCCAATTATCTCCCTCAGTATTCTCTTCCTCCCTCTTTCCCTCCCCCCAACCTGATCCCTTCTGTTCCCAACCCCACCTACCCCCAGTCTAAAAACTTAGTTTAAAAACAGAGTATATCCTGGGGAATGATGCATGAAATGGTCCAAGATTGGAGTTTGAACCCCCAGAGCCTATATAAAGGCCAGGTGGACAGAGCCACCTGATTAGAATTCCAGTACTCCGAAGGCAAAAACTGGGAAACCCTGCAGCAAAGGTTCAAGTGAGAGGCCCTACCTCGGTGAATAAAGAGAAAATCAATTGAGAAAAACTCAACATCAACCTCAGATGTGTGAGCACATTCACATACACACCTACACACACACACACACACACACACACACACACACATACTCACACATACCACACCTCTCACAAACACACATACCCCATATGCACGCCTACACAGCACACACACATCACACATATACATACACATCACACACAAACCACACC
>JANHMN010000014.1:49475673-49500327 GCA_030674055.1 Rhabdomys pumilio | reverse complement strand
CACACACACACACACACACACCATCATACACATACACACACCACACACATACACACACCACATTCACACACATCACACCTCACTTGCACACACATACCACATGCGTGCCTACACCACACACACCACATGCACATACCTACACATCACACACACAACACCACATCACACACACACCACACTATATCACACACACACATATGACACGCACACCTACACTACACACACATACACCACATACAAAGCCATAGGCATTAAATAGTTACTATATAAACTTGATCTAAATTACATATTAAAATAAACTTGGTCTAATTGCACATTAAAAAGAAATTAGTAAAATCATCCAACTTGCCTAGTAAGTGTACTATTCAAGCTGATTGTAAAGATATAATTTATCAAAATATTTTGCTTAACGTTACAGTTACAGATGCTTCAAAGCACTACAAATAGAAAGAATTAAGAGATGAGATATTCTTGGAGTGGTTTTACGTTGTGCAAAGAGCAAGTCAAGGAAAGTCAAAATTCTACTCTGCGTTTTCAGGTATTCTGTGGATAGACACACAGATATGGACAGGATATTCAACATTGATTCTGGAAATGGTTCGATTTTTACATCAAAACTTCTGGACCGAGAAACCCTGCTGTGGCACAACATCACAGTGATAGCAACCGAGATTAGTAAGTCCAACCTTATCAGTGTGGAACGAGTGTCGACGTGACGGCTTGGTCAAGCATGGCCAAAGCTATTCACCTCATATCCACGGCCCTGCTCCTGGTGTGTGTGTGTGTGTGTGTGTGTGTGTGTGTGTGTGTGTGTGTGTGATATGTTGAGTGAAAGCACTGGGGAGAGATGTGCGACAGTGTCTCTTCTAGATGCCTGTTGATTGACCTTAACTGGAGAAAAACTGTGAGCGTTCTGCAATTTGGAAATAAGGACACATCTCTCAGGGCTGGAGAGATTGCTCAGCAGAAAAGTGTGGATTGCCAAAGTCTACATAAAAGCTGGGTAGATGTGGTGGCTGCCTGTTATCCCAGCAATCAGGAGGCAGAGATGGGGGCTATCTGGACTAGGAAAACATTCAGCAATCAGTAAGGTGGATAGTGATAAAGGGAGATACCCAACATAAATTTGGGGTCTGCACACAGAGAGAAGGAGAGAGAGAGAGGGAGAGGGAGAGGGAGAGGGAGAGGGAGAGGGAGAGGGAGAGAGAGCATATATTGAGCCACGTGGTGGCATGGCATTGTGACAATGAATGCCTTTAATCCCAGCACTGGGGAAGCAGAAGTAAGTGGATCTCTCTGAGTTCAAGGACTGCCAAGTCTACATGGAGAAACCCTAGAGCTAGAGATAGAGGTAGAGATAGATTAGAGATAGAGATATAAATATAGATAGATCATAAATATTATATATATAGAGAGAGATTATACAGATATAGATAGATAGATAGATAGATAGATAGATAGATAGATAGATAGATAGATGAGTATATACAGATATATAGAGTGTATATATAGAGAGTATATATATCAAGTGAAATAAAATATGCACATGGTAGATATGATTTCCCAAAGACTATAAGCTGGAAAGTCACAAAAATACCTGGAAAAAAAGGGTGAATTCTCAAATATTGTGTGAGGAAGCATGGGAATAGGTAGATCCATATATCTTCAAAATGCAGGCATCAGCCAACACCTTTTAGACATTCTTTCTAACCTTCTACAGAACTTCTAATTCAAAACCTTTACAAATTATCACTTTCCTATAGTCTATCAAATGAAACAATACAAAGCACCAAATAATCAATAAAATGTTTAGAATTAATTTTATGGCACTCCACATGAAATCCAATGCAAAGAAAAATAGAGCCAAAAACAAACAAACAAACAAACAAAACATTTCAGATGAAACTACTTAACTCAACAGAAGTTAATGTGAATTGTGAGCATTGTCAGACAAGAGCACATAAAAAAGGGATAATCTTTAAAATAATATTTTAGTGGTTAAAACAAGCTTCCGAAGTTCAGCTCTTTTAGATTTTGTTTTTAATTTCTGAAGTTCTAAACACTTCTATCTCAGCTGGGTATCTTCTGTGAAATATTCCGTATCAAATGGTTTGTTACAGTTCCATTTTGTCAACATAACTCACGAGATGTGCAGTCTCTGAAGAAGAGTGGGTGGAATAACAAATGGCCGACATGGGCCAAAGGAGGCACCGGCATCGATAGTGATAAGGGAACCTCATTAGACATCTGTGAGATAGGAATTTGAATTGCAGAGTTTGTGCCAAGGGACTGGCAGGGACACCAGCAACAGTACACTCTTAAAGCTTTAAAATTACAAAATAAGTTTCCACTGAAAATAACCATTTTTCAAAATGTGAAATTCATTTTTTTACTGAAGTGGTCATTTTGTGTGTATTTTAGGTTTATGGCTAAAATTTCCTATTTTTTGGTATTTAATGTTTCTCAAATATACTTAAAAATATGGGTGATTGAGACATACCATAATTTATGTGCAGCCACTTTAACTTTGGGAGGACAGTGTGAGAAAAATAGACACTAGAGATCTTAAGAATACTGTTGTCAAAACTTGCTAACTACCTTCCACAAATGACAATCTGAGCACTTGTATAAAATCAGCTCTCACTTACTCCAAAGTCTTTCTCCTAGCTGTTTTATTTCCTTGAGAATCTAAAGTTTCCACACAGCTTACTCCTTCTCTTCCATCACATCTGAACCTGGTGCCTCTGACACGCCATCCCGGGTTATCCCGCTCAAAATAACAACATCTCTCTCCATCCCTTTTCTCTGCTTCATTTCACACTCTGGGGCAGCCTATGTTCGAATGTGTGTTTATCTCCACATTTGAATGACTACCTAAAACTCACCATATTTATTTAGCTCCTTTTCTGGCCTAGCATTCAAAACAATTACCTGCCCATATTAGGTGTCAGATGTTTCAGGAAGGTTCTATTAAATGAACGTTCAAATAAATGTGGGTCAAGTGGATGGGAGAGAAAGAGTGAGCTCCTAACTCTTGCCCCTCAGACCCAAAGTCTGTCTTCCAAGCGGACCAGGGGATTAGCACTGAAGGATGAGAAAGAAAGAGTAGGTGTCTGCTGTTGTCTAAGGAGAATCGGCGACCAACACAAAAAATGCCTGTTTCTTTCTTTTTGGTGTGCATCAGATAATCCAAAGCAAAGCAGCCGCGTGCCTCTGTATATTAAAGTTCTTGATGTCAATGACAATGCCCCGGAATTTGCTGAGTTCTATGAAACTTTTGTCTGTGAAAAAGCAAAGGCGGATCAGGTGAGTTGTGTTTTAAAAAGCACCTTCAGCCTGGAAGTCAGATTAATTCAGATCTAATAATTGAGATGATACACACAGCAGAGGGCTCCTCTTGAATTATCTATGAAGTGGATGCCAAGGATATTAATGCCATAAATAATGGCCAAGACGAATGTTTAACTTGCATAAGAGAACAAATAGTTTTTAAGAACTGGAAGTTCATCAGTCTCCAAGGCTGACGCAGATTCCAAATCAGTCTTAAGTTTTCATTAAAATAGATTAGTCATAGTGTTGCTGGAATAAAAATCTTTATTGGTGAACAGATAGCTTAATTTGCATATGTACTTGAAAATAATAACTAGAACATATTATCCAATTGCCTATAATTCACCGTTTTACTTATTTACATTGCCCATCTGTAAAGTAATACAAATTCATGAACGTTTTACTGCTTTGCCCATTTGCTACCCACCTGACATAGGACTTTGCAGCCTGTGACAGAGAAATTACACTGCACTTTGTCAAAACAGAAGTGCACTGTGGAAGTGCAGGAAAGGCAGAAAGCTGAAGTTATTCGTTATTTTTACATTCACTTTCTTTTTAATTTTTTCCTAAGATGCTAACCTAGGAGCACAAGAAGTTAGTGTGTTTGCACAGGCTGTCCAGAATACACCCATTTCATCACGTTGCAACACTGTCAATAACCATGGAGATATTTTGAAGCTCTGTATCACTCCCCAGCCATGTTTCTCAGCCTGGGTGATTTGTTTTTTCCCCCCATGGGGATTTCTGGCAAGGTCTGGAGACCATTCAGATTGTCACAACCTAGGAAGGGGCTCTGGTGTATAGAGAAGTGAGGTCCAGGCAAATTCCACACTGTTTGCAGAGTGGATCCCGCAGCAAAAAGGGAGTCCTTTGAATGGAATTCATCAATGGGTTTTTAAGGGCTGTCATTTTCATTAAATTAGAAAATGTAAAAATAAGCAATTTCCTAAAGAACACTTTTAGGTCCTGAATCTTTAGGACAGCCTTATGGTTTCTATTGCAGCTGATTCAGACCCTGCACGCTGTGGACAAGGATGACCCTCACAGTGGACACCAATTCTCCTTCTCTTTGGCCCCAGAAGCAGCCAGTGGCTCAAACTTTACCATACAAGACAACAAAGGTAAGTAAGCTCCCGACCTTCCTTTAATCCCAGTCCAGGACTAGGTCCCAATCTCCATCCATCACTGTCTCCATCACAACCTATTCAATGCATGATGTAGTAACCACATGTCCACCATTTCGCTTTCTGCTTCCAGACAACACTGCAGGGATCCTAACTCGGAAAAATGGCTATAACAGACACGAGATGAGCACCTATCTCCTGCCTGTGGTCATTTCAGACAACGACTACCCAGTCCAAAGCAGCACTGGGACAGTGACTGTCCGGGTCTGTGCATGTGACCACCATGGCAACATGCAGTCCTGCAACGCCGAGGCCCTCATCCACCCCACGGGGCTGAGCACAGGGGCTCTGGTGGCCATCCTTCTGTGCATCGTGATCCTACTAGGTAAACTGCTTCTCCCTGCATCCTATCTCCCCTTGGTGAGGGGCACACACTGTTACTGTGACACTCTAGATTTTTCCGCCTCCCCCAGTAAGGCATACAGCCTGATCTAGGTGAGTAGAGTTAAATGCTGAGAATATGTGTTATTCAAACATGAACTCGTTTTTGCTTTAAAAAAGGATGAATGGCTTTGAACAATGAACAGATGTGATATGTGCCCGTGTCTTTGCTTGCCCCAGATGCCAGTTCACCAATAGAATATGTTGTCGATCATACTGAAATGCGTCTCAGGGCAATTAGAAAGCAATATCTGTATATACCCTGTTTGTTCTGTTTGTTGTCAATATTTAACTTGGCAAATACTGGTGGATTTTGAAGAGTGCAAGGCATTCAGCATGGAGCATCTGATAGACAAAAAAAAAGCCCCTTCTACAAGGTAATATTTAAGATTAACATAAAACTGGAAAAGGACAGTGAAGACTTTTCCTTCTCACACACGGGAAGAAAGAAAAGTACGGCACTTTTCTTTAGTGAAACAAAGTTCATTTGAGCTATGCAATGGAATAAGTAACCACTTAGTGCTGCTTTCTGGTTACCACATATATAATGTCTATAATTTTCAGAGTGTTACTAAACAACTCGAGTCACTAGGAAGCAAATCTGGATTCCAAAGAAACAAATGTAATAAAAGTGAAAACCAAGACTGGTTATGGCTTGGATATGAAGTCTTTCCCCAAGAGCTCATGTGTTGGAGATATTATCTCCAGTTGGTGGTGTAACTCTGAGGGAGCTGGATCAGGAACTGATGTCATTAAGTGTTATTAAATGACCAATGTGCTGATGAGTTCAGACACGAATGGGCTGTTAGAACGTGGGGCCCAGTTGAAGAGATTATGACACGTGGCATACCTTTGAAGGACATATCTGGTCCCTGGACCCTTTTGCTCATTCTGTTCCTTGTCCATCATGAGATGGGCAGCCTCTCCTGCCACATGTGGCTGCCACAGTGACTCTTTGCCTCATCACAGCCTCGAAAGCAGTAGATCCAAGTGACCATGGACTGAACCCTCTGAACCCATAAGGCAAGATCTGTCTTTCTCCCATTCAGTTGTTTCTCCCAGGAATTTTCTCAAAGAAGTAAAAGCCAACACATGGTCTAACAAAGATACAAGTGATGTGGTTTTTAATTCCAATCAACTGATTAGGAAAAAGAAAAAAAAACTGAGTTCAAAAAGCTTAACAAGCCTTTGACTATTACTCAAGTAAAAAAATCAAATATCAGCTAATGTTTTCCTTCCAAAACTGAGTGTAAGGGGCTGGAGAGATGGCTCAGCAGTTGAGAGCACTGGCTGCTCTTCCAGAGGACCCAGGTTGGATTCCCAGCACCCATATGCCGGATCTCGCAACCATCTTTAATGGTAGTTTCAGGGGCTCCAACACCAGGCATGCATGTGGTACGCAGACATGCACAGAGACAAGACACCCATGGACATTAAAACCGCATTTTTAAAAAAATAAAAACAAGGTTTGGGTTTAACAATCTTGCCTATAGAATTTAAAACAAAAGATCCAAGTTTGACAGAAAACTGAAATCACATCACTGAAAAGGTGGAAAAATAAAGATCAGAAATTTGAAGGTCATCCTTGGCTACATGGTAAGTTTGTGCCAGTCTAAAATACATGAGACCCTCTCTAAAAAGCAAGCAAAACATTAACAAGAGAAAACTCCTTCCAATAATGATGCCTGAATAACAGTGGGGAAGCATAGAAAGGGGCCTGCGTTTCTACAAGAAAGGTGTTTCTCATTACTGATCAGCGCTGTCAACTACAACAGAAGACTGGAAACTCGACTTCAGGACCACAGTCCTCTTCTCAAGCAAGATTTGAGCAAAGCATTTCACGATCGGAAGGTCTGTGGCACTGACTGTGTGTACAAAGGCGGATCAGTGCCCCTAATTCTGTGCGTCTGTATAATCTGGAGGACTTGGTCATTGTTCTTGATCGAAAGGGAGTGTCCAGACGACCTGGGGTGGGAGTCGGGTCTGAGCTGGTGGAAGGAGGAGTAGCCTTTACCTACGAACCCTTCTCCTTACTATCTCTAGTTCTCTGCCCTCCTGTTTTATGTTTACTTGTTTTTTATGGTTAACAAACAAAGCAATGTATCTTCTCACACATCAAACCGATTCTTCATACACGTGTCCTCATAGTTGGTTCTCACCCTCTCTCTTCCCCACCGCCCTATCCCTTCCCCAACTGGCCCCCTTCTGCTTTCTTTCATATATTCAGTTTATTCTCTCATTAGGCCCTTTCTACTTTTGTAACCTACACTCCTACACATGAACATGCACACAGGTATAAATACATACATATGTATATATGCACACATGTAATGTTAATCTAGGTTCTTCATGTAGACGAAAATACAGGACTCATTCTGAATTTGACTGATTTCAAGTAATGTAATGATCTCCAGTTCTGACAATTTTTCCCGAAAATGCCATGATTTCATTTTTGTTTGTGGCTACATAAAATTCCATTGTGTATATGTATTATGTTTTTTTATTCATCTATTTAGAAATCTGAGCTGGCTCCATTTCCCGGAAATTGTGTATAGAGCAGCCATAATCACAGATATGCAAGCATCTCTGTGGCATGATGACTTAGAGACCTTCAGACATCGGTCTGTTTTCTCTTCTCTACCCTCTTCTCTACTCAATAACCCATTTTATCTTCCCCTTTCACTTTTTTTTCCTGCAATAAACTCGCTGTCTCTTCATTATTCTTAATTGGCTTCAGTACCTCCCACACCTTGTCTAGTGTTTTGGGAATTGTGTACATAATTTTTTAAAAAAGAAGAAAATGAGTTTTAGCTTAACTAGGCTTGCACCATAGACTAGATGCTGTGCAAGGTGCTTCACAATTTTTCTTCTTGCTCCTTGGAACTATCTGTATATGTATTTATCTGCGTCTTCAATATGAAAGCTGAGCTAGTGAGCTATGACGTAAGTCGTGTAGTCAAGGCACACATGGAGCAGGTGATAGTACTCAGAGCTACACCCAAGGCTTTGATTCCAGGCTGGTATGGTCCTCTCATTCAATCCCAAGGTTCTCTGTGAACGTCTGGAGTACAGTGCAGTTTCCAGCCTCAAAAAGGCATCAGACTTCAACTGGGATCATTGGAGAGATTAGAGGCAAAGCTGAGAGGTTACTAGAGACGGGAAACCACACTGGCTCATGAGGAAATCTGGAACAAAAGCAGGCCTGGCCTGAGGATGAAGTTCTGGAATAGGTCACTTGCCCACCACAAAGAAGTCCCTGAGTGATTCACATGGTATCTAGTATTGTACTAAAAGAAAACAGTAAAAACATTCAAACAGAAGTTACAGAGTGTGTAGGGAAGGAGCTGGAGTGAGGGAAGGGATGGGGAATTGGAGTGGATTTGATCAAGCACACTATATACATGTATGAATATTAAATGAAATATCGTAAGCATCCCAACAACAGTTACATCTAATCTATATAGCAACTTAGAGTTTTGCAAATTTTTCACATTTGACCCATTCCTCTTGACAGCCCCCAGACACTGTAGTATTGCTTCCCTTTTACAGAGAATAACATGTGCTTTGAGAGGTCAGGTTACCTCTATAATGGGATTGGAGCATGAATTTGAACACATCTTTCCCCCTCCCTTCTCTCACCCCTGAAATTCTGTTGCTGTCCTCCTGCCCTAAGAGGCCAGAGAATAAGAGACCAATCCCCAGTAAAGGCACTTTACAGATGAATTCTAATTGCTTCTGTTCCAGCCAGGTCCCCATTGATAAAAGCTTTCAAGTTGTCAGGTGTATGCTAAGCTAACAGAAGATGTAGGTAGTCTCCACTGTAGGATTAAACTGTGGATGAGCACCGGATGCCTATGGCTTTTGGTTATGCCCTCTCTCGCTTCTCACTGTGGCTTCAATTTCAGATGAGCATAAAATTGAGATTTTAAAATCTGAGTACTTTAATCTGGAATATGATGAAGTGATAAATGCTTGCTGTCTCACCTTTAAGGATGGAAAGAATTCACGTACATCACAGTTGAATTGTTTAAGGGCAGATGGCTGAAGTCTGTCCTCTAATCCCTAATATTATCCTGACTTACATACATCCCTGTTTTTTGCAAATCTATACCACTTCACACAAGGAAGCAGCATAAAAGGAAGATTAGATCTAAGCCCTGAAGGTCTCCATGCCCTACCAAGGTGGAGCTGAAAGCTTACCAAAGCCACCAGGGTCCCTTGGGACATAGCTCTTTCCATAGCCTTT
The DNA here is from genome assembly GCA_030674055.1 of Rhabdomys pumilio. Lineage (NCBI taxonomy): Eukaryota > Metazoa > Chordata > Mammalia > Rodentia > Muridae > Rhabdomys > Rhabdomys pumilio. The sequence continues at coordinate 49,491,186 of JANHMN010000014.1, read as the reverse complement.
CCTTGGCTCCTTCTGGCCCAGCCATATAGACTCTTGCTTGTTCCCAAAACACTACAAGACCTACCTAGGGAATGTAGCTGTTTCCCCTTTGCCAGGGAGCACCATGGATAGCTCCTCCTGTCAGTCCTGAAATGGAAATGTGCACAGCCCATGGAACAAACAGAGAAGCCCTCCCCATCCTCCTTGCCCTCCTCTGCCTTTTCTTGTTCTCATTGCATCTAACAGCCTCTAATAATTTCTGACTTGTTATACGTGTTTATTTTCTGTCCCATCTAATGGTCCCCACACATCTGCCCATGTTCTGAAGCAGGGCTTTCCATCCACATGTTTCACTGGTAGCATTCAGAACTGTACCTGGCACAAAGCAGACACTACATAATTATTTATGGAGAGAATGAATGGATGCCCTTGGTGGATTAGGCAGTGGAGGTGTCGGGACACTCTCTGACAAGAACAGGGAGTATGGATGGCTACACAGCCACATACTTAAGAATGGGAAAACTGTATTCCCTTAGGAAAGAGACAGTCATCCCAATGTGCTCCCAGCATGGCAAGTAAGAGTGCAACCTTTTGAGTCTGGTGAACCTGGATTTGAATGCCTGCTGCATATGACATCTCTAGACCCCAACTCCCTCGTCCGGTAAACTGGGGTCTTCGCTATGGTTAATAGTCACAGGTCTATTACAATGGCTAACTGCTTCTGTGTATGAAATGCACTTGTCACAGCAATTGGTATGGAGAACTCTCTCTCTCTAGGCAGCCAAATATTAATACTATTAGTGTCTGAAAGGATAACATATAGACAAGTGAGCGTGTAAATCTATTCACTGGGAGCAAGACGTACTTGCCTCCTAAACGTCGTCGCAAGAATTCAGTTTTCGAGACATACAAAAACTGGACCACATAATGAATGGGTGAAATGATAAAGAGACACTACCAGAGTGTCCTGTAATAAATGCCACTGGACAGAACATGGACTGGTGATGTATTTCCTGTGCTGGATGGCCACTTTCTCTTTGCGCTGTTGCTGTTTTTATTTTCCACCCGGAGGTCCATTTGTAGGTAGATGTGTCTCTCTCCAGGCAGCCAGCTTTGTTCTACCGACCAGCTGTGAAGAAAGATCGGAAGCCATTTAAACATAATTCTTGTTTTGCCTCTAATTTGGCCAGAAGAAAAAAAAATATGTCCATAAAACAGACATTCTGGCCAACGAACTTGTAGGACATAAGTCTTTGGAGTCTCATATAAATATGCCTATTTAACTCAAACACAAATCATATGGAAAGTGTATTACTATCTGCCCTATTTAGCTGGCTAAGCTTGAGGCCCAGACTAGCTTCTGGAATCTGGGTCTCTCTGGGTTTTATCTGTACTAATATATATTTTTTTGTATGTGGGAAGGTATGCAAACATTCACATCTCTGCTTGGGATTTTAAAGTAATTTTACACTTTTCTCGGGGGTTGGGGGTGCAGGGAGGCAGATCGCAATAGTTATTTTAGATGTGGAGTTATGTGAAGCCTTCAACACATCCCAAGGGTGCCAGCCTTTCCTTTATACCAGCTTTGGAGCATTTTAGGTGCTTGGCATAATTTGCACTTTAATCTCAGTACTTTCTCTGTGGCTCCAATTTTTTTATTAGTATTTTTTTCCTACTTTGAAAGTAGTTTACATTTGCAAAGGGAAAAAAAGAAGGAAGTCCTGACAAAATATGATAGTATTTTATCCCCTAGTTAAAGAATAGCCTTCTTTAAAATACTGTCTTCCAAGCTCCCGATCTGATTATGGATGGAGACAAAGGCATCCTTAACTCTGGGAAAAGTTGAGCCTGCATTTTCAAGTGAACTTTTAAAGCTGCAGGTTGGAGCAGTGTTTCTTCCCGACGTTAATTGGGTGGCAAATTAACTTTCCTTCCCTTCTGTTTTGCTTTCTGCTTCCAGTGACAGTGGTGCTGTTCGCAGCTCTGAGGCGGCAGCGAAAGAAAGAGCCTTTGATCATTTCCAAAGAGGACATCAGAGATAACATTGTCAGTTACAACGACGAAGGTGGCGGAGAGGAAGACACCCAGGCCTTTGATATCGGAACCCTGAGGAACCCTGAAGCCATGGAGGACAGCAAATCGCGCAGGGACATTGTGCCTGAAGCTCTTTTTCTACCACGACGGACTCCAACAGCTCGTGACAACACGGATGTCAGAGATTTCATTAACCAAAGGTTAAAGGAAAATGACACGGACCCAACAGCCCCTCCCTACGACTCCTTGGCCACCTATGCCTACGAAGGCACCGGCTCTGTGGCTGACTCCCTGAGCTCGCTGGAATCAGTGACCACAGATGGAGACCAAGATTATGACTATTTGAGTGACTGGGGCCCTCGATTCAAAAAGCTGGCAGATATGTACGGAGGGATGGACAGTGACAAAGACTCCTAATCTGTTGCCTTTTTCATTTTCCAGTATGACACTGGAATATGTGACGTGGCTATTTCTTTCTATTTATCCACTATTCCGTGAGGGGTTCTCCGTTGTACCCGTTCCAAAAGTCAATGGCTGCAGTCCGTGTGGATCCAATGTTAGAGACTTTTTTCTAGTACACTTTTATGAGCTTCCAAGAGGCAAATTTTTATTTTTTAGTTCATGCAGTTAACCAAGTTAGCCCAGCAGGCACGCGGCGGGAGGAGAGGAAGGAACGGCGTTTTTCCCTTGTTCCCTTAGAGGAGGTTGGCCACAATCCATACTGCTGGCCTAGACTCTACTTTCATTCATGGCCTCCAGTCAGCTGAATGCTCCAACTGTACATTTCACATGCTAATGGAAAAAGGGATCATACTTTAATGATAAAAAAATATAGTTTTAGTATAAAAAAGAGAGGTAATAATTGGGAAATTGTTTCTGGTATATCAGCTCTCAAGGAGATAGTTAGCTATGACGGGGTTTGTAAGGGTGTGTGTGTGTGTGTCAGGAATTTAAAGTGGTATCTGGGGCATCCTGTCTGTGCTAGAAGAGGTGTTTCTGGCACCAACAACTACCCGTAACGTTAAATCCTTCCGTGTTTTAAGATGATTTAGAAGCAAATCAAATGGTATCATTCAAAGACAGTAATGAAGGACAAAGCTGTGTTCCCTGACACGATTTTTGTTGCATGTGATAAACATAGAAGGTTTACCGACACACCAAACAAAGGGAAAAGAGAAATAGCTTTACAAAAAAAAAAAAAAAAGTTAACAAAGGACATATTTGAGGAATTTCAAGGTTCTGTGCCACCAACGGTATCCCAGATCCCTTAATTCTTTCAACTATCAGTAAACTAATGAGAAATAGATCTAATCATATAAACGTCCTTGAGAGAATTTCCTGAGGCAAATGTTAACCCTTTGTCTGTAGTTGTTGTTGCTATTATCCTACTATACCTGAGCGTAGCAGTGTGAAGTATAATAATTCATATTCTTCAAATACTTCTTATATAATTAACTTGACTTAGTACGGCTTAGTAGATTGAATATCCCACCCTAGAGCTCAAGGGGAAGGTGAGAGCCAGCCACATTTGAACCTAATCCCTGCCCTTTGCCCTCGGAGACATCTGCATCCCTACACTGCAGCAAGGGAGAGAAATGAATGGCACTGAGATGTTGGTGAAAGCCAGCATTCCATGCTGCTAAAATGCTCACAGAGGAGTGTGCATCCCCTTCAGCAAGAACCCTTAAGACTCATGTTACAGTGACAGTTGATTTCCAAAAGTAGCTATGTTTTCCCACTGCGTTTATGTTGGTTATGTTCTGTTCTTTGTCTTTGAACGGGTGATAAAGTAATGGTCTCAACTATGACAGAAAAGTAATATAAAATCCAATCTATTATTGCTCTAATTATGCAATTAGGCTCTCTTAGTCAGTTATTATCCAGGGGACCCAACTGAACCCAGTTAATCCTTCTGGCAGGTTCAAATCATTTATTTCATATGGCCGTTCTAATGACTCTCCCCATTAGAATCTCATATTATGCAGTCATCAAAATTTTCCAAAGTACTGTAATGGAAACATCCTCATTTGAAAACTTTTTTTTAAAGGCTCTGTACATACATATATAATATATACTTAAGAATGTGCTGACTTCTCTTGATAGTCATAGGAGTTTATTTTCAATTAATGTTAATTTTATAGAGATAGTCTTAGTATCATTTCCATTTCAGGGTAAGGTTTTATCAACACATGTTCTGTTTAGAAACACACCTTTGTTTAGTTGACTTTTAAATAGGTATTGTTACCCAGGAAGTAAAGGCGGCTGGCACCTGTGGAGCAAGAGACGTGGAATTTGGATCACAGTTAAAAACAATTACAGCCATATTGCCCTTTGTATTTCCTGAATGGTTTCCTGTTTGTAATGGGATGCCTTGAACAGTAATGAGCATTTCATGCTTAGGTATTTCCAACTTTTAGGTTTTCTTTTTCTAATTCTTCATATGTACACACACACACACACACACACACACACACACACACACACACGGGAATGCAAACAAATGCTCAAGATGGCTTCACTGAAATGGGTCAGTATGTATTATATTCACAGGTAAGTAATGAAAAAAAAAAGATAGCCAAGGAAGATTAATAAGAGTTACTAGGAATCACAAGAACCGCACCTTACACAGTTTATTGTAAAATTAGAATACTCAGTGTTGTATCTTACATTATGTGACAAATTGAACCAAGAAACATAGTTCTTAAAAAGAAAGGTATCATCAAAAGTTGCTCTTTTGAGCTTCTGGTGTGAGACCTGGTGTGAAATCTCCAAGGATTGATGGAAACAATTTCCAGCCTTTTGGGATAAAGTTGACCTCCCCTCTGAGTGCAAGTGTTCCTTGAAAGGAAATTGGGTTTTCTGCAATGTAATTGGTCAAAGTATTTTTATCTCACCCTGAAAAAAAATCACACATCATACCAAGAATAGATGAGGATGACTTAATATTGAAATAACTGTTTATTGTCTTATCACAATGATTGGTGGTGAAGCAAATCCACAAGAACTTGAATTATCTGAGCCCTGTAGGTGTCAACTTCAGAGAATATCTGGCCTCCAAGAACCATCACACAGAAAATGGGAACTCCAACTTCATCTCTCTCTGCAGTTCCGCGTCCCACTAAAATACCAGGTCAAGAACTTCCCTGTGGGCAGATTTCTTTCAGTGATGATTCCTGGGCCAACTTGAAATGCTGTTCTGGGTGGGGGACACAGTTTTCAGCCCAGTTTTCAGATTATTTGTGTCTTGACCTACAGACACAGGCAATGAGGGTGGCAAGAAAGTGGGAGGGGTCCACCTCTAACATTTGCTTTGTCAAACATAAGCAGATTGTTAGTAATGCAAGGTGGTTTCAAGAGCACTGGTGCCTGGCTAACTTTTCTTTAAACCTCTTTTCCACAGAAAGAGGGTCTTTAAACCTCTTATGATGCTTCCCAGAATAAGCTGAGATTTTAAAGGACATTGAGCCATTGTGCATGAGGTTAAAACTCCCTCACTTTATATCTGCTTTCTTCAGAAAATCTGAAGACATTTGTCCTCAAATAAGTAAATAAATCAAACAGGGAAAAGGTTTGGACCATTTCACAAGACCCTAGGAGTGGAAATCTGCGCACTGTAAATACAGCTTCCCTACTTTTACATTCTGGAGGTTCGGTTAGAGAGTCACTCTATTTTCGGATGGAACAAAGCTGGTGATTTCATTTTAATTCAGGATAAAAATATGTGGCTTAGTTCTCATTTCCACTTCTCAAAGTGTTATACAAGAAACTGACTCTGTAGCTCAGAAGATCTGAGTTTTGAGAAGGCAAAATAACTTCCTAATGTTTCCATTATGTAATTTGTGTGTCTCATGAACAATATTCTACGGAGAATCCTTTATCCTGAAGCAGGTATTTCCTAGAGGAAAATAATTTATAAAATATCAACAAGGCATTCTTAGATTCTGTAGCCCTGGGCACCATAGAAACATAACAGCTAAAAAGAAAAAAGCAGAATTGATTCTTGGGTGCAAGCTAAGTATTTGAATGAGGTGCTTGTCCTAATCAAATCAATCCCTTTAATTCATGAATACAGGCACCAAATAAATTCTCTTAGCCCTCAATTACTATGTTTGAAGCAGTATAATGACTTTGGAAAAAACACTCTAAAAAGTCAAAATCTCTGCTATTTTTAAAGGCAGGCTCCATTTTAAAAAAAAATCATTATGGTATGATTTTAATTTTTTAACTTTATGTAGATGAAATTGTTTTTGAATTGTCACACTGTAGAAGGGGGCTCAGGATACAGGCAGTTCACTGTATTTAAACTAACATGACACCCAACCTTCTTTATCATATTATACAAGCAGAAAGAGTAATAATTGATGTGAGAGTCTTCAGGAAGGTTTGCTGCATCCTAAGCTCTGACATACTAAGCTCTGACAAGCATATTTTCTTTTCCAAAGAGTGGAATGACATGGTGGTCTCCTCGGAGTTCAGTGACCATCTTGGTTGCAGACTATTAAATTTTCCTTTGACATCTTTACAGAATTATTTTCAAAAGGGATAATTCTCTACTAAAAATACCAGACCCTGACAATATTTAATGTGAAGAGCAATACCCTGTTAGGAAGCAAATACATTGGCTCACAGACTTGTTAAAAGTTAATAAAGAAATAGCTCATTTTTAAAGCCAGGAGTTTATGGTCTCTGCATCATCGATTTAATTTAAGCATTGCTGAGACAATCTTTAATCTCCCCATTTTGTAATACCTTATTTATGGTGCATTCTCATTTTTTAATTTGGGGGGAACGTTAGCCCTGCCAGAGCCAGCAGATGAAAGTGTTAAAAGGAGGTCAAACGGAAACCAAGGCCATTACCCGCCATATTTCAGACAGGACTGGGGCACTTAGCTGAGAAGACACCCGGTTATTAGATTAATTTCAAAAGACCTTTTACAAGTAGCTTAATTCCATTAAATGAAAAAATGAAAAAAAGAAAAAACCCATGGACCACAAACTCAAATGTCCTTTCAAATGAGGTTATTTGACAAATGAGAAACGGACTCAGTGTTGTAGAAAAAGCATCCCACTGTAAAGAGAGCTTGGTCTTCCGTGTGAGGCTATGCTATTTATGTAAATATACTGGCGCACCTTCTGTAAGCTTTTAGTTTTCTATCATCTACTAGTTTAGTGTTTATTATAAAATAAAATAAAAACCCTTATGTAGAATCACTTGGCACTCACGGGGAATGCTTATACAGCAGACATCCAATAGATCTGCTCAGAAGAAACACAGGAGCACGTCAAACCCTCTGTGCTGTTCTGTTCGCAAGTATTCTTACTGCTTTGAAAGGAAGCTGCATCAGAATAGGCCTTGTAATAAGCGCCATGTGCGTATTCTCTAATATCAAGCTAAGGCAGTTTGGCGTTCTCCTACTGTGACTTGTGATTTCTAAACCAAGAAAATAAAGGCTTTCTGGTATCGACTGTACTTACTTAAAAAAATAATTCAAGTATAAACTGAAGCTTATGCCACCTTTTGAAGACCTACTGGCCGGAGTCCTCTATCCGTTCGTTTTGTGTCTTCAGCAAGATGAACGAACCGGGTGGATGGAAACAATCGGGCTAGCTTCCCATCCATGCGCCTATTTCGGCAGCTCCTCGTAGCCTTATGCATTACGTGGCAAAGTTTTCTGTGTTTAAAGAATGAGTTGGCTCAGTGTGGCTGGGCCTTACTTTGTAGTCAAATGACAGATAACACACTCTTTGACATGGCTTCTTTCATTTGGTTTTCCTTTCTTAGTCTTATAAATTTGAAAAGAATGCAACTTTAAAAAATGATTTCTCACAAAGAGTAAATATGCCTTTTGCAAATCAATTTTTGTAACGTTATTTATATGATATTACTTAATAAACTGTTTTTTTCTAACTTGTTTTTTTTTTTCCCAATTCTCGAAACTATTTTTGGTTTGGGGGTTGTTTTGGTTTTTAGCGTATTTAACATTTTAATTTTCTGAATCCAGTATTTCAACTTTTTGGATAGCTAACTAAAGTTAATTCGTTGTGCCGGAAGTAGCTTGAAACCCATCGTTTCTCCCAAGCAGAAGTCTATAACACGGGGCCTGCGCTATGCATCACACTGCTGGGACACCAAGAATTCTGCTGTTATTTATAGTGTTGCTGTATCGGAAAGAAGGTTGTTTATCCCCACAGTAATTGCTTCAGATAAAAAAAAAAAAAAGTGGCAGTTCTATATTTATGTCCCTTCCAAGCCCCTATCCTTTATTCCATTACTTTAAAAACAATTGTCTGTGGATCTATCATTTAAAAAGAGAGAGAAAAAACGAAAAAGCAAGAACCAGATTGGAGTAAATTGAGAAAAGCCAAGATCCTGATACAAGGAATAAACGGGGGGCGGGGGGGGGGGGCGTTTTCAGGCCATTCAGAGCTGTAAGGCTTTCTCACATTTTATTTTTAAAACTGCTTCCCGTCTATGTGTACGGAGGCTGTTTGATAATTATTTTTAACTAGTAGAATTCACAGCTGTGCCTAGGAGATTTTCCTTTATTCATTTCTTTGTTTCTAATATACTCTGTTGAGAACACACAGTGTGTTGTGGAAAGTTCACTATCTCCCCTTCTCCATAGGCAAGAGGTGTGTACTCGTTACTTTTGTGCTTCTGTGGTAAAAATACCACGACCAAAAGCAACTGAGGGAAGAACGAGGTTCTTTTGACTCACAGTTTCAGAGAAAGAGAGTCCACAATGCTAGGGAGGCATGACAGCTGGTAACCAGAGGTCAAAACTTCAGCCGGAAACAGGAAGTGGAGAGGAAACCGGAAGTGCGACAGGGCTATCAACTCTCAAAGCCTTCCCCCACTGCCATACTTCCTCCAGGAAGCCTCCATCTCTAAAGGCTCTGCAACCTCCACAAACAGGGCCACCAAGCTGGGGACCAAGTGTTGAAGTATGTGACCCAATTATAGGCATTTCACAGTCAAACCACCACCAGAGATAAAATATCAAACAGGCCAACAGGAGAAAGCAGAAAGGAGAGGATGCTTAAGTATTGTAATGGGTCTCAGCTGAGGTCCCTGAAGGGGACTGGGCTTAGAAAATTCAAATCGTATCAGAAGGTATGAATGCCCGTAGAAACTCATTTTTGTTTCTTTACTTATTGTTTTGTTTTTCCACATGTTTGTTATTTTGCCAGGTGGGTTGGAGGTAATATATTCAGAAATGGAAGCCTGCAGGAAAAAAATGAGGCATTTGGTGTATGTTAGTACATACTGTGCTCTAAAGCTAAGTCTCTCCCCACTCAGCACCCCCACCTCACCCCCAACTCTGTACAACCCTCAGAACTGTCTCATCCCTAAGGGTAGACAAAGCCAGTAGACACTGAGTAATGCTGGCAAACTTCCCTAACCTCATATGCTAGAACAGCAGGAAGCACGGAGAACAGTTCATAAAGCAGAACCCAGGCAGACACAAGTAGGATGAGCCCTGTCTACTCATCCTTATAAACCACTCTTTGTTATGTTTTTAGTGAAGATTAGGGAAAACAACCTGTTTATCACAACCAAAAATAAATAAAAAAATAACCAACATCTCCATAGTATTGATTTCTTACTCTTTTTTTATTACTATTATCCTCTTATATGTTACTTCTTGACTGCGGTTTCCTCTCCCTCCTCTTCCCCCAGTCTCGACCCCAGCCCAGCTCCCCTCTCCCCCCAGATTCCCCTCCACCTTCTCTCAGAAAAGAGCTGGTCTCCCAGGGACATCAACCAGATGTGGTTTAACAAGCATAACAAGCATAACAAGCCACAATAAGACCAGGCACATACTATCACATCAAGTATTGAGCAAGGTGACCCAGTAGGAGAAAAAGGGCCCCACATGTAGGCAAAAGAGTCAGGGACATCCCTCACTCCCACTGTTAGGATTTCTCATGCTTGCAACATAAGAACCCAAGTATCCTTTCTCCCTCTTCTACTTATATCTTGGGAAGCACACTACCTCCAAGACATCCTAGGCAGGCAAAACTCAACCACTTGGGCCCAAACTAAGTGGGAAGAGTCTAGTATACATATGCTAGCATACTAGGGTATTATCGAAAAAGAAAGTCAGAAACCATTTACAAATTCAGTCTTTGTTTCAAGTTAAAAACCATTTTAATGGGTATTTGTCTACCACCCCTGACTCCAACCCCATGGAAGGCATGGCTAATTAATTGCCACATTCATTAATTTTCTAAATAAGACCTTAGACTCCGACATGGAAATATCCTAAGAAGCCATCACCAGCAGTGTAATGTTGGCCAATGTGCTATCCCAAACCTAAGAGTTGAAGTTCCTTAACAAAGATTATGTTCTCTTTCCTTCAAATTGTGTTGATTACTCACTTCAGACATTTGGGATGAGTCTTCTGTTCTTGCCATTTTCAAAATTGGCAATAAGTTAAGACTCGAAAGGACTTAGCCTGCTGTTACAATTAACTCTCATTTTTCATTCTTAGGGCAATCAGCTCTTCTCAGGGCATTGCTACTTAACAGGGGGTCCAGTACAATTGATACTCCAAGTATCAACTTCATGGAATCAGCAAGCATGTATTGCCTTAGTCATACAACTCAGCTACTAAGTGCTAGACTTTTATGCTTGTTATGCTCTCAAGGCACAGATCACTGTGATGAGACACAGCACTAGATAAAACCGACACATACCCTTCATCAAGGGCTGCTGTGACTTACTGTCCCATTATTAATAATAGTTTGCCCCACTAAACAATTTGTTCGGAATGACACCATGATTCTTTATAGTGCTTTCCTAGGTTTCATATTCCCGAATCCAATACTTTTCCAAATATGCTATGAATAGATATGGCTCTTTAAAAGAAGAAGATTGTCTCCTACTTCTCTCTATAATATAGTTATTCCGTTTTTAAAATGTCTCCCTTGACATATTAGATCATCTTTATTGCTTCCTGAGCCATTTAGTCTCAAAAACCTAACTTTTAAAGGAGATCATGTCTTGTTTGCACATTGGCAAAAACCTGTCTTCATACAGTCAGTCAAGAATAGGTTGTATTAAAGCTTTTAACTTTGCTTAGCTGCCTGATAATGCCTTACTTTTATACAGCACTTTAGAAATAACTATCATATATATTACTTAATAAAGTATCTGTACATTAGACTGTATCATTCCATTTCATGAACAAAATTCATAGGGCCATTTGCCTGTAGGTCTCCATCATAAGAATTCTAATTACACTGCTTTTTAAATGCAGACTCTGCAATTCTGCCATTGAACACCATATTTTCTCCATTGCATGCATGTCCATTTGAGTGAATATTTATTGGGAAAAGGGGGGAAACTTTCTCTTTATTCAAGTTCTGATGATGATAGCTGTGGCCCCAAAGTCATTACTCTTCATGAGATCAGTCCAAAGGCTCTGTTGGGAGAAAGAAAGGCTGAGAAGCAAATTTCTGCCTATTAACCCCAATTATCCAACTAAGTCTTATTATAAAATTGGAACAGTGTTATTAAGAAAAAAAATATCCCCAAGAAATATCAAATTCCACCAGATCTGCAAAAGCCCTAATTGTTTCATGAGAATAATCTTGACAACATCGATACTTTGAGTATAGGTTGTACTGGACCCCCTGTCAAGTAACAATGCCCTGTGAGAGAGGAAGAGAGGAATAAGCACTTTCTGTCTCTCCTTCAGTAACTCAGATGCTGTGACTAAAGGCATTATAGTCTGGATTTTAAATATCCCACAAAAGCTTGTGTGTCTGTGACTTAGACACTATGCCATTGCACTATTTAAGAGGTGATGTAACCTTTAGCTGGTGACACCTAGTGAAACAAAGCTAGATCATTGAAAAAAATGCCCTTGAAGACGATATTGGGACCCTGGATCCATCCTCTCCTTTTCTTCTTGACTACCAGAATATGAATAGGTCTCCTTCACAACACTATATTATGCTACTGTGGGCCCAGTACAAGAAGGCCAAGTTACACAAGCTAAAACATTTAAAACAAATGTAAAACTAAGTCATTTCCCTTATTAAGTTGATTATCTCAATATTGCATGACTTTTTCTGGGGAGATGTGAACAATATATGTTACATCCAGATAAGACACTAATGACAGACCAAAGTAACTACTCTACAAGTCTAGCTGGTGAACTAGTGAGTTTAAATTCTTTCCATATAATGAGAGAATTCCCTCACCTCTCATCAAATGTCAAATACTCGTAAATCCTTGGGAAGGGGCCTCAGGATCTTAAGATACCCTCTAAGCCTCCTTGAGTTCCACGAGAAAATATGAATAGGGCTAGTCTTGTAAGGCTCTCCTGATGCTCACACTTGCTCTGATTTCAATGATTTCAAGATAGATGCCTTAAGACAGAGTTCTGCAATACTCAGGCATTTTGTTATAGTAATTAACACCAATATGAAGGAAGAAGAGACATTAGCTGGTCACTGGCTCCCACTGATGTACCTTATCTCAATAGAGTGGCATCTGAGATATTCATAGAAAGCCCAACCAATCCATAGGTGGGTTCAGTTGTGGAGAGTTATCAGCCACCAATCTTTGATTATAAATTAAAAGAAATATTTTTTATTATTTTTTCCTAATTGGATTTTATTTTCTATTTTCAACCCTAATGCCTGTGAGTAGCAGAAACTCAGCTTTGACTATTGATGGTACTACAGCTAAATTCTTAGAGGCTGAGACAATGTCAAAGGTTAGTCAAAACAGTACCAAAGCTTAAAGCTAATCACCTAAGAAAGAAGGAGGAACAGATGGATTGCTCAGTGCACTGGAGAATTTTATGTCAATTGGACTAAAGCTAAAGTCATCTGAGAAGAAAAAGCCTCAATTAAGAAAAATGACTTCAGCTGGGCAGTGGTGGCTCACATCTTTAATCCCAGCACTTGGGAGGCAGAGACAGGCGGATTTCTGAGTTTGAGGCCAGCCTGGTCTACAGAGTGAGTTCCAGGACAGCCAGCGGAAAAAACAAACAAACAAACAAACAAACAAAACAAAACCAAACAAAAAAAACCAACCAAACAAACAAACAAACAAAAAAGACTTCCTAAGATTGGGCTGTGGGCAAGCCTTAGGGCATGTTCTTAATTAGTGATCTATGGGGGAGGGTCCCACTCATTGTAGGTGGTGCCATCCCTGGGCTGGTAGTCCTGGATTCTATAAGAAAGCAGGCTGAGCAAGCAGTGGGGAGCAAGCCAGTAAGCAGCACTCCTCCAGGGCCTCTGCATCCAGATTCCTGCCCTGTTTGAGTTTCTGTGCTGACTGCTTTCAATGATGAACAGTGATGTGGAAGCATAAGCCAAATGAACCCTTTCCTCTCCAATTTCCTTTTGGTCATGGTGTCTTATTACAGCAAAAGGAACCCTAACTAGGACACTGAACACATACAGCTATTCTTTGTTTTCACCCTCCCTGTCTAGCCTTCCACTCACCACAAAATGAGACAGAAGTGTATTGATCACATTTTATGTCACTGTTCTTATTTCTCAGTCTCAGAAGGTCAGGATGAAAAGCTTGACAAAGACACCTGGCTTTTCCCTGAATTACAGCTTTGCAGAGATTTAGAAAAAGCTGAAAATTATCTCAGAATGTCACAGTTTCCAACCTAATGCTAATTTGCCATAAAGCTTTCTGACTGTTACTGCCTTGGGCATTGTAGGAATGCATCCATTTGTGATATCTAAAAATATTAAGTAATATATTAAAAATTGACCTGATCGTCAATAATTTCTGAACTCTTCTTCTGTGATGAATACTTTGCTACCTAGTCTATGTATGGGGTATAGTTTTTCTTTATTATAAATCCAAAAGAACGTGACAAAGTATTTTCTGGCTTATGAATATATTATATAAAATTCTGAGATGTCATAAAATCACATTGGATGTATATTTAACTAATATTTTATATTGAAAATAATAAATATGTCCAATCCAGACTGCTTGGTTCAGCTTAAATCTACCAATATCTCTATCTGTTTTAAAAATAATTTGGTGACCAGGCTTGGTAGTACACACCTTTAATGCCAGCACGAGGGATGTGGATGCAGATGGATCTCTGTCAGTTCATGGTCAGCTTGCTCTATTTTATGTTTTCCAGGACACCCAGGACTACCTGGAGAGGCTCCGTGTCAAATAAGTAAACAAATAAATAGGTGAGGGTCAGGGAAGTAGGGAAATGTCTCAAGAGGTAAAGGCACCCATGCCAAACTTGATGATCTGAGCTTGACCCCTAGTAACCACAGGGTGAAAGGAGAGAGCCAGCTCCCACAAGTTCCCTCTGACCTACACACAAGCATCATAACAAACATGAATACATGAACGTGGGGAAAGGAGAGCCCTTATTCACCGTTGGTTGAAGTATAAATTTGTGCAGTCATTATGGAAATCACTGTGGCAGTTTCTCAAAAAGGTAAAATAGAACTACCATTTAATCTGGCTATACCATTCCTGAGAATACACACAAAGGAGTGTACATCTTATTTCTCACTACAGAGCGACTTGCTCAGCCATGTTCATTGCTGCTCTATACACAGCATCTAGGAAATGGAAAGAACCTAGACATATATCCACTAATGAATGGATAATGGAAGCATGGTACATTTACACAATGGACTATTATTCAACTGTCAGATTATGAAATTTGCAAGTACATGGGTAGAGCTGATAATAATTATTATAAGTGAGGGAACCCAGACCAAGAAAGGCAAACACCACAGGTTCTCTCTCAGATATACATCCTAGCTTTGGATCTTTACATATATGTGTTTAAAATGGAGCACCTGTAGAAGTGAAGGAACTAAAAAGGGGCCCTGGGGAAACAAGATTTAAAGGAGGGGAGACAGTAAAACACAGGGGAAATGAAAAAATATGGGGTAAGAAGGGTTGAGTAGGGAAGAAGATGGGAGAGCAGGGAAAGAGGGTACAGAGAAGAACTAACACAAAGGTCCTCAGGAAAAGCCATAGGAAGCCTACTACTTTATATTCCCTAACACAAACAACACACACAGAGTTTAAATGGGATTACACTACATAAGGTGGTAAAGCCTCTCCAAGACTCCATGCACTATCAAACAAATAAACAGAACCAAGGTGACTGACTATGCTGGTAATAAAGTAATAAAGTAGAGACACTTCAGATCTACCTGGGAAGAGGGAACAGAAATTGAAGACTTGCCTCCATGAGTTGGCCTGTGGACAAGCCTATGGGGCATTTTCTTGATTGATGACTTATGTGAGGGCTGTTACATCTGGACAGATGGTCCTGGATTACATAAGAAAGCAAGATGAGCAAACCATGGGGATCAAGCTGGTGATCAGAGTTCCTCTGCACTGTCTCTTTTAGTTCGTGCCTCCAGGTTCCTGCCTTGTGTTCCTGCCCTGACTGCCCCTTAGCCTGTAAACTGTAAGGTGAAAGAGAGTGAGAGAGAGAGAGAGAGAGAGAGAGAGAGAGAGAGAGAGAGAGAGAG
>JANHMN010000014.1:49377091-49463954 GCA_030674055.1 Rhabdomys pumilio | reverse complement strand
GTGTGTGTGTGTGTGTGTGTGTGTGTGTGTGTGTGTGTGTGTGTGTGATGCATTTGGTTCCTTAATCAGGAGAAAAAGGTTGAATACCTGAGGGACAAGTATTATACACAGAGAGAAAGACAATGCTCATCTCTTCTGAACACATGCTAATAGGGAGAACAGTGGTGCTGAACAAGCAGAACGTGGAGGATATTAGTGTGGACCATGAAAAGATGCTGCACAATCAAAACTGATGGGAGGGGTGGGGGGGGAGTGGAGGAGAGGCTCCTCACCAAGCTTATTGAAAAATAGTTACATTATTTTTCAAAACATAGGCATTTTTTTTAAAGTTTTAAAACTTAAAGGCCTTCTGAATCTTTAGTCCGTTGTCAAAAGGCAACATTGTTTCCGAGTATGGCTACTTAAGTAGAATAGTCTTTTGTGAAGATGAGGGAATAACAAAAAGAAATAGCTGAAATTCAGCACCAGAAAGTTCTAGCCAGGGAAAGAAATTTTTTTTAAAAAAACCACTAATTTAGAGGGAAAGAATGCTTTTCAAATGAGGGTTAATGAAACAAATAACTTTTTACATTTACAAACTATTTTGTTTTAAATTTACTCTCATCCTCCTAAACACTTGAGACTTTTATGTGGGTTTTGCTTTCAGCTCACTCCACAGCTCACTCTTTTGTTTCTGGACACATTAATTGGGGTGTTTCTAAAAGCATTTGCTATGGTACCTTCACCACACGGGGTTCCCTGCAATGCTCTGCAGAGATAAAAAGAAAGTTGGATTCTTGCTTGTCCTAGAAGATCTGTTAAATATTTTCATGCTGAGAGTGGTTCACCATTGTTCATTAAAAAATGCTTGTTTATACTCTCAACAGCTAGAGTAAAAAAAAATTACTTGATTCTCCTAACTATTTTACCGATAATAGATGGACGTCTTTCTAACTAGTCTCTTATGTGGCTTAAGCTAATAAACCCCTAAGGAGAAATTAATAGGCTACCTTTCCACTTTACTGAATTGGATACATTAAATCATGATTCTAAGTATTTCAAAGTCTTTAACTCTGCATAATTTTGCATGGAGTGAGGGAGAAAAAGCTACATAAAAGCTATTCTTTCCCACTTGAGATGAAAATTTAAATTTAGAGTAATTGTCTAAATTGGTAGTGTCCCTCCTCTAGCATATGAATTACTAACTTAAGTAATTAGAGGAAAATTCATGAACTAAATATTTAAGTGCTTTATCGTCGTAAAAATAGTATTTGGTATAGACGTGTGTGTGATCATATTTTGACATGCAATCTCTTAATTATTAACTTGTTTGTCTATTTATTTTCTGTGGAGAAAATCTTTCTATTTTTTTGGTAGTTTTCTAGTTTGAAGGTGAACAATATTCCTTAAATATATTGCTATGGCATTTTTTAATTCTGCTTTCACAATATTTAATTTGCCAAAACTATACTAACAGCCAATGTGCAATAAATGTTTTTCTCAACCATCAAAATAAATTATAATTGAACACTGTGTATGATGACCAGAGTTTATCATCCCTTTGAAATATAAAACCAAATATTATAATGCAGAACATAAAGACCTGAACTTAAAAATGTAATTAACGTTCGGTTTTGTTAGTGAAGCCCTGTGGTGTTTTAAAATATATTTGGTTCCTATAGACTCATGATTTTGAATACTTGGACCATAGGGAGTGGCACTATTAGGATGTGTGGCCTTGTTGGAGGAAGTATGTCACTGTAGGGGTGATCTTTGAGGTCTCCTATGCTCAAGCTATGTCCAGAGTGACACACAGTCTCCTTCTGCTGCCTTTGAGTCAAGATGTAGAACTCTCAGCTCCTTCTTCAGCACTGCTTCTGCCTACATTCTACCATGTTTCCCATCATGACAATAATGGACTAAACTTCTACACTGCAACGCAGCCCCAATTAAATGTTTTCCATTATAAGAGTTGCCTTGGCCATACTATCTCTTCACAGCAATAGCAAAAACCCTGACTAAGAAAATCTATCTAAATGGCCGAATGATTGCCTGCCATATACAGGACCCTGGGATAGATTTCTAACAGTGCATAAACTTCTAGGGCTACATTCCAGAACTCACAGCACTAAGAAAGATCAGAGTTCACAGTCATGCTTGACTACCTCACAAGTACAAGACCAGACAAGAGCCTGTCTCAAGGAAAGCAAAGAGTAAGACTTTAAAATGTTTTTAACTGACTGGCTACACAAGCACGTACCAATGGCTACAATGCAGTGTATTGTGGACATATGGACATTTGTATGTCATGTGCCAGCCTTCTTGGCTCCATCACACATCAGCATGATTCAGGTATCTTAGCCATGACTGCTTAGACAAAGCATTTAAATGGATCCCAGAGTTCTTCTTCCTGTTAATTATGTCCCTAGCTAAGATTTAATAACAATATAATATTGAGTGGTAGTTGACAGTACAGAGTACCATGCTCAAATATCAATAAGATGATAGGTGAGAAAGCCCATCCTACTTTCCCATTTCAAACATGGAGGGAGGAACTGGTTGACCAAGGAGTAGAAGCCAGCCATGGAAAATCAGGTCCAAAGTACCTCAGGTGTGGCAAACGCTCCTAGATTCTAAAGCAACACTAGCTCTATGAGGGACCCTGGCCACTCCCCAATGTCCTCTCAGTAAGAAGTAACCCAATATAGAACTTCACATTGGCTCTCTTTCCCTGCCACCCCTAGCCAGTTGGGAAAGTACTGCCAGTAGCATGGACGGAGTAAGTTCTTGTGCTGGCTAGTTGTACATCAGCTTGACACAAGCTAAAGTCATCTGAGAGGAGGGAATTCCTTTATAAGATCCAACTGTTGTGCATTTTCTTAATTAGATTGATGAGGAAGGGCCCAGCTCATCGTGGGTGGTGCCACTCCTGGGCTGGTGGTCCTGGATCCTATAAGAAAGCAGGCTGAGCAAGCCATGAGGAGCAAGCCAGTAAGCAGTACCCCTCCATGGCCTCTGCATCAACTCCTGTCTCCAGGTTCCTGCCCTGCTTGAGTTCAGGCCCTCATTGCTTTTGATGATGACCCATTACAGAGAACTGTAAGCAAAATAAACCATTTTATTTTTTTTTCTCCTCAAGTTGCTTTTAGTCCTGGTGCTTCATCACAGCAACGGTAACTCCAACTAAGACAGTTTTGGTGCGTGACATTTGGGCTGAGAAAAAAATGAGAAAAATGATGAAGAACCATCTCCTGAAATAAAACTCCAGGGCAGGGCAAAAGCGGGTAGTGTCTTTTAAGAAGTGGCTCTGTGCCATGTATATTTGAGAAAGTATCCTCCTAAGAGAAATGCTTCTCCCATCCGAAGGGTCATGCCTTAGCAAAACAGATGTGAGACAGGTGAGGCCCTCTCCCGGGGCAACTGAGCAGATGTTAAGCACTATGAAAACACTAGTTTAGAAGAACCAGTAAATATTAACGGACAAGTTCTTTTGGTGAACGCCCCTTCTAACATTTGCTTTCCTGTAAATAAGAAGACATCGGAGGTGGGGCAATTTGATTCCTTCACAAGACAGCTTTTGGACACCCCCACCTGTCCTGGATGCTTAAAGCTAAAGAACTGTCAATCAAACGAGCAGACAGATTGTCCTGAATGCAGCTTCAGTCGTTTGAGAGACTCCACACATGCCATCAGGAAACTGTCTAACGACCTCAGCTCCTTCCCCTGTAGGCGCAGCTCCATCGCCGCTTCTGTGGCTTTGGGTACTAATAACTACTCTGTCACTGAAGCTGCCGCTGTTCTCCGGCCTCTGTCACTGATTGTTGTCTCTGCCGTTTCTTTCTTCATGTTACCAGCTCAGCTCGCTCCACCAAAGGAAGGTAAAAAAAAAAAAAAAAAAAAAAAAAAACAAGCAAACAAACAAAAACAAAACAAAAAAATCAAAAACCTTACCACCTGACTGCAGGCTTTCATTGAGCTAAGAGTCTAACACCAAGGAGAGGACCGAAGGACGGTTGCCATCCAGCCCACCAAATGAATTAAACAGTCTGCTTATATAGCCAGAGGGGGGAAGCGGAAGAGGCAGAGCTGAGTAGTGAGGGTCTGAGCTGCCAACGTGGCGTGGTGATGAGTTATCGGACATCTAAAGAATAGGCAGAACCGCAAGGGCAGTGGCCAACAGCAGCAGCAGGAGTGAGAGAGGTGGCGACAGTGACAGCAACTGTAACTAAACGATTCAAGAAAGCAGTAAGGTAAGGATAAGAGGAAGAAGAAAAAGTACGAGGAGAAAGCAAAGAGCTGAAGCTGAAGTCAGAGGATTGTCAAGGGCCGGAGAAGAGAAACTACAGGCACGGGTTACTGGAAGAGTTTCAGAGTCTCTAAGACAGTGCTTCTTCACATCTTGTGTGTCCAGACCCCTAGGGTCCGATGACCCTTTCACAGGGGTCACCCAAGACCATCAGAAAACACAGATACTTCTATTACAATTCATAACAGTAGCAAAATTACATTTTTGAAGTAGCAACGAAAACAATTTTATGTCTGGAAGTCGTCACCACAACATAAGAAACTGAACTCAAGGGTCAAAGCATTATGAAGGTTGAGAGCCACTGCCTGAGGGCCAAGACTCTCAGACACTTTGAACCGGGAGAGCCCAGAAGATCCAGAGATACCTGAAGCCTGCATGAGACTACTAACACTAGAGAGCGCCACCTGCTGCCACTCCTTTCCGTTTATTGCCACTGCTCATTTCTGTCAGATGCTGAGGGGTACAAATGTTGCCGGAGACAAGCACTTGACAACTTCTTGTTGTTTGTTCACAATTTCTTAATATATTTTATTAAACCTCTGAGAGTTTCAAAGATGAATAGAATGTATTTTAGTCCCAGTCTCTCCCATTCCTCCCCCTATTCCACCCCCTCCCACTTCATGACTTCTTCTTTTTTTTTTTTTTTTAATAACTCACTAAGTCCACCTTGTACCACCCATATACCCATATGTTTGAGGCTATCCACTGACACTACCAGGACCCAAACCCTTAAAGAAAACTGACTCTCCCTCCTCTAAAACCCATCAGTCTTCAATAGCTCCTCAGCTGGAGTAGGAGCACGTGACCCTCCCTCCGACTGATTCTAGAACATTAACTGGCCTGGCTCGTCTTGTGCAGGCAACCAGTGCTGCAGGGAGGACAGCTGCAAATCGGTCCTGGGATGCTCAGAAGATGGCTTTGCTCTGTTCCTTCCCCAGCGTCTGGTTCTTCCCGTGTTTCTGCATCCCTCTAAGGTGATGCTCACTGGGCCTTGGTTATGGTGGTAATAGCCATGTCCACTGTACAGTCACGTATTCTCTGCACATGGACCAGTTGTGAGCTTCTACCTTAACCCCCACCTGCTCCACGAAGGAGATGCTCTGACAGGACTGAGAGCGGCCTTTGGTCAGGGGAGGCAGAAGGACCCTAGAAAGCTAACTACAATGGAGTTAACAGCCTTTGCTGTCTCACACATCCACATCACAGGCTCCAAATGAAGCAGGTTCAGGTTATTAATGAACCAAGAGTAGACTGGAACCACCACCCTTTGTTTTAGCCATTAATATCTCACTCTGGACTCCACTGTGTGGAATATGTTGTCATCCCTGTCTGCCATTTCACATGCATCACGTCAGGACTCTACCCAACAGATCTTTACCAACTCACATGTCAGTGAGACAAGACCCCAACCAGACAGTTCTGAGTTTCCCATGCATATCATCTCATCTTCTCGACACTAGGCACTAAGGCAAAGATTAATGTCAAGTTATACTTTGGACCCTAGACTGAACCCTTTCTGACACACAGATACATAAACAGTTCTAAACCTAAAGTCGTTGATCCTTGGAAAAATAATTGTCAGAGACTTTCAGTGGAGAAAAAGATCCATATGTCACCCAATGCTCTAAGAATCAAAAGGATTCTGGGAGTGAAATATGGGTGTCTAAATGCTTAAATATTTCTTAGGGGAAATCATGATTAAATTGACTTGTAAGGATGAATGGCAGTTTTGCAGACAAAGCTGGCAGAGTCGTGTTCTAAGAGGAGAGATGACAACAGGGACCTCACCATAGTGAAGGCAAGTGAGTCAGGATGACAAAAGCCAGCAGGAAGCATGGGAGGACTTTGAGCCAAAAATAACATGACAACGTGTTTGACTCCCCTTCTAAAGCTCATAACATGTCCTTGAACGGACATGTGAAGACAAGTGACATCATCAAATTAAGGATCCAGAAAATTCATAGCAAGAGCAATGTAAAGAATTAAGTCTGGCGTGGATTCAGTGGGCTATTTGTTATTCCAGGGTGCTAACCAGGAAGCAGTGTGGATTTCTAAATAAGACCACTTGATGAGAATACAAAAAAGAAAAGGTGTGTGCATATATATGAGTGTGTGTGTCATGTGTGTGTGTGTGTGTGTGTGTGTGTGTGTGCATGTGAGTGTATATTAGAATTTGTTGGCTGGTGAAGTGACCACCAACTCTGCCTGGTTAGTAGCTGTTAGGATGATATGCATGCTTGGAGGAAAAGAGCTGTTTTATGACTAGGAACATGTCTCATTGAATAAAGCATTTGCTTCTCAAGTGTGAGGACCAGAATTCCAATTCCTAGAACTTACGGTGTTGGCCTGTCTGTAATCCTAGTCCCTGCACTCATGATGGAGACAGGGTATCACCAGGAAAGGCTGGATAGCATACTAGAAAAACCGATGAGCTCTGGGTTCAACAAAAAAAAGCAAAAAAAATCTGCCTCAAAAAATAGAGTGAACATCAATTATGGAAGGCAGCTTATATCAATTTTGGAAATGCACATACGAACACACACACAAACATATGAACATACACGTTTGTGCCCACATACACATATGCACACACCACATATACGTAAATCTTAAAATAAGAATTCTTTTACTATAGGTTGGCCAATGATTTAAAAACATTTTTAATGTTCTATGATTCTTTTTTATCCCAAGTTTGTCATCAAACTTTTCTTTGAACTTTATAAAGCTACTGAAAACTGATCATATATTAATTATCCATTTCTACAGAAAAATACCACGGATTTAGTTACTTTTAACACAACTTCGGGAAAATTATGAGCTGACACTGAATATGGTAGCTACATTTACCCCTGCTATAATCTCCAAGGAATGAGCCAAGAATAGCAGCAATCCAAAAAAGTTGTTGATAACAGAAAACAAAAAATAAAAACAAGTAAACAAAAAACTAGTTTTAGCAGCAAAGAGAGAAATGAAACATTCCTTTTTTTGCTTTTATTGAAAATATTTTTTTTCAACTGGGCAGTGGTGGCACACATCTTTAATCCCAGCACTCAGGAGGCAGAGGAAGGTGGATCTCTGTGCATCTGAGGTCAGCATGGTCTACAGAGTAAGTTCCAGGATAGCCAAGGCTACACATAGAAACCTTGTCTCAAAACAAAACAACAAAAGAAAAAGTATGTTTTTTTCATACAATATATTCAGATTATGGTTCCCCTCCCCCTACTCCTCGCAGATCCTCTCCATCCTCTCCCTTCCGTCTCTTCTTAGAAAATAAATGGGCATCTGAAGAATAATAATAAGACAAGATAAGATAAATCAAAAAACAAACAAATCAGAAAATGACAAAACAAACAAAAAAGAGTCAAAGAAAAAGCACGTGAAATGCATGTAGATGCAGATACAAGTGTTCACACACTCAGAAATCCCATAAAAACCAGAGACTGTAAGCCATACTATATATGTAAAGGACAAGTAAGATAAAGAAGAAAAAAAAGTGCCCTGACAACATTATGAGACAAAAAGTACCAAAGAAGCCTTTGAGTTCATTTTGTGTTGGCATCTACTGCTGGGCATGCATGGGAGCCTACCCACGTTTCCCCTATAAGACTCCGTTGGAGAAAGCAAACTTTTCATTTGCAAGTGGATATCAACTGGAGATAGCTTCTGGGTTAGGGACCAGGGCATGTGTCCACTTCCCCTCTCAGCTCTAGTACCCCATCTGGTGCAGACCCATGAAGGCCCTGTGCACTGTGCCACAGTCTCTGTGAGTTCACAAGTCTCCCAGCCCTGGTGTATCTAAAAGACGTTGCTTTTTTTGGTGTGCTCCATGTCCTCTCTTAAACTCCTCTTCCCAAGAGCTCCCTGAGCTATGAGAGGACATCCCTTTTAGGGCTAAGTGCACCAAAATCTCTCACTCTGCATAATGTCTGGCTATGTATTTGTTCCCATTTGCTGTTGAAGAAAGCTTCTCTGACGATGGCTGAGCAAGGCACTGAGTAGAGAAGAATGGCATTAGGAATCACTTTATTGCTACATCCCTTAGTCATTCCCAGCCTTCCTAATGCTGCAGCCCTTTAATACTGTTCCTCGTGCTATGATGACTCTCAACCATAATATTCTTTCATTGCTACTTCATAACTGTCATTTTGCTACCATTATGAATTGTGATATAAATGTCTAATACGCAGGGTATCTGATATGTGACCTTCCAAAGGGGTTGTGACCCACGTGTTGAAGACCACAGCTTTAGCAGGACAGTACTATTTGCTTTACATCTTGGTCCCTGAACTATCCAGTCTCAGGTTCTTAGCCACCCAAGCAGCATTGAGTATGGGTCCCATCTTGTAAAGTGGCCCTTAACTCGAGTCAGGTATTAGTTGGTTACTCCCACAAGCTTTGTCCCACTATTTTACCAGCTGTGTATCTTGTAGTCTCTGTGCCTGCTACAATCTACTCGTGTAGACTGAAGGGTTTGCACTTGGATTGTTGTTTACTTTTCTTCTTTGGTTGTATTCAGAGTACCTTCCAGTACCATGAATACTTCTCCATGGGGGTGAAGGCTTCAGGTAGATAGGTATCAGCTCGACTTCTCCATGTTCAATGAGTTGTATGGGTGTTGTTTTCGGTGATAGGGACTTACCATCAGCTTGTGGAGATCCATCGATATAGCCTTTACAATATTCTAGGTTGTTTGGCATCCCCATGAGACCCCTTTGGCCAACAACTCAATTAGATATAAGCCTTTCCTGTACTAGGAGCTTCATTTGGTGACAAGAGATGTCCAGATGCGGCTCTGTCTCCCCTGTTAGAAATTTTATTAAGATCATGTTTGTATATGTATAAATTTTAGGAAGCTTCTCTGTGTTAGGTTTACATATGACCCCTCAAATAACCCCCAGTTTTAGATGTCCCTCCATGTATTTATTTCTTCACTCCATCCTTTCCTCCCCATCCCATGTGATTGTCCCATTTCAGTCCCCAGGAGCACCTCTATCTTTCCATAACTATCTATGCTCTATGCTATTCCCCCTTCCTAGCAAGATGCATCCTTCCATAGCCCTTTGCTCGCTACCTAACTTCTGTGGTTGTAGAGACTGTAGCTTACTTACTGATGACTTAATAGTTAACTTTTACATAAAAGTAAATACATACCACATTTGTCTTCCTGAGTCTGAGTTACCTCACTCAGGATTTTTTTCTAGTTCCATCTATTTACATACAAATTTCATGATTTCATTTTTTTAAAATGGCTGAGTAATATCCAATTGTGTAAATGGACCACGTTTTCTTTATTCATACATTGATGAACATCTAAGTTGTTCCAATTTCTGGCTATTATGAATAAACATGATTAAGCAAGTATCTCTGTAGTAGGACAAAGCATCCTTTGGGTATATGCCCAAAAGCGGTACATCTGGATCTTAAAGTTGATTGATTCCCATTTTTCTGAGGAACCAACACACTAATTTCCATAGTGACTGTACAAGTTTGCACTCCCATTAGCAATAGATGAGTATTCCCCTTGTTCCACATCTTCACCAGCATGAGCTGTCATTTGGATATTCTGATTAGTATAAGATGAAATCTCAAAGTAGTTATGATTAGCATTTTCTTGATTACTAAGGATGTTGAACAGAGAAATAAGAGAGTCCAAGGTGCATAGGGGTATCACACAGATTGGGGATTGTCTTAGCTAATTTTCTTTAGCTATGAAGGGACACTGTCCCAGCCCACGCTGCTCCACGCTGCCTCACATTTGGGGGTCAAGTGCTCCAGTCTGCGGGTCAGTCAACAGAGTCTAGAAAGAGAGAGAGTGGGGATGGAGGAGCAAGAGACACAAAGAATGGAGACAAGACAGAGGGTCTGATCAAGTCCCCTTTATTGAAAGAAAATCCTGGGTATTTACATGCTTTATCATGTGCCTTGCAGCCATGGACAAGCAGGGAAACACAGCTGAAGACACTTTTCCACCTGCACTTTGCAGCTGGGGGCACTAAACAACAAAACAAGATATGTGAGAAAAACAAGATGTTTATCAGAGTGTGCTCAGCTGTTGTAGGCTGTTAAAAAACAAGTCTCTTGTCACAGTATATGGCCTGAGATGGCTGCAAAGATGATAGCCACTTTCTGCTAGGATTCAACTCCCAACAGGTCTCCTTTTTAAATTTTTTTCAAAAGGGAAGGCTGGAAAAACTTACAGAAACCATGCCTGTCTTAGGTCGGGACAAAGGACCCCGAGCCTCCCTTTCCTGTCTTTGGATACTCAACAGCCATTTGGTTGAGCTCCTGTCTTAGGGTGGTGAGGCCTCCCAGTTAGGGGCAAGGGTCTTGAGGTATTCTCTTACCTGTCATTGACTATCCGGCTTAGCGCATAAGTTAGGGATTAATCCTCATCAGCCTTGATGACAGAGGTTTTAGAGTTCCCTACTTCCAGCCTGTAATAACAGACCTGTATGGGTTTTATTTGAATAGCATCTATCTGTTGTTGTACAAAAGCCATCATTCTGTTGAATAGCATAAACCCAAGAGACAAGAGACTTAACAATGCCTGATTGATTGGTATAAAAGCAATACTCTTTTTTAAGGGCAACACACAACCCCCCCACCCCTGTCGGAGGAGTAAAAAGTATAAGCCTCTTCTATTCTGTAGCATTATTTCAACTATGGAGGATAATGAATTTTACAAATGCATTATAGCAGATTCTATTCTTTCTAAATCTAAATCTGTAGAAGTACGGAACTGATCATAGCTTTGATCTTAACAAAACAATTAAGGAAATCCCCATCCCTGCCCCCAATCAATCCTAACCCCAAAAAAACAACTATAGTAACTGTGGTAATGGGTTCTCTCTTGGGTCTAAACAATGTACCCCACGAAATCATAAGTCAGGGAACGAAGAGTCCAATAGAGCCATCGTTGAGATGCAGGTGGTGATGTCTCCTTCTGCATTGAGAACTTCCCAAGTAAGGTATGATGGTTGATCTGTTCCAGTTTGAAGGCAATTGAGAAGCATCTTCATGTTTCCTGCAAAGAGAAAATATGTTTCTCAGGGGGTTTCTCCTCCCTGGATTTGTTATTATTGTCTATTTGTTTAATCAGTGTCTCTGGCAGCCAGCAAGTGGTATCTGCCTTTTGCGAATATATGCAGACAGAACCTCTTCCCCAGATAAGCACTGGATCTGTCCTATTCCAAGTTCCAGCTAATGAGTCTTTCCAGAGGACTGTTGCAAAATTCTTTTTGGTATCAGGATGCCAAAATCTATCTGCAGCAGATTTTCCTTCAGAATCCAAAGTTAAAAAATTTAAAATAAAGAGCATGTGATGAAAGATATTTCTGGAGGATCCCTTGATAGGGTACCATTCCCCATACTTAATTTTTCAAATTGACATTTAATGGTTTGATTTGCCCTTTCTACCATGCCTTGGCCCTGTGGATTTTATGGAATACCTGTTTTATGTAGTATTCCCAATTTTTCACAAAATTGGTGGGAATTGGAGCTTATATAACCTGAGCCATTGTCATTTTTTATCTGTTTAGGCACAACCAATACAGTGATTGCAGCAAGCAGATGAGTGATCACATGTTTGCTTGCTTCTCCAGTTTGTAATGTCACATAAATGAAATTACTGCATGTATCTACACATGCATGTATATATTTTTGATTTCCAAATTCATTATAATGAGTAACATCCATTTGGCAGAGACTGTTTGGTATCAGTGCCTTTGGATTTACACCCAAATGAGTAACTAGTAAAAGTGTAACACATGATTGACATTGTTTAACAATTTGTCTAGTTTGTTCTCTGGTAATTTTAAACATGACTTTTAAAGTTTGAGAATTAAGGTGATGTAACTCATGAGCCTTTATGGCCTGATCCAAGTTAGATGGCAGATCTGACAAAGTCACTTCAGTGGGGAAGGCCTGAGGTCCCATTTCTGGGGTTAATACTGTGTGGGCAGCAGAACTGAGGTCCAGTCCTGTGCTTCCTGGTGTTGCTCAACTATGTTCTGAAAGGGGTTGTTGTTTGCTAGTATGAAACTGACTGCCCCACAAGCCTGTTTTGGCTTGTGTTGGTTCGGGGCCTGGGGATGCCCCCTGTTCCTGTTTCCATGATTATGGAAAAGGATGTTTCCTTGTGCATCTGTCTTGACTTTACATTCATTAACCCAATGCTTTCCACGTTTGCAATGTGGGCATAGCCCAGGCTGTTTTCTGGGCTGTCTCTGGGTTAACTCATTTTTTTTGCTTTGCAATATTTTGCAAGGTGTTCAGGCTTGCCACACTTAAAATAGGCCTTTTTGTCTCTACTTGCCAAAATATCTCTTACTGATTGCCCTTGGATGGCAGCCACCACAGCTAAGCCCTGTTGGTAGGAGGGACCTGTGTCAGAACAGAGTCTGATATACCCAGTAAAGTCTGTCTTCTTCCTGTAGGTCTAACGGCTGCTTAGCAGGCAGGATTGGCATTTTCATATGCAAACTGCACCTACAGTTTGTACATATAATCTACACCTGCCTCTGCATTACCAAAAATCCTCCCTGCTGTTGTCATTAATCAATGAACAAAATCAGAAAATTGTTCATGAGGCCCTTGTCTGACTGCTGTCAAAGATGCACCAAGGTCTCTCTCTACCAGGAGTTTACGCCAAGCCTTCATGGCTGCATTTTGAATTTGAGCGAATAAGCCTGGGTCATATTGCATCTGGTTATCACTAGAAGCAAATTGCCCTTCTCCTACTAAGGCATCAAAGGACCAATCATTGCCTGCCTTAATGTTTCTTCTAGCTGTTTCCTTACAATTCTCAAGATACTCTGATTTCCAAATAAGATGGTCACCACTGTTAAGAACTGCTCTCATTAAAGTATTCCAATCTCCAGGAGTCAGCCACTCCTCTGTGGCAGATTCTAAGATTGCAAGAGTAAAAGGAGCAGTGGTACCATATTGTGACACTGCACTTTTTTAATTCTTCAATGATTTGAAAATTAAACCCTGTATGATGTCTTCAAGCAACCCCTTGAGCGTCTCTGGTCTCTGTTACAAGGAAAGCCTCAGCCTCTCCCTCCACTGGCTGATCTGTGGTAAACTAAAGCCAGAGAATAGGGCTGTCTTTGGACTTTGGGTTGAGGAACTCGAGAACCTGAGTGATTTTCACAGTTGGTCTTGCCCTCTCAAGACATCTTCCCTGTCTTTAATTTTTGTAACTGATTAATTAAGTCCTGATACTCTTTTTCTAACTCTATTTGTTGTTTAAGGAGAGAAATTTGTTGTTTAAGGAGAGAAATATTTTCCTGTAACTCCTTTCTGGGATCTACAACCACCATCCCCATAGCAGGAGTATCTGGAGGTAGAGGCACATAGGGAGGGGGTCTTTAGGAAAAGGGTCATTTAGAGTCGTGATATTTGGCTGCTTCTTCCTCTAGGTCATCCCAGTCTGACTCTGACAAATCGTCATCAACCTTTGGTTGTATTTTGGATTCTAATTTTGGATATATGCGTTTCTTTTTCTTTTGAACATGAAACACAGCATTCAAACAATGAAACAAAAGTAGACAATTGACACACGTGAACAGCAAACAACAAAACAAAAACAGAGAGTTGAGTTCAGGCTGACTTATTTCTTGCCCCATTTTCATTACTATGTCTTACTGGTCTCAACACAGCAGTTTCCTTCGGTGATCACCTTCTGAATTTTTGGTCAGTCCTTCTTCTAATAACATCCCTCACTGGGTCTCTCATTCTCACTGCCTCTCACTGAGCGCCAGAGGCTCTGGTCCATACTCCACGTTGGACGCCAGATGTCCCAGCCCATGCTGCCCCACGTTTGGGGCCAAGTGCTCTAGTCCAAGGGTCAGTCAACAGGGTCTAGCAAGAGAAAGAGTGGGGATGGAGGAGCAAGAGATTCAAAGAATGGAGACAAGACAAAGGGTCTGATCAAGTCCCCTTTATTGAAAGGAAATCCTGGATATTTATATGCTTTACCACATGCCTAGCAGCTGTGGACAAGCAGGGGAACACAGCTGAAGACACTTTACCACATGCTCCTTGCAGCTGGGGGCACTAAACAACAAAACAAGATATGTGAAAAAAACAAAAATGATTATCAGAGTGTGCTCAGTGTTGTGGGCTGCTGAAAAACAAGTCTCTTGTCAGGGTATATGGCTCGAGATGGCTGCAAAGATGATAGCCGCTTTCTGCTAGGAGTTGGCTCCCAATAGGACACCATGATGAAAAAAACAAGAAAGTGTTATAGACCAGAGGGTTAGTCCAAGACTAAAAGAGCAGAGGTATGGTGTGTCAAGTAGGCAGGCAGGCACAGCATTGGAACAATAGCTGAGAACTTACATGCTTTCCTAGCAGTCCCACCAAGTCTAACTGTTTAATGTATTAACCCTATTAATGCCAGTTTCATTCAAACCACCACAAAGGTGGGACCAGAGCCAGTTTTAAAAGACCCATACTGAACTGATGACAGCTCCAGGTTCTAAGAGTGAGGCTTCCTACTTGCAGGTCTACCCTGAGAACCCATAACAAGGATCAAAACACTTGTATCTAGAGAAACAATCTCCTAGGCAGTGCCACAAAGTGTGGGAACTTGCTCTAAGCCATAGACTAGAATGAGTAGTATCCTGGAGAAAGAACAAGCAGTAGCAAGCAAGCACTTTACAGTCTCCAAGATGCACACCAGGGGAAAGGTTTCCAGAAGCCCTTTCCAGTATCGAGAGACTGTAATTAAGAAGTATAATGCCCACTTTACAAACCACATCCTTGATTATGAAGCACATATCATAAAGATCCACACTAGAAGTGTGTGTAATAACACTGCTTTAGTTTCAGTTCTATTGCTATAAAATATCCTGCCAAAAGCAAGATATTTCTCGCCTCTTAAGGGAGAAATGATTTATTCAGCTTTCATTTCTAGACCAGAACTGGAGGGAAGCCAAAGCAGGAACTTGAATCACCTGGTCACATGCAGTCAAAAGCAAAGAGAAAGTAAATATATGCATGCCTACCATTCAGCTCTTAGGCAGTCCATGACCCAAACCTAGGGAATGGTGCCACATAAAGTGTGATAAGCCTTCCCACATCAAGTAATAGAATGAAAACAATCCCCCACAGGTCAACCTGTTCTGGATAATTTCTCATTGGCATTGCCTTTCCAGGTGATTCTAGACTCTGTCAAGTATAAGTTGACAAAATTATCCATCACAATCACAAATTTTCTGCTCTCATCAGACTCTCACCAGAAGATTCCCCCAAAATTATCAAAAAAGGAAACGCAAGACAGCAAACTGACAGGATCTTCACCAGTCAGAGGCAAATGATGTCCTATAGACATTTGGCACATGTTCTCTGGAGAGTAACTGCATAAAAACAGATGCTACTTTTCTTAGATAAGGTTTTATTGCTGCGAAGAGACACCATGACCAAGGCAACTCATATAAAAGTAAACATTTAATTGGAGCTTGTTTATTGTTTCAGAAGTTTAGTCCATTATCATCATGGTGGGAAGCAAGGCAGCATGCAGGGAGACATGGTGCTTGAGGAGCCTAGAGTTCTATGTTTTGATCCAAAGGCATCCAGGAGAGGACTATCTTCTTTAGACTGCTAGCAGGAGCCTCTCTTTTTCAAACTGGGTAAATCTTAAACACTAGAAGCTTTCAAACCCTGCTTACACTGTGACACACTTCCTCCAACAAGGCCATACCTATTGCAACCTCTTAATAGTGCCACTTCCCATGGGCCAAGTGTATTCAAACCACCACACTACTTAATATCTAATTTTAATTTTGCACACTGAGTGGTACTTCAC
This sequence comes from Rhabdomys pumilio, assembly GCA_030674055.1. Lineage (NCBI taxonomy): Eukaryota > Metazoa > Chordata > Mammalia > Rodentia > Muridae > Rhabdomys > Rhabdomys pumilio. Next base: position 49,447,857 of record JANHMN010000014.1, on the reverse strand, counting down.
TGTTCTTCATTTCTTAATATCTCTGTGTGAATTTGTATGATGTATGTACATGTATGTGTGTATGGATGCATCTATGTATGTGAATGTGAGGACAGGTGTAACAGTGTATCTGTGAATTCAGAGAACAACTGTGGTGGTCAGTCCTCACCTTTTACCTTGTTTGGGATCGTGTCTGTTGTTCACTGCTGCGTTCACTGGGCTAGCTAATGCACAAGCCTCAAGGGATTCTCCTGTATCCATCTCTCATCCCACTATAAAAGAACTGAGACTACAAATATATGTTACAATGCCTGACTCTACATAGATTCTGGGGATTTGAACTTGAGTCCTCATGTCTGTGTGGCAAGTTGTTTACCTATTAAGTTCTTTTCCCTGTTTGTTCACTCTGTATGTGTGTCTCTCTCTGTGTTTCTCTCTGTCTCTGTGTTTCTTTTTGTGTCTCTCTGTGTCTCTGTCTCTTTCTGTCTGTCTCTCTGCCTCTGTCTGTCTCTCTGTCTCTCTCCCTCTTCCTCTCTCTCTCTTTCTCTCTCTCTCTCTTTCTCTCTGAAATCCTTCAAAAAACAATGACTTTCCTTGTCTCAGCCATCTTCATGTTAGTATTGTATTACTGCATTTTTAACCCTTCTCTTTTTACGTCCTGTGTTTACTTTAATATTCATCAGTAGTGTTACTCAGCTTACTTTCTTTATATGCAGCCCTTAGTGCATACTATATGTATGCCTTAATATGTTCTATTCTGTCATTGTTCCTTTACAGAGAGGAAGTAAAGAAATCCTATACTCTGAAGAGGAAAAATAAGTGCACCTGTGAAGCAGAAACCCTGGATAGAATATTCAATAATCAAACAAGAAATAGGAAACGTCCAAACATTACAAAAACAGCAAAATGATGCGACTTAATACACCTTTCAAAAATGATTCTAAATTTTAGTTAGTGCTCTCAATTCTCCAATTGAAAGACACAGACGAGCACATTCAAAACAGAACCCACATATTTGTTCTCTACAAGGAATCCTCCTCAGTGGCAAAGACAAACAGAGCCTCGGGGTAAAATGTGCAAAAATGTCCAAGTAAATGAAACTTGAAAGCAAGCAGGTGTAGCCATGTTAAATGTCAGACAAAATAGACTTCAAACCAAATTTAGTCAACAGAAAAAAAAAAAACAAAAAAAAAACAAGGTTACTTCATATTGATTAAGTAAATAGTCCATGAAGGGGATGTTTTCATTCTAAACATGCATGTGCAAAACATAAAAATATTTTTCTATATTATATTTATTTATTTACTTTTATTAAGTCATTTATTTACTTTATATCCCAATCCAACTTCCTCTTCTTTTCCCTGTTTCTCCCTTTCACCCCTCTCATTCACCTCTCCTCTCTTTCTCCTTAGAAAAGGGAGGCCTCCCATGAATATCAACCAGCTTTGTCATATCAAGCTGCAGTAAAACTAGGCTCATCTTCTCCTTTTAAGGCTTGACAAGGAAGCCCAGTTAAGGAGAAGGGATCCAAAGGTATATAAGAGTCAGAAATAGACTCTGCTCCCCCTATTAGGAGTCCCCATGAAGACCCAGCTGCTCAGCTGTTACATATCTGCATAGGGCCTAAGTCAGTCACTTGCATGCTCTCTGGTCAGCAATTTAGTCTCTGTGAGGCCTTATCAACCAGGTTAGTTAATTCTGTGGATTTTATTGGTTGTGTCCTGGATACCTCTGGCTCCTAATCCTTCCTCACCCTCTTTCACAGGATTCCTTAAGCTCTGCCTAATGTTTGGCTGTGGGTCTCCGAATCTGTTTCCATCAGTTGCTAGTTGAAGCCTCTCTGATGACAGTTTTGCTAAGCTCCTGTCTGCAAGTATAGCAGAATATCATCAGCTGTGTCAGGGGTGGGCTCCCTCTCATGGCACGGGTCTCAAGCTGGATGAGTCATTGGTTGGTCATTCCCTCAGTTTCTGTTCTATCTTTACCCCTAAACATCTTGTAGGCAGGACAAATTGTGGGTCAAAACTTTTCTGGATGGGTTTGTGTCCCCATCCCTCCATTGGAAGTCTTTCCTGGTTTACAAGAACTCCCAGCTCCTCCTGCACTATGCCTGCCTAGATGCTGCCATGTTCCCCACCTTGATGATAATGGACTGAACCTCTGAACCTGTAAGCCAGCCCCAATTAAATGCTGTCCTTATAAGACTTGCCTTGGTCATGGTGTCTGTTCATAGCAGTAAAATCCTAACTAAGACGTTGAATGTTGTTCATTTTATTTTTGAGGCAGGGTTTTCCCCCAAACATGGAGCTTACCTATTAGTTAGACTGTCTACCAATGAGCTCCAAGGTTTCACCATCACCATTTCTCCCCTAGACACTGCACCCCAACCCCACTTTCACTGCATACTGGAGCTACTACATACGTGCTGCCACACTCAGCTTTTACACAGGTGCTAAAGAATATAACTTGGGTTTTCATGCTTATATACAGATGCTTTACTAACTGAACCTTCTCCTGAGGTCCCCACTTTTTTTTTAATTTACTTTAGTTTAATTTAATTTAATTTAATTTTTGCTTATTCACTTTACATCTTGCTCACTGCCCACCCCCCATCACCCTTATCGCACACAATCCTTCACCCATCACCACTCCCCTTCTCCTCTGAGTGATTTGGGGCTCCCCTTGGTATCCATACCCTGGCACTTCAAGTCTCTACAAGGCTAAGCTCATTCTCTGCCACTGAGGCCAGACAAGGCAGCCCAGCTACAAGAACATATCCCACGTACAGGCAACAGCTTTTAGAATAGCCCCTGCTCCAGTTGTTCAGGTCCCACATGAAGTCCAAGCTGCACATCTGCTACATATGTGTGGGAAGGCCTAGGTCTAGTCCATGTATGTTCTTTGGTTGATGGTTCAGTCTCTGAGAGCCCCAGGGGTCAAGGTAGTTGACTCTGTTGGTCGTCCTGTGGAGTCCCTGTCCCCTTCAGAGCCAGCAATCCTTCCCAAGATCCCCACTTAGACTTTTCAACCTTACTGAGTCAGCCTGAGATGCATTCCTTTAGTCGTTATTAGGGAGTTGTTTTCAATAATATGAAGTTAGAGGCAGGTTTTCCCCCTACATTCCAAAGGTTGTTTACTCTATTTACACTTAACAGACAGATAATACCTTCGATCTTAGCTCTACCTTTCACTTTATATTTTATGCTTTTAATACTTTTTTATATTTTTTTGTGTGATTTGGGTTTCTCTGGTTTTGTGTGTGGCTCTACATCTGCAATAAATTTCTAGTTTTAAATTTTATGCTTTTGAATAATACATTTAATCTACTTTTTAAATTTATCGATCAACCTTAAACAGTGTCTATAAACTTTCTTAAGGAAGATGAAGCAATTATCTTATGTACCCATTCTCTCAAATTTACACATTCCCCCCTCCCTCATATATACTGGTGTGGTATGTTATATAGCTATGTTAAATTATCCTGGTATTATCTTTATGCACTAAAATGATGTGCTTAAACATTTATGGGTTGAGTTATCACACTGTAGCATCTACGCCAGAATGCAGGCAGAGAAACAGAGACGTGTACACTTGCCCCCAGCACTACTTCCTTCCGACCTCACAGTCGCTGTGCTGGGATCATTATTTCTATGCTGTTACAATTTATAACCTTCACATTCTCTTCTAAACTCCCAATTTCCTGTTGCTCAGCCTTGGTGCTGTATCTAAATCATATCACCGCTCACCTCAGTATTCAAATTCCCCGTCCCTGTACTTTTTGTTTTTATTTAGCCCCCATTGCTTACTTAGTTAGATTTTATAATCAAAGACATATTTTTCCCGAAAAGCTAGTGTATACCACATTTCTGATTTATTTCATGTATCAAAAATAATCCATTCGTTTCCTCCAAATCCGAATGATGTTTAACAGAGTCTGAGAATCCCAGAGCACCCTTATTTTCCTGAAGACTTTGTGACAGTTACCATGTCATTTGCCAATATTCCTGCTATAAGATTTAATGCTGATTTGACTTTCCCAGAATCTAGGTGGATCTGCTCATTTATTCAGCAAATACTAGAAAGAAGCTTACTGTGTTGTTGGTATTATTTTAACCACAAGGTCTATAATAAGATTCGTTGTTTGTTTGTTTAATTTGAGACAAGGCCTCATGCAGCTCAGCCACTATAATAAAAGATGACCTTGAACTCCTCTTGTCTGGACTCTCAGGATTACAGATGTGCACATCGCACTTAGTTTTATATGATACTGGGGATCAAATGCAGGGTTTTACACATGCTATGCAAACAATCTACCAACTGAGTTTCATCGCTATTCTCCCCATACCACCCACCCACAGGACAGTTTCCTTAGTCTTGATACCCAACAACACTTTCACAATTGTCCTAAGACAAGAGGACCCGGTATTCACCCACAATTCACTGAATCAAGTTTTCTTTGTGGTGCTTTTAAAATGAAAAACATAGGAACACTTTAGGAAGTAGTTAACTAGTTCCATTCACTTGTGTTTGAAATTCAAATCATGCTTTAATCTGTCTTCTGATATATACTCCACTTTCCTTTTGTTTTCTTTGTTTTCTCTAAAACAACTGAAGTCGTTTTCAAAGTTTCAACTTTCTTTAAAATAGTCTCTTTAAAACTCCAAGGTATCTCTAAAACTCCAAAATCTCTCTAAAACTCCCACAATGTGAATAACTCAGTATCTAGTGTCTAGGATTCTCTCATGATTCTGTAAGAGCCAAAGAGTTTCATTTCTCCAACATGCACATCTTGTGTCTAGGATCAGGCTGGTCCCAATCCACAGCTACTACTGACCTTGCCAATGACCCCATTATATTGGCTGGCATCTCCAAACGCTCGAGTCTTTACTGCAATTAGGCTGCACCTCCACCAATAGCCTCTCCTAGAAACTCTCCTAGACTCTGACTCTGTTACATGATGCAAATCCTTTCTCTCTCTATGACCACTTCAATCTTGAAGATTTTTTCTGCAGCTGAGGGCACAACTTCATCAAGGGCCTTTCCTAGCCTATCACAATGCCAAGCCTCAGCTGCTCTCCATGACCCTGTCATGACTTCAAAACCTGAAAACCTCTTTCACATTACCAAGTAAGGTGCATGCACAGGTACAGCCTTGGACCCTTCTGGACCACAGCTTCTGTGTGCTGACCCTGAGAAAATATTTCCAAGATTTTGCCTCAATGATGTTGGTCTCTTACTCACTGCTAATTTCTCAGTTCCAGCTAACCAGCATCAAGTGTCCCAACAAGGCAAAGGTTTCACTTTAGTGGTTCTTAATTCAAAATATCATACAGTCCCAACATAGTATTTAAGGGACTATCTATCTTCTCTCTGAAGACTCTACAGGAAGACCAACAGAGTCAACTAGCCTGGATCTTCAGGGACTCCCAGAGACTGAATCACCAACCAAGGAGTGAGCATGGACTGGTCCTAGTCACACACACACCCCCCACATATGTAGCAGATGTGTATCCTGGTCTTCATTTAGGTCCTCCAACAGCTGGAGCATAGGCTGTTCCTGAACCTATTGCCTGCCTGTGGATCTGATTCCCCAAACTAGGTCTCCTTATCTCTTCTCAGTGGGAAAAAATGCACCTAGTCCCACAGTGACTTGATATGCCAAGGTGGAATGACATGGGGTAGGGGGTTTCCTCTTCTCATAGGATAAGGGGAAGGGGGATGGGAGAAGGACCTGTGTGAGGGGTGCACTGGAAGCAGAGGTGGGGGAGATATTGGAATATAAAGTAAGTGAATAAATAATTAAGGAAAAAAATTTCCCTCTGAAATTTCACAAGCCAGGCCTCCATTGTCTACACTGCCCTCTCCATTATCTTCTTATTTCCCACAATAGCTCATTAAGTTCTGAACACTTAATAGCTTTTCCAACCCAGAGTTCCAAAGTCCTTTCACAATTCACCTCCTTACAGGGTCAAGACTGTCACAGCCACACCCCACTCATGATACCAATTTCTACATTAGTTACAGTTTCAGTATCTGTGATGAAACACCATGACCAAAATCAACTTGAGTAGGAAAGAGTTTATTTTCAGTTTATAGTTTGACATCAGAGAACATCATGGAATAAGTAGATAACCAGTCCTTCTCCACAGCCTCTGTATCAGCTCCTGATTCCAGGTTCTTGCCCTGTTTGAGTTCCTGACCTGACATCCTTCAGTGATGGACTATAATATGAAACCATAAGCTGAAATAAATCCTTCCCTTCCAAAGTTGAATTTGGTCATGGTGTTTCATTGTAGCAGTAGAAACACTGATTCCTGCTTCCTTTTTAGAATGAGCACAAAGATCAGTGGTCTATGCTCAAGTTGTCTATAAGGAAACATGTCATTAACTATAATTTGATCAAAGCTGACTCTTTGAACATGTCAGGAACACATTAGCGTTTGGAAATTAAAAGTGTAGACTTGGCCTTGGATTCAGGCCTGGAACTGACTAGTAAGCTTGGGGTAAAAATAGCCCCCTCATCATAGGTAACTACAAGAATGATCTGAATTGGTACATGTAATCAGTTACCTGGCACTGACTAAACTCTTGGCAACTATCAGCTACAGTTATAGTCAACATTAAAATTAACAGTGTTATTATTCCACAATATTCCAGTGTGTTTCTGTAAAAATTACTGTATTTTTCTCCTATTCCCATCTGGTCTGCAGTGTCAGTGTGGAATATGGACTTAAGAGTTTCTAGTTAAAGGACATTGGGAAAGCCCTCTGAGCTGTGCCTATTATTGGAGAATAGTCCTGTACATGTGGACTGTCCAGCCTGCAACCATTTTTGGCATCCTCGGGAATCAGGGCCAAATGGCCCTATATTTAGAAGCAATTCTTTCTAGTTAGGACTTGTGTCTGTCTCCTGGTTTCATTAAAGATAGACCCTTTTGTTAGACTCGTGTTGCTTTCAGCTGGTATTAGCAACCAGAGCTCAGCACAGTTATCTTTATGCTGCTATCTTCAAGCAAAAGCTCTTAATACTTTTAAATCCAGGAATATTTTTAAATAAGTAAGAGACTGGTAAGCGCCTCTTTCTCCACTGAAGCTTAAATATGAAGACATTATAAGAAGGATTTAAGAGTTTTTAATGCACTGTTCATAAAAGGATAGTTTAAACCTTAAAATCAGTTCCTAGGGGAGATTATTAAATCTTATTCCAATTTTGTACTTATGACTAAATATTTTCTTTATTTAGAAAACGGTTTTGGATGTGAAACAGAAATATGGTGATAATACAAAATCATGGTAAATAAATTTCAGGTTGTTATTTAAAGTGTCCATAAAATTTTAATGAAAAATAAATATATTTTATGGCTTGAATAAATATATTTGAATATGCATGTTAATATAGATTTTTAATGTATGTTTTTCAAATAATATAAACCTATTTCTACAACTCTTGCCCATAGTTTGAATTGTGAATTTACTTTTCCCTCTAATGCCTGTCTTATTTATTATATTCAAAGACTAATATAGCAAAGCCAGTTCAATGTTAGCTTTCATTGTCATGTTAAGAGGTGGCTATGATGTCTTGTCACATTTATAAGTAAACTGAAACTATGTTTAGAAATGCTCTTTTCACAGCATCCTCCTGAGGTAGGATAGATCATTGCTCCTGCTTCTCAGATAAGGATACTGAGGCTTAAAGGGTTAAATCACGTGCCTGTCATAACTAGTACCTACGATATTTACCGAGACACATCAGCTCAAAGTCCATGATCCTGAACATGTAACATATGAGACTCCCATCTTTTGATGCTGCCTCTCCTAACAATGCAGACAGAACAATAGTTACTTTATCAAGGACAAAAGAAAAAAAATTAACTCAAGAAATGTATTCAAGGTCACCCAGTTCTGAAGAGAAACTTAAAATGAATGTCATTTTCATTACAGCTCTTGAAAGTTAGGAAACTGAAATTATATGTCCCAGAGCACAGAGCAAATAAGGAACATCTAATCAATACTGCTCGATTCGTTTATAATTCATTGAAGCCTATTTTCCCTGTCCTAAGCAGTAGAAGCAAGACACTCAGAAATGCTTTTTTCCAGGGGTTGCTAAATCTTCCAGAGCTTCACTGAATCTCCAAAACAAATGGTCATCTGGCTATTAAGCAGAAGGAGAAAGGAATTGCTCTGCCCAACAGCACATGCAAACTGAATTTTTGAGGTATAATAAATACTTTCTCCTTGAAGATTTTTTTTTAATTTAGGTTGCTGAAGTCCAAAGAGACAAATATAGCTCTCTGCTCCTCTGCATTGGAGGTTAATCATAAAGTGCATCTTTCTTTTAAAATCCCATGAATGTCAGAATAGGATAGTATCTAGCATCAGCTCCTAAATAGAGTATTCTGTTTGAAACTTTGACAAATGATTCTCTGGTTTTGTTCCTCTTTGTTGAGAAAAAAACAGTGGCCTTCTGGGACAGCTCTTTAAGGTATTTCCCTGAGATTTATGTGGCACAGAGAGCTTCCAAAGACAAATCAATATATCCAAGTAGAGCATTCTAATATAATCACACTGATGGAGAAGAGGGTGCCATTGCCACAGATATGTCATCTTTCCTCTCGCTGTGTGAAGCTGCCTAAAGTTTGTATGCTCCCCAAAACAAAGCTCTGGATGACACTTTTCATCCGTGTTTGATATTAACAGAATTCCATGCGATCAGTCATCCCCGTAGTAACAAACTTTCTCTTAGGAAACCATTCAAGTCGTAAGTCGATAGAAGAGATAGCAGACAGAAAGCAAACCTCCTGAAGAAACATGGACCTGAATTATGCCCTTAGAACTTCTTGTGAACATAAAGTACACACAAAGTGAACCTGTAAAATTTTGTTAAATCCTGAAACCTGTAATCCCTAATTGCTGTAGTTACATTGCTCTACACCGTTTCTGGAGTTAGGCTTACTAATATCATGATTATTAGGGGTTGAGTTCTCACAGGCCCTGTCTTCAACAACCTCCAGTTCCAGATGTGCACATCCCAGCTACTGGCCCCAAGTGGTATCTTTCCATTGAGTACCACTGTCTCACTTCATCTTTAAAGAAGCTAAGAAGCACCCTGATTAAAATTTTCCTAGTACTTGGCAGTGAAATAGAGTGAGATGGTGTGATTGTTAGCTTAAATTTCAACTTGACACAAACTAGAATCAGAGAGTCTCAATGAAGGGCTTTCCAATTGGCCTGTGGAAATATCTGTGGGAGGTTATACTGAGAAAGTTAACCAATGTGTAAAGATGCAGACCACTGTAGGCAGCACAATTCCCTAGTCAGGGGATACTGGACTGTACAATAGTGGGGAAATCAAACTGAGCACAAGCAACAAAGTGATTTTTAATTTAAACAAATTAAAAGGACATCTAGAGATTGGACATTGGTAAGTAAATGAAACAAGACTGTTTTAGTTAAGGTTTTATTGATGTAAAAAGACACCATGATCACAAAATCTCTTATAAATAAAAATATATAATTGGGGTTGGATTACAGCTTCAGAGGTTTTAGTCTATTATAGTCATGGTGAGAAATATGATGACATGAAGGCAGACATGGTGCTGGAGCTGAGAATTCTATATCTGGATTCACAGACAGCAGAATAAGACTATATACAACACTGAGCATATATTGAGCATAGGAGACCTCAAGTCCCACCCCCACAGTGACACAGTTCCTCTAACAAGGCCATACCCACTCCAATAAGGCCATACCTCCTAATAGTGCTACTCCCTGTGGATGAAGCATTCAAACACATGAGTCTACGGGGCCATACCTATTCAAACCACCACAAAGCATAGAATCATACCCAGAAAAGAGATTATGTGAAGATACAAGGAGAGCCTGGACATCTACCATCTATACAGAGAGTTCTCAGAAGAAGACAATACTGCCAATACAGATTTCTGAACTTCATAGCTATTTAGTCTATGCCATTGTGTTATGGCAACTGAGCAAACAAATACACTATAATGATTTAGAGCTTTGAATCACTTAACAAATAAGAAAGATAGGTTCAACATTTGATCTGTGTGTTATTGAGAAGCTGATCTTAGACTACAGCTTTTGACCAACTATCAATAGTAATGACATTGAATTAATCACCTCAAAGCATCAGGCCTGTTCTGGAAGAAGCAGTTAGAAGGAGCTCCTAGGACCAGCAACATCTGAAATGTCTACAAAGACACAAAACTTTCAGGAAGGAAGAAAACTCTCCCAGGGAGGGAAGAGTGATAGGAGGGGAGCTAATATGTTCTGCCCCCTTTTTTGTCTTTCTTTATTTCTTTATGGTGGGTAGGAGTAGAAAACCAAAGGATAGGAAATAAGTATTTTCATGGTCCTACAATTCTATCTTTAGTGGATCTCAAGTTTTATTATCATGTCCTCCTTAGAGACATGAGATCAGCCCTGGTCATCATCACTTAGACATTTCATAGGCAACTAATGTAACAGAACAAGACCTCACTTTCTCATCTTCATTGTGATTGTGTTTCTATAGCTCTTTTTTTCTTACACATCACTATCTAATCTTGGACAAGATAGTTACCTAATGTCTTGGTTTCTTTTCTGATGCTATGATGAAACACCATGACCAAAGCAACTTTGAGAAGATAGAGTTAATCTGGGCTTACAGTTTCAGAGAGTTAGAGTCAACAATGGCAGGGAGGCATGGCAGCCAGCCGCAGATACAGCAGCTAAAGTGGCAAGCTGAGAGCTCACATATTAAACCACAAACACAAAGCAGAGAGAGCAACTGGAAATAACAGGAGTCTTGAAACTCTCAAAAGCCACTTCCAGTGACATAATTCCTCCCACAAGGCTACATCTCCTAATGCTCTCAAAAGGATGCCACCAACAGGAGAGCAAGTGTTCAAATGCCTGAGACTATGGGGGACATTTCAAATCACTACATCTGACTTTCTGCTTCTTTTCTTTTTTGGTGTTCTTTAATGGCTCACTTGTCTGTCTATCACACTCAAACCCTATCACTTATGCTATTTCCAGTCCCCCTGGAGTGTAGTGGCATATTTTCCCCACAAGTTGGGAGAAGCTAAGGTGGGAGGAGTAAGGAGAGGAAGAGGAGGAGTAAGGGGAGAAAGAGGAAGAGGAAGAGGAGGAGCTAGGGAGGCAGAGATGGAAGAGCAATAAAGAGCCACACATGTATTGGGAGCAGTCCTGAGTAACAATTTATATCTAGGTTAGTTGATTGGTTAACCATCTCCCACGCTGGTGTCTTGTGGGTGGCAGGGCTGGTGTCTCTGGCCTGCCAGAATCACTGGCCTGAGCTGCAGCAGACTTCTAGCCCAGCCTAGTGGGGAACATGGCAGCTCTGTATGTAACACAAGCCAGATTGGGTGCTGCCAATTTAAATATCTCCCACAACAAAGTGGTGCACAAAGTTTGGCACAAATTCACTAGAAATTTAAGTCTATTTCACCTGAAAGTAAAAGTTGTATTTAAAAAAAGAAAAGAAAAGAGAGTGAGTAAATGCTGAAATAAGTCAGGTGGCTCCTAGTCGGGAACCCTGAACAAAAAATTGTTTGTCCCCTGCTGTGAGGAAACACAGGTTTTTTTAAAAAAAAAAAAAAAAACCTTTTTGTTTAAAAAAAAAAAAAAAGCTTTTTTTTAAAAAAGCTTTTTGTTAAAAAAAAAAAAAGATGGAAGTAGGTTACTCCTATGACACAGAGATTTGAACTGTGAATTAAAGTTGAGATTATTTTTAAGATAGATCTAGAAACAGTTTTGTCCGATTCATGTGGGGAATCTCACCTGTGGTTCAGAACAAAGATAGGTAGAGAAAATTTGTCTGTGACTCTGTACCTAGACAGGTATGCATTATTAGCTTCTCTGAGTCAAGAGAGCTAAATAAATAAGCTTCTGTTGTGGAGCAGTTTATACTGTATTAGTATAAAGTTAAAATATAGGGATTATTTGCTTTTAGGAAAGATTTATAAATAGATTTGTCCAAATCACGTGGGGAACTTCACCCACGATTTGGAACTTAGATAGGGAAAATTGTCACTGACTCTAGAGTAGAGAGTACAGTGTATAAGTGGAGGATGCTCTGGAGTACAGAGCCAAACACATAGATGGAAAAAAGACTATTCTAGGCAGAGGGCCAAACAGAAAGATAGTGTAAATCAGGTGTATTCAGATCATATAAAGTTATATTGCCTCACAGAAGACTCGGGTTCTGTCTAATGTGGGACCCACAGGAATTCTGGGTTCATTTCCTGCTTGTCAAAATAGGAATGGGTTAAGAATAGGTACATATAATATTTTAGTTGTTAAATTGACTTTATTTTCAAGATGGGTGTGATTTTCAGTTTTGTGGTTATAGTTTTCCTCTGGGAAAGAGGTCAAGATAAAGGTTTTTCTGGTCACTGGCTCAAGGAAATACTGTTTTGGGAAAAAAGGTTTTGTCTGTGTTTTCAGAAGAGATGATTAAGGCATTTCTACCTCCCAGAATTATATGGATTAGACATGACAGAGGCAGGCTTTCAGAAGACTAGATTCCAGAATTCAAACAAAAAATTATCTTGATACTAAAATTTATTTTGAGAATTGTGTATTGCAGAATACACAGTCTTGGTGTATCTACTCATCAAGCAAACTGAGTAGACCTGCTCAAACCTCTGATGTCCTGAAATATCAACTGGATGCAGTGAAGACACAGACATCAGAGGCTTATCAATTTACCCTTCGCCCCGCCCCTCTTCTAATATCTCAGTGCCCAAATTCAGCTTGAAAAAGTCAATGAAGAGTCAGCATCCCTATTCCCTGGGCTTAGGGACTGAGGTGGTAAATATTAGGCTGTCCTTCTAGGGAAAAGTAATGGTTTTATTGGAACCGGGAGGAATAGTTATAATTGATTACATAGCTATAACCTATTTGGTAGAAATCTGTATAATTGTTATTAAGCTGAAGTTGTAATTTCCTAAATGGTACAAAAATTTATTTTGATTTCAAATTCAAGGGTCTCATTGGTATATTTTCTTCTATTAAGTCAAACTTGGTAAGTACAAGGCTTAGACTCAATCCTTTAATTTTTTTTTAACTAATCTGAAATGGTTAGCTTGTGAGTTAGGAGCCTCAAATTCATGGCTCTGAGTTTATTGTTAGGGTATTTTCTAGATTTTAATTAGAAATAGCTGAGAGGAGTTAATGGATAACAGTCCAGGTTGCTTTACATGGATATTTGGTTTTAAAAAATGTCAGAAGTCCACAGAATTGATGTTACAGACACTTCTATTTTAATGTTTATTTTGATTAGAAACCTGTCTGTTCCTGACAGCTTCCCTGTCTTGGATTCTAAGAAGAAATTGAGCATCATTGTAGTTACTCCAATTGTGGTGAGACAGCCACTAGGCAAAAATTACCTCTTTTCATCTACAGACAATATAGTGTCCAGAAAAAGAACACACTTGCAGAATAGTTGACTGATTATATCTGCCAAGACAGAGTGATCAGCCCTTAATAATTCTGCATTACTAGGTCTGTCAGATGATCCTGAGCCAGAAAACTGAAGACCAGATGCTTCAATGTTTTGAAGTAAAAAACTGTTCAGGTAATCAGCAGTCTCTATAAATTGGCTAAGTTTTAGAAGTCACACTTTGTGCATCCTATAATTTCAGTTAATTCAGTCATTCTGGATTTCTAATGGGGCTGAAGACATAGTCTCATAGCCAACCCAGGCTACTTACTTTGGGAGAACAGATTTGAAAGGATGATTTTCAGCTGACATTCATTCTGAAACAGGGACATAAGCCAGGTTCAGAACTAAGTCTTTTAGTTAGGAGAGATGACAGAGGTTCTATTTAGTTAACAAAAATGATGGACTGGGTATTAGATCTATCTTGTACCTTACTGATACAAATTGGTATAGTTGTGCTCTAATTTTATTTTGAGGGAAAGGATTTTTTTTATTTTAACACTGGAGTCTATCCTCATTTTTTAATTTTCTTTTATGGCTTAAATACAGTTTGATGGTGTAAACATTCATGTCCTGGAAGCTTGGTGCCCAATGTAACTGTTTTGAAATCTGGTAATACCTTTTTAACATGTAGGATCAACTAGAAGAATACTGGCTCATGTACACCCTAATGAAGGAACTAATTCTCATTTTGAGAATTGCTGGTAGGTCTCATGGAAATTGACTAGTACCCATGAAAGTCAAGTTGTTATGAAAGAGTGAGCCTCCCCCTCCCTCTTGATTTCTTTCTCTCCATGTGACTATCACACACACTTCTACCATGAAGCCCTTACTAGACACTGATGGTTTTAGACCTCCAGCACTTTGAGTTAAACATAAACTCCAATTTGACCACAATATTTGATAAATTAAAATTCTTCCAATTTGTGAGAACTGGGGAGATGTATCTCTAGGTAAAGCAATACAGGCATAAGAACCTTCTTTCAAATCCCCAAGGCTCACATAAAACTATATACTGTTGCATGTATCCTTAGTCCCAGTGTTCCTCTGGCAAAATAGGAGGCAAAAACTGAAGATCCCCAAAATCTCACAAGACATTTACCTGATACATACATCAGTGGACAACAGAGGAGAGACTCTGTATGTTATGGCTATTCTTGGATGTCAGCTTGACTATATCTGGAATGAACTACAATCCAAAAATCCACCTGTGATAGATTTTCTGGTTGATTTGACATGGATGAATCCACTTCGAGTCCAGAGCCAGGTAGACACACTTTTCATCTGGATCATGAGGCAGGAAGACACACCTTTAATCTGGGCAACACATTCTGCTGCAAGTCTATATAAGGACATAAAAGAAGGAGGTTCTTTCTCTTCACCTTGTTGGTCTCACCTTGCTAGCACATTCATTTCTTCATGGGCATTGGTGCCTACTTCTCCAGGATTCCAGCAAAAAAAAAAAAAATACAGAGATACTCAGCATTGTGAGACTGAGCAACTATTGGATTCTTAGACTTTTCCATTCACAGCATACCATTGTTTGACTGCAGCCTCTAAGTCATTCCAATAAATTTCATATATGTGGAGAGGAGACTGGAGAGGAAAGGAGGGGAGAGGAGAGGAGAGGAGAGGAGAGGAGAGGAGAGGAGAGGAGAGGAGAGGAGAGGAGAGGAGAAAAGCAGGGGAGGGGGAGAGGGGGAAGGAGAAGGAAAGGGAGAGTCATTCCATAAGTTCTATGACTCTAGAGAACCCTGACTCAAACAGATCATTGTCTCAAACAAGGTAACAGGTGGCACCAGTGCTTATACTGCAGAGTCTTTGGAGACTACCCACTGGCAGGGAGGACATTCATTCTGTACCTCCTAAAAGAAAAGTCATGGAAGGAAAAGGCCAGAGCTACCTCTGACCTTCTTATCTGTTCTTAGTAGAAGAAAAATTAATTGAATGGCCCAATATATCACCCTCTTCTCTGAGCATCTGTTACCTAAAGAGAGGTGTCTGTCTTAGGTACTTGCTCTGCTGCTATGAGAGAACACTATGACAAATGCAACTTCAGAGAAAAAGGGCTCACAGTTCAAGTGAACAGTCTATCATGGCAGAGAAGACCGGGTGTCAGGACCTGAGGCAGCTAGTCTCATTGGATCCACAGTCAGGAAGCAGAGTTTGATGAATACTTGTATGCTTTCTTCTTTTGATACAGGATCCCATCCCAAGGAGTGGTGTCAGCTATAATGGGCCTATCTTCCTGCTTTGATTAACCTAATAAAGACAATCCCACAAAGGTGTGTCTAGAGGCCCACTCACCAAATGATTCTAGAGTTCACTCAGCTAGCCATTAAGACTATCACTGTGTCATAATCTTAGGATAAAGAGCCATGTGAGAGGTAACTGGGATCCCAAACTCTGATTACAAATCAGTGAATACTTAAAATTTTCTAGGGCAGCTGAATAAAGTTCACTTGACCATCTACTAAAGTTTATTCTCCTACAGTTTTATTGTCATTCAAGAAATATTTTGATCTACATCAACCCCAATCTACAGTTTCAATTCTGATCCTATACAGAGAAAATGAATGTCACACTAACACCATCAACCCCAGCATTTCTTAATTCTACCTCTGTGGTACAGATCTGCAGTGTTAGGAGCTTAGGCATAAACATGGTATATGAGTTCAGTTAACTGTTTTGCTCATAAGAGATTGATAATATCCAAAGAAAATGCCTCTTTTTGTCAGGTTAACCAAGGATCAGTCATCCTAAGGCAAGCAAGCAGCAGCTCTATTGTGAAATTTGACACTCTCCTGAACACCTTGTGCTTTTGAGTGCCTCCTCGCTTATTGCTTGTCACCTGATGTCAGAATTCCATGTCACTACTCACGGCCCTCCTTTAACTCTTTATAACTAATCCGTTACCATGGAGATTCCATTATTACCCCTTTCTGCTTGCAAACTTCTACCCCACCTTAAAGCTCTTTATTGAATACTGTAAGAGTTTCCTATCTTTTTACCTCTCTCCACAGCAATGTTTTCCAGTTCATGTCTTGATTATTGTTTCCAAAGGGTACAATGGGTTATATTTTTCCTCACTTTAAAAATTGCCAGTGAGTCCCAGTTATCTTCTCAATTAAATACAATATTTCCTGCTAGAATTCAAGGGAAGAGGAAAGCCCTTCACAATAAGACTCCCACTCCCCTGCTTGTCTCTGTCTCTCTACATTTTATAAGTAATCATGACACATTAATTACTGTCACCCTAACAACCTTACCCTTGATTTCCCCCCCTGGTTTTAGTGATATATTCTGATTTGTGTATGTATCCTTTTCCTTTCTCAAACAGATTTTGAAGAACAGAA
Organism: Rhabdomys pumilio; assembly: GCA_030674055.1. Taxonomy (NCBI): domain Eukaryota; kingdom Metazoa; phylum Chordata; class Mammalia; order Rodentia; family Muridae; genus Rhabdomys; species Rhabdomys pumilio. The sequence continues at coordinate 49,431,055 of JANHMN010000014.1, read as the reverse complement.
GAATTGGTGAAGTTCAACTATTTCATATTTCATATTCAATATTTTTTTATCTTTCCAACCCTGACAAATAGTTGAGTTGTTTTGGGTGGTCAGGGAGGGCAACATAAGAATAGTGTAAGTTTTCAAGATTGGACCCATCAGTATCTTATCACAGAGAAAAGATGGACTACCTTTCACCAGGGATGGGCTGCATAGCCACTAGGCATGTGAACACACTCCTGTAAATACTATCTCATTGATGCACCTATAAGCAAGCCTAAAGAAACTCATATCCACTGAATCATCAAAACCCAAAAGAAGACGTGAAAGCAGAAAGAGACAAGTTGAGAAGAGAGGGGAATTGGCAGGAACAGGTGGGACAAAGGAGAGTAATTGAGTAAATATGATCAACATACATTATTTGTATATATGAAAATGTCTATTATCTTGTATAATTAATATGTGTTAATTAAAAATTATTTTAAAATCAAACTCCATGCTTTTTTTTTTAGTTTAAATTTTATTTTTTTTTTCTTTTTGACTGTATGTATATCTGTTTGAAGGTAGTAGAAGAAGACTTGGAACTGGAGTTAAAGGTTGAGCTGAGGTGGCTGCTGGAAATTGAACCCAGGTCTTCTGGAAGCCTGTGCTCTTAACCACTGATTCATCTCTCCAGTCATGACTTTGTGGGTTTTTTTTCTTTCTTTTATTGTTTGTTTGTTTGTTATTTGTTTTGCAGCCTATATTTATTTGACTATATTATGGTGACTCACCTCTTCCCTCCAACAGCACCAACCAACATTGTTTCTTGAAACAATTCTTCCTTTCTATTCTTCAATCCAAGTACTCACCAGGCCCGATGCTGCTTAGCTTCTAAGATCAGGTGAGTGCAGAGCGGTGCGGTCACAGACTTTCCTGTCCAAAAACATCAATGTTCATATGACTTATTCCTCCTTTGTCTTCACGAAGAACATCTACCAATAGGTGTCCTCTTTCCTTTCCCTGAGTCTTAGCATTTTGTATAGGGAAGAAGATGTGAGTTATAAGACCCGTGGGATGTAGAAAATATTGGTTGGGTCTTTAAGAGCAGTTTCCCTTGTCTTTGAAAAACTTTCAAGAAGACATATTTTGCTTTTTTTCTCAGATGGTATGGTGAGGATGTGAGAGCTAGAATTGCAGAAGTAATTTTGCCACTATGAAAGGAAACTGTTCAGAGATAAATCTGGCACAAAGCAGAGAGAACCAGCTAAACCTATCGTGGAGAAATTGTGTTATTTTGAGTTTTGAGTTGTCAGCCTTGGACCTAGGCCTAATATTTTTACTTCCCAATCTGAGTCTGATATTTGGACACCAGTTTTTCACCTTCGTACTAGATCTATGTTACCATTTCAGTGGGTCAAGTGTAAACCTTGTAATGGATCTCATAGAACATACATTATAGCCTTCTTGTAGGCATCTTTAAGTGGGATTGATCTGTGCAGAGGGAAAAAAAACATTTCCAGGAATTTACTTAGACTTTTAAAAGAAATAAAATAGAATAAACATTCACTAAATGCTAGCTGAGCTGGGATGGACACACTGATATTTAATGGAGCCACGCTGCATCAGGCAGATTCACTGTGGCAAATAGCTTTTAAATCCAGTCTCCTTAACCAAGAGGGTTCAAAAAAAAGCACCCAGTAGGAACATTCTCTGAAGGCAGAACATTTTCAAAGTCACAGTGGAGACAGTGTCTTACTCCTCGTGTAGAGGAGATGCTCTCAGACAACGCCCCCTCCCCCTATTTAGTAGAGTGCTAGTCACAGGTTTATCGTATGTAATCTTTATTATCTTGAGGAACATTCTATATACGTCCTGGAGAGAAGCAGATAGGTTGGAGAGTACACACAATTGAGTATTGTGTAAGTGCCATAAGGAAACCTGTTTGTATGCTGATTGGGAAATTAAATTAAAAAAAAATAATTAGCAGCCCTAACGTTTTATCATCCAGGCCATTTTCATATTTAATTAATATGGTCTGTCCCATGGAGCCAATTAATTTCTTTGAATAACAAAATTATAAGAGCTCTGAATCCATAAGCTGAACTCCAGAAAAGGCAGTGGTTCATAAAGTACAGAGGGCCCAGGGCCATCTCCAAGGGTTACAAAATGTATCCTAGGCAGAATAGGATGTTCTCACGAATGCGAGGACTCGAGTGGAAATCTAACTATTAGATAAAGCTGGAACTGGTGAACTTGAAGTTGAAGGAAGCAGAAGAACACAAATTACAATACTAGATTTCTAATTCAGAGTAATATATCATCATAAACAATGATTTCAAACAATTTCCACATAAAAATCATATTACTACAGGTTCTGCATTTGCTCTGCTCTGGCTATATTTTCTATTCAGGGACCCAAGGTTGTCTGGAGGCTCTAAAGTTTTTGAAAGTATATAGTGGGAATAGAGGAAGTGAGTTATAGGTACATAATTCTACTTCCTAATCATTGAAGCTGACAGAGTTTCAGTGCCTTGTGGTTGAGAAGCTAGGTCCCTCTTTCATGTCAGTCCGTCAGAACTGCTCTCAGCAACACAAGGCCACCTACGTTTCTTGGAACATAGTCTTTTCCATCTTCAAGCCAACCATCATGCCAATACTTCCTGATTTGAGGGCTGACTTCCCCTGTCTCTGAGCTCCAGAATCAGATTGAAAGAAAGCAGCGATGCAGATCATACCGGCCCACTTAATGTTCCTCTCTAATGCCAATTGTTTCAGATTTTAATTAGGTACACACACACACACACACACATTCCTGCACAAAGCGTTGTTGGTTAATGTTGAATTAGATGACTGGAAGATGTGTACAAAGTGGAGATCAAAAATCTTGGGGCCTCTTTAGAGTACCACCTAACACACTACAGAGAGAAGTAAAATCCAGTTCACAGCACAGAGCCATCCAGTTCTCTTCGGGAAATAACAGTTTACCATGTATGGGTCTCCTGCTTGTCCTTGACCATTCCAACTCTCTGGTTTTATCATCAGGATGATATGTAAACCAAACCCTGGATCCTTCTCTGTATTTTGTTTGGCTGTCATCTCAGGTTGCCATAACAGCATGAAATCATCCCTCAATATCCACTGAAAATGGTTCCAGGACCCCTGTGAATCCCAACAGCCAGAAACACTCACATCTGTTACATGAAATGGAATGATTTCCCTATATAACCTATATGCAACTTCCTGTAAAACTTAAATCATCTCTAGATAACAAATTTAATTTAATTTAATATAAATTGTTTTTCTCTATTATTTATAGCCTGCTGGAAAGGAGTCTTTACATGTTCAGTTGAGATACAGTGTATGTACAAACATTTTCCAAGTCCTCATTTGTTGAATTCATGAACAGGAAGGACACAGATGCAAGTGAATAGCTATGCCATAAATTACATGGATAAAATAACAGAAATGTACTTCTTACCACTTCAGAGATAGAAAATGAAGCAGCCAGCATGGTCATGACTTCACCTCCACATAGTGACCTCCCAAAGGCTCCATCTCCAAATATCATGTTATTAGAGTTAGGGCCACACTATAGAAAGGGTAGACACAATTCAGTCTACAATAATTTAAGGGGGCTGGAGAGATGGCTCAGCAGTTAAGAGCACTGACTGCTCATGTAGAAAACAAAGAAAGAAAAGTAAAGCAAACAAAAAAAATGACTTTAAGATTCTATCTCATCAAGCGGGATGGACAGTCACCCTGCCGCCTGTGCTTCTGCTAGGATCAATGTGTAGATGCCACTCTTGTAGCTTTTACCTGCAAGTTTAGCTTGAATTAAGGCATTTGGGGGAACCATTTAACTTAATTACTGCTAGTTTGGAATGTCTTTGTAAGAGTAGGGTTGGCACCAATGCAGTGTGGAAGGCTAGGAGATGGGGGTCACATTTACTGTGTTCCTATGGAAACTCTGAATATTTGTTTTATATGGATTTTTATTCACTTTTCAGACATGATACTAACGTGTGTCCCTCAGCTGCTGAACAAGCATTTGTAGCTTGTACATTGGCAGAATGGGCCAAAAGCTTATGTTGTGACCCATTTTGAAAATAAAATATCTTGAAATAATTGGGCATTGGGGAACGTTTGTAAGTATCCCTTGAAGGCACAAACTTGCACACAGGGTACTGTATCACAAGGCTGTGCCCTCTCTGTACAGCATCAGTCTGCTTAGCTCATCCCAAGTGTGTGCAGTTGGCTGGGAACTTTGGTGCCCATAGTCTGTTGTTAAGGAATGTCATCTGCCTACTGGCCTGTAGGCCTGGCCACTTCCTAGAGAGGGCATCTGAGGCTCTTTGAACCTTGCCTGCAGAAGCCCTGATTGTTCCTCAATCCTTGACTTCAGCTGCGTCACCACCTAGTAACAGTTGAAAGTATCATGCAGCATTTGGCAGTCAACAACAGAAAAAAAAAAGATTCTATCTCATCCCAGTTAGAATACTATCACCAAAGAAACAAACAACAAAAGCCAGCAAAGATGTAAAAAAGTTCATGGGAGTGCAAATGGGTCCAGTCACTACGGGAATCAGTGAGGAGGTTCTGTCCTAAAAACACTAAAAACAGAACTACTGTAGACACAGTTGTACCATTCCCAGGTACACACCAAGAAATCCTTGCACATTCATGTCTATCCTTGCACTGCTCACAACAGTCAAGATTTGAGCCAGCCCAGATGTCCACCAACAGATGAATGAAGAAGATATGGTGCCTGTATACAGTGGAATTTGATTCAGCTGTAATAAGCAGTGAAAGTATAACATTCGGAAAAAAATGGATAGAGCCACAAATCACCCTGTTAAGCAAAATAAGCCAGACTCAGATGAATGGCGTACTTTCTCTCCTATGTAGAATCTAGGTTCAAGTAAACACACACATGCACACATACACACAGAGAACTGGGAAAAAGAGGTCTAAAGGAATGGGAAAAGGAAAAGACCTGACGTGAGGGAGGTGTCTAGCTAGAAGAGCAGAGGAAAGAAAAAGTGAGGGGTGGAAAGGGTAAAGAGACAGTTCAATGGCGGATATGTGTGAAAATGGAACAATAAGACACATTTTGCCATATGCTAGCCAAAGGGTGAATAAAAAGCTCTGTTTATAGCACTTTAGGGCCTACATCGCTAAATTTCTGCCACATATCTCCCTCAAACCAGCTCCAAAGACCTAAGCATGCTCATGTCTCCCATAGCAATGACTCTGCTTCTTCGTACAAATTTTCAGTATCAATCTGGTTTCAAAGCTCTATGACAAAATGACAAACAGAACCAACTCAAGGGAAGGAAGATTTATTTTGGCTCACAGTTTCAGAGATGGGGTTCCTTGTGGTGAGAGAAAGAGGCTCCCTGGAGCAGTTCTGTCTGTAGCAGGAGGCGTAGTGGCATCTTCCTCACAGAAAGCATAGACAGAAGGTTAGAACCAAAATCAGGTGTGACCTTTAAAGAGCCCTCTAATGATCTATTTATATAGGCTAGGCATGACACCTCAAAGGTTTCTGTAATCTCCCAAATAGTGCCACCAGCTGGGTATCAAGCGTTTGTATACAGGGACCAGTTGGGGACATTGTAACTTAAGTTTAGTATGACTACACTCTTTTATTTCTTTCCTGTGTTCATGTAGTGTGCATACACTTGCCTGTTTAAACCTACACACACACACACACACACACATGCACATGCACACACTCGTGCCCCCACATGCACACACAGAAAGGCCAGAGGGTGATGTCTGCCTTCTCAGTCTCCATGTTCTCTCATGAGACACAGGTTTTCTGTCTCTGAGCCTGGAGCTGGGCTGGTGAACAGCAAGTACTAGGACTCTCCTACATCTATTCCTCCTTGATACTGAGGTTAGACACTCAAACAACCATTCACGGTTTTTACTTGAATTGTGGCCCTCATACTTGCATGGGAAATTCTCTTAACCAAGGATTCATCTCCTCAACCCTATACTCCTCTTCTTCTTTTTCCATTGTAATAACTTTTGTTTCTACTTTGAGTTATCCATATGGATCAAATCCCAATTATGATGGTGAGTGAATGTTTCATTTTCCTGTGTGTATACAAAGCAAAAGAAAGAAGGAAGTATCTTCTGTCTGTGTTCAGTCTCGTGTGCCCTTGCACTCTCCCTGTGCTTTCCAAAGTACCATCACGTCCAGATGTGAGTTCCCATAAAATCAGCTGCCCCTATTTTCACTTGAAAATTCATTTTGCGTTCAAGATAACCATGAGTCTTCAAACAGTTGACTGTTGCTAAGGAAAAATTAAACCCCATCACCATCCCTCACATTACATCTTAAGTGCGCATTCTATCTGTGTGCTTCACGATTCTTGTTTATTAACCATTTAATCTTGTTCTCATTATCCAATTCGTATATTTTGCTCAAGAAATTGAGTGCCTCGGATGCAGACAAAAATCCATTACAATTAATAACAGAAATGTTCTCTCCTGTCAAAAGCTTTTCCCTTTAGTGCCAGGGTTTTCAGGAAAAAAAATCCAAGGTTACAGAAGACAGTTGTGTGTGTTTGCTTTGGGGACTAAACAGTCCATTCAATAGGCTCTCCCAGAACAAAACAACCATCTTCTTCAGAAAGGAGTTCTGACATCTCCATTGAGGTAGATGACTGTGGGCAGGTTTTAAATGACACGTTTCCCAACTCCACCTATCAAGACTTCAAAAATCCTAGGGCTGAATTTCAACCAAAGCACCCTGTGGGAGGCATAAAATAGGTGTGTGGAGTTGGATTTCGATTAAGCTTCTGTCTGCATTGTCACCTGTGAATAAGCCCTCTCCCAGGTGGCCAGATGAATGCCCAGAAAGCAAAGGCCAGTTTTTCAGGTGTTGCTTTCTACCAAAAGTGATATACCCCCAAAGCTTCCAGAGGCCTGTTATTGGAAAAGCAAAATTGCACTGTGAGAGGTCAGGGGTTCCTATTCACCTCCCTGTGGCCACATGAAGAGACTTTCTCTTTGGTGGGGCCATAATACAGTACGGAGCAGCAGGATCACACTTCTGGGGCCACCAGTTGAAATCAATTTTAGAAAATAAATCACCCGTTCATTCTGACCATTTTTACGAGTTCCGCAAATACTTTTAGGAAATGTCAGGCTGAGATGTTTAACTAACCCCACTAATTGCCTCTATCATCCCTAAACCAACTAGAACTGATTTGGCACCCATGATATATATAACCCTCCCTCACCTCTCCAGCCTTTCAGAGAACGAACGTGGTAAGATGTCGAAAATGTTACTTCACACAGACAGAAGGAAGCACTAATTGGGGCATGCCATTTATGTCACTTCCCAGAGTGGACTGCTATTCATTCTGGTCCCATCAACCTGAGAAGGTAATGAAGGCTGTTGCCCAGATTTTTGGTACAAAGGTCACCTAGACCAAAAAAAGAAAGAAGAGTGAAAGAAAGAAAGGGAGTGGGTCTCGGTGCCCTGGGTCTGACAGCACTGTGGGGATTTGCAGAGCTATTGCCTTGACCTCTGCAAAGACAAGTCCTTTGTTCTGGAAATTTTATATTCAAACACGAGCCAAATGATTTCAGATTTCACTTACAACTTCCTGCTTTCTGTCAGCATTCCACTGAGGTGCAGATGGGGGTGTATCATGGACTGTTAACTTCCAGTGAGCTACCTGTGTTCCAAGACCCAACAGCTAAAGGAAAAAAAGATAATTGGTAGATTAGCATTCAAGATAAACATGTGTGCATGTGTGCATGTGCGTACATGCATGCGTACGTGTGTGTGTGTGTGTGTGTGTGTGTGTGTGTGTGTGTGTTGCTACAATTGGGTCAGGGGACCCAAGACCTTCTTTTGGCCTCTGCTGACACAGCATGCACATGGTGCACAGATATATATGCAGGCAAAACACCCATACATATAAAAAATAAATTAGAAACTTTTCTAAAAGATCCATTCCTGTTACATATGGGGGGGGGGGGGGGGAAAGAAAAAAACCTCAAAGACTGGGAAAGTAGTTCAATAATTTAAGCACTTGCTATGCAAACATGAGGACCAGAGTTCAGACCCTCCAAATTCCCATAGAATTCCCATGTAATTACAGTACTTATAATTATAGTACTGAGGAGAGAAAGACAGGAGATTCCTGAAATTTTCTCTGAGTTCAATTGAGAGCTCCTGCTTCACTGGATGAGATGGAAAGCAATTGAATAGACTCCCGACTTTAACATCATACACACACACACATGCCCACATGCACACACATGCAACCCACACATGTCTAGCCACCCACATCTAACACACACACACAAATCCACACCCTTGCACATTTATCAAACCGAGTCTCCCTCTGTTATGGACTTGGATACAGTCTCTCTCTGTATGTAAGTAACTGACTTGAAAAATCTCCCTTCGTTAGTGTTGCTTGTTGCTCTCCTTGTTTCTTACCCCATGGGGTCTATTCCTGTTATTTGGGTCTGGGGATTCTTATAGGGGTCTGCTTGGCCACATTCTAGTGCACATTGTTTTCAGAATGCTAACTCAGGGGCACGTTTTTCTTCAACACGTGTACTCCATTAGCATATACCACTTCAGTCGGTGGCTCAGCAAACACTACCAGAATGGTGATTTCTCTTTTCCAGTCTGACTTATCTAAAAGTAGCACAGGAATGTTGTAAGAACAACAGCCCAGAGTACGGACAACGCATAATGGGAAGACATCTCCTACCTAGCATCAGTGCTTTGCCTAAGAAATGCCTTCGCTGCCTCTGGTTTTAATTTGTATGCTTGCAGCTTTCAAAACACTAAATAACAAGCAGAGGAGATTTCGGAATGTATCAAATTTATATTTAGCCTATTGTCTCCAGAAATGAAAGATGAGGATTTAATTAACTTATTCAGCCATTCTCTCCTCTCCCACCTCTTCTTCCTTTTATTTGATGTATTATCATTTTTATTTCTTTGCTTGTTTATCTTTAATTACTTTAAATAATATACTTATGCCTCAATGTCTTATTGAAACAGGTTCAATTTTCTTGAGCCATGTTCTTGGAAGTAAAAAAGGATTAACTTCCTTTATTTTCTGTAACTAAAAGGCCACATTTCACTGGTTGGCAGAAACCTTAATCATTGTCAATTCCAAGCAAACTGGATCATTTTACATTTGAACTCTGCAAAGTCAGACTTAATTCCTCTCTTCCTTCTCGCTTTCCCTGGGCAGGCAGGCTGTCTTGGGGATTTAAAGAAGCTGAAGCACTGGAGTGGATAGGCTCTTAGTACATGCCTGACCCTTGTGCTACTTGGCATCTTCCAGTGGTCATTAGCTTTTCTATTGATGTCCATTGTGCTTAAGGCACTGTCAAGAACTCTGCCTATTCATCCATTTGTGTAGTGCATTTATGCTGTGTTCTAGTAAGAGACCCGCTTTAGGAACTGGAGAAATGGCTGAGTGGGCAAAGTACTCGTTGCACTAGCATCAGGACCTGAGTTCAGATCCCCAGTGCCCAAGTGAAAAACCAGACATGGCACTACATGTTTGTTCCAATGTTGGGAGGTTCCTGGTGCTCACTGGCTCACTCCAGTCTAACTAGTTGGTGAGCTGTAAGTTCAGGGAGAGACACTGTCTCAAAAAATTAAGGTGGGAAATTATAAAGAAAAACTTGTGGCTTCAGCCTCTGCCTCCATGTGTTCATACACAGGCAAGTGTACCCTTACACACAGGAAATGCCCAGATGCACAGACACAGACACAAATGCCCCTTTAACTTTACTAGACTTTTATGATTCTATTCAAACACAGGAACAGTTCACTGATTCCATTTCTGTGTCTACAGAGACAAAAATCTGAGCAAACCTGTCTCAGGCCCTCTGTGCCTTTGGGGGCCCAACAATTCCCATTTGCCGTACACAGCACCATGTTCAGGTGTGTCGGGTTGCTGGGAGATGAGGTCATGCCTCTGAGGCTTGCCATCCAGCTTGCTGCCTTCCAGAAAGAAGTGTCCTGCCTCTTAGTACTCTTCCTTTTTTCAAACCAACCCCTACCACTTCAGCATTGGGGTGGAACAGAGGCAGAGTCCTGGAAGCCATCCAAGTACCTTTCGTTTCCCCAACCTCTGGCCTCTCTCTTCACTTCAGACAAATTCCAGCTTGGGACACTAATTTTGTTTGGTTTTGTTTCTGCTTTGTTGTTGTTGTTGTTGTTGAAGGCAGGGTTTCTTTGCATTTTGTATATTCCTGGCTGTCCTGCAACTAGCTCCGTAGACTAGATTGGCCTCAAACTGACAGAAATCCACCTGCCTCTGCCTCCCAAGTGCTGGGATTAAAGATGTGCATCATCTCCACTGACAGTTATGGCTTTTAAGACAATGTTTCAAAAGCACATTCAGAACATTAAAGTCAAGAATGTGATTGATACATGTGTCTGTATCAGTCCTCCTCTATTCGGTAAACCCAGAAAGCCTTAGCCTAACATTCTGTGTTTAAGAGAGAGAACACCCTCTCAGGATTGAAAACAACAAATGTTCAGGTAAGTCGGGAATTCCCAACTATTTACCATAGGTGGATTCTAACAACTGATGTCAGTATCTCTTATCTTACTCTTTCAAGTGAGGCTATTAAGAATTACTTGGAATCCTTACATTATTAATCAGTTACCAGTCAGCCTTAAAGTGTTGCCCTAGCCAAATATAAATTCAATTTACTTAAATACTAGCAAGTCCAGAAACAGTTGATCCTGAACCAATACAATAGATAATAGCATTATTGAAAAGCCTACGTTCAATCTGCCGACTATGCCTTGCTTGGCATGTGGGCTTGTTATCTCATGTTTGTAAGATGACTGTAATTCCAGGAGTGTGTCTGTTGCAGAAGAGAAGGAAGGCCTGAAACCAGCTGTATTTGGTTATCAACAAACGCAAATACTTTCCTATAGTGGCTCTCTGTCACACTCTTCTCTCTGCCTTTTACTAGGCAGAACTCAGACAGATAGCTGCCACTGGGCATATAAGCAACCAGTTTGTTGTTTACTTTTATGCCTTTTTAGTAAAGTCAGGTAACACAGACCCATGTTGACAGGTCAAAGTGAAGGAGGTTGGAACTACCCAGTTTTGTAGTTCCCAGGTTTAAGACAACTATTAGAAAACTGAAAACACTGAATGCATGTTTCAGGTGATGTTTGAGTTGAGACGAGTCCTTGGGATTTTTGCAAAAACACTATACTACCCGGCCATGCATACTTCATTGTTTTGTACAGTATGTGCAAATAAGTACCTGTATTACAGCTAAAACGCATTATACAATGTAATATAGTAACCATCTGCATAAATACACAAATAGAAAAGCATTTACAGTTCTCTAGTTAAAGACAACTATTAGAAAGCTGAAAACACTAAAGAAGGAGGTTGGAACTGCCCAGTTAGGAGTATCTACCAACATCCTCACTGTTCCTATGCACCAGTACAGCTTGCTGTACTCCATCGGTAAGAGACGACACATGGCCTCATTCAGTTACAAACTTAAAGTCCACAATCTCTGAATGCTGGGCCAACCTCTCTGCCAGATATGCATGGCTCTTTTTGGGGTTAAGGAAGATTATCTATGGCTAATGAGAAAAGCATCTGTCTTGGTTAGGGTTACCATTGCTGTGATGAAATATCATGACCAAAAGCAAGTTGGGGAGAAAAGGGCTTATTTGGCTTATAACTCCACATTATATTCCATCATTGAAAGAAGCCAGGGCAGGAACTCAAACGGGGCAGAAACCTGGAGGCAGGAGTTAATATAGAGGCTATGGAGGAGTGCTGCTTACTGGCTTGCTCACCATGCCTTTGCTCAGCCTGCTGTCTTATAGAATTCAGAGTCATCAACTCAGAAATGGCCCCACCCACAATAGGCTGAGCCTTCCCCCAATTGACTATGAATTAAGAAAATGCTTTACATCTGGATCTTTTTAAAAATATATATAATTTGTTTTTATTTTATTTTATTGTACCTGCATATATGTCTGTGGAGGATGTGAGATCTTGGAGTTACAGACAGTTGTGAGCTGCCGTGTGGATGCTGAGAATTGAACCCAGGTCCTCTAGGAAGAGCAGTGAATGCTCCAACCGCTGAGCCATCTCTCCAGTCCCTACAACTGGATCTTACAGAGTCATTTCTCAACTGAGATCCCCCTAGTTTCAGATAACACTAGCTCTCGTCAAGTTGACATAAAACTAGGCAGGACACCATCTGATACACAATGGAAGAGCAGAAACAGAATAACTGGAAAACAAAGCTCATAAAACCAAAGCAATACAGGTATCTATTCATTTGAGAGGTGGCAGAATTCAAAGATCAGAGAGATGGCTGTTCTTTGTATGTATCCAATCAGACCCATAGCAAAGAGAGCTGTTGGCTCTTAAGTTCCTGAGTAAGTTATCTTTGCATCCCTGTCCAGGGCCTCGCCCTCAAATACCATTAGCATGAATTGGAGAATTGAGTTTCTAACACTTTAAATTTTGTGGGTAGTGCCCATTCTAACCATAGCACCTTCTGATGCCCATATAGGGATTATTACAAAGCAAATGTATATTCAACCTGCCATTTTTTTCAAACCAAAGCATGTTTGGTTGGTTGGTTTGAGTCCAGGACTCACAGTGTAGACAAGCTAGCCTCAAACTCATAGAAACTCACCTGTCTCTGCTTCCCACATACTGGAATTAAAGCCATATGGCAGCACACCCAGCTCAAAGCATGTACTTTTGAGGAAGTATTCTGTTACACCCTGTAGGGCATTTCACCAAGAAGGCATCACATATTAAGTAGTTAGTAAGATCCAACTTAGGGAAGGGGATGGAAAATCAAAATCAAAGATAAGATTAAACTTAACATTGTTCTAGAATGCTTGGCAGTATGGATTAGGGACATTTGGGGACATATTCGTGGTTACAGAAAGAATTTGGAAATGGTTTTGCCAGGAAAGCTTGGATGAACCCCAAAAAAAGAAAACATAAGCTATGTATCAAGAATGACCATAAAGTTTTAAATTAATCTCAAAAAAGCTAATCCCTTGATGTAGTATGTCTTTACCTTTTAATCCAGTAATATGCTTTCAGGTTTGCCTATAATATAACACTTGAACCCGCGGAAGAGGGATGAAATTAACACAGTCTATAGAACTTATAAATCCAGCTCTTCCGATTGAAGCAGAGTTTCACAAGTGAGTCCTCTGAAAGCGCTTCCTCTCATTAGCAGTGTTACTAAGGCAGCATGAACAGCAGGACTGATTGTAGAAAAAAAACAACTAATCTCTAAATTTGAATTCTCATGATACTTAGAGAGATCTAAGAAGTTTCTGAATAATTACATTTAAGTTCCCAGAGCTGTGATCTGTGTAGTATCTCAGCCTCCAACCTCCTCTTCAGAAACCGGAGCAGGGAGAAGACTGAGGGCTGGTGAAGCACCTGGGGCACAGTGGTCAGAGAATGCCACAGGCTCTGTGGCAAGACTCCAGAAGATGCTTAAGCAGAGAGCAGAATGGTGCCTGGTACTGTGTGTGCAGCTACACTACTTGAGCTAGTGAGGCGTTGAGAAGCCAGCAAAGACTTGCAGGGTCCACGGATCTCCGTCTCATCCTCATCCTGAATGTACAGTTGAGGCTTGGATTCATCATTTGCTGATGCAGCCTCTTGGTGGGTGGGGGAACTATGGTCCCTGTGTGCTTGTTCCTCCAATAAGAGCTCGAGAAGTAACTTATCCCTGACTACAGAAGCTGCCAGTTGTCTCCGCCACCTCCTTTCTACCATTCATGGTGGCTGCCCTTTCCTGCAGAAACGGTTTACGGCTATGGCTGTTCTTCCAACCCTGTGGCAAACCTGCCCAACACAAAGGCATTTCGCGTCCACCTTCTGACGTCCTTCAATGCCTCCACGCATTCGTGGCAAGTAGAGTTTTAACAAAACTCCTGTGAGGATTGTAAAGAAAAAAAAATGCAATACTAAGTAAAGATTTTATTTTTATGTATAACCTGCTTCTTCGAGTGTTTCCAGTGTGAACATATTTTAAAGCTCTCCAGGCAAGAGAGCAACTGCTCATTTGCAAGGTTGTGGCGGGCACTTATTTCCCTATAGTCACTTGATGGCACATATTTATCTCATTACTCTTTAATGGATAATAAGACATATCTAAAGAGAGCAGACCGCATGGCAGGAAATCCTGCGTGTGGCTGTCACCGAACAACCCGGGTGGAAAATAACTGACTATTAGTGAAACGCCAAAGTGGAAAATAAGCACCTGAACACTGCGTTTGTCCTGTGGCAGAGAACAACACTAAACTGTTTCAGTCTAATCTTTCTAAACCAGCAAAGGTATTCAGAACAAGGGCGGAAATGTGGCAACTGTTAGAGCTTGCAAGATGTTTGCCATTAGCTAGGTGAAGTGTTTTCCACCGGTGCTTAGGTTCCTTGGGTCATTTCTGTTGTTGTTGAAAGGGTTCTTGTTGGTTGCTTTTTGTTCGTTTCTTGGTTGGTTGGAAGATTAAAGTTGTAAGTAAGTTTTTACAACAACTGATAATTGTTCTTTAAAACTATTGTATGTCTCTCTATGTATGTATATTTGTGTATGTGTCTCTGTCTTTATATCTCAGTGAATGTGCAGTGTGTGTGTGTGTGTGTGTGTGTGAGAGACACACGCATGTGTACACATGCATAAGAACTCTCTGCAAAGAGAAGAGCTGGATGAAGCTCATGACCCTGTTTACACACGGTCAAGATGGCAAGAGCACATTCCTGGAAGGTCTTTGCTAACTATTGCTTTGGTTGCCTTTTCACACCCATGATTCAAACTGTTCAGTCAGCTAAACTGGATAACAAGTGACCTGGTGCAAATTACAGGAATTTGCCGGACAAGCCCCAGAAAGCACTCAGTCAAATGCCTATGTAGTTCTATTAGACAAGCTGTGGAATTCTTCTGGGAACAGGCCAGAGGCACCTCTGACAGCAAACATTTCTGATGCTGGGTATCTTTAAGCATCAGGAAAGAAAGTGAGAGCATTACTTGAGAGGTGAGTCACTTCCAGGGCTGAGGAGTGGTTGTTTTTAATTTCTCTATTGACCTTCAGTCATGATGAGTAATAACCGAATGGAAGAACCAGTTCTCCACTTGAATGTCAATAACCGAAGCAGACTTGAGTGCTCTGTGGCTTTCCTCGAAGGGCTTGAGAATTGGATCACAAACGGCAAACGAGAACAGCCCCCAGCCCTTCCAGTCCCGATGGTACAGGCTGTGTGCTTGTTCTGTGCTCCTCTGGTAAGCACACTAACACGCAGCTCGTAGACATGTCTGGATTTGTAAGACAAGGAAGATTGAGTGTTGGCTGACCACCCTTCATCTTCCATAATTGAATTTCTACTTCTGGTGGATACAGCAAAGGGCGGGAAGAAACTGAAAGTCCCGGAACACTTAACTGTGCCCACCTGATGGCAGAGGCTTTATGCATTTTATCACATTAATTCATATGCCACTCTGAGAGATAGTTAGCATTATTACTTCGATTTTATGAACAATTTTCCCAAAATCACAATACTAATAGATTTTGTATAATCTATCCTGCTTCAAAGACTGCACCCCACCCATGACCTTACTTTTTTAAACCAATTCAAAGTATTATCTAAAAATTGTGGGATGGTGACTTTTCTTCTAGGCCCACCTTTAAGATGAAGTCTCCCTTGATTGCGCTCTTGCAGACTACTGTGTGCTACATTAAGTCACAAATAATAAAAATGAAAAAAAATAATCCATTGTCTGGCTTCTTTGCTATTGTAGATTGAATTTAAGATGAGTTCTCACTCTACTTCCGAGATAACTTGAAGTAATTTCCAAGCTGAAGCACCAGGTAAAACTATGACATTTACATCAGAAATAGAACTGCGCCTATCAAAGGGAACTAATCCATTCCCTCTGTCATCACCGAATAGGTATTAGCCAGGCCCTTCTCTAGGAGTCATCACAGGACCAAGATGAGCTCGATAGCACATATAAATAAACTCTAATTCATAAGCAATTAGAGAAAAGCAGAAATACCTTCTATTATGAAGTTTAAGTCTTCTAATAAGTTAGAACCATACATTTCACATGCAAAACAAAAGATTTCATTCAACAACAACAACAAAAAAAAAAATCAAGTAAATTAGTCATATGGATCTTTATAGAAAGGGCACAGAGTAAACCCTGCAGAGAAAATCAAAACTGCCATTTTGAAAAGTACAAGGCACACTGTTCAAATGGGCGATTCTCCTATCGATCTCCCATATACTTAAGCTTTATAGGAATTAAAGTCTTGGTCATCAAACATCATGGATCAATAACTGGCACACAGAAGCATTTCAGAGCCGTCTGACAATACTACACGTTTCCAGTCCCCACACCACGCTGGAAAAAAAAATATCTTTACGCAGGAAATTTGTTTCTCAAAAATGAACTTAATGAAAAAACAGTGTCAATCACATATTTTTTTCAAATGCTGCCATGTGTTTTCAAGTCAGATACAGACTAGGTCTAAACTATTCAACAGACAGTGCTTAGAAATTACCTAATGCCTCAGATGACAGAGGTTCTGACACTTCCGCTCTCCCCTGCATCATGCACTGTAGCCTGATGGGAACTGAGAAGAAATGGGATGTAATGAGCAGTTCTTCACCCAAGTGTGAGGAAATGCTACACTCTAAAAGGAATGCAGGACTAAGACGAGTTCTGTGGCCCTACCTGGAAACATCCGTCTGGCGATTCTTTTCTTCTTAAAATACAGTCATCATACCCAAACCTCCTGCACTTGATATTCTGCACGAATCCGACATTTCTGACAGCCCCTTTTAGCGAGCAAGTGCTCTGGTGATTACCCACAATTCCTCTGGACCACTTCTCTCACTCTTGCCCTGGCTTCTCTCAGTGACACACTGGGGCTTTTAACACACCTGTTCCTGTACCAAAACTAGACATTTAACCCTTTGCACTCTCCTGGGGAAACAATCATTCCCAGTGTTCCCACTGTCACTGAAGTTTCCCTATGAAAACTCGTTCACAGGCCCATCACTCAAACCTGTCACCTGAGCTATCCAGTGGCTTGATAGATTTTCACCATCTTGCCCATCAGTGTCTCAAATACACCTCGACAGAAACAAAGTACTTTTTTCTTGCACTGTGCCTCACCTTATTATACACTGTGGCCAAAAAGTAGCGCCACCAATTTCTTTACTATGTGGATAAATGATTTGATGGCTGCATGCTGTTAGCTTTAACACACAGTCATTTTAACCCTGCTTCAGCTAAGAAACGGTTTGCTTTTTTTTTTCTTTTAATGATGCATAATTCTGAAATTTATTTAAGTCTTTCAGTTAAGTAGAAAATGAGGCAGGTGTATTTGTTTCTCATATTTATATGCCTGCTAGTCAAACAAATAGTGACAGTAAACTGAAAGTTTGAAGTCAAATGAAATGAATGGTTAGAGGAGGGATACAATGTGTCAAAATGGGGAAGGAAGGGGAAAAGGCAAAGATTTGGAATGAGACTAAGAAGGTGTGTACATATTAGATAAAAAAAATAGGAAGGCTTTAAATATATTCATGTTTCTTCTGCTTAAAGAACTGCACAGTTTAGCAAATGTCAACGACAAAAAAATGTTCTAGTGTTGTGGTGGGGGGAAGTGGGTAGGGGGTAGGTGGGTCTTTATTTCAGAAGATATGACCCAGAATGATGCTTCTCCTTTGGAAACATGCCTTCAGTCAGGTCTACACTCCTAACCTTGCTGTCAGCAAGCAACACCAGGCAGAGTCCTGGCATGTAGGCTGCACACCCTGAAGCTAATCTAACTGGGAATTCCCTAACGAAGCTAGCAGGACTTGGGTTGCAGCCCATCCAAGGAAGAAAAAGGATAAGACAGAAGAACTTGTGCCTTCTCAGATTCCTGATGACAGTCACTGGGGAAAAGTGGCTGCCCATCAAGGAAAATGTCATGAGGACCCTGGAAGGCGGTAAGGAGGGCGGAGGCAGACACAACGAGATGACATCGTCTTTTAGTGTATGTCTAAAAACTATGTGGTTATCTAACACACTATTCCGCCAATACCATTGAACCCCAAAATCCTTATTTTGAATTCATTTTCCTCCTGTTGGTGTTTTAAGTAGAAGGCAAAGCTGTTTTCCCAATAATACAGGCTAATGTCATATGGCTTTCATATCAAGTATTTGTTTCCCTTGGTTCCAATTAGTTATTTGGCCAAAGTTATGATTGGAGGTTAGACTTTGAAGCATCACAAATGAGTGTGACATCTAGTGACACTGGGTTGAGAAATGATGGTATACATATCATATATCAAATTCCCATTGTTTCACACTAGGATAAAAATGAATGCTAGTGGTGGTGATGTTAGAATAGGGAAGAGTTTTCTAGAAAGAAATGACAGATAGAGAAGAGCCAGTCTCAGGCAGCCAAGTGGAAAAGTTCATGAAATGTGACCCTATGACTTCTTAGGTAAGTGACCAGAATGGCCATCTGCTAAGACATCTTAGTGGTTAGCATATGCAACGTGGTATTAACAGCAGATTGGGAAAAGCTGGTTTCTGTTGAGCTTGGGGCCACACAGGCTCAAGTCCTCCAGAAGAAAAGTTCCCATGCACAGTAGAGATATCAAGAGGTGCCAAGATGGTGGATCACTCTTCTTATTGCTGGGGCTGATGAACATGGCCTGCTTCCTACAGCTGTCTCTTCTGTATGGTGCTCCTCTTCTGAAGTGGAGAACATTTCCATTAATCACAGTTGCAGGTCAAGGTTGTCCTATCAATAGGCTTAGCCAAGCAACTCAATGTCTCTCAACTTCCAAAGTAGAAACGCCTCTCCCTCACACTCATTTAAGTCAAGGTCTCGTAATTTAGACCAGGTTGGCTTCTGACTCACAATGATCCGCCTCCCAAGTGCTGGGATCAAACATGTCTGCCATTATGCTCAATTCCTCTCCATCTTGTCGTAGACTCTAAGCAAAGCTTTAATGACTGTATCTGATCATTTATCTGTGTGACAACAATTTCTGATTTCTAAATCTTTGTCAGCTCTTGATGCTGAGCCACTGGACAGAACCCCTTTAGTTTGCTTCTGATTGAAAGATACCTGCTGTCAGGAGTCTCTGTGATGTGTCTCTAATATTAAGTTGAAAATCTGTTTACCAGGTGTGTTGGTTTGAATGAGAATGGCCCCCTAGGCTCATCTATTTTAATATTTGTCCCCAGTGGAGCTGTGTGGGAAGAATTAGGAGTGGCCTTGTTGGAGGAGGTATGTCATCGGTGCAAGCTTTAAGATTTCAAAACTCATGTCATTCTCAGTTAGCTCTCTCTGCCTCCTACTTGTGGGTCAAATATAAGCTGTCGACACAGTGCCATGCCTGCCTGCTACCATATTCCCTACTATGATGGCCATAGACTCAAAACCCCTGAAACCATGGGCTCCCAGTAAACTCTTCTATTAGTTGTCTTGATCATATGTCTCTTCATAACAATAGAAAAGTAAAGAAGGCAGAAGTTGGTACCAGGGAATGAGTGGGTTATTGCTGTAATGGGCCTGACAATGATGATTTTTTTTTGTTTTGTTTTTTGTTTTTTCATTTTGTTTTTAATAATATAGAAGACTTTAGGACTCTAAACTAGGAAAATGGCTAAATGTTATGAGTCGGACTTCATGACCCCTCCTGGTAGGAGCTTGGAAGACAGCAGTGCTAAGAGCAATGGAAGCCCAACTTAAGAGTTTTCAGAAGGGAAAAAATATTAGCTACTGGATTAGAGATCATTCTTGTGATATTTTGGCAAAGAATGTGGCTGTTTTCTGCTTTATCCTAAGAATCTGCCTAAAGCAAAATTGAAAAGTTTTGAACTAATTTTATTGGCAGAGGAGATTTCAAGACAACCTAATAATGACTCTGCCATATGGTTATTAGTAGTCACTCTTATGCAGGTCTCCAATGGGTGGGGGGGAAACGGACGAGCAAGGCAGAAACAACAAATGTACAGTTTGAGGAGAAAAGGAGCACCAAGGAATGGAATGTTGGAGCCAGTGCTTGTGCTGGAAGAGATAAGAAGAGGCCTGAGGCAAAATGAAACAAAGGGAGGGGTGCCTTCATCCAAGACCCCACCCCAGCTAAGCTACCAACTTGTAAAAGGAAAAGAGAGAGCTGGCTTTAAAAAGCAGCAACAAGCTGGGCAGTGGTGGTGCACGCCTTTAATCCCAGAACTTGGGAGGCAGAGGCAGGTGGATTTCTGAGTTCGAGGCCAGCCTGGTCTACAGAGTGAGTTCCAGGACAGCCAGGGCTACACAGAGAAACCCTGTCTCGAAAAACAAAACAAAACAAAACAAACAAACAAACAAAAAAGCAGAAACAAATCAAAGCTTAGGCAATTACAATTCAAAGCTGTGGTAAGGCTTCATCCTATGCAAACAGCTGAACTTGGCAGCATCAGCCACGTGGTTTAAAAAGCATGAAGAATACACAAGTAAAGGGGCTGTGGAATCTTCCTCTGGGGTTAAGGAAAGCCCTGGAGGCCAGGGGAGTCCCTTTAAGGAGGCCCAGAGAGGCCACTGCATAAGTGGAAAAGTGAACCCTGGATTATGATGGAGCTCCCCAAAATGTTAGAGGTACCAGAGCCATTGGATACATGCCAAGGACTGCTGCAGATGAAGTGAGACTTGGCCAAATGAGGAAAGTATGCTGTAGTCAGCAAAACTGGAAGGTCAGCCGAGTCTGAGCCCTTTATATCAGATATGGAGCTGTGGGGTTTGAAGTTGGTCCTGCTAGGTTTTGGTCTTGCTTTGGTCCAGCATTTTCTCACTGTGTCTCCATTCCTCATATTTGGAATGTTACCGTATAGTCTGTGTCATTGTATGTTGGAAGTAAATAATTTGGTTTATTTATTTAGTTAGTTAGTTAGACAGTTTACAAGGGTTATAATTAAGAGATTACTTTGAGTCTCAGAAGAAACTTGGACTTTTAAAGTATATAATAATTTATAAAGTATATAAAATTATATAATTATATAATGTTTATAGTATATTATATCATATCATAATATATATAATTACATAATAATTATATAATTTATATAAATTTATATATATAAAGAAATATATAAAATATATGTAAATTATAAAAATATATAAATTATATAATAAAACAAGGAGGGGGCTATTCATATTAAAACCACCACATTCTACTCCCTGGGCCCCATAGGCTTGTAACCATCTTGAATCATAATGCAAAATGCACTCAGTTCAACTTCCAAAGTCTCCATAGTCTTTCATAGTCTCAACACAAAAGCCAGGCTATTCCCAGTTCGCTTTCTTTGCCTTATGCTTGTGGGTCAGATGTAAGCGCTCAGCTACTGCTTCAATGCCATGTCTGCCTACTACTGTGTTCCCTACGTAGATGCTCATAGAGTCTAGCCTTCTGGAACCTAAACGCCGAATCAAATACCTTTTTAAAAATGAGTTGCTTTGGTCATGGTGTTATGTCACAACAATAGAACAGTAACTAAGATATCAGAATAATTTTGCCATTCACATCCCTCAACAGGATCATAGTCCTTTTCACTGCAGTCAGCACTGAAGACTTTCTTAAATCCCTGAATAATATCAAGCTCGTTGAGGCTGAAGAGATGGCTCAGTGGTTAAGGGAACTGCTCTTATAAGGAACCTAGGTTCCATTCCCAGCACTCACATGGTGGTTTGTAACCGTAACTCAGCTCCAGGGGATTCAATGTCCTCTTTGGAACCCTGTAAGTGCCACACAATAGGCACACATGTAATGTACATACAAACATATAAGCATACATATATGGAGCAAAATAGTCACATACATAAAGTGAAATAAATTTCAAAAACCTTCAAGTTCAAGTTGTCTTGGAAATATCTTTTACCAGCTTCTTAGCTGGAATTACCTTGTCAAAAATCCATTCACATAAACAATAACTCCCAAAGTTTAAAACTATGTATTACGTATTTGTGGTTTTTTGAATAAGAATGGTCTCCACAGAGTAGAACTCTGATAGGATTGGAATGAGGAGGTTGTAGCCTTTTTGGAGGAACTGTGTTACTTGGCATCGGCTTTGGGATTTCAAAAGCCCAAGCCAGGCCCATTGTCCCTCTCCCTCTCTGCCTGTGGGTCAGGATAAAGGTCTCATGTCATCACATTACCCGCCCCAATGGACTAAAATGCCACAATGATAAAGGACAGTAAACCTCTGAAAATATAAGCAAGGCCCCCGAGTTAAATGTTTTCTTTTATAAGAGTTGCCTTGGTCATGGTGTCTACACAATACCTATGCTCCAAGTCTGCTTGAAACTTTACTTTCTTCAAATTAATGCAACCTAGAAAAAAACATGTCCACGAGCTGTACATAAGCCACTCTTACACAAACAAGTACACTCTTGTTAAAGATACTGTGTCATCATCCCATGCAGCGATGCCTGCCCATAGTCTCCTAGATTATCCAGGTAGAACACACACCGACTGCATTCCCCAACTGCAGCAATGCTCCCTGTGCATTGTGTGCTTCTGGAAAGGTCTCATTGTCCCAGATGATGTCAATACTGTTCTTGACATTTGGGGACAGAGTGTGGGTTTACCCCAGCACTGGCATATTGCAAGAGAGAGGAACAAACCACAGAGGACTAGCTGGGGTGAAGGGTGACTGTGTGTTTCACCTTGCTGGCTCACCTTCCCACACAGGCTCTGCCTGTGAACCTCTTTGAAAATCTAATAAAAGCATATGTCCTTGTGGTGGGTACCGGCCTTACAGATCTCCCAGCTGTGTGCTTGGAAACAGAGCTGCTATGTTTGCACCAAGCTGTCCTGCTAATAGCCTGCTTCCAATAACTGCACGAATAAGCAGAGGCACCCCTAAGGGATCAGGGGTTGATTGTGGGTATTTTAGCTGAAGGCTGTAGTTTGAATGTCTCCTCCTGAACCCATGGTGAAATTTAATCATCAGTATATTAATATTAAAAGAGAAAAGATCTTGAGGCTGGAGAGATGACTCTGTGGTGAAGAGTACTCATTTCTCTTCCAGAGGACCCAGGTTCAGTTCCTAGCACTCACATGGTTGTCCACAACCATCTGTAACCCCAATCCCTAGGGGATCTGACACCCTCTGTGGCCTCCTCAGACAAGTATATGTGCATACACACACATAAATTTTTAAAAATTAATTTTAAAAAGAGAGCAATAAAGAATCTTCAGGAGCCGGAATCTAAATCTTAGGCTAGAACAAAGAAGTAGGCTTCAGGCATGAAAATGACTTTAGGCTAGGACAGGGAAGTAGGCTCAGATATTTTGGTCATCCTGATAAGCCCTTAGAAACAGTGATTACAGGAGTGATCAGGGGACTGTTTATTGTGTTCTTTGACTATCTAGGTTTATTGTCTTGCTTGTTCCTGGACTATTTGCATCTATTGTATTGCTAGTTCCTCAACCTAGAACTGAACTTAATACTTGCATGTAATTTAAACAGTATAAAGGCAAAAAAGGAGGAGGAGGGATGGGATTGGTGATTAATTGGGAGGGGGGGTTGGGAAAGGGGATAACATCTGAAATGTAAATATATAAAATATGGAATAAAAAGAAAAATGAAGATGTTAAAAATAAAAAAAGAATCTTCAGGAAGTAAGGACTGATGGACTGATGCCTTCATTGCAGTGTTCGCAGAGATGGGACCCCGATATAAAAGATTAGTTTGACGGAAGTTTCCTCTTTACCTTGCAAATATTTCTTGCCCTTCTGACACACTGTGTCACAGCACAAATACCTTGGCCTACTGATATCAAGTTCTTGGACTTTGCAAGTCTTCAGAACCAGACCAAATAAAACTTTACTGCTTATAAATTACCTAGTCTGTGGTGTTCTATCATTGAAGCAAAAGAGGTACTAAGACACCAGAAGGTTCCACTGTGGCTTTAGTGAACTTCTCTTACATGGACAGCATTCTAAGAAGCACCCACCAGAAGTGTCCACCTTCCTCCTGCTTTTATTTCTTCTCTTCCGTCCTTTTTTCTTTCCTCCCCTCTCTATGAGGATTCTTTCAGCTATCTTCTCATTATCTCAGACAGTTCCTGTAAGAAACTTCTTGAATTTTTATACTGTCTTGATGTCTTCTTATTGATGTAGGTTACTATGGTTTGAATATGAAAGGCTCCCCAACAAATGTGGGGTTTTGTACGTTTTAATCTCAGTTGGTGTTGTTATGTTAAGAGGTCACAAGCCTTAAGGGTCAGATCCTATCTAGAACAAGTAGATCACTGGAGGTAGGTGCCAAGGACCAGCCTTAGTTTAGAGAGAGGTCCTGAGGAAGGGATATTTGAGAACAGCAATAGTATAACTTGAAGTCAAATAGAGGGGCCAAGCTAATGGCCTATGTTCTGCTCAAGACAGCTTTCCAGACAGAATTCTCTTGAGACTGCTCTCTTTTGCAATTCCAAAACCTCTCTGGGTAGCGCATCTCTTACATATCAAAATCCCAGTCTTTATTTACATTTCAATTTATTACTCCAGGTTCCCTTTTGATTATCCCATGAATCAGCATTCCCATGACCCCAGCTCCCTGTTTCTTAGAAAAAGACAGGAAGCACATTTTTTTTAGCATTACAAATAGATTCTTTATAAGCATAGACAATAAGCTAGCTGGGTGGGATCTTGCTCTAAGGTAGCCATTGCCACCACACCTGGGCCTAACCTCACTCTGTCCCAGACTGACCTTGAACTCGGGAATCTGCCTGTCTGTGTATCTTTCTGACAAGCTGGCTCACAGTGCCACCCTGACAAGCTCACTCAACAGAACCACCTCTGTTCTTTTAGGTTTGCAAAGGTCCTTATACAATTCATATTGCATCGTTATACTTCACATAGTTGAGAAATTATATATTCTAGACCTCGTGTTTTCAGAGTTCTTTCTCAGAGCCATAAGGGCTATCCTGAGGGTCTCTCTCAGCACTTATCATTTTGCTGAGACATTAGCCACACCCTTACCTTCAGGACTCGTGTTGTCTCTTATTATCATGGAGTTATTAACCTTGGCAGAGAGGACATTCCCTGATAACCTTGGCAGGGAATTTCCTGAAGGAGAAACATGAAGTAAAATATATATTGCTTTTTATGCAAACAAGCCTCACACCCAGCAGCCACGAACACTTGTGGAGGCTCATGGCCTGCTGGCTCTGTTCCAGGGCTGGAAAACCATATCACACTGTCCCTTCCACGTGGCTAAGCAGGACTCAACAGGTAGACCCTTGGGATAGTGTCCTTGATCACTTCTTGCCAGCCTGCTATGTTAGAAATAGCTATCTTACTGCTTGTACTGCTATGCTGTTCTGCTTAAGTACCTAAATCCAACAACCATGGACTGACTTCTCTGAGGCTGTGAGCCCAAAGAAATCTTTACTTCTTTGTTTCAGTCGGGCGTTTTGGTCACTGTGATGTAAAAATGTCTAATACATTTGTTGGATCTGATCCTCAGTTAAACTCACACTAGTAGTTCCCAACATTGGACAAACTGTCCTCGAGACTTATGGAATTCATAGTCCAATCATGGGCCTTGCAGCGATTTCTGGCATCATGGTAAGAACTCTGCCCTGCAACATGCCCTTTCTTGCCCATCGCCACCAACATCTTTCTTCTGTCTGGGCTTTCCCTCATCTTTCACTTGGGACTTAACGGTCTCCTCATTTCCATTCTAGTCCTTATGTAGCTTCCAGAAATATTTTTCTGAAGAGAAAACAAAAACCTTACATGCATCACTGTCCTATTCACAGCACACCATCTATCTGTCAACGTGTAAAGGTGAGTCTGTCACTCAAGGGTGCCTCAGCTATGCACAATCCTTTTTCTTCTCAACCCCATTCTGTTCCCCAGGCCTAGGGGCTATCTTCTGCCTGCTGCTCCTCTGTCTTAACAAGATCAATTCTACTCGATAAAGTCACTTCCTTCTGGTGGCAGAGTGTTTGCCTGACATGTGCAAGACCCCTAGCTCTCTTCTTGTTGTTGTTTTGTTTTGTTTTGTTTTGTTTTGTTTTGTTTTGTTTAAATGGGCATAGCCCAGAGTGGATTGTCAGCATTAGAAACCACAAGTAAATCTTACCATTAACTAGACTCATGAGTATGATTGCAAAAATGAAAACCAAAATGAGTGTTTGCTAGTCTATGAAAAGGGCTTCTTGGAGTTAGCACCAGGCTACTTGGAACACCTTTGGTCAGTATTTTTCTAGGTGTAAGAAAATCCAAAAGGAATTGTAATTTACAACCTAAAGAATATTAATGGTTATAGAAATAAAATAATTGAATTAGTAGAATATTTACTAACATCATTTATTAATTTATTTGTTAATCTAATTGGGTGTCTCTCCATGTTCTCTGATGCAGGCCTCTGCCCAAGTCATGTATCTGGTCAGTGAAAGCAAATTATTAATCAGTTGTATGAAACTCCCCTTTCTCTGATTGATCTTAATAAAAACAGCACAATCCCATTTGCTAGGTCCTAAAATGAACTAACCTTGCTTTTCTTGATTATTTTCTTTACATGTTATATGTTTATATATTCCATCTTATTAGAGTACAGTCTCCTGGTCCAGAGGTCCAGCTCATGAATTAAGGTGACCTTGCATGTCTATTCTTGACATGTAATGGCATACATACAAGAGCTGGGCTTCCTTTCAGCTCTTACCAAACTGCAAACTGTAGCTTCCTTGCTATCCTCCATCTGCTGCTTGTCCCACCATAGAGTTAGCATACTAACAATCTTCCTATACTTTAATTAAAAAGACATCCTACTCAACTATGCCATTGTATACCTAATGCCCCCACATCTGCTTCTCCAGCGTTGCCCCATACTTCAAGAATCAAATACGCCTTGAGTTTCTCCATATGGCCACTTCTAAACACTTCATCCCATCTGAGTGTCCTTATTCTATAGAACTCCCATTTATAGTAGGTTTCATGCATTTGTCTCTTTGCCTATGCTGTCGGAATGTCCATTTAACCTTGTATTCAGTGAATATTGAGTCTCCTCAGCACTTTGAAAGCAAGGGTTTTGCATTAAACATTAACAGTTGAGATAAGCATTATATACTTGCTACTGTCCCCAGTGACCCCCTCGACAGGACCATCTGTCATCGTAATCTTGCTCCTGTTAGAAGAGTCTTCGTAGGGTTCTCACTCACTGTGGGCCTTTCTGCAATAGTCCAGCAGTAAATTCTATTGGTTCTTAAACCCCTGCCTTCTATTTGACACCCGTACCACTCATATTCTCTGATACTCCTTGACATATTGGCAGCTCTATGGACGTTTATAGCCATACATCACCACGGTGCTTCTTGCCTATTGACAATGAAGTTACTAGGTCCTCCAATCAGGCAAGTTATCCAGATATCCCCTGTCACCTTTGTTTCCTCTCTCAGTCTCATGTATCTTAGACTGACTTCAAACTTGCAAGATAATTAAGGAGGATGGCCCGGAACTTTTGGTCATCCTGCCTCTACCTACCTCTCAAGTGCTGGGATTACAGGCAAATGGCACCAATTTTTATACAATACGGAGCATTGAGTACAAAGTTTACTATCATCTCGTGAAACACTCTGACAACTGAGCTACATCTCCAGCCCTCAGATTCATTGTTCTTCAGGAGTGTTATCTGTGGAAAGACTTCTGAATTCTGACTCCCGGCACCCAAGGCGCATCTGCGTATTATAACATCAAGAATATTCTGAGATCAGGGTCATGGAGTTCGGATCAAGGATTCCCTGGTTACAGGTACAGACCATAAGACACAAACAGAATCATGGTGTGTTCAAGAACTGGATGATCTGCCATTGTCTTAATTTGTGTTTTATTTCTGTGAAGAAACACTAGGACCACAGCAACTCTTATAAAGGCTAACATTTGATTGAAGCTGCCTTACAGTTTCAGAGGTTGGGCCCATTATCATCATGGCAAAAGACATGAAGGCATGTGAGCAGACATGGTGCTGGAGCAAGAGCTGAGAGACTTCTACATCTTGATCCAAAGGCAAGCAGCAGGGTACTCATCTGCAGGTAGCCAGGGGGAGGCTCTCTTCTGCACTGGGTGGAGCTTGGGCATCAGGAGATCTCAAAGCCTGCCTTCACAGTGACACATTTCCTCCAACAAGGCCACACTTATTCCAACAAGGCCATACCTTCAAATAGTGCCACTTTTTATGGTCAAAGCATATTCAAACCATCACAGCCATACAGGATCAGCCCTGATTGTCACATATTCATCCCCTGACAGGACCTGAAAACTGCATTATGGAGTATAGAAACCCAATATCACTCACCTTCTGCTTCTGTTGGCTCTAGAAGCCATACCTGAGATCATGAGTGTGGATATGGTTTGTCCCCCAGAGACTCATATACAGGAAGCTTGATCCTCATGTGCTTGTGATACGATGATAAGACTTCAGATTTTTTAAGAGGTGGGGCTTAGTGAAGGTAAATTAGGTAATCGGAGTTTCCATCCTCCTAAAGGAATTAGTATTATCTCCAAGAAGTGGATCATGCCTGGTAGGAATGGATTAGTATTTGTGTGAGAGCAAGTTGCTACCAAAAAGAGTAAGTCTGGCATCTCCCAGGTTCATGTTTTCTTGATCACACTCATGTTCCTTCTGTATGCTCTTGAGCTAGTCCTTTTCTGCTTGTCCATCCTGTTGTGACCACAGAAAAAGGCTCTTTATAGGCCAACAGTGCCATGCTGATTGCACCTTGTAGCTACCATAATCATAAAATAATCTTCTTTTCTTTATATACTATTCAATATCACCTTTTCTGTTATAACAACACAAAACTGACTAATACAATGAACAAACAGAAGATAAATGAACTCAAAAGATGGAGGCAGAAATGCAAGTGAGAGTTGTGTAAATCCCATTGGGAATGAAGAGACATATGTGGGAGCTTGGCCACTATGGTCTCACATATGTCAGAGAATACTGTCAATCAAGCCAGTTCTCCAAACAGTCTCTCGAGAACCCAGCTGTCATTGAATCAATAGGAAGGAAATAGCTTTTGGTGTAGGTGCTGTGATAGGCCAGTTTCCCAGAATGCATCTCTTCTCTCTTCTAAGAGCAACTGAAACTCAAAGAAGATGAAGCTTCCAATAGAATAGTCCATGAAGATACTCTTGCCTTTTGAAGGGTTCTCTGCTTGTCAGCCCTTACAAACTCTAGCTGGCAAGGTTTGGCCGCTGCTATGACTTTGTCTGGGGACTTGCTAACTGCTTTTTCTCTCCACTAGTCAGATGAGCCTTGAGGAGAATTTGACATTCACCAAACACAAAATCTTAGGATAAGAAAAATGAATAGATGGTAGGATTGCCTGGGACACCCCTCAGATGGTACCCTGATAACCCTGACCATCCTGGACAACAGAATTCATGGTTTTGAGAGTTTGCTACTCCGCTTAAAAAAAATTGACAAGGTGTTAAAATTTTTCCTGGAGTCTCATAGCTTGTAAGAAACAAAGTTGATGCTTGCCTTGGATGTCAGGTATATGACTTATACAATATGACCCCCATAAAGGCCAATAACTTTTTTATTATTTTAAGTCAATTTTAATAAAAACCTTCTAGACAGAGCATCCATTTACACTTATCTTGAAATAAAGAACAGGAAAATGTATTGACACTCCATCCTTCCTATTCCTTAGTTACTGAACAAAAACAGTGGCTTTCCTCCAGCACTGGCTGTCACACTTTTATCCCAATTTAATTCACTCAGCTTTACAACTGAACTCCTGTCCTCCAGGCCTTCACAGGGAATGATGGCAAAGAGTGGACAGAGAAACTGCAGTCTGCCTGTACTGTTTCTTTTGTTATAGCAGTTGGTATTTGTTTGAGACACAATTTCCCTATGTAGCCCAGGCAGGCCTTGAACTAGTGATTCATCTGCCTTGGCCTCCTGAGGGCTGGGATCCCACATACACACTGCTATGCTACCCTGAGTTCTTTTCACTGACTTGTCCCTCCAATCCCCAGAAACATGCACAAATGCATAAAATTGGGCTTGTAGATTGCCACAGAATCTCTGGTTTTCAGACATTACCCACAGTGCCTCTGACTTCTGGAACAAGCATGTTCTTACACAAAAACATGACCGTGGCTCCTGAGACTCCTCCATTCTTGCAGGCAATCCTCCTCAATGTAGTTCTAGTGCCAGTGCCTTCATCTCAGTTATGTGTGCAAAGCAAACTGAGCTTCTGTGCTCTATAAGAAACCAGATATTTTGTTCTCTCTCTCTCTCTCTCTTTCTCTCTCTCTCTCTCAATTTTCTTTTCTTCAGTCTGCTTTAAGTACAAACCTGGTTTTCTTCAAACAGCAACATCAACTTCCTGCTAAAATATTATTTGATTGTGAGCTTACAAATACATTCTGTGATCAAATTTAAAATGTGCCATGTCGTGTATGCCCTGGAAAATAATATTTAGCCAGATCTTGATTCAGAATTGTTATTGTGAATGCACAACATTTGAGTCTTATAAAACAATACAGTTCCTAGTCTAGAATTCGTATGATAACTCCAGGCTTATCATTTCCTGGCTCCAAACGTGTCCCCAGCTATCTGGAGCCACTCTCTTTATTTGCTTCTTTTAGCTCATGCTTGCCCTCCAAAGAGCAGGAGAACTTAACCCCAGTGCTTGTAGAGAGGCCTGGTCAAGAAGAGTCAGGAAGTCTGCTAGAGAAGCTAAGAGCTTTTCTGTGGCAGTGGCCCTTGAGTGGAGTCATTACCACTTAACTTCGGTGTCAGTTGCGGAATAGAAGATAGAAAGGCGGTAAATGGGAAGCTACACTCTTTTGTAAGCCCACATCTCCAGGGACAAAGGGAGCCTTGTTTTACTGACAATAGCCATGACTACTAAAAGCCACTGTCTCCTTAAGACCTTTCTTTTGAAGAACACTCACATTTCTGGTGATCTACGATACCTCAGCAAAGTGAAGAAAAAAAAAAAAACAAAAAAACCATGTCTGAAAAGGACAAGAACATAACCTATAGCCATAACCACTTACCCTGAAGTGAGACTTCTGCCAGCAGACTGGTAACAGCTTGTAAAACCTAGAATCTCTGGACTTCCTAATTCAGCACTGTAGTCTGTGTAGGTAATGTCAGAGCTAAGAAATGCCCCTTACGGAGGGACATGGAGGCAGATGTTCACATGTCTCCACCAGTCAAAGATAGTTGATATAGCTAGGCTGAGTAGTGGGTTACACTACTGACTGAGCATTACCAAACGTATAAAGCCTTTGATTAACATTTTAAAAAAAATGTATAAAAGCAAAAAGGAAAAGGGGGCATGGGATAGGGGTTTTCTCTAGGGAAGGGAAATGGGGAAAGGGGATGACATCTGAAATGTAAATAAAATATCAAAAAAAAATGCCCCCTACACTTCTCTTTGCTTGGCTTATTTTTTCTGCTTAGTGTGCATCACTGACCCTACCCTCAAATGCTGGGCATTCCTACTAGAGGCCAGATTTTCACTTAGGGTTCCATAGTGAATTCTGTGGCTTAAGTGTCTAAAATACCATAAATAAAGTTAAATATCCTTGCAGCCAACGATTTGTGGTCCAAATTCCTCCAAATTGTATTCTGTCATGAGATACTCTCCTGATGCACAGACCCCTCAGTTAATTAAATACGAGACCAAACTAAAATCATTTTTGGCACGTTGTTCAAAATGCAATTGATTGGTGTCCAATTATCTCATTAAATCAGGTATATTTATTTAGAAACTGAAGTCTATCTTTCAGTTAATGCACACAGGCAATATCAAATTGCTTGGATCAAAACTGTGCTCTTGATGAGAGCATTATCCATGCTTTATATGGTCATAGAGAGAAACAAGTAACAACTGTTCTCCTAGTTTACAGGCCCACCGCTTCCTCTCATGCTCTATGGTGTAAAAGTGGCAAGGCTCAATCAAGCTCTTCTTCAAGTACCAGACAAGCCTCAGAACTATTTCCTAAGGATGACCCCAGCTTCCTGCACCCTGGTCTCGTATGTGGTCAAGTGACTATCATTCCAAGTCAGAGGCTACTCTTACTAAATAGAATTTAATTGCCACCAATTTGCCCCTGCCCCCCACACACACACACAAAGAACAAAGTTCCATGTCAACTGACATATTGTCTCTTAAATATAAGCCTCCCTCTGAAACCATTAACACCAAACTGTCAACTGGCCAATTCCTGTCAAAATCTCAGATCAAAAAAAAAAGACAACAAAAAACAAAACAAAACAAAAAAACCCTCAAAAGTGATGGACAGTTACTTATTTAACAGGTGTTCCAGTGATGCCTAAAGCCCTATAAAGCCCCATCATTCGCTCAGACTCAATGTGAGACTCATGAAGCTGGACCAGGCAATGTTTGCCTTCTCGACATTCTACCGCATGGTGATGAACCCTTCACTTTGATCAAGAGACAGTAGAAGAAAAGCCCTGGAGAGCAGATGGCACAGTTAGTTCAGGAATATGGCTTGAAGGCATTGCTCTCTTGGTCTCTCAATGTCTCCCTGGCGATCCCACTGTACCTTGGAATCCATGCAAACACAATCTACAGCCATCCAGAGAGACATAAGCCGTGTCAAAATCATGGTGTCACTTACTCTGGGGCTGCAATAATGGGCAAGTTCCTCCAGTCCAGGTAGCAATATGATGATGCCTGGCGGAGCTCCTGAACTCCGGACTTTATGGATCTATTAAAAAGACCAGGGGGAGCGATATACTTTATACTATGCAGTAAACACAAACCTCACTTAGGTATGATGACTTGGAACTCTGGACAACGGAGTTGTGGTGTCCCTTACCAGACCCAAATCAAAGGCCATTGGGGGCTCTCAGACAGGTTGTTTTCTTTCCCTCCTGCCTTGTTCCATTCCTGCTAACAAGTGTCTTCCATGTTATTCTTACCCCACTCATGACTGACTTGAAACATTTTGGGAAAGAGTCTACTGTGAAGAGTCTACTTACGCCCTTGCTCAAGTTTACATCAGCGGCAGCCTTCAGCCTTGCTGCATCCCTATATGCTAAAACCATCCGAAGCAGGAGAATGATGGATAGGCTGCCTCTCTTTTTCTCAGTGGCTGCCACTAAGGCTGGTTCTGTTTATCCAACTCAGGGTTCAATCCCACCTTGTTTGCATTGAAAAGCAACAAGTTGGACAGCATCCCTGGCTCCCTCAGCAGTGAGCAGCTCCCTAGGCCCCCGCGGAACAGCTCTCCTCAGGGCTTTGGCTCACCCCCACCGCCACCCCCCACCAACCACCACCACACCACCTTGTCTCAGACCACTCTGTGATCTCAGGCAAGGGAGATAACTTCACCGAATCCTGACTTTTCCATCTATAAACAACTCTAACTGTGAAAGAATTGCAAAGTTCTGTTTCTAGGAAAAGGAGAGGGCAGGACAGGGAGGAGACAGCAAGACAGATCTGTATTCCTTCAGTAAGAATAAAAAACCACACCTCTGGTTTTTCTTTTTTTTTTCTCTCTCTCTCTTTTGCCCCTCGGCACACTTGGAGATACATTCAATATTCACTTTGAATAGGAAAGCAGATGCAATCTTCTTGCCCATAATTTTGTTTCTCTTGCATCTCTTGTGCTCACCTTCCCTTATTTTTAGATCCTCATTTTCACATTGTATTTATAGGTCATTATTTGGTGTGGATTTTTTTTTATATTTTTAAATGTGGGTTTTTGAGCTCTGCCTGAGGTTTGAAGAATGTCTCAAATCTTTTGTGGAATGAGATGTGGTATGTATAAATGTGTCTATATGCTGTTCGGAGCATTTTTATGATACAATATAATCTTATAAAGTTATCTTGTCTTTCTTAATACTTCCAATGACCCTATGAGACAGACATTATGAACTCCATTGCTAAGATAAGGCAGTCTCGGCCTCAGGAACAACCTTCCCCCATGATTAGAATTTGATGTGCCTCCCCTCTCTTGAATCCCAATCCAGAGCGTTTTCTTCTGTTACTGACTTGCCTCTCTGCAGTCATTAGCCATGCAGGTTTGCTACTGCCCTGACAAATAACACCAGTGACACGTGCGTGTCTGTACCATTCACCTGCTACATGGCAGGCATTCTATATGCATTATCTTATTTAGTGTTTCCAAGTGACGTGGTAACCACATTACCCTTTTGTAAGCCATCAGCTCTATAGAGGCAAGTCCCCCACAGTCACGCCAGTAAGAGGAGACACAAGATTTGAACCCAGATTAGTGCAACTCGGAAGTTTTTGCTCTTAGCTGGGGCCCTGCAAGGGCATCAGTTCTGCACCAAGTGACACTTCCTGAGGGTAGTGTTCAAAAAAACTTTCGGTTTGTGTGATGCCACTGTGTGGCCTCGATTGAAGCAAGCAGTAGCAGCAGGCTGTCCCAACTCCTCTGACCTTTTCCCAGAAGGAAGGCTACACCAAGTGGCCAGCAGGATATCACTTTAGCCACTAACCTGCTGTGGTTCATTAAAGCCTTAGGCCTTTCTGATCCCCTTCAGATCTGTGCAAAAGGGTCACAATCCCAGGCTTTGGTCCCAATTCATGTTTCCCTTTATGTTCAACCTGAGTTCTGTGATTTTCTTAGCATTCTCTTTTCTGCCTGTTTTAAGATTTTTGACATGAGTGTGAGAATAACAAGACTCGCAGAGGAGTACTGGCCGTTTGAAAGCACCTGAAGACTTTTTGGGGGGAAGTCTAATTATTACCTTGAAGTCCATTCTTTTTATCTTTGAGATTTATTTGGCTTTTAGACCCTTTTACCTTAAGATACGCTTTCACGTTACAACAAACAAGGCTGACGACTTCTGAAAATATTCAAACATGGACTCAGATTTCTTTTTCATCTTAGTATGTGCACCGATTCTTTTCATGTTAACAGGACTGCAGGACTGCTACTTTCTGGGTTGGCTGTCTATTTTGTCGGTCAGGACTCAGAGCCTCCTTACTGCTCTCTCCCCAGCTCCTGAGAGCCCTGCTATCTGTCCCGGTGACTGACCTCAGACAGCAAACTAGGACTTCTCCTACCTTTGGTTTTGCTTAGCTTCTTTTTATTCATAAAAAATGGAAACATTCTATCTCTAGAGTCGTTCTGAAGATTAAATGAGGCAATGTGTTTAAAGTGCTTGGAAAACCATATGCTGTCATGAAAACATAGGATCATGCCTCTGGCCGGTGCCAACTTCAGATAAAGGGCACGTGGTTAAGGAACCTGCTGTGTAAATTACAGAGGCACGTGGGTGTGCAGCCTAATTATCTGGAAGAAAGGCAGAGAATTCTGTAACACCGTCATGTTGTCTGCCCACGAGGGATCACACACTGACTCCTAAAGCGGGATTTGATGACTGCATTTTTATCCACTCCCATAGTATGTCTGCAGACATGGGAAGGGACCACGTGCCACTTTAAATGCAGCTGGCTTTCTGGTGGCATTTCCCACTCTTAAAGCAGAGGTCAGGAAGTTATAGCCATGGATCAAATCTAGCTTTGCCATCTGGTTGCCTCCCAAGCCAAGATTTTTTCTTTTAACCTCTTAAAAGAGGTGAAAAGGAATCAAAATAATATATATAATATATGTGAAAATTACGTAGACTTTTAATGCCATTGTCTATGGAATGTTTATCATTAAAACTTGTATATATTTGTCATTTCTCTTAATACTGACATATTGTTCTTAAGCCTTGCCTATTGGACTACAAAAGTCAAAACATGTCCTACCTGGGCCTTTAAAGCCAGCTGAGTCCCGACTTAAAGTATTCATTCTGCTCCTGCACGTAAGGCTTTCTAAATCCTCAATGTGGGGCGGCCATGCTGCCTAAAGGACTTAGTTTGTGCTGAGACCTTAACAGAGAGATGATTATCTAAACAAAGAAGGATTCCACTTGGAGACCTGATAGAGCAGAGAGGTCCTTTAAGGGCTCCAATCAGGATGGAAATGACCAAAAGTAATAGAGGTGAGAAATACAAAGTGTTAGGGTGAAAGAATACAGTTTCTCTTGGCACTGAGACCCAGACATCGCTAGACCTGTGCTGTCCTCATAGCTCTCCTGGTGGTCACGCTGGTTATTGATCACAACATGTGTCTTTATCCTTGCTGCATGTCTAAGTGAGCACTCAGTGTTTTACCAATGCAATCTCAGGAGAGACAGGAGGGATATAGCGCTGGGTGGGGGCAGAGGGGCTTGCATTCTATGACCCTTGATCACCAGTTAGGCTTTCCTCCACCCCACCCCCCACCCCACCCCCATCCTCCCTCCCTCCCTCCCTCCCAGTTTTCCCAGCTCTAAGAACCAGCAGGCTCTGAAGCCTCTGGCTCCCACACCTTTGCTCCAGGCTTTCTTCTCTCTCCTTTGCATGACTTTGCTTTGCCTGGGCCAAATTCTCACACACACACACACACACACACACACACACACACACACACACACAACTACTTAACTCTGCCTTGCAATTTGCCTCCTAGGAGAGAGGGGTTATAAATAATATATGAGGTTTCCCGGACCCTGAAAACATTGGGGAGTGAACTGGTACTTTGAAAGCCTTTGTTAGTGGTTTGGGGGTATTGGCAAGTCCTTCTGTCTGTTGATGGATTTCTTACCTATAAGATAGAAAGCAAGGCTGAGAAAAATAGAGAGATTCCTCTGAGAAATCAAAGTCAAAGAATAATTTCCTTGGCAACTGCCAGGACCCAGTATAAGGAGTTGACCAGGGGAGTAAGTGACTGTACCAGCCCAGAAAACCAAACCAAAGCAAAGCCCAGAAATGTCAGAGTTGCGGATGTTTACATATCAAGGTTGTCCAGTCATTGTCAGGGCTTTACCTAGTCTGCACTTTACACTTGCTACTTGTTAGATAATATTTGGATATCAATTGAGCTTCTGAATTTGGTCAAGATCAGTGAGGACCCAATAGAGCTGAAGAACTGGAAGGGTATACAGGTCACCAACCTCTCTGCCGGTAACGGCCAGGATGAATTCATGGAGCAAGCTTTTAATTAAGACACATTCTCATGGAACCTAGGAGAACCAGAAGAAAGAAGAGGAAGCAGTCATCAGCCACAGGAAGAAAACACCAAGGACAGAACACCACTGATGGCTTTCTAACTTAGCATGAGCCCTTTCTGGGGAGTGTTCGATTTTAAGAACTTTAAAGTTTAAGTGCTTTAAGCAGAGCTGACTTTTTCGTGGATAAAATAACACTGATTAGGACAGCGACACAGAGAGGCCTCCGGGGTCGGATCTCAAGTCCCCTTTGGACTTTGTCTGCAGGCAGCTAAGCACTCAGGAGAAAATCCCCTCTCGTTCTGTGGCTTGTTAGCTGCATCATTTGTGAGGCAATTGTTACTAGACAAATACAACAGACCGCCACACTCACACTCCTCTTATTTAAGACTCTGGAAGTTTCCAGCTGATCTTTTTCTATGGCTGATTTTTCCACACCCCCAAGTCACCGGCATTAAATTAAAATAATAAAATAAACAGAAGCAGGAGAAAGGGGAGAGAGTCCCTTGTGTTACTCAGCAAGCGTTAGGTGATTTGTAAGTTTCTAAAAATCCTTCCAGCCCTGCTTATTTTGACAAAACTACTTAACACTTCAAGCAATGAACTACAGGGCACAAAAGTATAATCTGCAGAGAAAACCTTAATCCTCTGTAGTAACCCATTTGAATCTCCTCAAACACATTTCCGTGTGGAGGCCTGGAGAATTACGGCAATTGTTTGATCTAAGAAGAAAGGCAATTAGGGCTCTCTCTTGATCTTTCTGGCTGAATTCTAGTCAGGGGCAGCCACTGTTCTCTGCAGCTGCAGGAGCGCCCTGTTACTGTAATAACTGAGGTGAGCACTAGACTTACCTCCATTACGTCTGACTGCGTGTTCATTATGAGTTGTTTTATCAGAGAGTTTCAAATCACGATGGGCTAATATGCAGCATGCAAATGATTAGCTACTGGATTTAAAAAAAAAAAAAAAGTCCATTTAAAACTTTCTCCCAATATAAACTAAAAGGACTCGGTGATGGGACAGCTGGCTTCACTTACCATTGGGTTATTGGCAGAAATGGGAGGAAAGGGAGAGGGTGGTTCTCTTCAAAGGGATGTCTCTGGGCCCCAGATTTGGGAGTCAGCAGTAAGAATTTAGCTGGGGTGGCCACAAGAGAAAACTCTCTGGGGTTTGATTTAGAATTAAACTCAGAACAGCTCCCAAAGCACCCAGCAGCAGCAGTTTGGTGACAATTTAGTTGGAAATGAAAACAAGATGTGTTATAAAAGACGAAATAAAATTAGATAAAGGTCACTGGTCTGTAGTGGAGAGGGAGGAGGTTGGAGACAATGAGGAAAGCCTGTCCCGAGCCACCAGTTAGTGCTGTCACCAAAGACTAAGCCTTCTTGACTGGTTTCTGAGGTTGTTATTGTCTTAACACACTCCCTAGCTTCTGCTGTGGAGAGGTAGACAAGCCCAGGGAGACAACAGGCACCCTGCTTCTAGCTGGGCTCCTGGGGTCCAGTCTGAGTGTCCAATTCATGCTGAATTCGAGTACAGGAGATCCAGAGAGGGCAGCCGTGGTGCAGTGGATTCCAATGGGTCAGTCTGTTTACCTCAGACGCCAGATCGTCAGGAAGATGGTGTAAGGGAAACTACATTACTGATGAGGTAGCTGAGGCTTATGCAAAGAGGAGCTCAGGTATGTTTTATTTGCTGAACAGTGATGGAAAATCCACAAGTAACGTGGGGTGGGGAGAGTAGTGCAAGAAGCCAGTGCTTCCAAGGTAGATTAATGATGATCGTTCTCACCCAGAGATGTGGACTAGTGTAGTGAGGGAAGGTAGTGGGTAAACCAAGAGATACTGAAAATAGAGATTTGGGCCCATCCTGGCAATCCCGGAACCTGGCAGAGGCAGGTGGATCTCTTAAGTTCCAGGCCATTCAGTGAGACCTTGAGGAATCGGGGTGGGGGGGAGAAGAAGGTGATGAAGAAAGAAGAGGGAGGGAGAGAAAAAGAGAATAAGTATGGTGAGACTAGAATGAACCAGACAGGAGTCTAATGGCAGGCACTTCATTTGAGGCCCAGGAAAAGACTGGCTGCATTTGCAGTTAGTACCTGAGCTAAGGCCAAAACTGAAGAAACAATTAGTAAAGAGATAACGCGCTAGGGGCAGAAAAGGCCCTGGAGGGAAGAGGACTGGGAATGCTGTGGGCTGGACAGTATGTAGGCAGGGCTGTGTAAGAAGCCAATGCCTCTGCTCATGTCCGATTTTCATGCTGCTGTAAGAAAGTTGGGATTTAGAGGCCACAGGGAGGCCAGGAGATAACAAATTACCACAAACTTAACACCTTACAACACCTGCAGCTTTCCTGACATAAAACTAACCATCCCAACCACCCATTACAAAAAAAAAAAAAGAAACAATAATTGGGGAGAGGCTGTTCCAAAAATACACATTTGTCAAAATTTTCTAATCTCAAATCTAAAATTGAGGCTTCAGGCCCAACCTAAAGGATACAGGGAAAGGGCAGCTGACATCACAGGAAACCAACGTGTTATGATGGGAAAATGATACTCGGTGCTTGACTGTGGAGGTCTGAATAAGCTCCACCCAGGGAGTGGCACTATTTGGAGGTGTGGCCTTGTTGGAGGAAATGTGTCACTGTCAGGATGGGCTTTGAGAGCTTCCTCTTAGCTGCCTGAGGATGCCAGTCTTCTGTCTGCCTTTGGATCAAGATGTTGAATGTTCAGCTCCTCCTGCACCAGGCCTGCCTGGGCACTGTCATGCTCCTGCCTTGATGATAACAGACTGAACCTCTGAGACTGTAAGCCAGCCCCAATTAAACGTTATCCTTTTAAGAGTTGCCTTGGTCATGGTGTCTGTTCACAGCAATGAAACCCTAAGACATTGACCTAGTTTCTTCAACTGGTCAGAAAAAATTCAGTAGAAGACTTCCTTAGGTCAAGTCAATTAAGAGTCTACATCATGAACCTTATCTGAATCAATCCTTGAGCCAGCCAACTGCATGTTGGAAATTAAAACAACTAAAACTTGTTGGAAACTTCCTGGTGTCCCAATACTATTTTGGCTAAGTAAAATGTTTGACTTGAAAGTCTTTTTGTCCGGGGGATATGGGGAGAGTCCACATAGTGGGATAGGCCATACCTCCTGACCAGCCTGAACCCCAACCTTCCAGAAGGAACAAGTCACTCTCTCCCAGTCTTCTGTGGTACTCGACACACAGTGGCATTTCCTCTTCTAAACAGTGAGCTCCCTTGGGACAGGACTTGACTTCGAATTGTTAAACCTAGGATGTAGTATATGTTACAAATTCTAGTAAACCTCTGAATGCAGCGTGCTCTGAAAATCCCTAACCTCTGCACAGGACTGTTTCACGGCTGTCAGTTTTAACATCTCTCAATCTGCACACAGAGGAAGTTGAGTCACACATAAGGACCAGTGCCGGAAGCTTGTGAGCACTGGTTCAGGGCAGTGCCTGGCAGTAGGCGAGTGAAGTTTTTTTCATATGGTTGGGCTGATAAACACTTAATTGCAGCCAAGTACAGCTCCACCAGTCTAGGCAACATCAGGTGTAGGGGTGAATAAGCCCCAGGTTTCAGCCATGGTAGACAGATGTTTCTACCTAGTCCAGACACTCAGCAGCTCCTGTTCACCAGCGTAGACCCATAAACCCAACTGCAAATTCCTGCAAGATGTGCATCCAGCCTGGGCTGCACTCCCTCCATCCGCTCCCACAGTCACATGGAGTCCCTTCATCTGCATCCCTTTGTCCTCTCAACCACACCCAAGTAACTGTCAGAGTCAGTGACCAATGGACTTCCATTCTGTTGAGTTACTGCATGCACTTACCCCTTAGCAGACATTGTGTCAAGATGGAGAAGAGGCGGGGCTGGAGTCTGTGGTCACCGCAGTCATTCTGTTCTGATGTGTCCATGACAAGAGCTGGTATTTTATGAACTTCATTATCACTTTAGGAAGCAGAGAAGGGCAGAGGACTACAAGTCCCAATAAAGATTCTTGACTGCCATGTTGGATTTGGCATTACTTTGAAACACTTTGAAAATGAGCCGGGTGCACGGCTTTAATCCCAGCACTTGGGAGGCAGAGGCAGGCAGATTTCTGAAGTTCGAGGCCAGCCTGGTCTACAGAGTGAGTTCCAGGACAGCCAGAGCTACACAGAGAAACCCTGTATCGAAAAACATAAAAAAAAAAAAATCATGAAAATGTTTATTTAAACAACAGTTCAAAGCTCAGCAGGTACCTGCTGCAGGGTGACTTGGGTTCCATCCCTGGAGCCATGTAGTAGAGAACTAACCCCCAAGAGTTGTGTTAACCCAGATATGTGTCATAGGATATTTCACAGACACACACACACACACACACATGCATAGGCACACACGAACACACACACAGACACATACACCTCTTTTATAGTTCTAAGTATATTCCCTTGCATTTTGGTTTTGCTTATTCTGATGTCAAGGCACCCAGATATCTGGTGCTCCCACTTCCTGTCCTGCTGTCCACTGCATATATAGCTTAAATACAATATGACTATACCAATGACATGGAAGACACACTGGAAACAAGTGGCTCAAAATGAGCTCTTCTCCTTCCCTAGCCTCTGTTATCCCGTCCCCAGCTTCCTCAGAAAGTACAAAGCAAGAACATGGGATGTGCATGTACATGTATACACGAGTATATGTATACATGTGTACAACATACGTCTTTCAGTATCTTAAAGATAGTACATTCATACAGCCATTGACAATGACACGTTCAACACACCATGCCAGATAATTTAGAAACAGCAATGGAAACTGAATCTACAGCATTCCGTTGACTCCGTGCTTGAGCGTGTACTCATACATACACAAGTCTGACAGGATATACAAACTCTATGGGTGATGGAGTCATGAGGAATTTACTTTCTTGCTTGTGCTTTCTAATATTTTCAAAGTAACAATTCTTTCTACTGCTAAAATACCATTTAAAACTTCAGTAATATATCATTACATATATAAGGAACACGTCCAGGTCCCTAACTGGTTCTTTCCAGGCCTCCTCATCTTAATTCAATGATGTCCTTTCAGAGAGACTTCTCCACTTACACTCACTAACCTCCCTGACTGTGCTCTGGGCATGGGGTGCTCCTGTGTTAGCACACGAGCTCGCTGAGGTGTGGGTGTAGTGTGTGTTGCTCACTGCTGCGTCCCTGCATGCAGCACTGGAATAGTACCTGATCACAGTGGGCATTTGCTATATGATATCTGCTGAAATAATGAATAAAACACATCTGTCTTACAAGTTTTGCTTTTATTAATAAGAAACCCTTGATGTTCAGTATACAATAACTTTAAAAATGTCCTGTCTCTTACTAAGGGGAAACACTAGAGAAGCTGCTAAGAGCTACGAGACTTTTCTTCCTGACTCCTAGCCCTTCGTACCCATTCTCCACACACATAAAACTAAATACAACTTCAGGAGACTCTGAACCCCCACCCCCACCCCCAGCCTCTCTAAAGCCCACAGAGACAGCAGCTGGTTTAAAGGATATACTGACTCAGCACAATTTTGCCTATTCTGGTGACTCAGAGAGTATGTGTGACTCAGACTGAGTCCTTCTCCGGCTCCAGTTTGGCTAAAGGCTGAACAGGTTTCTCTTACACAGGACTCGCCGCTCGGCTTGGGATTGAGTTAGCTTCAATATTAGCACACAAGCACTAGAGAAACATCCAGATGAAAGCCAAAACAAAAATGTGATCAACAATACATATTTCAAAAAAATAAAGCTGTTACCACAGGCAGGAGTAACAAATACCAAAAACGCCTGGTAAATAAATCCCTTGTCAGCTGACAATCTGAAACAGAAAACAGCAACTATTCCACAGAATATGCCTGCCTGAATTTTATTCTTTAAATAACAAAATAAAAGGAATAATGTATGTCTACCAGATAAAAAATCTAATACTCTGTAACAAAGACCACCCAGCTAGAAACGGCGCGTTCGATGATTCAGAGAACAACCACAGTTTGACTTTGAGTTTTATTTCAGTGGGCACACTTCAGTCATTGTATAAAGGAAAACCATGCATGGTCTCGATGGGCACCAGTCACAGAGCTTAGGAAGTCAATGCAGCACCACTTCCGTACCCTCCTTCATTTCTTTATGTCTTCAGCCTCATCCGGCTCTCTCTCCTGATGCTCTCTTTCCCACCTCATTTCTTTTAACTCTTGTCTGTATTTCCGTTCAATGAACCGCTTCTGATGAGCCATCTGGGGAAAGTTATCTGACACAAGGAGAGAAGTGTATACTTAATAACGGATATCCGTGGGTGCAGACGACAAACAAACATGCACACAGACGCACATGCCATCAGCACACATACAGAACTGTCTTTATAAAACGGAGACTAGGAATGATTTATTTTCTTTTGTTATGCGCACACACACACTAGAAGTCTGGATTGGCGTCTCGGATTCTAATTTCAATATCTGATGTATGTAAAACAGAGTAAACACGTCAAAACATACAGTAACTTAAAATAAAGACATAAGGTTCTGGAAGGCTTCTAAACAGGCAGGTGCTTTAAGCAGCATTCTCCACATCGAATGACTTCTGGGGAGACAGAAAGCAAGGAATATGGGGTTTTTTTATGGCTTGCAAAAGCACAAGCTAAAAGCTTCCAGCAAGCAACGCTAGCATAGCCATGATTACGAGAAGGAAAGTCTTCCAGAAGAGCAGAACCATATCAGGCACAAGGAAAGCCACGTTCTAAGTCCCCGTGTCCGTGATCAACTCTATCTTTAGTGCATCATAAAAGGCCACAGCTCTATCTGCACAGGTAAGTCATGTGGAGAACGCAGACGCATAAAGAGGGCTGTCACTCAGTGGTGCAGTTAGGCTATATTTAGTTTGAGATCTGACCCTGTGTAACACACAGACACAAGGAAAATCTGGACTAAGATTTAGAAACTCTCCAATTCTCTTTCCACGTGCAGTACAGTATTAGTGTGACCGCGCGCCAGGAGATCAAGCACAGAATGAGAAACAGTCATTGTGTCCTTAGCCAGCAAACCCGCAGGTCACATAGGACACCCGCTATCTGGCAACACCACGAGAAAGGACACAGCTCTGCCTGGCCAGCCAAAGATTATTCTGCATGTCACACATGAAGAGAAAGAGGAGGAGGGCGTGGCTTGCAAAGGAAAGCAAGTCCCTTGACTTGTTTGCTGTATGGAAGGACTGCGATGAAGTTCGTCTGTCTATGGGCACCAGGTCCGCAATTCCGTTCTATAATGTACCCTGTCTTCACTATTGGTTGGGGACAGGGACAAAGTGGAAAGAGCACTTGGAAGAAAGCAGTAATACTGAGTCCTTACATAACATATACATTTGAACTTCAAATACTGTAAGTACTTAAAAAAAAAAAAAAACTCATCAAATAAATCCCCAGAACTCCATTTTAAGTCAAGTTTATGCTAAACAGGCCCCA
Organism: Rhabdomys pumilio; assembly: GCA_030674055.1. NCBI lineage: Eukaryota > Metazoa > Chordata > Mammalia > Rodentia > Muridae > Rhabdomys > Rhabdomys pumilio. The sequence continues at coordinate 49,386,513 of JANHMN010000014.1, read as the reverse complement.
TTTCTTCAGTAGATTTTACTGTGTAACTGAGTTTGTACTAAAAAGCCCTGCTGTTCACATCTACCCACAAACAAGCTTTCAGGACACTCTGTTCAGAAACTCTGTTCAGAAGTGTTACGACATTATGTAGGGACATACATAAGTGCATGTATGTTTTTTATGTATGTACACATACACTATATAAACACTGAAAATCTTTCCACTCTCCTCCCCTATACTGCTATGTATTGATAGATATAATATTTTTTTTTTATTTCAGTACAAGCATTTCCTGTAGCTCTGTATCAGTCTCCAACGGCATTGCTTCAACAGATACAAACATATCACATTTAGATATTCAGGAACTGGTAAACTATTGCCACTAAGCCAAATACAGCGCTCAGTCGATTTCTGTAAATAAAACAGACACAGGGACATTTGACACCACCTGTGTCCATGTGCCACAATGTCAGAATTTGTTGTAACAGAGACAGATTATGACCCGGAAGCCTAGCTACGTGCAGCTGATCCTTTAACAGACGTGCCTGCCGATCCTTGGGACAGCATTCCCTGAGAAGCAGTCACTTACTGTTAATGTGCTGTTTCATTTTATTTAAATATTATGCTATTATAAATCAGGTTGTCATGATTGCTGCAGTATATGAGCTGTAGCTCAGAATCCAAGTGTTTCCCTATGTTGGATTCCTAGAAACGGAATCAACACCAAAAGGTAAAATCTTTAAGGATGGACATAATGCCAATTTACTCTCTTGCATTTAAGCAATCAACTCCATCATCCTTTGGGGAAGATGCCTGTCTCAGAAATAGTTACTTTTCCAGTACCATTGTATAGCTGACTACATGCATCAGAAGAAGGGGTGGACTCTTATTGTTATAACTAGAAAAAAAAAATCCCACTTTCCTCCAATAAATGAAGGTACATTTATACAAACAATCAATGAAAACATTCTCCAAAAAAGTCAATGTGAAACTCTCAGCGTAGATTCTATGGATGCTAGACCCTGCCAGCACTGGCTTCTGTCCTCACTAACTACCCTGCCTCCCTCTGAACAGTCATCATCTGCTGATTTCCACTTGGCTAGAGGCCCTCTAACCTCTTCTGGAACCCTTCTCAAACTTGAGAATCCTGGGACACTTCAGTCTGAGCCTGTGTATTCACTGTCCCCCACTCCTTTAGCTGGCTCTTGAAGCACTGGGCATACATACTGTGCCCACAGGTCCTTCTGCAAAGCACAACAGACCTCAGAGAAGAGCGTCTGTCCTCACGCCTTCAATTTACAAGACTAGGCAGCTCTCCACCGTCAACTATGCAACTGAAGACTCTTCAGCATGGATTTCACTCTTGAGACAATCCATCTTCAGAATTAAATGCACCACAATCTAGACGTTTATTGTAGACAGTGAACACACACACAGACACAGACACACACACCACACACACCACACACACACACATTCTCATGCACTCAAAGCAATAATAAGAAAATAATAAGAAAACATCAATGAAACATAGCACATCCACAGTAGGAAATAGCATATAACTATTAAGAAAGACTGAATTGAAGCCATTCTCTATGATCTATACATGTATGCAGAAGTATGTAGTTACCACCCCACTTAAGTAAGACAATGATTAAAAACTAAACAGAAAAACAAACAAGCAAAACAACTTCCCACGTGTACATCTATCCCTGCGTAAGATTTTTTTTTTCCAGACAAGGTTTCTCTGTGTAGACCAGGCTGGCCCTGAACTCAGAGATCTGCTGCCTCTGCCTCCTGAGTGCTGGGATTAAAGGTGTATGCTACGATACCCAGTTTTCAGAGATTTTTTTAAAAAAATTTATTTTGTTTTGCTTTGAAGTGAGCTCTCATGTGGCCCAGGCTCACCATGACCTCACGGTGTGGCTTCAGGTGACCTTTCCCCCCTGGCCTCCTGAATCTACCTCCCAAGTGCTTCACCTACACAGGCACCTGACTATGCAAGTATGGGGAAATATCATCAGAAACAGAAGGCCGCTCCCAGAGGGACCTACGCTGAGTAGAGATCCATGTGAAAAAGGAAAACGTAAACCGCATTCAGGTCAGGACTGCCTTCAAAAACTACCATCCGCTTTACACATAGTACATATTCTACTGTACTCTGTATGAAGGAAAACTATTAACAAAGTAAGATCACATTTTATCAAAACTTAACCATGCCTCTACTTCCTTCATTTCCTTCCCTAAGATACGCATTACATTGTGAAGGTGTAATTACAGAGAAAGAGACAGGCTTACATTTTTCAAGTGCATCCATTGCCGCTCCCATTTCTGCTTGCTGAATGCTGTTGGATAAAAATAAAGGGGAGGTCGACTTGAAAGGTTTTCTTCTTCAAAAACACAAATTATTCATGCTGATTTTCATATCTACTGCGTAAAATTTCACGTGATTACTTCCACCACACACTGAATTGCACGGCTAAGAATACACACAGGAGCGTGCAGAAAGGCCTTTTATTTACACAAAGGCTCTTTAAAGTATTGGTTCCACACCAATTCTGCAATGGAATACCTTCCATATTTATATTAGAGCTGAAGCATTTCTTAAGTCTGAAATGCTCCATGTAAAGGTTAAACATGAAAAGGATAAAATACACAGAGAGAGACACGGGCAAGACATAGATTATGTATATAATTCTTTTTCCTAATGTGGTACGCATGCCCACAAAGCTTGCATGACAGGAAAGGAAGTGTAGACTAAGGCTGTCACGCACATGGCGCACCTCACACATCTGCTGAGGATGAACTCAGATGGGACTCACTTGACATTAGCATTAGCCCTCAGGATTCATTTTGTGGTAACTGAAGACACTTCACATTCTAAGCTTGCTACACAGACTGCAGAGGTTGGAACTACCAGGGAGGAACTTTCCTGAACACAGACAGATACTCCATGAAATTCAGTGTTTTCCTCTCATACCTTGGTCCTTTCCCACAGCCTATCCTTTCTCCCTTGAAGTAAACAGCCACGGTGTAGGTTCTAGCATGGGATGGCCCCACTGTCTGCAGAGTCCTGAAACGGAAGAACATTAATTATGATACAATGCTCAATTATTTTGCTGTTATATGAACTGACAAAAAAAAAATACCCAAAACAAAAATCTTTATTCTTACTGCCAGAAAGAAGAATGTAAAAATAACAAGAAATATGGAAGACGGAAGTGATTCAATTTTTGATTTGCTAACCTAACAAAATTTAGAGCTTTAAAATAGGAAATTAAAACAAAACAAAAAAGGCATTGTAGTTTTATATTTTTCGAAGATAGGAATAGTACCTGAGGGCTCACAGTTAAGTATGTGATGCTTTACAACTTCTATGTGTGGCTATTCTGATATCACACAATTAACAAACTTTTATTATGAAGAATTGAGGCCTTTAGTTTGTTATTTTACAATGCTTATCACAGCTAAAAGCAATAAATAGATAATAACACCTCGAGACACACCTGAATGGTTTCACACCCTTTATGGATTCCGTCTAATGGCTAGTATTTTACCTAAGAGATTAGAAAATATATTTAATTTCTGAAACATCTGTGATCGTTTCAGAGATATGCTATAATGGCAAGCTTATAACACAACCACTAAAAAACAAAGCTGCAGGTTCTCTGGATTTAATGACAAGGTGCAGATTTCAAACGCAAAAACAAAAACCGGATAACTCATGGGAAAGGGAAATTAAAAGTAGCCAAGGATGATAACGGGATAAACACAGTGATGAGGAAGACCATGTAAAGCAACCTCACCATCTTGATAACAAAGAACAAAGTCACCGTGTACTTCTGGGGAGGATTTATGGGTACAGAATACAGCAATTTCCTTTCCGTTTACATACTCACGGTGCAAATGGCAGCTTAAGGTGGGACTTACTAATCATCCCTGTGTCATAAGACACGCACCGTCTTTATCACTGACCCTTGGTAATCACCTCGATGGGGAAATTCTTTGATTCAATCACACCACATATCTTAGACGTTCACTATGCTTATTATGATGCAGATCAATTAAGTTGTTGCTATTTAGGGATTTTCTCCAATAAAGAAAGCAGTTTCATACTGACAGCTTCTTGCTAGAGGGTGACTAGTCTTCTGGCCTCTGGTTGGCTAGTGCACAAAAGCTTCTAATCTGTTGTGACTTTTATTTATTTATTTATTTTTTAATATTTTTAAGTTGGAAAAGTCTTTTGGGAGGAGCACACCTGCACAAATGGACAAATGGGTGTGTTAGAATCTTCTGTTTTCCCCAAGGCATGGAGTATAAACAGTACTGAAAATGGACTTTTTTTTAATTAATAAGAAATACATATGTGTGTACATGTAGGTGTGTTGGAACACAGTCCAAGGATAGAGTCATGTGAGGATTCTGAGTGCTTGTGAGAAAACTCCAAAAAAAAAAAAAAAAAGGCAAGAGTCTTGTGACTTCAAAGCACAGAACTGTTGGAACATGTCTGTGTTCCTCCCAGGTGTAGCAGACAGGCGAGTGAGTTTACTTCAGTGTTGTTACTTGTGTGCCATGTGAGGCTTGTCCTTGAGATTGAGCACCTTACTCATGCGATGCTTCTTAACCCCAGAATATCAACTGTCTGATGCCCTGAATAAAGTTGGCTACTGCACGAGACTCTAGCCTGGCTCTTTGTTCAGGGCCCCACGCTCTCAGGTTCATGGCAACAACTAGAGAGGTAAACTCGTGCAGGGGCCCTGAGGCCAGAGGAGCAACTGATCCCTGGAGCTGGGCTACAGGTGGTGGAGAGCCGAGTGCAGGTGCTGGGAACTGAGCCTGGGTCCTCCTGCAAGAGCAGCAAGTGTACGTAACTGCAGAGGCTTTCTCCAGCCCAGTGTAAGTACATCTGTAAGTATCCCTAGAACAGTATCAACAGTACCTTCAACAGGCAGCCATGTGCTCGAAGCATTCTCTACTTTGTGATTCCCATTCAAACCCCTCTCAGTCCACATGTGAATGTCACAAATAGAAGGCGACTTTTGATTCAGATTCCAGGAAAAGCAAGCACTCAAGTAACAAAATAGCAGCAGTAAACATTTGCTCCATTTCTCTCCAGCTTGGGAGACAGCCTTTCAGATAACAGAGGCCAGCAGGGGCTCAGGGGAAAGGACAAGTAGAACCCACATATTGCTAGGAACTACACACAGTCCATTACTGCTACACGAAATCAGACAAAGAAAGCCTATACAAAAGAACTACTTCATGTGGGGGTCTCAGAGATAGACAGTTCAGGGGATAATAGCAGTTGCTGCTCACAGAGGACTCAGGCTCGATTCCTGGCACCCACATGCAGAGATCACAACCATGAATGCATCTTAAAAAATCAACAAGTACTACAAGTTTAAAATTGTTCTACCTTGATCTAATACCTTAGTGTGTCTTTGTGCCAGGCAGTAGAGCAGAGAAATTTACACATGGAAGAAAGCAGAGACAATCCGGATACACCCACTTACAGCTAGGACAGAGCACTTTGGAGCTTAGCTAGTGTCATGAGAAGTCCCTGCGTTCTCCTGTAAGCACACGAGGGATACCTAGGCACACTGCAGCCGATGGCTGGCAGTCAGCAAGCACTTACTTGTATAAGGGGATGTCTGGCTCCTTCCCTTCTGTCCTCAGGGTCAGGCAGCACTGCTGCAGCTGCGACTTGGGGTCATTCCAATCCTGATTCAGAATGAACTCCTGTGGGGATCCCCCAAAACATTGAGTAGTGTGTTTCAGAGCCACCGGAAGGAAAGCATGCACTGATGGAAACGTGGCGCTTACCTTCAGCCGTGGAAAGAAGCAGACGTTCATGAAAGTGTGAACGTATTCCAAGTCCTTGTCGATGTACAGCGCTGCAATAAATGCTGAAAGACAAATGTGAAACAGGCAACTTGCCGTTATTTACCAGAAACAGCATGAGCTGAGTGTCCTTACTTATTAATCTCTATAGGCATGTATACATGTGCCAACACGGGTGGCAGAAACAGAATGTGGGTCATAAATGCTGGTAAAGGTTGAGCCATCTCCCCAGTCCTAAAGGCTACAAGCTTTTAAGTAGTATTTTCACAAGGCCTTTGACTTCTAGACACTCCTTTCTTTTAAGCACAATTATTTCTTTTTTCTTCAAATAATACTGCACCTTTTATCACTACTATCAGAAGCATCAACACAGACTTGTGATTAAGATGAAAAATCACAGAGCAGACGCCAAACTGCCCTTAGCCAGTGGCTAAGCGAATAGTCTAACACTGTGACCCTTTAACACAGTCCTTTATGCTGTGGTGACCCCTCACCCTCAACCATAAAGTTACTTTCACTGCTGCTACTTAACTATAATTTTGTTACTGTTAGACTGTAAACATACTGTGGTCGTAGGCGACTCCTATGAAAGGCTCGCTGGACCCCAGGTTGAGAACCACTGGTCTAAAGTCTATACCAATACTGTAGTGTGGAACAGGGATGGGACCTGGGAACATAACTGAGATAATCTTATAAGAAGGGAACTGGAAACATCCCAACTGCATCCTGAGACCATGCATGGGTACCAGTTCCATGGGAAGTTTCATAACCAGAGAAAGAAGTGAGAAAATTCAAAGATTTGCCCTGCCCACATTAAGAAAAACTCAACAATAACACAATAATTTATGTAACTGAATTAATAAGGGACAATTCCAAAGACGGGCTCACTTAAAAGAATTTTAGCCAAGTAGACAAATGGTGCATTTATTTGAAAGACTGCAAGAACCTTTTATTGAACTAAAATAAAAATGACAGTGACACCATTCACTCAGCTGAATTTTACTTCCCTTCAGGTGTCTTGGTTAGACTGCCTTTATAATCCATAAATAAGCTGGCTTGCACAGTAGGCTTCAATATTTTACATCACTCCAATTCTGAAAAATACTATAACATAAAAAGCTCTAAGGCCCAGAGAATACTCTAGTTCTTTTGAAGTAATATTAGAAATAATAAAATTATGTGTGTAATCCCTTAATTAGCTATAATGGAATTATTTGTGCTTCCAGACCATATCAGAACATGAAAAATATGGTGGCTGTTTCGAGAGTTTTGTTCTCACTCAAAACAATAGGTGGCGATTTCGGTATTTAAGTGAATAAATTATCTTTTTTCCTATGTCCCTTTATGAAGAGTGCTGGGTAGCAAAAACAACCAAACCAACCAACCAAACCCACTACTGTGATTCAGAATAACTAATCTTTACATTGTACTGTTTCAGACAAAGGGACTTGATGACTTAGAGACAGGACGTGGAATACACAGCCACCCCTGAATACAGATTGAACAACAGAAACGCATTATTCACATGGCTTAGTGAAAAGCAAAATAAGTAAAAAATAAAAACAAAAGAGATTACTTAGACAGATGTGGTCACTCAAGCCTATAATGTCAGGAGATAGAGGCAAGGGCGCCCCAGGAGGTGAAGGCCACCTTTGACTACACAGGAATTTCAAGGCTAGCCTGAGCTATACAAAACAAAAGAAGTAGAAAAACAGAGAAAAGAGATTCTTTAGCTAGAATAACATAATCACTGTTGTCGCCATCATCATTAAAAGAGTCCGCTCTAGATGGTTTAATTTAAACCTCGGACCTGCCAGTTAAAAAGCTTCACACCACAGGTAGGACTCACATTCCAAAAGGTCCGCCAAAGTCTTGGTTCTTAGGGCCACGGGTCTCTTGGTTTTGTCGTTGGTGATGGCATACTCTTGCATGCCCAGTTCCTCTGCTACCTTGGCTTGAGTTCTGTTGTTCACTAAGGAACTTCGTAACAACTGGTAAAAAGGAAATGTCATATGGTTAGAAACCCCATCAGCTCTGGTCTCTCTCCTGACCACCCGACAGCATGTCATGAAGGGATAGCCGACAAGTGCCTGTCTAAGTCTCTATCCTCAGGTGACTACAACATAATCCAAACGCTTCTACTGTCTCCTTAATGACTCACCCACCCCAGTACTTGGATTTAACCAAGCAGTTGGATAACCAAGTACTTATTTAGTAGCACTGAGAAGGATGATACACAGCAATCTGACTAAGATATGGTTACTGAAAAGCTCAAAGCTACCAGGTCAGGAAACATTAAAACTTTAAAAAATCATTTTACTTAAATATAACTTATACTCAGTAAATTATACCCCTTTTGTGTACAATTAGATACATTGTGAAAACCTTGCCCATTTTTACTACCCCAAACAAATTTCCCATATCCTGAAATAATCTTCACCAATGATTACAGGGGACATCCACCAATCAAACCTGTGCTTAAAGTTGTCCACAAAAAGCATATTTCATGACACAGGTCCTCATTTTGATACTACATGACTTAGGTGTTTTAATAATATTGAAACATCTCTTCCCTATTTATTTATATTATTGTTATTTTAAAGACTTATATTACATTCCCTGTATCTCAGTCTTCTCATACTCAGACCCTTTATCTTTATTTATACTCTATGTATGTGCTATGTGCATACATGTAAAAGCCAGAGGATGTTGGACTTCCCAGAGCGAGCCACAGTAAGCCTCCCCACAGAGGCACTGGGAACAGAACTCAGATCCTCTACAAGAGCAGCAGGCTCTTCAAACCACTGAGCTCTAGCCCCAAATTTCAATAGATTTACAGATTTCAACCTCAGGAATCCAAAACAGAAATGTCTACTAGGAGTTTGGGACTACTAACAGCCCTCCAAGGACTATTCACATAGTAATGTTAGACACTGCCTAAACATCCTATAACTGACCCATTCCAGTGTCTCTAAAACAATCCCAATGTAAGCATTTAACACACTTGGGAAGAGAGATGGGAAAGGAGACTAGGGGAGCAGGCAGATTCCACGATGGGAAGTCACCAAACTTTAAAAAACGGACATAATTATTCCCTAAAACTCAGGGGAATAACGTTCTCGAATCTATGTTTTCTTACCAGAAGCATAAACAAACAGTTGGCTTCCTGAACACAGGACAGGCGGAAGCAGCTGTGAGTCATGCTGGCATTAGAGCCGCCACTGTTCCATAGAGCACTGTGTTTATTAGATGCAAGCTTTATGCTCTACGGCTCCACAGTGTCAACAAAGCTTATGAAAATCAAGATTTATTCTCAATGCTTGATAGTGAGTCCTTGACAATAGATAAATAAGGAACAATATGTTCTTAATTTGTCTGACAATGATTCATGAAGCAGAAACACAACTTGATCTCCATAAGCCTTGCCTGAATTGAATCTTAGACTGTAACTCTTTCCCTGCCTCTGCTCCATTTTCAGTCCCAATTCCCCCTTAACTACTACAGTTTCTCTTCAGTACACTACTTTTTTAAATACATACACACACACACACACATACACACACACACACACACACACACACACACACACACACACACACACA
>JANHMN010000014.1:49272379-49377081 GCA_030674055.1 Rhabdomys pumilio | reverse complement strand
ACACACACACACACACACACACACACACACACACACACACACACACAAACTCACAAAGAAGCTTAAAAATTAAAAGGCCAAATGTGACATGACTAGATGACACAAACAATAGAAGCCCAAGTCACCAACTCACAGACTCCATGAGCTGGAAGTGCTCTCTCTTTCTGTGGTTTGGATTTCAAGTTGAAACAGACCCCACACGGATAGGGCGGTTATTCTGGGAGGATGGTTAAGCTGAGCAAGCTGAATCTGTGCTTTGGGTAAGGAGGGAAGCTCCACAAGCTGTAGAAATGGTGTGTTCAGGACCAACGGCCCAATGTGAACAACAGCACAAAGCAGTGGTGATGCTGCTGGCCACCAGGCCTCAGCTGCCACCCTCCAGCGTCACAGATCCTCCTTCAGTGCCACATAGTGACAGAAGGAAAGCAATGTGGATGGAAACAGGAGACACTTGAACTAGCTTTGCCGTAAGACAAGCCCTGGCAGGTCTTAGAGCAGTGAGGCAGCTAAAAGTGAGGTCTGTTAAGTTCTTGCCAACAACTCAGAGTAAGAAGCAAGAGTCACCGAGAAGACACCAGTGATTAACCTTACTTCTGTAGTCCACTTAACTTTGGAACAAGAAGTAAAATGAGGTAAGACTTTGCTCTCTACCTAATCATGAAAGCCCAAATGGAGGTTCATTAAAGTGACAATTTCCATCTGTGTCCTCAGCTGAATTCAACTTCAGAATAAATCTACTATTTGGCAAACCACGGGTATAGCAAGGGAGGCTGGACAACAGAAGCAGAGCCTGTGAGGTTCTGGGGCTAGCGCGGCAGCAGGGCAGGCGGATTATTCACCAGGTCTGAGCTGAAAACTGAAGAACCAACAGCATCCTTTTTAAAGTGCTTCAGAAGAGACCCACTCCTAAGAAAGCCACACACAGATCAGTCACAACAATCAGATGCAAGCACAGACTCAGAGACACACAGGGGCTCCTCTTAACCAAGCTGTCCAGAGAAGATGGCCTAGGAAACCCCTCTCAAGAATATTCTAGTCAACTTCAATACTGAGGTCTAAGAGGCTTCTCCAGCATTGGTACCCACCCACATTTCTCCCAAACACCAAGGGATCAGAATTTTGAACTCTGAACTTGGGATGCTTGCTTTTTGAAAAGGTTCATGTGGGTTCTGATGAACGTGGAATCTGACCTAAAAAAGACTGGGCTGGTTAATGGGAAAATGGCTGGAGAGGGTTTTATAGGAAAATTAAACATAGTGGCAAAAGTAGGGGCCATGATATAGCAAGGTGACCACAGTGGGAACCAGAAAAAAAAAAAATCAGAGCCAAGTGAGGGAGAGCTGATATAAGCAAGGCCACCAAGAGATGGAAGGAAGTTAAATGTCCCTGCAGAAAATAAGAAATCCCCAAAGGGTGGGTGGCAAGGCAAGATGCTGATACGATAACTGCTATTTTCCACAGAGGTGTTACCTACAGCAGCATCAGTATTGGGTGAGGTTTGCTTGCTCCTCGAATATAGGGGAAAGATTCTAGAAAGCCGTAGAATCTTCTAGTTTTTATTTTAATACAAAATCTTCTAGGTATCCTTTTCTTGCTGCCTTCCACATTCTCCCCTTTACCAAATAGTAATCTGTGCCTAACAACCTTTCTAGCTCTCACTGAAGTTTAACTTTAAACAAAAAAAAGAAAGAGAAGTACAGCTAGAGCCTTTGTAAACCTGGCAAAGGGACTGTTGATCCCTGGTGCAATGACAACGGCCGGTGCCTAGTCCAAATCTCAGATTCTGGTTTTGAGATGTCAAGATGTTCCTACAGTCTCATCAGAGACATCTCCCACAATTTCTTTAAACTTAAATTTCCATAAGAACATGAAGATTGATACTCTCCCTTTAATACACTTGGTTCTAGGAAGAAGCCACAGTGTGGGACATAAGCTACCCAAGAGGGCCACCTAGTGTAAGGCGAAGGGACAGACTTATTATTTTGAGGACTTCAATAGAAGACAGTGGAACCAAAGCAAAGTATACAATTAAAATTGACAGCGATATGCCACACAGGTCTTTTATACCGGGAGTGGTGGCTAGATGGTCTCCATTTCCCATGATAATTAAAGAAAAGGCACACAAATGATAGCCAACAGAACGCAGGTCAGACACAAGGAGCCAAATTATGTCAGTGATAGAGAAATCCTCTGCCAGGAGGCTGGGGAATCCATCTTCTCAGAGCGCGGTTAGATAGGGTACCTGCCTGCCTGGATGATTTATACTTGCCGCCGTCAGGAGGCAGCAGGGCAGGATGAGATCACCGCTTCTCAAGTGTGTTTGTAATCCCTGCTCTCTCTCCTACCATCTCGAACATTCCTCTAAAATCAAGCAAAACAACTTCCACAAGTTCATCTTGCTGGTGCACTTCACCCCTGGACACAGTGCCTGACACACAGAAGGAGCAGCTCCTGCTAGCTCAGGAGTGGAGCGAAAAGCTCACGTCCTACAACGTGCCTTCCTCCCTAACCAAGAGTATTAAAGGGAGAACATCAATCTTCATGTTCTTATGGAAATTTAAGTTTAAAGAAATTGGGGGAGATGTCTCTGTTGAGGCTGTAGGAACATCTTGACATCTCAAAATCAGAATCTGAGATTTGGACTAGGCACCGGCTGTTGTCATTGCACCAGGGATCAACAGTCCCTTTGTCAGGTTTACAAAGGGAGTTTAGCTGTACTTCTCTTTGTTGTTTCTGATTTAAAATTAAACTTCAGTGAAGGCGAGAAAGGTTGGGACAGATAAGTATTTGGATGTAGGAAGGGAACAAATAGGCAAGCATTCCACCCTGAGCTTCGGTTTTCTTTGAGGTCCTCTCCTCACACTAACCTTACCAGGGAGGCTTACCCCCAAAGAACACGAACCTCATTGTCATTGGACAGACAGAACATCTTCCCTAAACATCCCAACCCGAACCTGACTAAGCTACGGCCTCTGCATCTGACTCACATTCCTTCCCAAGCAGGCCCTTTCAGTATTCTCTCACAGGGCAACCCTTTTCCTCAACAACCAGCAAGATTTGGAAGACACAGTTACATCTGCTTTTTTGTCTTTATTCTTTAGAAAGCAAGTGTGTACCCAACTGGCTCAACGCTAAGGCTTTCCAATGTGATTAACTGCCACCCTGTGCCTTTAATTACAAGAAGGAATCAATTGCTGCCCTTCCAATGCAATTCCAGTAATCTGCACACTTCATTTTTTTTTTTAATCCTTAAGCATTTTAAAGTCAGTTTCCAGTTCATTTCTTGACATGTAAAGTAACAGGCCATCCATCTCTCTACAGACCCCTATGCTCTGCCCTCGATGTGGCGTTCCCTTCTATAGCTCCCCACTCCACCTCTTTACCAAGTCTATACTGAGAACCCAACATATGCTATGCACTGCGGGGCTAGAGAGGAACCACAGCACACTCTTAAAGAAAAGTCTTCTGGTCTAGCGAGGGCAGGCAAGCTGAAATAGAACAGCACTAGAATATTCTAGCAAGTGCTAGAATAGAAAGGAGTGCAGAGTTTAGACCTGAGTGGAGTCAGGGGTCAGGTCAGAGCTGCCAAGTGAAGGAATGCTAAAAGATACTAAGCAAAATAAAAAACTAGATGCAGAACGGCCTCCAGACAGAAGAACAGCATGTGCAGAGACAACAGTAGAAGGAGCTGGACCCAGCAGGCTTGTGCAGAGTGGAAAAAGCACGGAGAACAAGGCTGAACAGGAAGACAAGACCAATAAAGGTTCTCCAGCCATTGCCCAAAGAGGAATCAAAAATCATTAATCTAGGCTGTGAAGATCGTTCATTCAAAGACTATTTTCTGAATGTCTACATAATAGGAATTTGCCAATCAACCAAAATTCAGAATAAAAGACCAGACAAAATATTTTCAGTTTACACTCTGATGGGAGCAGACTAGTAAAAACATATACCTTGCTTGTCCTAGGGAGAAAATGGAGATGCAGTTCTAATCTAAGGGAAAGAAGGCAGGAACAGAGGAAGGGGCAGCGTGCTAAAGGAGGCTTTACTCATAGGATGACTGAACAGAGAGCTAAAGATGAGGGATTGCTTACAAGGACTACTAGAGAAGAACTGGCTACAAGGATTTCTGAGCACACGCTAAGTGCCCACTCTTGTGGGCCAACATCAAAATGCTGAAGTAACTAAACAGTTCCCTTTTACCTTTAGGCTGGAGAGAGGTCTGACGCAAAGGAGACTTGTGACCTGGAGAGAGGTCTGACGCAAAGGAGACTTGTGACCTGGCTGCCCTTCAAAATGATCCCTTTAGGGCTGCAGCTCAGTGTTAAGAGCGTCTGCTTAACACATATAAACCCTGGGGTTCAATCTCCAAACACTGGGAACAGAATTCTTGTGCGTACCGTACTGAAGACAGACTGGAGAGGAGGAAAGGGCCAGATCTGATGGGAGAGGATGCTGTAAGTCAGACAACAGCACCGGCAGAGGCTGGAGCTCACGTGCAGAATTAACTAGGAAGGTAAAGTTGACAGGGTACCGGTGTTTGGGAGGTGTAACAGGAGAGAGACAAGAGCTCAGGATAATCCTCAGGCTTTTGGCAACTGAAATAACAGATTAATCCTTATAGGCATGAAGAACACTGAGAGAAGCAGGGCTGAAGGTGGAAACTAAAACTTTTGTTTTAGATGCATTAGTCAGAGGTACCTGTTAGAAATCGAATTAAAGGTTTGCACGTTCTTATATCCCAAGTATGAGAGTATTGCTATATTCCATAGGTGTGAGTCTACAGTATGGGGAAGAGATTTGGCTTTGGGCATAAGTTAGGAAATGGCAAACAGATGTCTTCAAAGTCACAAGACAGAATGAGATCACCAGCGGTGCACAAGTCAGAGGAAAGGAGGAGGTCTGACAACTGAGAATGGGGACAATTTCAATGGTAATGGATTCCGGATAAACGGCTAGTTGGTGGAGTCTCTGAAGAGCGGTGTGAAACAACTCTCTGGCTCAAACACATAACATAGACCGGATTGGGGTACAAGTTGATAGAAAAAAAAAAAGGCTTCACACCATCCTGAGATGTGAGCCTCCTGAACAATTTCAGCTTTACACTGTCCATCTCTTAGGCCGAGAACAAAGTGCCATCAAAATATCAAGGAAAGCTTTTCAGAGACTAGCAGATAGTCTGGGGGAGATCTGAGGACCTGGGGAGCCCACTCCTCCTGCAGAAGGATGCTCTACCACCCTGTGCTTTGGAGGACCAGAACCTCAAGCTTCCCGTCCTTTACAACTTTATAAATGTTACTGCTTCTAAGTGGATTTCAAGCACATATTTCCTGTACACCTTGATGGCTATGAAGAACTCCCTTCAGTGACCTAGGTGATCAAGACTGAGAGGCAGCTGTCTGTGATAGCAATTAGGTGGTAACAAGAGTACACCCTCCAGAAATACCAGAGTAACATCATTAGAACTTGAGAGGAAGAGAGGTTGAGGGAGGATACAAAGATGACTCCTAGGTTTCTGATACACAGCATGGGATAGCTGATCCTGCCAACAACCCATTACTTGGGGAATCTTCAAGAAGACCAAGGCAGAATAACATTATATTCCATCTTGACCCGTGGCACTGGAGCTCAGGATAGAAGTGAGCCTGAAGAGATCAGCTGCAAGTTTCCTGCCAGCAAGGTAAAATTGCTGACACACATGGAGCGGACTGTCTGAGAGATGATGTATTAGCAGGAGACATGCTCTAGCAGTGACCTCTGAGATGCTGACATATTTACTAGCTGGAAAGAATACGTGAACATGCTACGGATGCTAAGACACAGCGGTGAAGAGAAGAGGTACGGGAAGATCCAGAATACAGTGTGACAGAAGCCAGTGGAGATGCCATTCAGGGAGGGAGCAGTCACGTCAACGTTTAGCAGCCTTTAAACTATGATGTGCTTATGACACACCATCTTTGTCTTGCCAACAGAGCTGCTGGTACTATTCGTTTCTCTCAGAGCTTTCTGCAACAATAGTTTATAAAAGCACCACATGGATCAAGCTCTAATTTTAAGACAGCAAGGCTGATAAACTCTTGAATAAGCTGTACTTCCACAGCACCCGTGATGCCAGCATTTGGGAGACGCAGGCAGGAAGACTGCTGTGAGTTTGAAACCAGCCTGGACTACAGAACAGAACCTTACTCAACATAACAAAACCAAAGCAATCACGCTGCCAGCTCTGAAGGGACCGTGGAAAGAAGCCAGGTCCTGCACATGCAGCACTGGCCTGGGTTGGCTTCATCAGCTCACATTTTACCCTCCACTCAGTGCCAGAGCCGGCTAGGGCTAGTGCATCTGAAAGCAGGCCCATCCCTAAGACCCTAGAGGATATCTAAGGAAGAAGAGGGGCCATTTGAAACATTTTCCAGAGTCCATAAGGTGAGCTGTCCTCAAGCTACTTGGTATGCTCTGGCTACTTCTCACCTATACCAGGCAGATTTGACATGTAGAAAGTCTCTTCTGTAGTTGGGAAGAGACAACACACAACCCTACTGCTTTCCTAAGCAAGATGTGAGACACGAGCTCCCCAAAGGTTCGTATTTTCTAAAGAATTCCAAGAAAGAAATCCTTGTCTTTCTAAAGGGCAGTTCATTTTTAATGGCAGTCATCCCACTCACAACTAAAGAGGTACATGTGACTCTTGTCACAGCACATGGCAGATGACAAAGGCATAGCCCTCAGCCAGTGACTGAGGACTGAGTTGAGGAATACCACTGAAAATTTCCACTTGAACTCCATGTTCTCTTCAGATATTTAACATCTCAGCACTACAGAACTATGATTCAATTCTAGTCAAAGAAAATCACACGCAACAATTTAAAAAGCATGGAAGAACTGCTATTAGTGTCAACACAAGAGGTCACACTGAAGGACACAGGGTGCACTCTGCTCCACCAGAGAGAGCCCCAGCTTTCCAAATAGGCAGCTCCCAAGGGCCTCCTCAGGGGTCAGTCGGAGGCCTTCCCAGATCAGGGACTGCTGAACAGGCTTTTCCCACCATCCTAGGTTTACTAACGACAGGTTTCACGGTAAAAAACGGTACACAGCAAGTGGAAGCTAATGCAGTCCGATTTTGGATGGCCCAAGTGAGAGGAATGGTGGGTGATTTACTTTGTGTATGACTCTAACCTTGTCTCTACACTTCCCTTCCAATTCTGCCCCAGAGCCAACATGGCTCCCCACTGCCTCTCTGTCCATCCATTTTCCTTGTTTCTCTGGATTCAGCGTGAAGGAAGCCACTGCACCGAAACCAACTCTTACTAAACTCATAATGGCTAAATCCTGCCCCTCTGTGAAAGTCCGCCATCACCAGACCCATGACGCCTTCCCTGCACCCTATAACTAGGAGAATCTTTTCCTGAGCATGTAAGTCCAGCAACCGGCCTGTGCCTCTGTTCTATCTAACATGCTCTACCTTGCATACGGTTATACTCACTCACACTTTATAATGAGCACGTGTGTATGTATGTGTATGTCTATACATACACAACTTATATTGCAGAGTATTTATTCCCCCGGGGAAGAAAAGTGACCATGACAGTCACCAAGAGATCAGTGATTAGTTAAACAAGCACGCATCTGGGCCTCCTGTTCCTCGCTCCCTGTGCGTTCTCCTGCAAACTTTCAAGAAGGAGTAACCGAGGATGCTCACCGTCAGGTGTCCTTCGTGGTGGTCTGGGAAATGAATGAACAGGTACTCCGTGGCTACCAGCTGCATGATGGAGTCACCCAGAAATTCCATCCTCTGATTGTGGCCTCTGAAAATGAAACACCACTGTAAATAAACCAGGAAGTACTTGTGGATTTAAAAAAAAAAAAAAACAACAACAACAACAAAAAACCACATAATTTTTAAGATTACAGCCTAAAAATATAATTTGTTCATTTTGTTTTTTAGCATAAAACTAAATATAGTACCCTGACACCCTCAACTGGGAAAATTCTGAAAATGAATTTTTTAAAAGTGTAATTTTTATTTAATCATGGGTACATGTGGTGTGTGGTTATGTATTTGTGTACAGGTATATGCATACAAGACCAGAAGATCACCTGATCCAGGAGATTTATTTTGTATCTGACTCTAGCCAAACTCAAGCAATAGCCATTCTTAACCACTAACCCACCTTTCCAGCTCCAAAGGGAATACTTTGAGGATAAGTGACTACTAAGTTAAGATCGGTGAACAGCACCTGGCCAAAAGCGGGGTGCAATCAATTAAAAAATAAATTAAATATAAAGCAGTATTCTTGAAAGAAAAGAGCTCCTACGTTTTTAATTTACAAATGTTTACAAAATCTATGTCTTTAATCTTACAGTTTAAAGAGAGTTGGGATTTTCCACTCACGGGAACGGGAAACGTTTTATATTCCACACCCACACTCACACCTACAGTTTTGCTAATTTTCTCTCGCTCTTTTTTTTTTCTTTTTTGCTGCTCTGAGGACTGAACCCAGGGTTTTAACCTCTAGTAAAGTTTTTCTTATTTTCAATTTCAATAGTCTCAACAAATTTATCTAATGTGGGAGTTGGGAAGCCATATCCAGTCACAGGCGGTTTGAAAGTTTTACTACAGAGCGGTCACTTTTTTTTTTTAATCTATGGCGATTTTTAAGGTACTGTGACAAATCACGACAAACAGATCACAGCATCTTCAAAGCTTATAACTCTTATCCATGTCTCAGCGTGGACAAAGGGTTTACTTCCTTCAGATCTCATGAACTTCAAGGCATCAAGATGTACAGCAATGGAACCAAAAGCTTGGGAAAGAGGACAGTCTGATCCACACCACTGCCTGGCTGCTGTCTCGCTATGCGCCTCTCCTGCAGTGTGTCTGCCCTCAGTTCCTGTGAGGGCAGGAAGGTTTGGAACCCCCTCCTCCACACGGTCAGGTAGGGGCTAGACGAGCACTCTCTACTCACAGGGTCAGGTGGTTAAAGCCCACAGTTCTCAGTGTGAACGCCCTCGCCAGAAGCCGGACGTGCGTGAAGATCACTCCGATGGCGTCTTCGAACTCGGTCAGCTTCTGTAGAACTGGGGAAGTTTCGATAAGCTGTCGATCCGTATTTGGCTCTTGTAGCTTCAGAGAAAAAAAAAAGAAATAAATTAAAAACCACAGTTTTAGTTACAAGAGTGATTATCAATTCTTGGACACTGTTCTGTACAACCCCATCTCCCATGCGCAGAAATTTCGGAAATGCCAAATAAAACCTGAAAGCCTCTTTCTCATCTCTTAGAATAGCAAACAAACCTAATATTTAAAGAAGGCTCAAATAATATTTTCCAATCTTCATTCAAATTTCAAGGCCAAGTTCTGTACACAGATAGTTCAAAATCTGTGGTATTAGACTAACTCTCTAAGGAAGACGCAAGCTGAAGAACAGCTGCCGTGTGCGAGTGTGCGCGCGTGTGTGTGTCTGGAGTGGGTGCTGGGAATTGGTCTTTCTGACAAGTTTCTAGGAAATGGGATGCTGCTGTCTGGGAACTGCCCTTCCAGAGTCTCTGATTTCAGCGTCACTGGACTCCTGTGCATCTTGGACATGCTGTGCGTGTTGGCAAATGAGCAGCACTGAAACTGAACCTAGCTGCTGGTGGGTCTCACCATTCCTCTAGACAGGTGCTGCTCCAGGTGACAAGCCTCTAACAACTGGCAAAGAGAAAACTTAGGGGTAACTCTTCCTTTTACTAGAATCTTCCTACAGCGCTGACTTGCCAGTCACTATCATAAACCCTTGATGAACAGCTGACCGCCAGTGATTACTATTTATGTTAAATACATATTTAAACATAACATGTGTGACTAGGGGAAATACACATATCCTAAACTAAAGCAGAAAGCAAAGCAAAGCAAAGCAACGTTTAAAGCTGACCAGGGAAACGCATGTCACCATGTATATATATAGATCCCTTACATTTCGAAATCCAGAGTAAAAACCAATCATACAGCATGAAATCGTTAATCTGCGGTAAGTTGTATACAATCTGAATCAATTTCTAGAGCCCGAACCAGGTTAAAATTAGCAACATTCATTTAGTATTTGTTCTACTTTTTTAACCATGCCTAAAATCACCTCTGACATCACTTTCCCTCCAATGGTAGGCATGAGGCGTGCAAGCTCCAACACTCTGTCCAGCGCCTGTGGAGGGGGGGCTATTCCTCCACAGCCGCCCTGTTTGTCTTGTCAGGAACACCATCCCCGTGCTTACCAGACCACGTGAGGACACGTGTGGATTTGACTATTTATTTCTGAAGTTTCCCTGACACCCAACATAAAGTCCTATTTCTGGGGAAGAGATGAGAGTCTAAAGGTGGGGCAAGGAGGGGACAGGCGGTCATGGAGTTTCGGGGCGCACTGCAGACATGGTCGTACTCACTTGGAGTGGGTGGAGAGGATAATTGAGCCAGACTTCTCGCAGGTCCTGGAAAATGGAATGATGTCGTTAGTACTCAAGGGAGTCATTTAACACACTCCAGAGTGCTAAATAAAATGTCATTATTTGAAATGCTCAACTATTTCAGATGCTGACTCCACTCACTGCCAATTCAATGGTGCTAGCAAACTAATTTTTTAGAAGTGTATTCACCACTCAAACTGCCTGCAGTGACTCTAATTAGCCTATTAATCGGGGGAGGGGAAAGAGCCCTTTCAAACTAAGTTCCATGTTTGCTGAACCCAATACACTGGATTACACGACTGTCGCACTCATACCCCAGACCTGGGCATCCGCTGCAGCGACTGTCACCACATGCCCTCCGACTTCACATTCTTGTCACGAGCCTGTTTCAGAGGGAGTGGGAACACCCCACCCACATCACATTCCTAAGTCCTCACAACTCTGAGACCACGCTTTAATGTGACTCACATAAATAAATGTTTACTTGAAATATGATAATAAATAAACATTATGGAAAATCCTGGTATATTATCTCAGTGGCTGAGCTAAATCCAGGAGCACTTAGAATTCCGATTTCCTTGGGAAATAAAAAGTGTTTTTGCTTCAGGTTCAGACTCTAGGGAACCTCTACCTGGATCTGCGCTCAGCCCTTGCTGCTAGGCCTTTTTAAATAAGAGAGAAAAATAACCTAAGAAGAAATGTTTTTTTAAAGTTTGGTTTTTGGCAGGATACAGGAAAATTTAGGATCATTTGTGATATAGAGTAATTAGAAGAACAGAAGCTCAATGGCTCTGAACAGCTTCCTAAGGAAGCACAGAGGGTCTCAGTGTCTAAGGAAAGGGCTTAAATATCAAACTGCTCCTTACAGGCACAAGAAAGAACTTCTGTTAACCAAATCAATAACCTCTTCCTTTTATCCCTCAGAGTGTCAGCCTCCCGCCCCTACACACACACACACACACACACACACACACACACACACACACACACACTCCCAGTGTTCTCTCCACATCTTGTTCTCTCCCCCCACAACAGGGTGGATATGCTTCCTGCCTGCCTCTGGCCACCTGTCTCCTCGGGAGTGTGGCACCATCCTTACCTCTCTTCACCCCTGCTTCTGTCTGGATTCCTTTATTCCTCTCCAGTGACCTCTCATCAGCAGCGCCATGACTGGGAACACCGGACGGCCATCTTGACCTCACATGCACTCAGGCAGTAACGATTCCTTCCCTTTACACACTGAGCTAGAGTGTGCAGGCTCCGGTGAGGAGCCTGGGTTTAATTCTGAGTGCATGTTGGTAACTTTCTTATTCTCCCCAGGCCTCTACTTCCACAGATATAAACCGAAGATAATCCTACGACCTTCTTCAAATCGGTCCCTGACAGCAGCTCAGTGAGGAAGGAGCGAGCGCACTGAGAGAGCACTATGTGCAGTGCGGTCAGGGAGAACACTGCGAGCAACAACGGTGCATCAGCAAGCATTGATAAATCAGCTCTCATTTCCAACCTTTCCCAGTTGTCTCCAGAACTCGGCTCACGTGACGCTGATTCATTTCCTTCTGCTGTTTCACGGTTTTCACTTAAAAGAACTTGTGATTCCTCCTGGATGTCCACGGCCACCCGTCTTGGTGCGAAT
Organism: Rhabdomys pumilio; assembly: GCA_030674055.1. NCBI lineage: Eukaryota > Metazoa > Chordata > Mammalia > Rodentia > Muridae > Rhabdomys > Rhabdomys pumilio. Next base: position 49,365,008 of record JANHMN010000014.1, on the reverse strand, counting down.
TTATGCCGCCTTACAACCAGACAACTTCACTCACATCTGCTTCCTTTTATGTAGCCCAGTATAGTGTCAGAGAAGATACACTGCAAACACTGCAAAGATCTAGACTGGGATCCCGGCAACACTGTTAATTAACTCTAGACTATGGCTTGCTTCTAGAAAAAGCTCAAGATTGGCTGGGTCATTCATTAACGTAGCATATTGATATTAAATACCCATTATGTATTTGGTTACTAAGATAAATAGGATACAGCTCTGTCCTCAAACAGGCCTAATGAGGAATAGCAGAGGTAAACAGAGCTTACAAACCTGAAGTAGGTCCCTTAATAGTGACAAATCATTTTAAACTACACCCCAGCTACCTGTTTCTCAGACAGACTAAGTCTCGTATGAAGAGAAATGGATGCACTTGAGGTAGGCTCAGTGAAGGAGGTCAGGCTACCACACCGAGCTGGGAGGAGTGGGTACCAGAGGAAAAGCATCACTCCGTCCAGGGTTATGAGAAAAATCTCCAAAGAGGACTTGAAGAAGACAGAAAATCTAGCAAACCCCAGCAGAGGGTGAGAACCAAACGCCAGGCAGACACAGGCAGCAAAGAAAATGTCTAAGGATGGACAAAAGAGGAGACCGACACAGGCAGGACCATCGGGACTCTCAAGGCACCCTGTTCTACATAGTGAGTTCCTGGTGAGCCAGGGCTACATAATGAGGCCCTGTTTAAAACAGCAATGAAACCCCACCAAACCTTCTCTACGTTACGTTGTATAGACTTTGGTGGCTAGTAATCAACTATCTTAAGACTGGAGGGCCTGTCACTCACACAGCACTGAGGGATGATGGAGGACAGTTAACAGGCCAGAGATGAGAGGCCTTGAGAAAACACAGGACAGTTTCAAGGGAAGCAAACCAAGAATCACCCAGTCAAGTGATGAAAACTTAAAACTGAACGGATATACGGGGGAAAAAAGCTTAGGGCAGGAAAGAGTCTGAGGTTTATGATTTAAAGATAAAGTAAAAGCAAAGCATGTTGGAGACTAAAAGTGATGGGGCCAATACTAAACCTGTTAGAATGGCCATCTGTGGAAGACTCACACCAGGCCGCTCAGAAGCAATTTGAAGAGACACCTTTTCCAATTTCTAGTATGCCAGAGAAAGGACTAGGTCAGAGATGCTGGAGACAGATGTACAATGAGAAAAGAAAAGAGATAGGAAAAATGACGTAACGTCTTTCTGTTGTTGTCAGGGGTTGCGCAGGGTAATCAGACTTAAGCTTTCCACACAGGCAAACTCACTGGGTAAGCCTGGAGGGTTATACAAACTAAAAGCAAACAGTTCTTAGAAAGAAAAGTCAGTTGAGGGAGAAAAGACAAGACAGCCCTGCTGTTTGAAAGGGCTGGATGAGAGCAGATGTTGTCAACAGGGATGTTAACGGGAAACAAGGCTACCTTCCCACCCACCGGCAAGAGAGAAGTCAAAGGACCCTCTCTGTGAGTACCTTCTGCCATCCTGACTGCACTGCCCTCTTAGCTGCCTTGCTCTGCCCGATCCCCTAATCCACAACTATCGGGACACTGGGCTGCTAACCCACCTCACAGTAGCACCCAATCTTGAACTAATCCCTTCTCTTAATCTGGTCACACACATAGCAGCCAACCAACGACCTCAACATTCAGCACCAGCCCTGGCCTTAAAGGACGCCTCTCTCCTCACTGACACAGATACCCCTTAGTTACAGAGCGTTCGTCAACCTGCATTAGTTGTCTCTGTTTCTTTCTTCTCTGTGTGCAGCTTATTACATTTTCATAACAACACACACACGGTTTGTCAATGTTTCAATAGCCAGTAGATTCAAGCCAATTTGGAAATGTCAGTCAAGTTAAAAGGTTCCAGCTTGTATACATGAAAATTCTGAAGAAGAAAGTTATGTATTACTGAGCCTCACTCAGTGTTACAAGAGACAACAAAATGAATTGTGAGCCTCAGCCGTTCCATTGGTAGGATAATGCCCAGGCTCAGCTTTCCACTCAGACGCTTCTTCATTTCGCCCATTAGTCAGTACCCAGTGCTGGGCAGCTTAGCACCGCAATGGGCACACTGGGCAGCTCAGCACCGCGCTGGGCACTGGAAGTGTAAGATAAATCTACTAAGTAGACAAACAGGACAGAGAAGTTTAAAGAGGAAAAAAGGTCTGAACACAAGCAGAGCCAACTAAGCACACGGGATAGAAAGCTGTGGGGAGGAACCCAGGAGAGGGTGCAGGTTAAGCCAGGACAAAGGAGCAGCGACATCAGAGGTGAGGAGAACACTGGCGAAAGCAGGAGAAGTTTGCTCAAGCTGCCAACAGAAGATAAAAGCCAGAACGGGATATTTTAAAATTTGAGAAAAAAGTCCTAAAATACATGCCATCTGCTACAGACACAAACCAAGACGCGCAGTTGTTTGTGTATGTAGGGCAAGATGGGGGACCACGGGTCTGCAGAGAATTCTTCTATTACCAGCAAATACACAAACGTAAAAGTTCATCCCATCGCTAGAAAATCAAACTTAATAATTCTTGGACAGAACATGGAGGTCACGTGTTTAAAACTATTGACTTTTAACTACACAGAGTAATGCAGTCGTAACACCCAACAGCGTGTAAGGTGAGGGCTTCACCGGGCTGACAAGGCCAGCATCCTGTGTTCTTCATTCCTCGAGGGCTACTTTATTCCATTAGGATGTCATTTCAGTTTGGAATACAGAGCTGCCTTTCCCTTTAACGTTATACTGACTTGTTTTGGTACAGAAAGCATTTCGGACCCTCTATCTCTGGCAATATTAATGGCTTAAAACATTAGTAACACAAATCATCCTAGAATCATTTAAAAAAAAATGTAATTTGTTTCAGAAAAAAAGTTGTCCTAGATTATTCATAGGCCCACCAGAAACTCCTGTCTAAAATAAATATGTTCTTCTAGCTTACATAATTTACAAAAAAATAATAAAAAAACAAAAAAAAATCAGGAACAGACTGATATCATTAACTGAGCCTGCATGGGGCAGGTACTCACGTTTAAAAGTGTAATTAACCTAGAAAATCTGCAGAACATAACAACTCCTGTTGTATATGTAATGTACATGTAATCTAGAAATGATTAAATGATCTTTCCACAAGGAAAGATCATCAGGTTTAGAAAAAAAAATCCTGGAAAAACTGTCTCAGAACTCCCACATCCACACGAGTTGAACGAGCTGATGCTGACGTACGTACGTGACATCCACCACCTGTGAGAGGCTGGCATTTAGTCTTTCCCACAGTCTTTTCAAGACACAAAACCTCTGCACTGACACCCAGCCAAGGAGAGAAAGATGACTGAACATAAATACCGGGTCATTAAAGAGCAAGCGTCCGAAGAGCTGCTTGGCTTCCTCCAGGGTCCCCTCCAAGTAAACGGCTCCTACATGAAAGCAAGCGAACGTCAGAAGGAAGGCTGCATTAATATTCAGAGAAGATTACACATCTCTATAAAAAGTAAAAAGGCAAGCTAAAACCAGTCACAGCAGAAAGCCTAGGAGCTAAGAGGAGACTGTTTTAAAGGGAACACTTTCCTGCCCTTAGCTATGCTTTTGTGCTAAAATTCAGACTGCAATATAAAGTTAATTCACTAAAACTTGTTAATAAGCAAAAGAGGTTAGATATGAATTCTCATGAAAGATATGAAATATAACCTATTAAGGAGACAATACTTAACCATACTAAAGAAAACACTTCAATTCAGTTTCTGTTTTTACAGTGCATGTTTTAAAACATATATATGTTAACAAAACAAAACAAAACAAAAGCCATAGATAAAACCAGAAACTAGACCAATGAATTCTTCTGAAAACAGAACCAGGACAGGCTCCACTTTCAATGTGAAGTAATGAAGCCCTGCACGTGCACGTTAACCGTCCACGGCGGCGGCAAGCACTACAGCAACATGTTAACTTGGTAGCAAAATAAACCTAGAGTAGAAAAGGCGTATTTTCTTAAAATCAGAATTTTACATCTGTCTTCAGAATGGCTAATTTCCATGTATAAAGTTAAAATGCTGACCTAGAAGGCTTTTGATCAATAAGTATTACTGAATGCATCAATCGTTACAGCGAGATGAACACAACAGCAGCTGTGGATCAGGCCTGCAGGCATCACTACCCCACACTCCTCTCTGCCCCTTCTTGGGGCAGCTTGGGAATGTGTCAGAAAAGCCTCAAGACTCAGACTCAGAGCTGACTGGTGCACGACTCAGTTCTATGAAACTCTACTCTGCAAGTGGGTGCTGCCAGGACCAGCACAACTCAAGAACTCCTGAGGCAGTGACAGTGCCTCCATCTCTGACAGGGAAGTGAAGATCAGGGATTATCATGCATTATCTGCCAGAGACATACTATGTGACAAGTGACGGAATCCTGTCCACCCAAGCCTGAAGTCAAACCGTAACCCTGTCAAATTATGTGGACAGGGCACAATAATTCCATGTGATAAACTCTCTGGAAACACACCTATTTGTGAAAAACACACATTGCTCAGAAAGAGTGGAGAACTGTTAACATTCGTTTGGGACCATCATCACTATAAAACTATAATAGGAAATTTTTGTATGCATTTCCAAAGAAAGAGGGCAAAAAAAAAGTACAAAGGTCTTTGTGAAATAAATGTACTTAGTCATTTACTTAAAAGCAAGAAACTTGGTATACTATAGCATTTTATTATAAAGTGTATTTCAATTACCAGCTAATTAATTCTCCATTAATCTTCCTGTGCTAACAGCTAACCATATGCTGTAGATATAAAGCCTGGGCGAGAAGTGTCTAATCAGTCAACAGTAGTTACATAGGATTAAAAAGTTTTTTTCCCAAAATAATACTAAAATCAGAAAACTTGCCAACAATTTAAAATGTGTTCAGAAGATGCACTGGGACATTACTAGTAACTTACTTTCCCGTTTTCGTGTGTGTGTGTGTGTGTGTGTGTGTGTGTGTGTGTGTGTGTGTCAGTCAAATATAGAAAGCAAGCCATCTACATATAAATTCACTCCAATTCAGGAAGTGCTAAGCATGACATCAGACACTAAGAATGCAATAACTAGAACTAAAAAGCATGACTGACTCCTTAGAGACACTGCACAATGTGGTGGGTGTTCACATGCTTTAAGAACAAGAAATTCTATTGTAAGCTTCTACAATGAGTTTCATGCACTCTCCAACACAAACTCGATACATACAAGAAGCAGATTTTAAAGGGAAATTACCTATTAATGCCTCAAAACAATTGGCCATGGCATGCCGGAGGTCTGACTCTCTACATAGGTCGGGCCCATGGGCATACAGCATGAATCGATCCAGTTCAAGTTTCTATAGAATCCAAAATAACAAAACAAACAGTGAGAACATTTGTCAAAATAGCCTTGTATATCATGGGGAAGAGAGCAACGCTGAAATGCTTGGGCCTTATGCAGGCTTGTCAGGTGCTTAGTCTAACACTCACTAGAAAGCCACATGGTTCAGTCCTGAGCAGCAGAAATACTTTCCAAATCCCAACAGTCAGATTTGGGGTCACAAATGAGGAGATCTGACTTTTCAAATCTAAGTGCAATCCAAGTATGAGATCTCACTAAAAAAGATTCTGCCTCAAGAACATGGGTGTTTGGATTCACGTAGAGGATGCAAACTATACCAAGAGTATAAGCAAAGTCTCAAGTCTTCGATCCAGACTACCGTGACATGGATGATGTCAGGTCCCACACAGAACAGGTGAGGCTCAGCTCCTTCACCCTGATTTCTACACCTGCTCATTTTATATCCTCATATACAATTAAATATAAGACCTTTCAGAGCTAGACCCAAACAGATAAACACTTCCTTATAAAATCCCTGAGACTTTCTCATAAAAGGAGAAAGATACAAATATTACATAAATATGTATTAAATTTGTTTCCACTTCCATAAATTAAAATTTAAAATACTTCCTAAACAAACGTCTGAAACGTACGGAATAAGACACAAGCTAATATACAAACTAACGGCTGCAATCTTTGGATAAATAAATAAAGATTGTCAGTCTTTGGATTAAAGACATTCAAACTCTGTCCATATCCACTTGGATTGGAACCACTGCTAAGAATCTAGAGTATAAAACATATTCAAATCAGTTTTGACTACCATAGATATAACAGCATAAAGTTCCTTAAAAAACAAAAAACACTTGATCCCAAAGTGCCAGAGTTTATACTAGACTATGTAAACGTCATCTGTTTCACAGGCTCACTGGGAAAATACAATTGCTTGCTATCTCTGGAGTCCTGCTTGAGAGCAGACTGCAAACTGCATCTTTATGTTATGAACAATTCTTCTGGGGTGCTGTGGAGTTCCAACTTCGCACACCGCCCACTCTCCTAGCCTTGATTTTTACATAGGCTTTAGCAGAATTCTTGAAGGAGAGCAAGCACTGGTATGAAGCCCCTAAGATGCACAGCGGCTGTCAGTCTTTTTCCAACTCCTTGCTCCCCGATAGCTGCAGGGATACTGCTCTCGAAAAAGGTGGGACCACCATAGCCTTCTGCTGGAGACCAATGCTACAGGGAAGGAAGCTAGGTGATGTCCAGGGAACTTTGTAAGGTAATTTATCATGTATCTGGTCCTACAAAAAGATTCATATTTGATTATATATTAGGATAAGAAATAAGTAACTTCAGAAATCAAAAGAAGAATATGGCTGAAGACACCATATTCTCAGCACTTGAATTCCGAATCAAAGAACTGTGCTAGAGTGGATTTGGTGAAATAGGACCATATAGAGCAATCCCTAAAGGGAGATACTGGCCAGACAGTCATTCCTCATGGCTCTGGAGAGCATTCAACGTGCTATGTAATGACTTGCTTTCAGGTATCTATTACAGTAGATACCCTCCCCACTGTAATCCCAGTATCTGAAGAACAGTTGCACAATTTCACTATGGCCCAGACTGGAAAGAAAACGAGGATGGAGAGGCTGAAAGCTCATGGTTACTATGTACTTCCAACCACGAAGCATGTGATATACCAGCTAACCGTCAAAGCACTTTTCCACGGCACGTGGACGTCACGTGCTGCAAGGCTGCTAACAGCAAGTGGGTTCTTCTCGTAGCTTATGGTTTTCGTTAGGCACTGTCAATTCCATTCTCCAATGCCACCCAGGGTGGTTTGCAGCCTACCACCGTAGCTCTGATAACGTACTATCCAAAGTAAAGCAACGCTTCTGTGCTAACACAAAAGCCACATGCTAAAATTTGCTACATTTTTTAATATTATTAACATCCTTACAAGATCAAATCAATAAGGAGTCACAAAACTACTACTTTTTTCCAACTGTTATATCAAAGTGAAAGGAAAAGGGAAGAAACTACTCAAGGCAAAGGAAAGCTTTTCCGGTAGACAGTGACGTCCAGGAACTTACAAACCTTCACTCTTTCTGATGTTGCAAAAACACAAAAGCCTATGAAATGTGAGAGCTTATTGTAAGAACAATGATAAACAACACTAAAAATAACCAGCTGCTACAAATTCATTTATTATCTTTGTGTGATTTCTATGTACAAACATCATGAAACCCACTTTAAATAGACTCACAAAAACTCCTAATGTCATTTAATTCTCACAACCAGCATGTGTGTCGAAGCTAATATGGGTCTCACTTTATCCATAAGAGAGCTGAGGCTTTGGGAGAGAACAACTGTCCTACAGCCACCCAGGATGCAAAAAAGGGGATGGGCGAAACCCTAAGGTGTTGGGAGCCTACTCCTAGCAGAAAGCGGCTATTACCTTTCAGCCATCTCGAGCCATATACCCTGACAAGAGACTTGTTTTCAACAGCCCACAACAGCTGAGCACACTCTGATAAACATCTTGTTTTTCCCACATCTTGTTTTGCTGTTTAGTGCCCCCAGCTGTAAGGTGCACGTGGTATCCACGCCTCCAAGGCACATGGCAAAGTGTATAAATACCCAGGATTTCCCTTCAGTAAAGGAGACTTGATCAGACCCTCTGCCTTGTCTCCATTCTTTGCGTCTCTTCCCCTCCATCCCTACTCTCTCTCTTGCTAGACCCTGACCTGCGGACCAGAACAGCAGCTCAGGCCGGGACACAGTGGCCCCCAAGCCGGGCAGTGTGGGTCTCAACACTAAGGGGCCAGCCAAAACAACCATGTTCCTTTCTGGTAACATCCTAGCATGAGTCTGTTCTGTTAGCTACTCAGCTAAGTCAAGGAGGCATGCAATACAGCCTAAAGCTTAAAGCCTAAATCTTAATTAATGGGGATTTGTGATTTGGAGATTCTCAAAGGTCTAAAAAGTATCCCATATGGATGTGAACTGTCTGCAATAATCTGTTCAGAGCTATAATTCTGCCTGTTAACATAAATTAATAAACAAATGTATTACAAAAGAATTTCATTTCTTTTGCATGGCTCCCATGTTCCTTTGCCCCAAATGCTTAGCTGTTCATGTACATCTGTCAGTTTCTCACTCATCTGTTTTCAAGTTACCTCACAGCTGAGTTCATTAGCTGCTGGTGAAATTCACAAAGGTAACAGACCAAAACAGAGAACACCTTCCCCATGGTCTGGTCCATAAAACCTGACTCCTGGGTGTATTCTCAAGAACAATTCACTCAGCTGCAGAGTTTTGTGGGCTCCAGAAGACAAAGTCAGACTCTGTGATCGCTTCTAAAAGCTGTTGCTTTTATACTGTCACTCGATGTCCGACAGTACCTTTGCAAGCATGGCGAGGTGCTGATTCTGAACGATGGCAGTCCGATAGGTTGCCAAGCCCCCTTCCTCCAAGCTAGGAAACAAATAGTACAGGTGGACACTGCCGGAAAAAAGAACAGAAAAGGACATATAAACATGCATCGCAAACTGTCTGCAGCTCTGCAATACAGACACAGAGGTGACATCGCACCTGCAACAGATACTAGTCAGCTGCACTGAACTAACCTAAAGAGTAAATTATTTACGAACACACAAAACCTTAGTAGCAACATTTACTCATATGTCCGTATGTATTTGTGTTAAAAGATTGCTCGGGGGGACAGACACAGTGACAGACATCTGCTATCCTAGCATTCTAGAGACAGAGACAAAAGAATCACCGTAAGTCTAGAGCCAGCCTGGTGTATACAGTGAGCTGTACACCAGTCAGGATTAAATAGTAAGACCATGGCTCAAAAAGTAAAAACAAATAAAAAGATTTCTCTGAAATCTGATAATGTCTGTCAACTTTTGTGACTAATGAGAGCAAACATCTAAAAGTCCAAACTTGGGCCTATAAACAGATGCCTTTCGCTTGGTAGAATTATGGGCAGCCCCTGAGGACAATCTGGGGAAACCCTGAGTAGCAATATGGTTGTAAAGTATCCAGAATACAGCAGCCAGGAATAGAGCAGAGAGTGATATCTGGCAGGTCCTATGCAATGATGTATGAGGGCACTCCCGGCAAAGTGTGGCAAGTGTGGCCAGGGTAGAAGGCCGCCCAGAACACATCTGGGTCACAGCTGCAGCTACCCTCTCCTACGTCACTCCACATCATCAAACCTGCTGCCTAACAGAACAGCTTGTCTTGGAGCTTCTCTTTATGTTCTTCTTCGGAAAACAAAGGACCGCAAAATAATAAAAATAGTTCACGACAGTTCCAGGGGGAGCGTGTGTCACCTCCCTTCAGGAAAAGATTGTGAGCATGGTAAGACAAAATACACTTTCCAGTCTGTACCCCCAATGAAAAATCTTAGAACACACACACATACAAACACACACGCGCACACACACCCTTAGTCATTAAAACTACTTCGAAGCTTTACTTCCCTCAAGATTAGAAAGACAGAACAGGATCAAAGGCAAATCCTGGAAGATGAAATGACATTTTAAAATACCATCCTTTCCCTTTCAAATGGAATATAAGCTCTGAAGCATCAGCCCAGGACCAGCTGATCTCCTGTGGCTGTGAACAACTTTACCACATGCTTGACAGGACAGAGACACCAGCCTTTCATCTTGTAATCTCACTCATTACAGCAGCAGCAAGAGCAGTTGTCAGGGCCAGAGACACAGCCATGTGGCTTTTAAGCTTTCAGAGGAGAAAATACACGGCGTTCCAAAGCCTTGCTTAGAATTGCTGGCTAATTACAAAGGAGGGAATGCTTATCAAATGTAGTCACTGGGGGGCTAGATGGGGAAGACCTACTTACCTGGTCAGAAACTCAACAACAGCATCTCCCAGGAACTCCAACCTTTCATTGTGATTAATCCTACAATGAAAATGTAAAGGCCACTTAAAATAGAACGCTGATGGCCAGGGAAATGGCTCAACAGGTAAAGACGCTGCAGGAAGCCTATCTTAATCTAAGTATGAATCCTGGGCCTACATGGTAGAAGGAGAGAATGACTCCGGATAACCTGTCCACGGATCTCCATACATGTGCCATGACATAGATGAACGGACGAACAGGGGGACACACACACACCGGGCAAACGTAATTTTAAAAAGCTTTTATTTATAAAACAAAATAAAAACAAGAGAATCCCAGCACATATCTTCCCTACTGTTGAAAAAGGGAAACAGGGTTAGTTCACTGCATAAGGCAACACCTTACAGGCCTACCTCTCATACTCAAGAGCAATGACTCCTGTCTTATCCTAAAGTCACTCAGATCCCACGTAGTAGGAAGGTGTGGAGGTTTAAGAACGGCTGCACAGGTTAGTATATTTGAATGCTTAGTCACAGTTCTATTTGGAAGGATTTTAATGATTGGGGGAAGGGGGTGGCCTTGTTGGAGGAACAGTGTCACTGGGGTTTGAGGTTTCAAAAGCCCATGCCAGGCAGTGTCTCTCTGCCTATAGATCAAATGCAGCTCTCAGCTACTGTTCCAGCGACTGCCTGCATACCACCATGCTGCCCACCATGATAATGGACTAATAACCCTCTGTACGTGTAAGCCAGCCCCACTGGAGTGCCATCTTTCCTAAGAGTTACCTTGGTCATGGTGTCTCGTCCCAGCAACAGAGAAGTAACTAAGAGAGGAGGGGAGAATGGGGTGCAGCCCTTCGTACTATGTGGTTCCAACGCTCAAGGTTAAGGCTTTCTTTCTCTAGAAACAAGACTGAAAAACTTCCAGAGAAATCAGCTATCACACTGACTGTGGTGATTATCTCTACATGGAGCAGGAGAACCAGAGATAGGAGAGCATTCTAGAATGTTCCCAGACAGCATCTCATCTCCTCACCTCCACACTCAGCCAGTGTCTAGTTCTTCAAGATAGCTCTAACGTATCTGCCACCTCAACGGCCCTGCTGTCCCCTCCCACCCGTGTGATGGCCTTCTGTTGCAAACCACTAGATAATTCTCTGGAAGGGGCATCGCACAGAACGGTTAGTCACTGCTCTCTTAATGCCAACCTTTCTCCCTCCCCAGAACTCTCCACTCTGCCCTTGTACACTCAGGAACACTGAAATCCACTTTATCTCTCAAGGGTTCAGGAAAATCGATGAAACTCTGTTTGATGACGCCCCTCATAGACATGATTGCTCTCCTCCTCAGTACACAGATCACACTTTGTCTATATGATGAAGCAACATCTATAAGGAAGTCACCCTAACAACTCATCCCAGCCGATGGCTTGTATTTGGGTGGGGTTGTGGTTAAGTGGTGGCGCCTCTGCTCTGCACATCCCCTAGGCTTAATCCTCAGTATTGTTCCTCAAAAGAAAACGGTATTCAGGAAAAAAAATTAGTAGTCAATAATGGGGAATAAAAGGGAATGGGAGAAAAATAAAGATACGTATGCCTTTGCTGAGAAATTCCTGACCTCACTAATTTCTTAAAATGTAGTTGTATGTACTACATATACAAACCTAGTGTCTAGTCCTTTAAGACAGGCCTAATAATGTATGTGCCATGTCAGTGCCCTGTGCGATCACCTGTGTGATGACGGCCTCCTGTTCCGACCATGTGTACATACATTATACATACAACGCAGTAGGCCCTGTGAGCAAATTTCTCACTCTGACCAAATGTACACTATCTTAAAGTATGCTTGGGGATTTGTTGCTGTTGTTTTTGCTACCCCATTAGCCAAGGTGAATAGGAGTACTACATTTTGTTTTTTAATTGAGTCAAGCACAGTGGTGCAAGTCTGTAATCCCACACTCAAGAGACTGAGGCAGAAAGATTCCGAGTTGAAGGCTAGCCTGGACTACTTAGTTTAGGGCAGCACTCACTACAAAACAAGACTGTCTCAAAAACAAAAACCACTGACTTCCAAAAGTGTTTGCTAATGACTCTTACTGAAAGCATCAAGAAATAAAGACATTATTTAAACGTAGAATGGTGTGAGTGTGTGTGTGTGTGTGTGTGTGTGTGTGTGTGTGTGTGTGTGTATTAAGTTACTCAGCTGTTGTTCTAAAAAGAAATAGAATTGCCAGGTGCAAAGGCTCATACTCGTAATCCTAGCACTCAGGGACTCAGCATGTAGAATGTCCATAAGTTTAAGGCCATCCTGAGTTACAGAATACCTTGTCTGTCTGTCTGCCCTATGTATGCCTCTCTTCACATACATATACACACATTTAAAAAGAAATAGTAAATTTTCTCAAAGAAAATAAGTTACATTATGCTATTCTAAGCCATGAAAATAAAAGTCCATTTCCTTGGATAGAGAATTTTTTTCTAACAATTCAAAGTATTATACAGCAAAATCTATATAATGTGAAACATAAAACTCTGTTAGGAGTTTGGGGGTTGGCTGAGAAGACAAGCTATATCTCAACTGTAGGCTTTATTAGAGAATAACAAGACATCTAGGCAAAGAACAGGAGCTACTTTACGTCAAATGATTTTAAATGAGGTCTAGCTGCCATAAATTTTACCTTAATTTCTTTTATGAACTTTCACAGGAACAGAGACTATGTCTAGTATTTAAATTACCAGAAATTGGACAGTTAAATTCGTTAAAATCCAAGATTACAGTACTAAAACAGCTTACTCAATAGTAAATTTGGTATTCATTAAAAAAAATTACCCAGAACCCAGAAGTCCTTCAACAGAGAAATGGATACAAAAAAATGTGGTACATTTACACAATGGAGTATTACTCTGCTATTAAGAATAATGAATTTGAGAAATTTTTAGGTAAATGGATGGAACTAGAAAATATCATCCTGAGTGAGGTAACCCAATCACAAAAGAACACATATGGTATTTACTCACTGATAACCAGATGTTAACCCAAAAGCTTGAAATAGCCAAGATTCAACAGACCACATGAAGCTCATGAAGGAAGACCAAGTGGAGATGCCTCGGTCCTACTTAAAAGCAATAACAAAATACTCAAGGGAGCAAATATGGAGACAAAGTGTGGGACAGAAACTGGAAGAGGGGCCGTCTGGAGACCATTCCACCTGGGTATCCATTCCATGTGCAGTCACCAAAGGTAGACGCTGATGTGGATGTCAGGAAGTGCATGCTGACAAAAGCCTGATATAGCTGTCTCCTTAGAGGTCTACCAGAGTCTGACATATTCAGAGGTGGATGCTCACAGCTAACCACTGATCTGATCAAGGGTTTCTAAATGGAGGAGTGAGAGAGAAGACTGAAGGAGCTGAAAGGGTTTGTGGCCCCATGAACAGAGCAACAATACCAACCAACCAGAGCTCCCCAGGGTCTAAACCACCAGCCTGGGAGCACATAGTGAAGGACCCATGACTCCATCTGTACATGAAGGGGAGGATGGCCTTGTCGGGCATAGGTGGGAGAAGAGCCTTTGTCCCATGAAGGCTGAACACCGAGTGGGGGGGGGGGGGGTTGAGGGTGGGGAGGTGGGAGTGGAGGGTAAGTGGGGGCGCATCCTCATAGAAGTAGGAGAAGGGCAGATGGGATAGGAGGTTCCTGGGTGGTGGGGGGAATGGGGTATGGGGATAAAATCTGAAATGTAAATATAATACCCAATTAAAAAAATTACCCATATATGGCTTTCTTTTTTTAAATTTCTACATCATGACTAAACTCTAGTGATAAGTCATGAACCTCAAAATGGGATCCGAATTCCACCCTAGCTACTATCATGCTGGTCAGTTCCTAACCCAACAGTTGATCTACAAAAAGAACTAAGAGTGGTCGTTTGCATGAGAACAGTCCCCAAAGGCTCACAGATTTGAACACTTGGTCCCCAGCCCACGGAACTATTTGGGAAGGATTAGGAGGCATGGCCTTATTGGAGGACATGTCACTGAGGGTGGGCTTTACGGTTTCAAAAGCCCATACCATGCTCAGTGAGTTCTCTCTGCCACTACTCCAGCACCACGAACTCTGGCTGTCTTGCTCCCACCAAGATGGTCATGGATCCCCTGCCCTCTTAGAATGGTGAGCCTCAAATCGAATGCTGTCTTTTACAAGTTGCCTTGGTCACAGTGTTCTGTCACAGCAGTCTCACAAGCAACCAAGGCTCAGAGTAAGCTACCCGTGCTCACAGCAGCAGCAAACCCCCTGCCCCTTTCACTGTTTCTACTTTAAGCACCCTCTTAATCAATAAAGTAAGATCCAGGGTAAGAGGTCTACTGAGCAGTAAACACTGTCGTGAGAACTGGAATAACAGGCATCGCGAGATTGAGGCTATCTGTCACATTTACATCTCAAATATTGTCTAAGAAACTTCAATGTACCTCATAAAATATGTAATTCCGCTACACCAGCAAACAGTGTAAGGCGTCACTGATTCCGTGCACAGCCATCTTGGCAGAGGCCAAATCCAAGGGTGAACACACATTTTTCGCACAGTCTCAAGCAGTGACTGGTAGGGTGGATCTATAGGGACCTTGAAGGTCGGGGAAACACCTACCCACCTCAGGAACTTCTCTCATGGGATGATTTGAGGGAAGGAGAGAAGAGGCCACAGCCTCATCAGATATCAGGCTCACTGGACTAGCATGGTCATGTGGGCAATGCTGGGGAGAGCAAGAGAGGAGCCTTTGGCTTCCACATACACACACAAAGGCATGTGCATCTATACACACACCTACACATACACCACACACACACACAAACAGCAACTATTGTGAACAGTAACTTTTTTTTTCTTTTAATACTTATTTACTGAAGTGTCCTCTCTGTGAAAGGAACTGGTTACAAGATGAAAAAGAGCAGGATCACAGACTTTGAAGCTCTCACTGTCAGATAAAGAAAATTAGCTCTGCCGCATGATCAGAATGCACAGGAGAACAAGACATGTATCACAGACTCAACGCCAGCAGGGCTGCACAAGGCCATCTGGGCACTCCAGAAGCCAACGTAAAATGACGACCGACCGGCATGGGAGAAGAATGCCTGACAACTCAGAAAGCCTGGGGCTCGCCACGTGAAAAAGACAGGCCTGCAAACATAGTCCAGGGCCAGGTCACGTGAGCAGCAGCTGGCAGGTGACAGCTCAGCCTTTGCTCAGTTGTCTTTGGAGCAGACAATAGCTAAGACTGAAAAGTGAGGCCCAGGGGTAGTAAGATGTCTAACACAACAGCAGCTACAGGGCAAACAGGCAGAATGTGGCCAGCCACGGTACTGCAGGGTGGACACAGGGGGTCACCAGAAGCAGTCTGAGAAGAACTCAGTGGACCAACGTGCTGGCTTGGTCCCTTCTTCTCCCACTGATCAGCACTAGAAACATTCTCCACCCCACCTCTCACTAGAGATCTAACCACCAATTCTTACTCTTGGGAAGTGTGCTTATCTTATCTTCAAAGATAAGCAGACACTTCCAAGAAGCAAAGACAACCGTAACCCATGTCAGACAGCAACGAGGAAACAAACAAAGGAGAGGGCAAATAGTTTAAAGTCAACTCAATTATTCAAGTGCACAGCACAAAGCTGACCTATAATCCCAGAACAACGCCTGGTCTATGCTGAGCCCTGTGGCGGTGGATTGCAACGTTCACTTTTGATCCTCACTAAAGCACTTATCAGAGCCTCTCCTGTGTAATTCAGGTTCCTAGCACTCTCATTCTGCCCTAGGCAATCATGCCTCCTGAGGACTGGGGGGTTTTGTGGAACTTGGCTTTGGATCCCCTAAAATACCTGCAAACTGCCTCAGACTAAAAGACTCTGGATGAACGTCTGCTGAATTAAATTTGTACGAAGCGTCTTAAGTCCGGCTTCTGTAGCCCGCACAGTTCAGAGGCACTGGCAGCAGTCACGCAGCAGACCCTGCAGCAAGGCCAGGGGCTCTTTCGGATCAGACACTTGAGGTCGACTCTACATCCACGAAGCCCACAAATCCACAGCAGAAGTCAGAGAGTAAGAGAAGCTATTAGTTCTGTCTGTGGTGGCGTGATGGCATTCTGCCTTTTTCCAGGGGCTACTGCACTCTGCCATCTTAGATCTTAGATCCAACTGCCTTTGCTGCCTCCGTTACAGATCTTACCTGCTTAGTGTCTACTTTGGAGCTTCAAAACAGGAAACTCAGAAATGGCACAATTCGAAGATTTCAATCTTTTTGCTCTACCTACCCCGCCTCTCTCTCCTTTTCTATCCTTTTCCCCTCCCCCCTTGTTCACAGTCCCACACATTCAAACTCTTACTCCTACACACTCTAGAAATGGAATCCAGCGTGTTATGAATGCTAGGAATACACTACCCCAGCCGCATCCACACAAAATCTCTTTTAAAGGAAAAGGAGGAAGAGGAAGAGGGGAAGAGGAGAAGTAGGAGGAGGAGGAACAGGGAGGAGGAAGAGGAAGAGTACTCACTCCTGTAGTCTGAACAATGAACACCATCAAAAGATGTACTTTATATACAGACAACAGGGTGGGTATGAACCGTGCAGGGCTCCTTGTTTTAAGAATTGGTCATCAGGAGTAGAGAGATGGCTTAGTGGCTAACAGCACTGGATGTTCTTTCAGAGGACCTGGGTTCAATTTCAGCACCCAAATGCTGGCTCATAACATCTAGTGTGTAACTCTAGTTTCAGGAGATCTGACACTCTTCTGGCCTCCATGGGGACCAGCCATGCACATGGTGCACAGACACACTTTCAGGCAAAACACCCACACACATAAAATAAAAATTACCAACAAACAGAACCACAAGTGGTCATCTCAGGCAGTAGGATGGCTCAGCAAGAAAAGGCACTGGATGTCAACCTTGGATTGGATCCCTGGACCCACATGGTGGAAGGCAAGAACCCACTCCCCGCTAGTTGTCCTCTAATGCCCACATGTAGCACACTGTGTGTGCCCCACGCCCCTAAATGAAAATGTAATAGAAGTATAGAAAACCTAATCTGGAGTCTATGACATAACAGGTGAAACAGAATCAGGGCCATTACATCTCCCAGGGTGACTGGGTACCTGTGAAATAGCTCTTCTATAATCTCAGACTCTGAAATCTGATCTCGCCACAGTTAGACATAGACAACATTTCAAACTAAAATTTTAAAGCTCTATACTGCTTTTTTAAAATCTCCCGTTTGTTTGTTTGTTTGTTTGTTTGTTTGTTTGTTTGTTTTTTAAGACAGGGTTTCTTCTCCTAGCCATGGATGTCCTAGAACTCAGTCTATAGACCAGGCTGGCCTTAAACTCACAGATCAGTCTGGGTTAAAGGCATGCGCCACCACTGCCCAGCTTTCCTGTGTACCTCTTTTAAAGGAAGAGAAAGAAAAAGAAAGGGGAGGGGGAGAAGGACTGAGTTAGAGGGAGAAAAGGAAGGAGGAAGAGGAAAAGTCCTTCCTGTAGTGTAAACAATAAGTACCATCAAAAGACATATTGAAGAGGAAAAACATGGTTGGAGCTAAGCCAACCTCAAAAAAAAAGAAATCTGAGTCAAGCCAAAAGGAAAACTGGCAGACCGGGCAAGCACCTAAATTACAAATCCAATGTCAAGATTCCCAATCTCAACAGTCCTAGTGAGCTTGAACTGTCAATGTTACATAGCGGAGCCTCCACCAGGGAAGTCTCAGCTGAGGGACTGCCCTGATCAGTTCAACCCACAACCATGTCTATGAAGGAATGTCTTGATTGTTAACTGATGTAACTATCAAATGGGCAGATGGTTCTGAGCTGTGTAAGAAAGCTAACTAAACATGAACCGGTGTGTGAGTGAGCCAACAAGCACGGTTCTTCCATGGTCTCTACTTCAAGTTCCTGCTGGACTCCTGCCCCAACGTCCTTCAATAATGGACTGTAACTTGTAAGCTGAAACTAATCCCATCCTTCCCTAAATTGCTTTTGGTCAGACTGTTTTCATTATTTTATTTATTTTAATCACAGCATCAGAGGTAAAAATAAATCATAAAACTTTTCAAGCAATCATTTCAGTGCTCTTAAATTTTTTCTGATTTTAGAACATTTAGACTTTTGGATTAGAACTGCTCAGAATGGTAAAGTCAATTCAGTATTCCAAATGTTTAACAAATTCAAACTCTGAAATGTTCTTAAATATTTCTGGTCCCAAGCATCTCAGATAAAGCATCACCAAGCTCTATGAAGACAGACAGAAAGGGAAGCTGTGGAGGAAGGAAACCTCTGAAGCCACTGCCTTAGGTCTCCTCTCCCTCCTCAACCTGAACCTGGTCAGAGGGAGTGACAGCCAACACCAGTAAACACCACCACCTCCCATTTTAAAAGGAAGGCCCCTCAAGCAATCTCCTCAAATGACTTTTAAAATACAGCCTGCTCTGCTTCACACACCAGTAACTCTCCTGCTAGCAACCTCAGTGTCCATCGGCCAATGGGACACGCTGTTCTATTTTTATTCAGTTTACAGGGGTATGCACCATATACCTGGCAAGAAGCCACCTTAGAGGAGGGGCTGCTGTAGCTTCCGGTTTAAGAACAGATCCAGTATATCACTGTGTAGAAGGCGTGCTATCAGGAGTGTAACAGTCAGTCACACTGTGTCTCCATCAGAGAGCGCTGATGGACAACAAGTGGGCTATAAGGCCTACTCAGTGTCCCATTTGCTCCAGAAAAGGGTCACTTCTTAAAGGTTCCACAATTTTCCCAACAATGCCACCAACTGGGGACCAACTGTACAAACACACAAACCTATGAGGGACATTTCACACTGCAGCCAAAACACAATGTAGATCTCATACAGATCCAGTCCACTTCCTTCCTAGAAAGGACTTAAAGTCAAACAAAAATGAAAATATTAGTAAAGATATTGTGGTGTCTGAGGATGCTTGGCCCAGGGAGTGGCACTATTTGGAGGTGTGGCCTTGTTGGAGGAAGTGTGTCACTGTGGGCATGGGCTTTAAGACCCTCTTCCTAGCTGCCTGCAAGCCAGTCTTCCAGCTACCTTCAAAACAAGAGGTGGAACTCTCAGCTCCTCCATCCCCATATCTGCCTAGATGCAGCCATTCTCCCACCCTGATGATAATAGACTGAACCTCTGAACCTGTAAGCCAGGCCCAATTAACTGTTGTCCTTATAAGAGTTGCCTTGGTCATGGTTTCTTTTCACAGCAATGAAGCCCTAAGACCTTTTGTGAAATCAAGAGGTAAGGGGAAAAAAAAAATCAACCAATGACTAATATTGTCACAATAAATCAAATAAAAATATCATGGGAAAGAAAAAACTATCGACCAGTATCTCAAAAGTTCCTCCAATGCTGTCAATCAAGACAGTGTGGCACTGGCAGAGGGCAGACCCACATCCACAGAAGAAGTGAGCCTTTAAAACAAGTACTCATATCCTTAACAGGGCATCAGGAGTCTCCTCACCAAACGCTGTTGAAACAACTAGACACCACGGAAGAATACAGTGGGTGGTTTCTACATCACACTGCATCCAAAGTGACTCAGAATGGATTAAAAAAGCCTACACAAATTATGTAAAAATGTAAAAACCGCGAAAGAAACAGAAGTACATACACATACACACACACACTATGTGTACATACACTATACTACTGCTGCTGCTGCTGCTACTACTACCACCACTCACACACGCCAAAATTTCATACTTAGGAATGGTTTTCTTGGCATAACCCCAGAATTACAATCAATAAAACTAATAAATCAAAATGCATTAAGATATGTTTGTCTCAAAGGACATCAGAAAATTAAAAGGCAATCTTTAGAACAAGGAAAGATTTTGTAAATCATATATTTAATAAGTCTCATCTAGAATGTAAAAAAGTTGTATTAAATCATTAATAAAAACAACTAAAGATGTGAGAGAGATATGAACTAACATTTTCCAAAACAACCAGTAAGTACATGCATTGGTACTAAACACCATGACAAATCAGGGAAATAATGAAAAACTACATCCAACTAGGATGGCTAGGGTCTGAAAGAAGCAGATGCGGCAGTATAGTCAGTTACATAAAAACCCAGGGACAAGGCTGGGGCCATGGCTCAGGGGAAACATACACTGCAGTGAAAACACAAGGACTTGAACTCCGATCTCCAGCATCCACGTGAGAAGTCAGCACAGCTGTGCAGGCCTACACCTCCAGTATTGACAGACACAGGCGGATCCTGGAGCCCGGTCAGTCAGCCTAGCAAAAGGACACGCTTTTGGTTTGGCTAGAGAGCCCATCTTAGGACACTATGGTAGAAAGTGCACATACGAGCGAGGACGGTGTGCACACACACACTATGTGTTCATGCACTATACTATACTGTAGTATACTATACTACACACACACTCATACACACACCCCAAAATTTTAAATTAAAATGTTTTTAAGATACATAGGAACACTTATACACTGCTATTGTGAATTTAAAAAAAAAAAAAAAAGTTTCTTAAAAGATAAAAAAGTTACCGCTTGACCTCAAAATTCCATTCCTAGATAAATATCAGTAAAAGTCAAAGCCTACAGCCACAAGCCCAACAACCACTGAGTGAATAAACAAAATGTGTTAGATTTCACACCGTGGCATATTATTTAGCAAGAGAAGAAATAAGGAATATTTGTTACACACAAATCTTATGCCAAGAGAAATGAGGCGCAGAAGACACGGAGTGCGCGGCGCTGGTCACAGACTGTTCGGAAAGGTGTTAGTGAAGAGGTGACGTTTGTTTGGGGCTGTGGAGACCGAGAGTTCCCAGGACTATTCATGGGCATAGGGTACTGGTTCTGATATGAAAATGCCCTGAAATTAGACACCTACAGTTGAAGAATTTTATGAATATTCTCTCCCAACCATTTGAAGTCTACACTTGAAGTGAGTAAATTACAAAATATATACATTACTTCTCATAAATCTGCTTTTTAAAAAAATTTACCTTGAAGGAGTTGGATCATCTTGGCCAAGGCGAGACATGATGTTTATTAGGGTGTTAATTCCTATTAAAAAAAAAAAAACACAAACATACAAATAAATAATTTAAGAACTATTTTAGAACATCCTATGACATATAGAAAGGAATTCTTCTCACCTCAATTTGACTTTTAAAAGTTTAACATCTGCATTTCAGTATTTAAAATATATGATAGAAGAAATAAAATTTTCTAAAATATGTGTCCGTGCCCAAAGTGAATGTTACCCAGGATGCATGGGGTACGCTAGAGCGAGGGGTTCACGAAGCCACCAGGGAACCAGCCCAAGGAAGGGGTTGGATCTGAATCTCAGGAAGCAGCATAGAGCAGATAGCAGCATCTTACAGTCGCCCAAACAAACCTTTTTTCCGCATGTGCATGTGATGAACTTTTCTGTCTCCATATTTGGGCTGTCGAATTCCACAGTTAGACAAAGAATTCCTGGCATGATCAGGATTCATTCCAAAATTTAAATGATGACTCGGATGAGTCATGGCCAGCTATAGTTTTAATGAAACAAGCTCAGTTTAAAAACTCAGCACAGAGACTCAATACTCCATACAAAACATGTCAAGCAAACATTACGGCTCCTCCAGAATCAAATCTGCAGAACTGGGCTGCAAGATTTTTCTAAAACAACCCGAAAATCCCACCCCTTTCAGGGAGGATTACAATCCTGGACTGTAGAAAGAAGAGCCATAAACAAGGGAATGCTGAAAGAGGTACTGACCCTTGACAGACAGATTGTAGCATCAGTCTACAGCTTCAAATAAATATAAAACAGAGGGCCTGAAAGCAGCCAAGGCAGAGGGGAAAGCGGGGAGGGTTGGTGCTTTCTCTAGAGAACCCAATATACCACTGATGCTGTGAAGGGTGCGCTCTCCGAGCGAGCCTCACTGCGTGAACTCAGGGGAGTTCTGTAAGAGCACTTCTCACCTGGAGCAGACAACGGTCTTGGAAAGTGTATCCTATCAACTTGTCCAAATGCATTAAGCACTGATGGTATCGGATGTGATGGGTCAGAACAGGCAGCATCATTGCATGCTGGGGGAAAAAATTCAGTATGTTTGACTCTATAAAAATTCCCAGAACCACTGTTTATTCTTAGACAAGTAAGAACTATTCTCTCACCCCAAATTCCATCTCATAAAGTCCTGAAGCAGTTTACTGGCTATGTGGCAGCCTGCAGAACCGTCTGTCAGGAGCGCTATGCTACAGTTCCTAAGTCTCTGGACCCAGAGTGCCTGGATCTTGTTCTTCCCCTCACTCACTTTCTGTTTGACTTGGGGTTGTTTTATTCTGCCTTTTCCTCACCTCTAAAATGAGGATATTAACTGTAGCTAAGCCCAGGGATAGTTAATGAATAACATGTAAGGGAAAGAAATGATTTATTTTTCCTCCCTTTTTGTGTTCGTGCGTGCGCGTGTGTGTGTGCGCGCATGTGCGTGTGCATGTGTGTAAGTGCACTCAATATATGTGCATATGTGAAGGCCCAAGGTCCATTTGTCGCTCTCTTCATTTCCTGACAGGTTTCTCACTGAGCCCAGAGTTCACTGCTTTGACAGACCACCAGGCAGTAAATCCCAAGCATCTGCTGGTCTCCCATCTGTCTCCTGGGGTTACAGGAATATGTTACCCCATTCAGCTTTTACATGGGTGCTGGGGACCTGAACTCTGGTCCTCACACTTGTAGACTATTTTCCCACTAAGACATGTCTCCAGCTTGCATTTCTTTATTTACTAACTTATTTTTGAAATCCAAGAATTTGCTATATACCTAAAGCTACCCTGGAATTTGCTATGATGGCCTTAGATTCACAATCCTCCTGCCTCAAGCTTCTAAGTGCTGGGATCATGGGCATCTCCTAAGGAATAGCTCTGGGTCTATGAATACTCAACAAAACAGCCTCAAGTAGGCCTTCCATGCCTCCCTGTCTCTAATTCCAAAATTGTACAAAAACACATTTGTACACTTTAGGATAAAGATATTTTTGATCCTCAAATAAATAAAAAAAACTTTCTCCAGAAAAAACTTCTATATACACAAAATCGATATGCAATTTTAATGTGTGCATAAACCAAGCCGCATTGTTATCCTTCAAGACTATCTCAGTCACATGGTGCACAGTCGCTACACTGGACCTAACATTTACTGATCAGACATTCAAAGAGAACCTATATAAAGCCACTAATACAGCCATGGCAGCTGAGGACTGGGAACTTAAGTCTTTGCTTCAATCACTTTTCATCTTGCTAAAGATTCCTTATTGGGAGATGGTTTCATGAAAGGCGTATCTTTTTCTTTTCTTTAATAACGTTTCCCTGGAACTCGAGAGAATGAAGGAATCATTCTTATTCATCAGAAGCTGGAGGGTGGGCACCGCACACAGGATGACTGACATACGCTTTTCATTTTGATCTCTGAAGTATTTTAAGCTCGTATTATTAAAAATACACATGAAAATGGGTCTCCTTAAAGCTACAGAAATCAGTCTTATCTTATTAACTTAAAAAGAAACAATTAGTTCTGCCAAATAGGACCTAACCAACAGAAAGCCTCTCTCGCCGGGGCAATGCAGTAAGGTATCTATCTACTGAGCACCCACAAGTGCAAGGCCTCCCTGTATCTGTGGAAGATGGAAAAAAAAAAAATGAATACACAGTTTTTGCACCACAGGGTTCCAAGAGACACACTATTATTATATACACTACCGGCACTTTGTCAATTTTATTTTTCTAAATACAATATTTTAAAAATATGACAGCTTGCTCACAAAGCATGCAGCTAATAGAAATATTATTATATATAACATAATAGAAATACCATTTCCAGCCACTTAAACTTCATGAAGCTCAAGAAAGCTCACATGGGCAGCTCAGTGTTAAAACACAATTATTAAGTATTTTGCATGCATGGTGAGTGCATGTATTTATTAGAGAGAGAGAGAGAGAGAGAGAGAGAGAGAGAGAGAAAGAGAGAGAGAAAGAGAGAGAGAAAGAGAGCCCCTTTGAAATCCTGTGAGAAAACAGTGATGTACAGCTTTCAAATTTCAAATGATTCATAAAAATCAAGCTCCTGACACTCCCCACACCTGGACGAGGAGCTGATGGCAGTCACTGGATGTTAAAGAAAAGTCACTTCTTCTCTTGACAGGAAGTGAGGGTGGGGTGGAGAATGGGCTAAGACACTGGCAGTGGCTTAATGCCCAAGGAAGATGGCTCTACACACACACTAACTGAACTTAGTCCACTATTTTAAAAAAATAAAGAGAGAAAGAGAGAAAGAGAAAAAGAGAGAAAGAAAGGGAAAAGCACGACATAAAGTTAGGAAGGTGCTAGAAAAAAGGCTGGGGGTGGGACCTAAGGGATGGAGTTAGGGATTGATGTGATCATGAAACGTTGAACACATGCATAAAAGTTTCAAAAAATTAAAATATAAAGGTAAAAAAAAAAAAAAAAGACTAGCAAAACCAAACATCCCTGAACAAGAACAGTGTGTGAAGAAGACAAAGACCGATGGTGGTGTCAGAATCTACCTGAGAGAAAAGGGTGAGTAACTGGAAATAAATGAGAGCAAAACCAGAGCGGCCTGTGCACTCAGTTCCCTAGGTGAGGGAAGGGGCAGTTCGACAGTGCAGGAGAAAGCATGCCCTAGTCACAGAAGCTGCTTCTGGAGGGAGCACTGGAATAGGAGACATGAGGGGCTGGGCAACACTGGGTCCAGGAAAGAGAAGCCCAGTGTACAGCGGCAGAGCCCAGCACAAGGCTGTGACAGTCTGCAAGATGGAAGTTCAAGAACCACATCTGTCCTGGCTTCTACTGCCTTCCAGGACGGACAGGGAAGTATTTCACCTGGCTGGCTTAATTTAATCGACTTAAAAAACTTACAGAGAACAATCATTAAGTCTCATCTAAAGATGCCAATAGAAAAGTGTAAATATTATAAAAAAAATATAAGAAAGTGAGAGCTATAAACAAAAATGACCACTAAGCTTTATAGAAATGGAAATCATTAGTAGAAAAGAAAATCTAAAGAGATGAACCAACAAAGAGCGCAGACACAAACAGACTCAGCAGGCGGACATGATGGGGCTGGAGATAAAGCTGGGATCATCGCATGAACGCTCAGCAGGCACTCGCCCACTACGCTATGACACCCAAACCCGAAGGCTCGTGATTCTTAAGTAATAAACTGTGCGTTGTCACTGAGACCAACATTATTTTAGTAGCCCTCTCACCAGTCTGTTCATTATCTATGACAGCATCTTACAGCGTCATGTTCAGTTCTGGAGAAATACTACCAGCCAGAAAAATTATGTGATGACTTTAAACAGTCTGAAGGAGAATCAAAGCAGATAAATAATCATGTTGACATTCAGACATTGTCATGCTGGCCACGGAGGTGCACCACATGGAATCCAAGGGAGGAAGCTGGTCAGCCGGAAGACCAGAAGGCAGCAGCTGACTGTCCCCCAACTATCCCCAACTCTTCAATATTGCTCCATCAATAGCAGCTCATCGTAATGCAAAATTAGTTTGGTCTACTACTCAGAACATTCATTTTTTAACAACATTTCCAATAGTTTGTATGTAGACCACTGTTCAGTTAAATGGCAACATGAATTTTCAAATTCATTACAATGAAATGCATACCGACACCTGTATGGCCTGCATGCTCCCGTTACACAGACGTGTGGAAGGAAGCTTAGGTATTTTTTTTTTTTTTTTTTTTTTTGTAAAAGGCTGAATGGAGCAAGCTGTCCTACCTGCCCAGTCTATGTCTTTGGTTCCTTCACTTCTCACCTACGTGCACCAATACCAACCATGACAAAGAACCAAGTAAAAGGCCACAGAACATGCCGCTGTGGTGTGACATCAAGTCTGGCGTAAATTTAACTATAAGACAGATAACAATGCTTACGAATGAGTCATTGACGAAGGCAGAAATGTTTCTCTCTTACGTTTACCCAAGGGAAAAGCACTGTCACTGCCACATAGAAAGAAATGCACACTGTGCTTATTATTGCCTTCATAGGTCCAGAAAGTTCGAATCCTTCTGGTGACTGTCTATATGGCTACCGAGCTTTCTCACATGCGCGTGATGGGGAGAGGCATCTAAAGACAGACTTGTCTTCACCCAAAGAGACTGACTTTAATATTCCACTACGCTCCTCCCAACTGCTCCTACACACACACACACGAGCGTGCACACATACACCAGAGCATCAACACAGAAAATAAAGACAAAACCTAAACAGCTAAAAAAAACCCCTGTGTTTTGTGTTTCATTTCACATCAGAGTATAACCCACAGAAACTTCTCAATTAGAGAAAAGCTCACTGCCAGCGCCTGTGAAGAAGAGATACACAAGCGTGACTGGTCTCAGAGAGGCGTCATCACCTGACAGACATCAGAACGAATGCCGGTTTTCCAGAATCCTTGGCTACTCAGCTCCACAGTGACTTCTCGCCGCATTGTATTCTTCTGCCGTATTTTCTGGAGCGCTTCCTGGAAGAGAGCTCACTGTAAGTAACTCAGCAGCAGCGAAGCAATTCTAAGCCAAGCATCAAGCATGAGAAGAGAAGAATCCCTCAACATTTCCTTACATTCAGGCACTAAACCCGCTCTATGCAGAAGGACAATATTTAACCTGAGGCGAAGGCCAAGATGTGAGACACTCTGGGTACAAAGTAATCCTTATCCTAGGAACCACATGACAAAAATTCTAGACTAAACCTTACTAACCCAGCATGTTTGAACAAAATATGCTTTTTCAAAATGAGAATACATGGCTTCCATTCTGAAATCGTCACGTAAAAAGTGTATTTATATCTATTCTTACACTAAGCATTTCCACTTGAGAAAGACGATCGATCAAGCTGAAACCTATGTGATCCTACAAGCTGCCAAGTCTGTAAAGCCCTTACAGTCTTGCTGCAGGGGTACAGTGTACAAGTGGGAGTGGGGGTGGGGTGGAGCCAAGAAGGGTCCAATGGTGCACACCAACAACTCAACAGGTTTTACTGCAAATTAGAGCGCAGCCTGAACTATCAAGTGACACTCCTCTGGAAGAGAGACGAGAGACAGGGAAAGGTAAAGAGAAGGACCTCAGACTTCCCACTTCTGAAATCATGTCTTCCTTTTTACTACCCTTCATATATTCACCTGTACAAAAAACCTGTATTTGGATGCATACAATAAAGTCCCAGGAATTCCTAACAAAGAATAACTACCACCACCTCCACCATCAAGTTCCTACTAGAAGCTACCTACCAGGAGACAGGTATTCTACGGCACAGAACCACCGAATGGCACACCCCATTGTTGAGAAGTGCACACAAGCAGCTTTGGCCTTGTAGGGCATGCAGCCAGCCTCTCAGCCTTCGAGTCTTTATAAAGGTGCTGATCGGCTCAAGTCACCGTGAGTAACAAAGCTAGAATCCATCTTTTCCCAGTTTCTTAGCCTTGTACAGTAGAACAAAATCTCACTGAGGAAAGTCTGTGTTGATGCTAAATTTATTCTTACCTGAAAACTAAAAGACAATCCTGGGATACAGAGGATAAAACTACTCATCAGTCAGGAGTATGGGATGTAGGAGTATGGGATGTAGGAGTATGGGATGTAGGGGTATGGGATGTAGGAGTATGGGATGTAGGGGTATGGGGTGTAGGAGTGTGGGATGTAGGAGTATGGGGTGTAGGAGTATGGGATGTAGGAGTGTGGGATGTAGGAGTATGGGATGTAGGAGTATGGGATGTAGGAGTATGGGATGTAGGAGTATGGGATGTAGGGGTATGGGATGTAGGAGTGTGGGATGTAGGAGTATGGGATGTAGGAGTATGGGATGTAGGAGTATGGGATGTAGGAATATGGGATGTAGGAGTATGGGATGTAGGGGTATGGGGTGTAGGAGTATGGGATGTAGGAGTATGGGGTGTAGGAGTATGGGATGTAGGATGTCAACTTTACAAGTAAGTTCACTGTTAGACTAAAAGAATCATGGGAGGACGGACTCTTTACAGCCATAATACCCAAAAACCTACGACCCCATGTTACGCAATGTAAGGTTAGGGATAAAGGCTGATTTACAAACTTTGAGCTTTGTCCACCTCTACAGAAGGCATATTTAAAAGCAGGTGTCGCTCAGAAGTACAGTGCTCACCATGCATGTCAGTGTCTGGGTCAGTCACCAGTACCAAAACAAACAACAGATATTGATTCCTAAAGACAGTGACTTACCAGGAAACTGGCCTTTTAAGGGTATAAATGTCCTACCGTGGACATCCCTTCACCCATACAAATGCCAGCAACATCAACCAAACCCAGTAGTTAAAAACAAGCAGTGGGGTGGTAGGGGGGGAAGGGGTATGAAGTTAGAAGGAAGACCCAGAGTGAAGGATCTAGGAGCAGTTGAGTGGAGAGACTAAAGTGGACGGGATCAAAACATAGTGCGGACATGTATGGAAGTCAAGCAAAGAGAATTTCCCTTGACTACTAAAGAATGTTTAAGGAGCAATCACTATACTAAAACAGAGAGAAGTAGCCCTAATTATTTAAAATCTTATCCTCGAGCTACAAATGCAATGATCTGAAAATAGACCCAACAATCACCGCCATTAATTGCCAAGGGGTAGGTTCAATACCTACCTCCCTCTGAGCCAGCTTCTGTTTGTCCGTCTGTTTGACTTTGGGACTATTTGCTAGAAGGTGGCGAAGTTTCACATAACTTTTCCATAATTTTTGGTACCTAGGAAAAGGACAGAAAATTATCTTAGACAACAGGAAGGCAAATCTACTGTGAAAAAAAATCAAACCAATTATTCTAATAAGCCTGCTCCAACATACATTCTTTTAAATACCTTAGTGGCAGAAAAAGCTCATTCTAAAGAAACCCAGGGTTTGAGAGTTCAGGAACTGGATGACCCAGAGTCATCTGCAGCCTGAGGATTAAGTGACTGATAGCATATTTGGCTTAAAAATGAGGTTCAGACTAAATGAATGGATGAGTGTCTGGAAACTCACACAACCACTGTGAGCAGACTCACACAACGACTCAGCCAACAAAATCATGTTCCATTTCTCAATGTTACCTCTTTATAAGTGATGTCTTTATCTAAATTTAAAATATATATTTTGTAAAAAAAAAAAAAATCCTGTTCTTAAAATAGATATAGTCGATTCAGGAGCACTCCAACAGAGAAGCCATTAGTGCTGACACTCAAGCCACAGAGACGTATCCAATTGCCTGCTGGAGAGGGGGGAAGGCAGAGGGTGTGTACCAGTTTGTTAAAGCCATCTGGGGATGCAGAGACCACACAGCCCTTTATTAGTTCACAGTCCTGCCATGAGAGCCCACAAGTGCCTAGTCACATTCCACTAACATTTTTCTGACAAGGAGGGATTTGAAGACTTCCTGTCATGTTGAAACCGCTCCTTTCCTAGCCTCTGGTCAGCCTCTCTCCTTGGTCAACAGTTTTAGAGAAGGGAGGAAAGGAAGAAGTACTTACACAGGCCTGATTCACTGCTTCATACTTTTATCCAAAGAGGAAAAAAAAAGAACAGAACCCTTTAGCCTCTTCTAATATACGGCAGCCAGAACTGCAGCTATGAACCAAATCTCCCATGCCCTTCTCTCCCAGTATGTCCTTCTTTTTTTAAATTAAGTCAGGAAATTGTTTATTTGTCTAACAAGTAGGAAATCCAAACACACCTGAAAGGTCCTATCTATCTCCACTCCCACATATCCTCATCTTCTTCCAGAAAAATATTAATGTGCTGGCTAGAAAAGCTCACATCTGCAAAGCAGTATGAATTCTAAGGGTAGGAACACACAGATCCTACATCCCACACAACACTGGACTCTGTATGGGATCTTCCAAATACCCTCATGCTAGAAACCAAAACAGTGCTACCTGCCATTCAGGGCGCTGAGCAAATTCAAAACAAAACGAAACAATTAGATATTATGATAATAAGTAAAAGAAAAGCTCCCTAACGTTTCAATCCATCCAGGACTCTTGGTGACAAGACTGTTGGGGATAATCTACTGGGTAATTTATTGCAGCCTAATGTGTAATGAAACTCATTCTTCACAAACTACAGAATCTAATTTGTAAATTTGGAAACATGGTTTGCTTCAAGTGTTAATTTGTAAAAAGGAAGATGCCCACTAAAGGTATCCTCTGCTAATTCAGTTGTTAGTAGAAGGTGAAATTGGCCAAGACAAACACCAAGAAATATCTTACTGTGGGTCTCCTGCATAACTCAACTGTGCGGGGCGTATCCCAAAGTGAACGATAATTGGAAAAGTGATCACTTCAGGGTTGAACTGTTCTCGGTCCAGCTGATCGATGCGGACAGAGCTTGGTTTCTAGGGAGAAAAGAACATCAGGATTATCTATTCCCATCAGAAGTCCTGAGACACCAACGTTAACCTAAGGAAAGTGATTCATCGGATTTCTTTTCTCTAGGAAAGCTTTGTCTCCGAACGGAAAAGTCCTTTAGTAGATACAAATCCTCTACTGTATAAAAACTGTAATGTCATCCCTGCAAAAAGTCTTTGCCATTTGGCATAATAAACAGTGATTTTGTTTCATTTTATTTTGGCAGTCTACACAGATACCTTTAAAAATTAAACTTTTAAAAGAACACCTGGTCAGAGAGAACTCCCCCTAACCTCTTACAGGGGAATGGGCTCCACATCACAGAAGGAGTCTGCAGGCTTTGTCTGTTGTAACATCACATTCAAATGACCGATGCACTGCTATTTAACACCGATGACTCTATTTAAATTTTCCACTAGATTTTACTGTATTTTATATTCCATAATTCTACTCTTAGATTAATAAAAGGTACGGTGATACAACAAAGAGCTGACTTTCTCTTTCTTTTTAAGACTTGTTTTATGAATATGCGTGTTTCATATGCATGCACGTATGTGTACCACGTCTATGCCTGGCTCCCTTGAACGTCAAAGTGCACAGATTCCCCGGAATTGGAGGCAGGCTAGTTGCTCCAATTCAGCCTGCTCAACCAGCCGACAATTACAACTAAATGACAAAGAGGACAGATTTGTATAAATTCATTCACATTGTTAAAAAAAAAGTCACGAAATGTTTTAAAATGGATGTCATCTAAAAGTAAAACTCTTACCACTAGCTTGAAAAAAATTATCTTTGTTCTTAAAAAAAAAATTAAGACAATTTTGATCACAGGTAAGCTAAACATAAAATTACATAAATGCCCATTAGCAGCAGAAACATGTCATTTAGGTCTGAAAAGGATTTGTTTAAACATACGGTGGTGGCATGCTGTTTTTTAAAAAGCCGTGTAAGGAATGGGGTGAGTTATTTTTGGATCATGTTACTACTTTTATCACTACGATCCACAGAAGCGGTGAGTACTCAAGGTCACCTGAGCCTCGCCATTCGAGACTAACCTGCGCACAGAAGCATGAGACCATCAAGTCTCCCAGCGGCCATGTGCGATAACACAGCATCTAATCCCAGCCCGGGGAAGTGGAAAGAAGTGGGCGAATCCAGAGTTTAAGGCCAGCCTGGGCTCATAAAACCTTGACTCAAAATACCAAAGTTAATTTTTAAAAATTAAAAAATCATCTCTAAATTATGAGGACGGTGGGGTGGGGAAATGAAGTAAATTCTAGACTTCGGCCATAGCCTACAAATCTATCATTGCATCTCTCTGCAAGAATTTAAAGCCTTTTCACTAATGACCCAAGTGTTCTCAGGCAGAGGCAAAACTGTCAGGGAGGAACATTAATTATTTTAAGTCTGCAGCAAGAAAGTATTTAATGTGACCATAATGGCGGGGAAAACTCAATAAATTTCCCAATGTCCTTGCCACTAGGCAATCTTTCAAATGAGTCTTGTACAGGACGGAATGCAGTGTCATGCCTACTGTGCCCTGAAGCATGTACATGTCTGAAGAGTACAGAATGCAAGCCGCGTCTATGACAATAAACCATCTTTGCATAAATAGTAAGAAATAGCTGACTTCATCGTCACGTCCCTAAGCTGAACACTCATACTTACTTTCCTAATCTATTTCTGATCGCTTTCCAACAGAAGCCTTCGATCCTTGCGAGTCTGGTTTCTTTCACTATCTATAAAGCAAGCTGTCCACCATCTCAAAAATACACATCAGATATGCCGGTCATCAGTACGGTTTCATTTCTGTGAGTTTCCACTGTAGCATTTATGGCACACTGATCTCTGCTAAAACTGGAGGATTCATTGTGTGGGCTGCACCACAAACTCTGCAAGCTATGGCTCACACACTGGCTCATCAATACACCAGCTGCATGATGACGGGGTGACAGGTAAGTGACACACACCGATGCACCAGAACAAACCAGAAAGAATTAGAAGCACCTGGGACTTTTTAAACACTAACTTCCTGGGCCCACTGTCTGTCTGCAGTTTATGGAATGAATTGTCAGGAGTATTCTTAGCTTCCTTCCAATGGCTTCTAACTGACTGTAGGATTTCAGTAAAATTGACATATGCCACAGAAGCAATCCCAGGGTGACACGCTCCCCAAGAGACACCACAGAACACGACAAATTACATCTCCTACCATCACCCACTCCCTGATTTAGCTCTAAAGTAGTCAGAAGAAATGAAAGTATATGCAGCTGTTTCAAAGGATCAATTCATTGCCACACACTGGGCTGTTATGTTTTTTAAAGAAACTTTATTAATGTTGTGTTTAACAGTATAGCAGCAAAAAATTATTTTACCTTTCTAGTTTTAAACACAGTTTTGAATAGGTACCGATTAAAAAAATAGTATCTATATGACAAATTATCAATAGCAAAAATAAATAAGTACCGTAGGATAAAATCAAATCATGGGTAATAACAGACATTTACAAAAAATAAGAATTGGCAAAACAATTTAAAATATAAGTTTTCACTAGAAACTAAAATAAATATCAAACTAGGCAAAATACTAATTTCCTGCACTACCAAAGTGGCAAAGGCTTGTTTTAAAGCTAGTACGCAAGAATGAGTATTGTCATATAACCCACAATCCTCCTGGGGAGAAATCTACAATGTACATCAAAAGTCTTAAAGGTATATACATCTTCAGGTAGATGAACAAAATCTGCCCAAATTGTAGTATTTTTCTTATTCACTAAGTATTTAAAGGAAACTTACCCAAAGGACAAGAAGCTAGAGTACTCAAAGCATGTTACATGCTGCTACTGTGTCTGTGGAACACACAAACAAGGAAAAGAGGCTCGTTCCCAGTCCAGGTTGTGCGAGCAGCAGCACTCACCGTTCCAGGGTTGGTAACTATCATGCCTTTGCACTCTTCTGCGTATTTCTGCCACTCGAGCTCCTCCCATTGGAGCATATTGGCAATCTCCTCCTCGGGCACCAAGGCTTTGCTACACCGCAGCAGGTAGAGAAGGATCTGGTGCATTGATAACACTTCTTTGCCTCCATCTTGGGTGAGAATTTGGAAAAGAACAAAGGTACTGGATTAATAGCCAAGCATCAACTCACTGAGGTAAAACAAGACAATGGCTGTAGGAGAGTACATAGGAAGGAGTCGTTTAAATGTACACGGTTCACCATTGCCAAGGAACCCGAACACCGTTTGTCTCACTGACGAGCGGTGCTCATAAACCATCCCATTTACAACAACATTATAAACGGTAAAGGCTTTATTTGAGAGGTATGAATACAAGAAAGGGTGTTCACCTAAATAAATTTGAAGTAACCTAGGCACGAGAAACCACAGTTTATAATAAACAGAATCGTGTTACGTCTAAATATTTTATCATTCTGTCTAGAGTAACAGATGAAAGCTTTTCAGAAGTGATGTTGCTGTCCTGGGGACAGTCCACGCTTTCTGAGATATTTCTAGATGGTTTCAGTAAGACACTGTTGCATTATGAGCTAATCTGGAGGCGCTAATGTGCTGCACCTGCCACGCCGATCAGAGCTGAGGAGCCTTACTGATCTTATAGAGAATCGTTACGGAGCTAGTACAGGGATAAAATACCAACTGTCTGAGGTTTACCAGTACGGTGGACTGAAAACCACAAAAGGCACAATTAAAAGGCAGCTCAGAAAACGACGATTCGTACTTTATAAAACAAAGACATGGGGTTCATGTGTGCCCAAGACGGAGGCTGCAAGTTTCTGCCTCCTCTTTGGATTCAGCTTCGTGAACAACATGGCAACAGGTCTTGTACCGCTTTTCTCTGAATACCTCCACCCAAAAGGACACGTACACCCTGGGGAATTTGAATAAGACTCTTCTGAGATCGCTACCCTCCCCTCAAATGTGAGCTAAAGTACAAGACAAACATAAGAAAATTGAAAACAGATCTACCTGAAGACCAAGCTATACCATTCCTGGGCACATACCCAAAAGATGTCCCACCATGCCACAAGGACATATGCTCCATTGTGTTCATAGCAGTCTTATTTGTGATAGCCAGAAGCTGGAAACAACCCAGATGTCCCACAATGGAAGAATGGATGCAGAAAATGTGGTTCATTTACACAATAGAATACTATTCAGCTATTAAGAATAGGGACATAATAACTTTTGCAGGCAAATGGATGGAACTAGAAAATATCCTGAGTAAAATATCTCAGACCCAAAAAAACATGAATGATATATATTCACTAATAAGTGGATATTAACCAAAAAAAAGTACAAAATACTCAGTACACCATTCACAGAAGTCAAGAAGGTTAACAAGTCAAAGAGCCCAAGTGAGGTTGCTTCAAACCCACTTGGGAGGGAGAAGAACGCAGAGGGCAGAGAGGAAGGGAACTGGGTGGGAGAGGGGAGTAGGAGGGCCAGAGGA
The DNA here is from genome assembly GCA_030674055.1 of Rhabdomys pumilio. NCBI lineage: Eukaryota > Metazoa > Chordata > Mammalia > Rodentia > Muridae > Rhabdomys > Rhabdomys pumilio. Next base: position 49,329,864 of record JANHMN010000014.1, on the reverse strand, counting down.
AAAGAGGAAGTGAACAGGTATTGGGTGGGCAGAACAGGACTGAAGCCCTGAGGGCCGGCAGAAAGAATGAAAACAGGCAACCTTGGGAGGTAGGAGGTGGGGGGACCCTCCAGAATGTACCAGAGGCCTGGGAGGTGAGAGAATCACAAGACTGAAAGGGAGGGACCTTAGATGAAACAGTGAGGAGGGGGAACTTGTAGAGCCCACTTCCAGTAGAAACATAGAGGGCATCAAGTGGAGGGATGGGGTTGTCATCCCACAGGCAAAAACTCTGAACCAAGATTGTTCCTGTGTAAAAGAACTCCAGAGACAAAAACTGAGAAGATACCAAGGGAAAGGAGGTCCAGTGAGTAGCTCAAATTGGGATCCAGTTCAGGGGGAGGTCCCAAGGCCTGACACTATTACTGCTGCTATGGTGTGCTTACAGACAGGAGACAAGCAAGGCTACCCTCCGAGAGGCTGACTGAGACAGAAGCGGATACTTACACCCAACCAATGGTCTGAAGTTGGGGACCCCCGACACCTCTCAAACAGTGAGTCACCAACCAGGCAGCAAACACTAGCTGGTCTGAGGCCCCCAACACATATACAGCAGAGGATTGCCTTGTCTGGCCTCAGTGAGAGAAGATGAACCTAACCCTTGAGAGACTTGCGGCCCCAGAGAACTCAAAGGCCTGGCGGGTGTGGTAGGGGACATCCTCTTAGAGATGGGGAAGGAGGAATGGGTTGAGGAACAGTCGTCAGAGAGCAGAGCAGGAGGGGGAGAACGACTGGACTGTAAAAAAAGGATCAAAGATAATAATAATAAAAACTCCACAAAGTTAAGGTATGGTATTATTCAACATTTCAGTGTCCTGTGTTAAGATGATACTGAGTTTTCTATGTGTTTATTGCAATTCCTTTTAGCTCACAGGTCCACAGGCTACATTTCATTTTGGTAAAGTCCCAGCTGCAGGGATTTAGAATGGAGCCTGCAGAGCTTTAGAGCGTTCACTACGAGCTTGGTATTTTATTGTTAACCATTAGGTGCCAGACTCTGTGCATGGTCCCGTGCTGCAGTCATGCCCACTCCAAAAGCCTTAGGATTCTGTTCAGGGCTGGCCATGGTCACAATAGCATGTGAGGATAGCAGAAGATATGGCCTGCCTTCCTGCTGCTTCTCTCTTCCTCTGCATCTCACCTGCAGGGATGCTGCATTTGAACTTGTAACAAGTGAAAGAAAGCCAAGTCTGGTGCTACATCCTTGTACTCTAGTTCTTCAGATGCAGAGACAGGAGGATCATAGCAAGTTTGAGGCCAGCCTGAGCTACTCTGCTAAGTTCTACCCTGATCACAGAGCAAGACCCTATCTCAAAAAAGAAAACGAGAGACAGGCAGACACACACATACAGAGAGAGGGAGAAACACACACACACACACACACACACACACACACACACACGTACACAAAGAGAGAGAGAGAGAGAGAGAGGGGGGGGGGAGAGGGAGAGAGAGAGAGAGAGAGACAGAATGAATGAATCAATGAATGAATGAATGAATGAATGAATGAATGAATCTGTCTTCGTTTTGGTTTCCAGTGCATTGAGGAAAAACAATGCTGACATGTTCATCTCTCACCTTCCAGTAAGTCTGAAGGGAACAGGCAGACAAGAGACACGGTAAAGCCAGTGTGTGACTCTACACCGCATGTGCCTACATACACAACAGCAGGAATGAAGGGGACCTGGAGCTCTTGAGGAATAACTATCACACTGACGAGAATCAGCAGGAACCAAGGGAAGAACTCACTAGTGTTTGGCTTATCGATTCTGAGGTGTGCTGAGTTTATCTAGAGGAACTGTGGGGCTTCAAGGATGCTCTCCAGTCCAGGACAGTGGAAGGAGCAGAATGGGGTCTGCCTTAGGATCTGGAAAGTCTTCATGTTTTTCTGAGGAGAGAACAGCACGGGGATGGGTGCAAATACAAACAGAGGCAGTTATACACAGCGACAGGATCTCTCTGCACGCAGTTATGCCCAGCTGACTCCGAGGCACTTCAAATACAGAGATGGATGAGAGGTATCTAATTTAAAGTGAAAAAGCTAAAACGAGCTACCGGCAGAGGGAAATACTTAAGTCTGCACACCATCTGTCCCTTAAAAACCTCAAGTTCTAGGCTAAGTGAGTGGCACAGGTATTGCCTAAGTTTGGAGGGGAATATCTGCAGGATTAAAAGACAAGACCAATAAATGCTTATCAAGAAGCCCACGATGCAGTTCCCACTTTGGGTTGGGAGCAATCCGGCTGATGAGAAGGTAGTGAGATTTATAGCAGCATAGAAACTGAACATAATTACACAAGTAAACACAAAATATGCATCAGGTACAAAGCTGCTGCTGCTGCTAAAAAAGACAATAAATGCATGCTAGGAGTCTGCTGACTAATTCACATGGCAGCCACAAAAAGAGTTATTCACAACTGTGGAAAAAGTAGAAACTCAAGACAGACAAGCTGAGATGAAAGGATGACCAGGAAGGGGGCTGTGGCTCTGCTCCATATTTGGTACCCAGATGCAATCTTCATGGAAGTATCAGAAGAGGCAGACAGAACCAGAGTCCTGTGCCAGCCCACGGGGCACAAGCTGTATCCCTCACACCCGCCTGGCAAAGAGACACAGAGACACCATAATAAATAGCTGTGGAATGACTTTCTGAAGCCGATTAATCATATGGCCACTCGCCCTCCTACTGCCACGAACTTACCAATGTTAATGAATTGGCTCTTTGCGTTTGTCTGTTTTGCTACACGTTTATGTTGGGGATTTATGGAATTATGTCACTGGAGGCAACAAAGTAATTTTTATCTCGTTGGCTAGAATAAATAGGACACGATACAAATGAGAAATCAGAGCGGGTAAGCTAAGGTTAGCAGGAATTCTGCCAGATCTGGGGTTGGAACCGTGACAACGGCTCATTATTCGGGAAGAAGTAGTTTGTGTTTCAGGGAATGAATCTGGACAGTCATTAATGAACTGACAGACTTTATAAACTGTTCTCAGAGACCCGGCTCCCTCGGTTTATATTGCTTGCTTATTTATGTAGTTATATGGAAGAGAGGGACAATTTGTTAGGAATCTGTGTTAACTATACGGCTGCTCGAACAAGTATTTGTCAATTAGCTAACAAACACTCGCTTCCCCCTTCTTTGCACTAGCATTAACTATATACTATGTCTTCCACATAATCCCACCAAGAGGACCTGGAACGGTTTCATTTCCTAAAGTTGGTATTTACAGCAAGTAGCTCTTAATTTCAAACTATTAAGTTATATTAGCAGCTGGAGATGGCTCAGCAGTTGGGAGCACTTGCAGAGGCAGACCCCATTCCGCTCCTTCTTATAGTCTTGGACTATAGCACATCCTTGTAACCTTAGAGTTGATAAGACAAACACTAGTGAGCTCTTCCCATGGTTCCTGCTGGATCTCATCAGTGTGGCTGTTACTGCTCGAGAGTTCGAGGTCTGCTTCATTCCTGTTGCTCTATACAGAGGCACACGCGGTGCAGCCGGATACTTGTTTTATGGGATATGTTCATAAATACCCATATGTCCATAAATAACCCCAGGTCAAGAGGATCCGATGTCCTCATCTGGCTTCCAAGGCCATCAAGCATATACATAGATGCAGGCAAAACACTCAGACACATACGATATTTAAGTTTTTTAAATAAAATAATAAAAAATAAATTAAGATGCTGGATCAACTGAAGATGTCCCCACCCCCACTCCCAATACACCTGCTTCCTAGAAATGCTGAACTGCCCTCTTTCCCCACGGCCTCCTGCCAGCCATACCTGACAACTACGGCTCCAGATAAAGTAATCTCCAAAATGCATTTGCTAGACAAACTGCAAACTACCTCAGGGTGTCCCAGCTCACTCCGATGAGGGTGCGGGTTGTCCTCTACAGTTACCTCGTGGCCTGATCACTTATGGTTAGAAGAAAATCTTCTAGCTGCTCCGAGTTCTTTTGCAACCAGAGGGGAGAGGAGGGCGAGAGAAGAACAAATGAAAGGAGATTCCCAAAATCTAAATGAGGCAACCGCTCCACCACTTGACTGCTGGTGAACTGGCATGCACTAGGCAGCATCCAGTTTACACTACCAAGCGGGGGTTTGTACATACATGTAAGGCAACTGAGACAGACGTCTTCAAATTAGAAAAATGGAGAAAACTTATGCTGAATGGTCCAACGTTAACATTAAATCTAGTATTATAACCCACCAGTATTAATTAGACAGCAAGCCAGGAGTGGTGGTGCATGCCTTTGATCCCAACACTAGGGAAGCAATGGTGGAGGTGTGGGAGGGGGGATTGGGTGGGGTTGTAAGTTTGAGGCTAGCCTGGTCTACATAATGAGTTCCATGATAGCTTGAGCAAAAAACAATAGATAAAAAAAGTTTTACAAAAATCTACGTAGAATGAAAAGACCATAAAATACTTGGAATATTGACAAACTTCCCAGCCTTTCAGAAGCTCAAGAAGCAGGTGCAGATGAAAAATGACATTGGTTTTTGTGACTCAGATGGAGGAAACTGTAAAGGACACATAGTAGTATTCTTTCAGCAAGTAACTTTTTCAAAAAAATGTATTTTCACAAGGATTCTTGGCTAAAGGTACCAACTGGTGTGTGCTTTTTCAAGAGGTAATCTGGCCACTTCTTAGTTAAAGCGTGTAGGTTCTGTTAACAATAGAATTCTATCCTTAGAAGCACACAGTGCGAATGGACAAACGCCCAGGACTATTGCTGCAGTACTCTACGAAGCGGGGGACACAGGAAACCCTCAAACTCATCACTTGAACAACTGTCAAAACAGTAATATTCATCTATAGTGCGGAGTTCTCTTCTTTGTGATATTAAAAATGACATAAAACATTTTACTTTGGAGTAAAAAAGGCAAAATATGTGGCATGCTCAATATAATCTCACTTGAAGAGCACAGCAAAATGCCCCTCACACAGAGTAAAGCGAGAACAGAGTGTGCTCAGTTTTCAGTGTATACTCTCATGGACTGTCTGTGCACACTAGCCAGACAGATCTCATGCACTGTCTGTGCACACTAGCCAGGCAGATCTCATGGACTGTCTGTGCACACTAGCCGGACAGATCTCATGGACTGTCTGTGCACACTAGCCAGACAGATCTCATGGACTGTCTGTGCACACTAGCCAGACAGATCTCATGCACTGTCTGTGCACACTAGCCAGACAGATCTCATGGACTGTCTGTGCACACTAGCCGGGCAGATCTCATGTACTGTCTGTGCACACTAGCCGGACAGATCTCATGGACTGTCTGTGCACACTAGCCAGGCAGATCTCATGGACTGTCTGTGCACACTAGCCAGACAGATCTCACGGACTGTCTGTGCACACTAGCCAAGGGCAGATCTCACGGACTGTCTGTGCACACTAGCCGGACAGATCTCATGCACTGTCCGTGCACACTAGCCAAGGGCGGACGACAAAGGCACTCCAATTCTGTGAAGAAATGTTTTAATAAATGGCATGTGGTAATTGGTATCTACTCTGAAACTAAAGAAGTTTGGCCTATACTTATACCAATTATTTAAAAATTATCAATTTAAAATAAAGACATGAAAAAAATTATAATGACACTAGAATAAGCAAATATTTGATCAACACGCTACAAAAAGCTATAGCTATAAGTAAAACTAAATATGTATGCTGGAGCACAGCCTTAAGGTTAGGAGTTTCCACCCCTGAGGAAGAAATGAAGAACCACTCAGAATGTGTGGACAGACAACAGCTCACACAGACAGGCAAAGGGACCTGTGCCTATAATCCCAACACTCAGAGAACTTAGGCAGAACAGCTAACAGGAAAATTGAAGCAGAAGGACTAACAAAAGTTAGAGACTAGCCTGGTCTACACAGTGAGTTCTCTGCCAGCCTGGGCTATAGTATGACAACTGTTTCAAAAGAGGGAAAAAAGGGGGTTGGTGAGATGTTTGGCAGACAGAGGAACAAAAGTTTGAAGACCTAGGCTTGGTCCCTACATTCCACAAGGCAGCAGGAGAGAATCAACTCCTGACTCATATCCTGTAAGCGCAGGTGTGTGAAAACATAAAATTAAAAAAAAAAAATGCTATATACAGTATCTTCGCAACTATTTATGGGAAAAGGAAGACACTGTTCAATTAAACAATGAGTAGGAAGTAAATGAGCACTTCACTCTTTTTTGTTTGTTTGTTTGTTTTTAGTTTTTGTTTTTTTTGAGACAGGGTTTCTCTGTGTAGCCCTGGCTGTACTGGAACTCACTCTGTAGACCAGGCTGGCCTCGAACTCAGAAATCTGCCTGTCTCTGCCTCCCAAGTGCTAGGATTAAAGGCGTATGCCACCACTGTCCGGCAAGAAGTGGTGAATCCGTGGGCAAAATCATGCACCATGTCAATAGTCACTGCAGTAAAACAAGAAAGAATCATGGGGACTTCTAACACCTGTGAGGAGAACTAAACTGAAGGGAGAAAAGCAGACACTGACACAGCTTGGGTCTGGCCCAGCAACACCAGAAAACAAGAGGTGAGAAGAAACGGGTAGCACAGAGAGAGTGCGGGCCAAACGCTGGAAAGAATGTGAACTTTTACACACTACTGGTGGCATGGTAGCTTCTGAGAACCGAAAGAAATGTGAAGCTTAATATAAAACACCTGTATATAGCTCAGAAGCTACAGATGCAAAAGACTCAGGCCTTACATGAACATAATTGTGTTGTTCATATATATATATATAAAATCTATAAAACACGTGTTTTAATTTCACATATCTATGAAATCTGACAATATTAAAATGCTCATTAGTCAGATAGATTTATTTTAACCATATAAACAGCACAGCCAACTACAGTAATGTCAGTAATAGCCGTCTCCAAAACATACTGAACAAAAGAGAATATAGAATTCTAGTTTCTATAGTTTGACACCAGACAGACCTAACACACGGAACCGCAGGCCAGAACAGGGGTCTCTAGGAAAGTTCTGGGCAGTGAATGGCAGGTCCAGAGCAGGTTCTTGGACACTGCCAGGCTTTGTTTAGGTACTGAAGGCAGAGCCACACTTCCTGCAGAAATATGCAGAGTGCTATACTCAGGACATGTGCATTTGTCAGCTTTGTTACAGTTTGGATAAAGCTTTATTTTAGGAAAATGAGATAGAGTCTAAAGTGCTATCACCACAAACACACTCATTCTGATGTGCTGGAACCTAGGCAGGGTTGGATCCAGTCAGAACATGGATGCGAGAAAAAGCAAAGACAAAAAGCCAGGTTTGGTGATACATGTCCACAATCTTAAGACGCCAAAGCAAAAGCGAATGTGTTTGAGGTCAGCCCGGGCTATGTAGTGATTTATGAGGCAACCTGGGCTACAAAATAAGAATGTCTTTTAAAGGTATTTTAAAAATAAATAAACAAAACTAGGTTTGGGCAATAACAAAAATGTTTGACAAGCACCTTCATGAACAACTAAAACACCAATATTTAAGTAAGTATTGTCATGCTGGAAAGACTGCTGAGTGCTTATTTCCCAGTTGGGGATGGCTCCCAACTATCTGTAACTCCACTTCCGGGAGATTTAATGTTCTCTCCTGTCCTCCTTGGGCACACACATGGTGTACATACATACAGAGAGGCACTCACACAAACATATGAAATAAAAGTAAGTAATTCTTTAAAAAATAAACAAGGTGCTATTAGGACCCACTAAGTAAGACCAGTAATGAAGTATTTATGGAGTCCCTGAGAAGTGCCAGGAATCACACGATCACTGGTAATGCGCAGAGCAGATGACTTAGACACGGTGGTGCACACCTGTAACGCCTGCACTGGGAGAGACAGACATTGAGATGTCATGTTGGAGACTCTGTCAGCAGAGGAGACAGAGAGACAGGAGAAGTGAGGGAGAGTGCAGTCTTTATTTCTGACCTCAAAGGAGCAGCTGGTTGAACGGTTTCTTTACAAAGGAAGAAAAGCATGCAGGAGGGAGAGAAGAGGAGGGAAGGGCCTGCCTGGCCCCAATGTTAAAGAGCAACAGCGTCCTCTTCACAGCCACGTAAACTGCGGTGGTTCCTTTGATGAGAAATTTGGCAGCACTATAGAACTATAGAACAGAATGCTTAAAAATATCCATCTGCTCAATGAATTATTTAAAAATAGGATGTGAGACTAATGTGGTAACTGTACTTTTAAAAAACCTCATGCATAGAAACATTTGGAAATATATATCAGATGTGTCTTTTAACTCACTTCTTTAAATGGTCTTTAATAAAGCCACTGTGAAAAACAAATCAGCCATGTGCCCCCCAGTACAAGAAGAATGTTATACGGTGGGCGCTGTTCTGTAGCCTTTGGAGTTTTTAAAATATGTATATTTTCAGAGGCAGGTTTAAAACAAAAGCGAATCCTGTTTAAAAATAAAGCAATAGACCTTTTCATTTATGACAACCTAAATGTTATCCTATAGTTATGAGAAGCATTTTGTACACTGAAATCCCATAAAATAAGATTTTTCTGTATGACGGTTTTAAAACTGCCTACTTTCTTCTAGATTTGTTTGGTCATAAAATGCCGAGAGGCAGAGAGGTGCAGAAAGGACAGGCTTTCCAGCACGGTCTCTCTAATACAATTTTCTGAGATGCTTGTTGCTGAAGCTCCATTATGAAATCAAAGATGCATTCACTTGAAATGAAACCAGAAGCAACAAGGAAAGAAAGCTTCTGAATGTATTTCCTAAACGAAATCAACAATAACAATAATATTAAAAACACAAGCGATGCTCTCCTGACATAAAAATAAGCCAGTGTGACAGCCTAGATAAAGAATGTCCCATACTCAAACTCTCCAGGGAATTGAGGGACAAATAAAAGCAACTAAGGAACCGAAGAAGCAGAATAAAGAAGCCAAAGCCCAGACGGAGTCAAGAGCGCAGGCCCCACCTCAGAAGTGTGCAGCACTCCTGTGCACTGCTCGGAAGGAAGCTGGCCCTGCCATCGGAGGCTTCAATGCACTGGACAGGTAGGAGGGCATCTGGCACTGAAGTGACGCTTGCCTTGAATAGACTAAGAACACTTGAGGAAGCCAGCATGCCAGGCTCCTAGGAAGAGAATTCTGGAGCATGGGGAAGGCCAGGGAAGGCACCTCAGAACAAGAGGCCAGATGGAAGCAGGCTCAATTTTGTATAGGACCAAAGGGAAAGCAGCAGCTGTTCCCTGCCTCCGATTCGGGAGTGGTCCACACATTAGAAAAGGCTGGAAAGATGGTGTGTGTGGGGGGGGGGAGAGGTACGGGAGGGGTGGTAACCGCACAGGGGACTAAAGCGGCAGAAAGATCCACATTAGAGAACTTAGTGAAGAGAGCAAAGAAATGTGGCCATGCACATGAGAAGGGATGGAGTCCATTGAGACAAGAGAGGAAGGGAAGACAGAAGATCACACACACACACACACACACACACACACACACACACACACACACACCGGTGAAATACCGGATCTTGGTCTGGGAACAAATTCATTTAGAGTGACAGCGTGGTCCAAGGTTTTACCCAAGGACTCGGTGGCTGAGCTGTTGCAGTCATTAGAATAGAAAAAGGGAAAACATGGTCTAGCTCAGGGAAGAACAGTGAGAGGCGTTCACTAGCAACGCTTTGTGAGATTGCACAGCACTGAGCTGAATATAGCACGTAACTGCAAGGTCAGAGAAAGAGACTGGACGCCAAAAGGCTCCAGAAAAGACTGCAAATAAGGCTTGCAAAGATTTCATTAACAACCCAGTCATTAATGATACTGATATTGACATATCTTACAAGTATACTCTTGAAAAAAGTCTGAAATTGAAACACTTAAACATAAACTAAATTATTCATTGACTTATCATGTTAATTTAATGGGAGAACAAATCATTATATATCCTTTTGTGTTGCAAACTAATTAAAAGCATATCTACCAAAATAGAAAATAATCGCCTATAATCCTATCACCTTGATATAACTATTACTGTAGTAATTTTAGCATAGCTATAATTTATAAATGTATATATTTTATAAATTATAAATTTCCACTAACTGTTTTCCAGTTGACCATATGTAATATTAAGCAATCTGCATTCCTCCCTATTTACAGGACAACTTACTAAGTATATTTTCAAAATGTGTAAATCATCTATTGCCCAGCAAATCAGGGGCTCTGATAAATTATGAAAGGCATAAATCAGCATGTAAAGGTTTACATTTCCAAGTTCAGCTGAGAAGTAGATAATTAACAGCACCCAACGTGGAAAAGCCCTCCCTAAAGACTGGAGGGAGAACAGCAGGCTTGTTTTCAGACACACAGTCACACCAGGTCACTGACAAGCCAAAAGATTTACCTGGAAGAAATCTTACAAAACGTGGCATGAAATGAAATCTCGGACAGCAGGGAGGGCTGTCTTCAAACAAAGGACCTAAAGGAAACAAGGAGGAAGAAAGAAAAGAGAAATCAGACCGTCACAGAAAGCACACACTGCAACTTAATTCCTAAGATTTATGGTAACCACAAAATAACCAGCATCAGAAGCAGGGACATAAACAGGACCACTTCCCCTACTCTGCCTCAATAGCGCAATCAATCATCAGCAACTGCCTCAGGTGCCAGCCAGGACTACAGTGAGGGGCCTACAGCAACTCACAGGGAGAATGAAAGCAAAAGAGGCATTGCATACAAAAAAAAAAAAAAAATCACTTTATAAATTAAAATACACCAGCATCTTTGTTAGAACTGAAGTATGTATGGCATTATATGGTAATGCTCATATGTTAATTCCATTGGTTTTCAATCAATACACTAAAAACGAAGCGGCACTGGTTTTTTAAAAGCTCCTCAGTCATTTCACTTAAAAATTACCTTCAAAAACTCTTCCTTCGATATACATGTATAAAAATAAGCAAATTAAGAAATCTGCTGGAGCATGGACACCTGAAGACTACATGTTTACTCTGCCTGTGCATGTAAGATCTAATGATTAATTGGGTCTCTAATCTCTAATAAACTGTTATCTTACAAAGTGGATCACAGTGATTTTAAATTTTACTATATTTAAAATATTAACCACTGAGATTTATTCCCTAATATACATAAATCAAGGTAGTTCCATTAGTAAGTAGAACCATTCTTGGCTACCAACAGGCAGAGACAAACTGCATGAAAACAATCCATAGCCACCCACCCATGCTAAATGACAGCAAGCATTCCTATAGATAGCATGCTTTTACTTACATATTTACAAAATAAAAAAAATGTCAGCTATGCCCCCACTGCATCATGGGAGTTTTTACATGCACTATGATTGGCATCTTAGAAGAACTTCTCTTTTTGTAAGCCCTGTTATTTACCTTTAAGATTCCAGTCATATAATTCCAAAATATCTCTGAATAGGAACAATGAAAAGAGTTCAAGTCCTTTCACACAAAAATTCTGAAAAATAAGTCAGAATCAAATTACTATAGCTCTACGAATACACATTAACTTGTCCTAGCCAAGTATCTCAAAACCGTTTGCTGAAACCACACTAAAAGCTTTCCCTACACGGTTTGGCCACTATCCTAAAACGGCTTGCCAATTTCAAATAGAAACGAAGAAGGTAAAATTGTCATTAGGATTTCTGTAAAAATGTCAATTCAGCCCTTTTTAGTGTACAAATAAAATATCCGAACTTAAAGTCTGAGTTCCATCAAGCTTTTCCAATCTAGTTGTAAAATGTAAGAATCTCCTGGGAACACTTGGCTAACTGAGGTCACATACACAACTGGAAGCTGACTAGCTTGTCCCCCACTCCCATCCCTCGCTTTGCCCACAAGCCAGGAACACTGTTGCTGAGTTACTGAAAAGCAGAAGTCCTTGGACCACAAAAGCTTCAAACTCTTAACAGAGGCTAAGGGCTAAGGAAAAAAAAAAAAAAATACAGAATTCTACCGAAATTCCTCCTGCAGACAGGCTGAACAGATGACATATTTGCAAACAGATGACATATTTGCAAGTGAGTTTTGTCTGCTGAGTCTTCTGCCTACTTGTTTTGCCTGGGGTTCATATATCATGCTGAGTGAGATCACATCAGAAGTCATAAAGTTTTACAAGACTAAGCAAGGGCTCATGACCTTAGAGGCAAACAGAAGCAAAACAAAAGTAAAAACTAAAAACCTCTCTACCCACAGAAGGAAGGGCCAGCCCTAGCTCTCTGACAGCTATTTAAATGCAGGTAGGATGAGCAGGAAGCAGTAACTTGGCATGCGAGTCAGGCCACTGGGCCCGCCCCATGGCTCCCTGCCCTTGCACGTCAGTGCTTCCCTGTTAAACAGATCCCAGGAGCCAAAGGCTCCAGAAATCACCCCCAACGCATCAAGTACACAAGCCTGTTTGCTGTCTCCTTGTTATTTCTTAGTGTGATTTGTTGACAACACTAAGTTCCACACCAGGCAATGAATCATTCTGAGATTCACATTAATCTTACTTTGGAATTTAAAATCCCTTGCATATATTTAGATAAATCTGCTGTTTAGCATCGGCAATGAAAAACAATTAGGAAAAAAAAATGTAAATATATGGGAAGAGAAATGAAGCAAGCACTGATCTTGTCACTGGAGATAACGAGTAAGATTATTCTGACAGCCCCCGGATTCAGTGTCACTATTCCAGTCCTCTGTGACACTGCCCAGTACCCAAACTCTGTCCCCTAAGCAAAACTGAGACCAGATGTACAGTGACTATCAGCAGATGCAGCACCAGCAGATACGAGTTCAGAAATAGGTCAACGAGTTTAAATGTTTGAATCGTGGCACCAGAGCTATATCATGGTGACCTTCTGACAGGGAACATGGTATTTCAGGGGTCTCCAGTGGCAAAAAGCTGGAGCACACCAACTTCGACCATGGTTTGGTTTGGTCGTTGTTTTTCTTTTTGTAAGAGAAAACTATTATAAAAGCAGAGTAAACACAGTAAGCTGTTAAGCAGCCCTCTCTCTTACCTCAGGCATCATCTCTTCGATAAAATGAATCGTGTAGTCAATGTTGAACCGAATTACTTTACACAGTGGAATCTGCAAGAAGAAGAGCTATTGAGCCGCCAGCATTTCTCTGCAGGCTACCAATGCAGGGTTCGCCATCTGGCCCCACGCCCAGGAGCCAAATCAGGTTTTACCTTCCTAACCCAGAACAACCTTGGCAAGACGTTCAACCCCAGCTTCTGCTTTCCTCCATTTCGGTTTAGTTGGGTTTTTTGTTTATTTGTTTGTTTATCTTCTATTGTTTGTTTTTTTGAGAAAGGGTCTCACTCTTTGACCTTGCTGGTCTGGACCTCCTGTGTAGACTACTAGAGTAGGCTGGCCTCAAATCCAGAAAAATTTCAAGCCTCTGCCTCCTGAATGCTGGGATTAAAGGCAAGCAATGTGTCACTACACATCTTAGGCCAAAACTACTCCATTCTAACGGCAAGACCCTAGCTTTGACAGACCTTCTACGAGAGGGGAATATTGGTGCTTCACTAATGTGATTAATAAAGTAATACAAACTCAACAAGAACACACCAGAGCCAAACATGCCACCTCCAAAAAAAATTAGAAAACCAATCATGAACTGATTTTACCTTAATTCTTCACACAGGCACGAATGGCAGCACAACAGTTTATCAGTTACATTCATTTAGTTCTTTCATCAGCTCACAGCGCACACTGCCTGTCTGGTCCTATGGCAGTCAGTCCGACCAACAAGTATTAAAAAACAGGTAGTATTCGCTGGGCCGGGAGCTGGTCTAACGTCAGTCACCGTGATTACTCATGAAACTGTCACAGATGCCCTTAAAGATAGTTTGGGCCCTTATGTACTTGGAAAGAGAAAAAAACTAAGACAGGGAACCATCAGGTAGGCAGGCACCTTCCCTAAAAGAACAGATGGCTGGTAAAGTAGGAATTTTGATTCTAGACCCAACTCTTACCTACCAAAGAGGGCAGACCGCATTACCTATCTGAATACCCAAAGCACGTGAAGAATTGTAGTCTCAGCATGAACAACGCACAGCTGTCCACTCCCCCCAGTGTACCATCAAACACCAGCCTAGTATCTCGACACAAGCAGATTCCATAAATAGATTTCTCAATGAATAGAAGAATGGGGAAGGGAAGGAAGAGGTTAGGGAACTGGCTAGCTGGGCACAATAATTGAAACCAGAGGCCCTGTAGATGTGTTACACCGTCTTTCTGGCTTAGCAATCTGTCCATGAAACAATGTAATCACTTTTACAAACCACAGCTGTCAGAAAGAAACAAACTCGAATTATCTCAGCAAAAGGGATAGAAAGAATATAGAAAAATAGTCTTACAATGCCATCTACTGGGAAGAAACTGTAGCTTTTAGATATTTTTTCTTTTTTTCTTTAATACAGTAGTTGCTATCTCTAACTTTTGTTATAATTAACTTGAATATGGTATTCATTTTCAACGTTCTGAATTTGTGTCCTCAGTCCTCAGCTAACTGATGCAATGTATTTAATACACTATTGTTTTTTCAATCTACTTTAACCCCATAGACATTTAAAATAGTTGACAGCTACAAATTGGTACATGATTTAATCTGGTTTTAAAATACCCATTCTTTACTAACATCCATATAAGGCTCATGCTTTAGAACGAGCCACAGGCCCTGTCTTGAAAAGCAAAGACCTAGACAGAGTCCAATAAGTTCGACCCATGAAGTCCATAACTGCTCCTGAGAAGGGTGGGAGGATCGAGAGGATCGTGAATTCCAAGGCGAATGTAAACAAGTCCAAAGAAAATATGATATATTGTAAATGCAATATAAACAACACATGAAAAAGCATAAAAGGTACAGGTAACATTTGGGTTGCTTTATAAGACCAGTGGGAAGCCAGGCAAAACTCTCTAATACCAGCACTTGGGGGTAAATGCAGGACAGCTGCGAAGCTGAGGCCAGCCTAGTCTACATAGTAGATTCTATGTCAGCCAAAGAAATACAGCAAGAATCTGCTAAAAAAGAATGAGGAAAGGGAAAAAAAAGAAAACAAGGGGACATAGAAACATGCAGGTGCAGAGGGCAGGTACTGGAACAGAGAAAAGGGACTCATGAAGTCACTTAGCTCTTCAGAAAGCACACAGAGAGGAGCCAGACGCTGCTGGGGAGAAAAGAAGTCACGCTGTCCTTGTGAGGGACAGGGTTGACCGCTACATCCCAATCGCTTTCAAGTACTTTCTCACAGGAGATTACCACAGTTTACACTTTAGATGGGTCACAAAAAAACCTGTGGGAATGGCTTAGAGAGATGGCAAGGACCAGAGGACCAGGCTATATTTGAATACAGAGAGTAAGGGATGACTGGAATGGAGGCAAGTTTTCAAGACAGCTAGAGGACTTTACTGACTAATACACTGGCCGTTCTGTCATGAGGAAGAACTGAGCACAAAGACTGGATCCCTGGGCTTTTGTCACCAGAGTTCACAATGCAAGTACAGAAATCCATAGTCGTCCTCACTAACTCAAACCTAACACCCAGAGAAGATAAAGTTAGGTCTCACAAAGGTTGAGTACCTGTCCTGGCTAGTTTCATGTCAACCGCAAGCTAGAGTCATTTGGGAAGAGGTCTCTCAATTGAGAAACTACTTCTATAAGATTTGCCTATAGTCAAGTCTATAGTATAATTTCTTGACTGACTGACTGACTGACTGACTGATTGATGCAAGAGGGCCTAGCTCAGTGTGGGTGATGCTGTAAGAAAGCATGAGGAGCAAGCCAGAAGGCCGGGCTCCTCCAGTCTCTGTATCAGTTCCTGCTTGAGTTCCTGCTCTTCCCAACTTCCTGGGATGACGGACTACAAGCTATAGAGTAAAAGAAACCCTTTCCTACTCAAGTTGCTTTTGGTCACGATGTTTTGTCACAGCAATAGAAACCCCAACTGAAGCAACACCAGAGGGGACATTACAGACACACGTCAACAGACAATCTAAAGACAGAACCAGGACAAAGCTACTCACAACAGCTGTAGGCGTCAGGGGAAAGGACCTAAAGCACACGGGTGGAGGTGAATCATTTAGCAAGAGCGCACACTGGAGGGAAAACTGAGCTCTGTGACTACACAGCAGGCAAGCAGACAAGAGCAGCAATCTTGCCGGGCGGTGGTGGCACACGCCTTTAATCCCAGCACTGGGGAGGCAGAGGCAGGTGAATTTCTGAGGCCAGCCTGGTCTACAGAGTGAGTTCCAGGACAGCCAGGGCTACACAGAGAAACCCGGTCTCGAAAAACCAAAAAAAAAAAAAAAAAAAAAAAAAGAGCAGCAATCTTTCCTCCTCCCTGGGAGGAGCAACCAGCCCTCCCTGGAAGGGCTGCAGGGCGATGCCACCCCCATGCAGCAAAACTCACTTGCTGGACTTTGTTCTCTGAACTATTCTTAGGATACACTTCCATCCATACCTCCAGGGCCCTTCTGAGAGGCACAGAGCTGGAACGGCCTCCCTCCTCACCAGCTCACACGCTCATCTCTGTCAGAGACTCAAAGAACCTGTCCTCTCTATACACATCTCTCAACCAACGCGGCTCCCATCAACCCACAAAATAACACGGATGCTTAGCAAGCACAGCTGTATGCTGATAAAGTATGTATGCTATATGTATGCTATGTATGTATGCTAACTGTATGCTATACTATGTATTCCTGACCCAAAATAGCAAAACTAATTGGTTAGTAACCACCTCCACCAACCCAGACATTCAAGGCCCTATTTCTTCTAGACAGCGAATGACCAAGTCAACAGTGGTGAGAAAAATGGAAAACCAACCAAGTTCTTGATCACGGAAATGATCATGGGGTTTTCTTGTGCACATGACAATGTTACACAATGCTGGACAACTAGTACACTTTTTTAGACTTTACACGATCAAAGCCACCAACAATATCAGGTATTATAAGTACCCACAAGTCTAACTACACAGCAGGATAAAATCCTTCCAGAAGGCGACACACTTAGTCAAGACAGCTTTCGATCCACTCTACTTCAAGACCTTAAGCCCAGCTGCCAGAGCTAGCTCAGAACAAGAGTCTATGTGACCATAACCTGTAGGCCCTTCCCGCTGATAGGCCTAAGAAATGATTCAGTTCAATAGTGCATTTTAAAAACCTTTTTGTGTGGGCATCTATCTCAAATTCAAGAGCCCTTTGATGGCTCTAGGTCCTATGAACTTTAGAGTGCTCAATTCAAAACTTTATTTCTACTGTCAACATCACTCAAAAAAAAAAAAACAAAAAACGATGGGGTTCGTTATTATGAACTTTAAGTCCTCAAGACTTTTTTTTTTTTTTTAATTCAGCATTTATATAAATATATGCTGTGGCAAGGAATTCTGTTGCTTTGGTTTTAGTTTCATGTCTTATATAACACAATAAAAATTGAGTAATTTAGTATAACTGCCCCTCATCGTCAAGCCTTGTGCTGAGAAACTTTTTAAAAAACATATCTTTAAAGAAAATCTCAGAACTCGTATTCACTCTTGCTGTGACATTCAGACAGCTCTAGAAAAGCAGATATAGAGTTCAAGGCCAATCTGGACCACACGGTAAGATCCCGTCTCACAACAATAAAACTCTATTTTTAAACATAAGTCAGGTGCTGGAAGAATGGCTCAGCAGTTACTAGCACTTACTGCTCTCAGAGGAGACCCGAGACTGAGCCCCAGCACCCACGTCTGGCTCTCATACGTCCATCTTTAGGTGACCTGACGCGTCGAGCCTCTATGAGTACCTGCGCTCCTATGCACATACCCACACATAGACACACAAAGATGCACACAGATGTATAATGAAAATCAAATATAAATCTTTCTTTTGGAAAAAAAAATAGGCCTGATTTTAACTAAAACCCTAAGCACGGCTATTTATTAAGTTCAAAGAATCAGTGGTCTAAAGTAAAAAAAAAAAAAAAGATTAAAAGAATTAAAAGATTCAAACACATCTGCTTGCTATCTTTCCCAATATGAGAGGTGCCAGTATTTATTATGCACCAAGCGCCATGATGATCACTTGCCATGTGCCAATGCATTTATCCTTCACAAAAACAGGCAGCCTAAGCAAGTAGTGCCCTACCCTGTGTTACAGATGACAATACCAGAGAACGCAGACTTGACGGTGCCAGCCCACAGGGCTAGTAAGTAGGCTCACTGCCATGGCTCACGCAGACAAAACCAGTGTCGACAAAGCCACACAGTGTTTAAGGGGACCCTACAGTCACAGTAAAATCTGTAGGGGACTAAAAGGAAGAAGACAGATAAGCTTAGATATTCTCAAGCCAACAAAACTGGTACTTGCAGGTGGAGGTTAGCTGACTACGACAACTTCTAAAAGCCATTAAGACTCTAAGACTAAAATTTGGTGAAGAATTTAATTGTCTGAGAAACATAAACACAGCAAAAAAAAAACCCAATGAAATTCTAAAGCTTCTCTAGCATCTCCTATGATATGAAAGAAGAAATATGGGGGGAAAGGTCAAAGCGGGGAGCATTAACAAGTAAGAATGCTGCGTGTGTGCTAATATTAAGGACCTGGGTTCAGAGAGAAAGAGAGAGAGATTCATTGAGAGACAGACAGACAGACAGACGTACACATGGCATGAAGGCAGAAGAAAACTACCTGGGGGGAAGAGAAAGGAACTAACAACGGGAAGAGAGGGACGAATACGGGAGTACTAGAATATGTGTGTATGAAAATGCTACAAGGAAGCCTATGATTTTATATATTTATGATGATCTTCTGAAAGACAATCCTCAAAAATAAAACCAGATATGGTTATGCATGGCTATACTCTGTGCACTCAAGAGACTAAGGTGAGAAGATCCAATTGCCATGTGCCATTGTATGTATCCTTCACAAAAATGGGTAGCCTGGGCTATTCAACAAATGCCAGGCCAGCTTGGGCTACTTAGTAAGATCTTATCTCAAAAACCCAAAAAGTTAAAAAAAAAATCTGTAGAGTGATATAATGTAGAATAAGAAAAATAAGAAAGCGCTGCTTTAAGTTAGTGTCACTACCTAGAACTACTTCTACTTAAGAAAGTAAAAAGGGGTGACAGAAGACAGGTAGGAGCAAGATTTTGAGACTCAGCCTCCAGTGGAAAAGTTCCCGTTCCAAGCAAGAGTAGTAAGGTGATGTCCTGTCTGCAGGCAAGCTACACATGAAACTCAGACTCTCTAGGGTCCCCGGGACGTAGGGTCCCCGGGACGCTCGGCCCAGGTACAGTACTGCCACGCTCGCTCTTCCCAACACTACTGCAGCAGTCACGGATCAACCTGAAGACCAGACGAGCAACCCAAGCTCAAGGCTGCCAACTTCAAAACGGGAGGATTCTGATGCAAATAGACCATCCATTTAGACTGACGCCCAGAAAACCATCCCTAACGGCCAGATAAACATCACAGGTCCTTGTGTCAGTCCAAGTCTCTGAACACAGAATTCAAAAGCAGAAACCCTGTGAGGTCACTTTGGGCTCAGTGTCCTGAACAGGTCCTGTTTCTCCTTCCTTTGCTCAGGGACATCTGTTACCTTCCTTCCAAACCTCAACTCTGAAGGACAAGAACCCCAAAATAGTTCATCACATCACCCCACGGTTTATCTCCTTTTCAACGTTTCACACTCTCAAAATATTACTCTAACACGTTTACTTACACCGCTTAATGCAGCCCAAACCTGAGACTCATTAGCAGGCTCACAGGCCTGCCGGAGACATGGCTGCAGCTGCCCTGCAGTTCGCATGGGGGAGATGCAGAATAAATGTTATGAACACAGAAAGGGGATTTATTTTTATCTGTGAAAAGAACAGATAAAGACAAGGGGCAGGGCAGGTCTGAGGAAGGAGACAGGAGCCAATACTTACATTGGTCAGAGGGGCGTGTGCAAACATAGAAAATCCCTCAAAGATATACTCATGATCATCGTATTCTATGACTGTCGGCCTGTCAGTCTAGAAGTAAACAAGGACACAAAACAGGACTTAAATTAGTATCATTTGCATGGGCAGCAATCCACCCAGACACAAACTAACTCAAGGCAGAAACAAAAGCAACTTTGTAGGGTTAAATTTTCTTAAATATCAGGAAATACACACTCAAAATTAATTTGAAATGGAATTCTGTGGCTTCAGGTGTTATGTATCACACTATATATTTAAATAACCGATAATGATTACTATGTACACCATCAAGAAAACTGAAGGCTGTATGTCGCTTCATTTTCTAGAAGCGCATTCTCTTTAATCCCACAACACTGCTGGTTCTACTTCCCCGAACTGTATTTTGGAACAAACAGGCTGCAGCGCCAGGGTCGAGACCAGAAACAACCTAGGGAGGAGCCTGAGGGGATGGAAGTGTCAGAAGCTCAACCCCACAGCTGCAGCCCCACTCTCCCCAAGGAGAAGAGAACCCACCAAACCCTGCAGTAGAGTGGGGCCCAGGCAATGCCAAAGGCTTCAGTTACCTGGAATCACAATCTATGATTACGTGATCTAAATGTCAATCTCAGCACAATAGACTCTTCCTCATAAGTCATTCTCAATAGCCAATTCTTTTGATATTAAATGCCAAACGTGGACCGAATTATAAAGACTGGCAGCCTAAAAGATACTCATTACCTAGATAGTAAACATCATTATTTCACAAATTACCTAGATGAGAACTGGGGAGAATTAAGGAGTATTTATAGACATATATTTTCTTTTGTCAATGTAACTGTCACTTTCTATTTGAGTGACCCAATAAGACTAAATGAGACGTAATGAGAAGATTCTGATGAACAAGGATTAATAATGAGCGGTACAACCACTCTGACAGACAGGCTGTTCCTTGGAGCGTTACACATAGTTAGCACACACATCACATCACCAATCTCAGGCCTAAGTATATGCCCAAAAGACATTAAAACATATTCATACGAATGTTGTTTAATAAAATGTAGTTAAGATATAATTATTCCCCCTTCCCTGTCCACCAATCCCTCCCTCTTCCTATCTTACTTTATTTCATGTGTACCTCTGTACACCATGTGTATGCTTGGTGTCCAGAGAAGCTAGAAAAGGGAATCAAGTGCCCTAGAGCTGCAGTTACAGAGGGCTGCAAGCTGCCATGTGGGTGCTGGCAACCAAAAGTGGTCTTCTGGAAGAGTCCCTAGTGCCCTCAACTGCTGGGTCATCTCCTCAGCCCCACATACATTCTCCAATCAGCATTCTTCACAAAGGAAACAACCCAAAGCCAAAACCCATTAACTGAATGAGTGGATGAATGAAACATACTGTAATCATACAACACGCACGCACACACGCACGCACGCACACACGCACGCACGCTACTACCTGACCATAAAAAATACAACCCACTATAAAGGATGCAGGCTGCATAGCTCTCTGCAGAGTAGGTGTGTAGCATACAAGAGATCCTGAATTCAATAAAAGGAAGGAAGAACATGAGAAGGAGGGGGAGAGAGAGAGGGAAATAGTGACACACGCTACAACAAGGGCAAAAAAAACAACAACAAAAAGCCTCTAAGTAAAGGAAACGAAGCAGAAAAAGCAGCTCCTATATGGCCCCAAGGAAAAGTAGAGGCTAGACACAGACACATGCCACCTAAAGGATATGAAGTTTCTTTTAGGATAAATGTTCTAAAGTTAGACTGTGGTGGTTTTACAAGTCTGTAATTATGCTAAACATCATGAATTACACACTTTAAATGGGTAAAGCTGATGACACAAGAAGTCTAGCTAAATAAACTTATTAAAATATGTAATCATGAATAATGTTGAAATAAAGACTTTTCAGTGCATGTAACTAAAAAGTAATAAATTTCATAATCTGAGAGGCAATGCAACTGAGCATAACATACAGATTTGCAGCCTGGAACAGACTCCCTGGCTTCTAAAAACAGCCACACATAGTACCCGAGCTATCACTGCTTACCTTCATCTATAAACTATGAACTAATGCCCCATGTGGTAATATGGATAACATACACATAGATATGTATTGTGAAAATTAGTTAACCATGTCTACCACTTAGAATGATGCCAGGACATAGTACTGTACCGTCATACCATACAGTGGATCTTCTGATTTGGTCACAAGACAGTAAGTTGCCCGATGACCTTTAAAACCTGTAGAAATGCCCTACTTGACTTTTCCCACGCCACTGCTCCAATGAACAGCGTCAAATTCACTGGCTACTATACATCTGGTTATTGCATGGCACCAATACATATTAAAAAAAAGACATATTAAGATGGAGGAAAGCTGAAATAAACATTAGCACGATAAAGCCAAATGTTATCAACATAATGATCTTAAAATAAAAACAATGTAAGAACTGAATCAGAAGCTAGTGTGATGGCTCATGCCAATAATCCCAGCACTGTGGAGATGAGGCAGGAGAAATTCTGTAAGTTAGAGAGCAGCCTGAGCTACATAGCTAAGTTCCAGGTCATCCTAGGCTAGACTACAATTCATTAGTAACTTACTAAAAAGTTGGTAGGCGGGGAGACGGTGATCCGATAGTGGAAAAGTCGTCCAGCGTTGTTGGTCATAGGACGGCAGGGCTTGATTGCCTGGAGGGGGTGGGGGATAAAAATGTTTAACGAATTAAGTAGAAAATAATTTTCTTTTCAAACAGACTATACTGTCAGCCTCACATCTGACTACTGCTTCTATGTGTCTTCCTTAACAGACTAGTAGGACAAAAGCACTGCTTGCTTTACTCGACATTAACTAAATGAATACAAAGATATAGCTGGTCACCGGTTCTCAACATTCCCATATGCAGTGGTGAAGTGGCACCAGACTGACCTGTGATCAGTAAGATCACAGTATCCATAGGTCTCGTGTCCCCCACCAAATACATGATCTCAGTGAATCAGTATCTGTCATCAGTTGAGTACTCAGAGGACATAACTAGACTGATAGTACATACAATGGGACCTGTTGTTGGTATAATCTGATTCTATTCAGTACACACAGGTAAGCACATGATTTCAGCATGCAGGAAGGCTTTGAAGAACTCATGAGGCTTGCCATCCAGAAGCCCATCTAGGAGCTTCATTGGACACAACTACTAGTAGAGACTGCCCTAACTCTCTGCAAACAGCTGCACGGGGTCTCCACATAAGGGTGAGTCTGCAGAAAAGGCGTCCGATAGTCCAGAGCAGATGGACTATTATTATGAATTTCTTACTGGATTTTTAGCTTTTTCCAGGGTAATCAGGCCCTGAGGAGCCTCCTTAACTCTAGAAGCTATGCCGTAAGATCCACAGAATGGTTAGCCAGTAGTGGGGTACCCTTTAAAAACAACTGTAAAACATCTGACCCCGGGAAGACCCGATGAGGGCTTTCCCAGTGTGCTCCTGTCCCATGGAGATAACACTTGCAAACATCCACTGGGACGTGCCTGAATGTGTTAGTGGTCCCCTTCCTTCCTCACTTTTAAGAGCTTAACGTGACAAGCCCAGCACTAAGGTGCAGTCCACACCAGGCCACGAACAACTCCAGGAGCAGAGTATAGGAACACGGAGCGTACGCCCTCCAGGGCGAGCCTTGTTTAGAGGAACATTCTCACCACGTTTGCAGTTGGCCACCAGCTGTGGCACTTCTTGGCCCGTGAGTTGCAGACTGTATCTTTTCAGTACAAATGTAATTGCACCCACCTCGGGCAGTCCTCTTTGTGGACTCAGTGGTGTCTAAGCTGAATGCTTTTTCATCAGAGCCAATTGTGTATGTGGCAGCTGATTCCTTAACCAAGTCCTAAGTGGTGAGTAACAATGCCTTACTCCGCATAAACACTAGAGATCACAGGGCTCCTGATTGGTCCAGCAGAGCGATGTGACACGGTTCTGACGGGAGCCTGATAGGCCTGAGTACACTGTTTGGTTGTGTTTGTACCTAAAGGATGTAGTCTGCACGCGTGCATACACTAGGCCTGTGCTGCAGTGCAATAGCTGTGGCACAGTGAATACTGCACCCTCAGCCCCGGGCAGGAGTCACAGCGGGTGGCGTTCTCTGTGAAAGGCCATGCTCTCAGCAGGAGTGAGTACGAGTGAGACTGAATAATTCTGTGGGCTTCGGTGGTTCATCAACAGACACTCTTCTAGATCCCCCACTGACACAACGACAAATGTACTCTCTGCAGGCCAACTTTTCCTTAGCCTGCTTGTTCAGTGGCATCATGATACCAAGACTTTTCAGAACCAGCAGTCCTCCTACACAGCAGGAAGTACAGGCATACTGTCACTTTGCAAAACAGAGGCACACTTCCCACCCGACAACAGCATCCAGACCACACGCTCCAGTCAATCACCCACCGCAGAGGGGCCCGGGAGTGCTCTAAAGAATCATTTCGCCGTTTTGTGCCTGTTAGCAATTTCCACAGAAGAGACAGAAAGTACATGGAGAAAACTGACACAGGTCAAAAAGCAGAACAAAGCCACCACAGCAACTGTGAAGTGGTCTGAATTCCCTAACCAGAGCCGGTCACGACTCACTGATTCTCCCACAGAAATTAGGGTGATGACTTGCTTCTAAGAATCCCATCTTTATCTCCAACCATCAGGACTCTCGGATAGTCCCAGTTCATCTGCATCCCTAAGGAGTGAGTTGTTTCCCCTTCAGTTCAACTCCCATCACTGAGCCTTAGGCACCACCCAGTGGTTTATCCTGGTAGCACTACCATAAAACACATCACTAAAGTGGGTCACACACAGCCCTGGGACAAATGACTGACCAGAAGGGTCCCTAACATGAATCTGTTCTTGAAATCTGGGGCATCAGTCCTGCTTTCTGTGCAGAGGTTTCAGAAGGCTACACTTGTGCTAAATGGGGGAGTCTCTTAGAAATCCAGACCTGAGTTGTATCAGACCAACCTTGCATCGGGGACACCTTAGCTCTGCTTCTGGAGAAGCTAATATATAGCAGAGTATTAAGAATAAGTAGGCTAAGGACACGGGAACTAAGATGGCATTTTCGAGCTGAATCGCTGTCCAGCTAGCAGAGACCCATCGACGGTGGTAAGCGCAGTACAAATGAGCCCTGGCATCAGGCGGCCAGACAAATCCTATTTTCAGACTCTGAGAACTGGGCACCATTGGAAGAGCTAGTACAACATACCAAGTATTTAGAACTACAGAGCAAAAACTAAGGATCGCTGGGTGGTGGTGGTGGTGGTGGTGGTGGTGGTGGCACATGCCTTTAATCCCAACACTGGGGAGGCAAAGGGTGGATCTCTGTGTATTCAAAGCCATCATGGTCTACAGAGAGTGCCAGGACAGCCAGGGCTACACCAACAAACCCTGTCTTGAAAAACCAAAACAATTTTTAAAAATTTTAAAATTAAAAAAAAAAGGGGGGTGGGTGGGTGTCATGGACTTTAGACATGGATGGCAGGGGTTAAATAAATACCATCTTCCCTATCGAGGTCTTCAATCCTTAGTGTGGCATGAAATGCCCTGCAGGGCTTCTTAAATCTCAGCATATTTTCCCTGGCAGCTAGTGGGGCTGACAGTATACATTTCCAACAAGCTCTCGATTAGGCTGACACTAATCTGAAGAGTTCACAGAGAAAACCATTGCTCCACAGAAATGTAACAACAGAGGACAACGGTGGCAAGTGAGAGCCAGGTGTGACTGCCAGAGGGCTTCTTGAAGACACCTCCTATCACTTGCAGTGAGACATCAGAAAAAGCCAGCAAGCCAGAGCTCACCTGTGAAACAGTCATAATTCAAAGACAAATGACAGCCAGCCAAGGGAGGTCTGTTATGCCAAGGTCAGGCCCTGGAAACCTGGGTCAGGGACATTTAGATTTAAGTCCCCAGGCTCCTCTGAACCTCCTGACTCATATCCCTCCCTGTTTAGATCACTCACCTATACCAGGAGACAAGGGACGATCACTGTCAGACAGCAGTGCCCACCATACCTCAGCCCACACACAGTACCCAACCAATCAGTCCCCTTGCCAACAGACTTACAATGAGAGTTATTTCACAGCATAGCCCAGTTGTATAGGTGTCTGGAAGAAAGGACTTACTTCCCAAGGGAGCTATAAGAAATAACCAGCGTATCCCAGTACCCACAGGAGTCTGCCAAGGGCCAGATGGGAAGAATGTCTCAGGTTAAAGAGTTTGTTGACTTGGGAGAACTCAGGATCCTGGAGTTTCCTTCAAGGGCAGGTCTAAAAAGCAATGGCACAGCTAGGAGGTGCTAAAAGTCCTAAGTGTTCAATCAAACATTGGAGGAAAGACATAGGGATTCTGGGAAGGAAGCAGAGCTGACAACTAGGAAATGTACAGGTAATTCCCAAAGGACACGCAAAGAGAAATGTGCTAGGAGGACTGCACCACCAAGACCAGTGGTGGTGTCCTCTGTCAGTCAGGACAGACCAGGGACAAGTAGTCGGAGTCTGTCAAGAGCAACAGGGATGACGGAACCTAGAAACTAAGCCAAGAGAAGCCACAACACATTATCATTATAACTAGTAAAATCCGAGTACCAGCCAAAAGAGTCTACACCATGGAAATAGTCAACAGAACATGCTGTCGCTGGGTACAAAATACATGAGCCATCAACAAGAGTGGTGAGCAGTTTGGACAAGCAGAAGAACTCAAGAATAACCAAGTGGCTAAAAGCAAGCTACTCCCCTGAACAGTCACACTCTCCCGAGCAGTACAAGCTTCATAAGATTTTCAGACTGAAATCCATTGGCTGAAAAAGGAATCTGGCTCCAGATGAAAAGATTCTGTACGCTGTAATGACTAAAACTGGTGGCGAAAACCCTATCTTTCCTAACGGGTCCTAAGGCTATTTCCTTGAGACTGTACAAAGTGAAAAAAACATATCCAGACAGTCCAATGAGTATTGGCCACAGTAGCCAAATAATCACTGGTAGCATGCAGACTGGTGTTATCCTTGCACCTGGTAAGGGTAGATGGTACGATGAAACGTTGACTAATTACGGTTTAGTAAGTCTACCTCAGATCTACCGAGCACTCATTTCCCTGGCATCACTGGAACTGACATATCTTGGCATGTGAAACTCTCCCCTCATTGGTTCCTAATGTGGAAGGAGAGCAACCATAATAGCATGACCAGGAAAAACCTACTTAAATTACCACCACCACTCCTCCAACCCAAGTACCACAGACAATATTGCATTACAAGGAAAATGAAGACCCATGCCATCCTTCAGACTCCCAGAAGTGCTGGCACTGTCGAATCCACCAGTATAGATCCTAAAGGATCCTGGAGAGTGACAGGAGGCTACCATAATCTCTCCCAAGCAGCAGCTCTGATGGCAGTTGCTGTGCCAAGAACTGTAGCTCAATGAGACATTGGTCAAACTCCATGGCAACTCACCCAGTCAATGTGTTTGTCTCCATCCCAGTCAGAAATGAGGACTGGAATTTGTCACTATATTATATCTCCAACATAATATTCATAGAGGTCCCAACTGTGCAGACATACTACAGACCACACTGCTCCATTATCTCCATGGTATTACTTTATTCAAGCTAGAAATCTTAATAAGGTCATATGTGCTACAGCGGATCAGAGAAAAAACCCACAAAGGTTCAAGGACCTACCACATCCAACAGTATTTTCAAGTCCAGTTATCTAGGAGTCACCAAGACATTATCTACAGAGTAAAGGTACTTATTCTACCATCCCCTTCCTAATGAAGAAAGAACCACAACATCTGGAATTCCTCTACGGGTTCATAGGACAGCAAAACCCACACCCAGCAAGACTGCTCTGGCCATCACACGGTGGCATAAAAGGCTGCGGTATCAAGTGGGGCCCAAGTAAGATCCCTTAGCAAGTTCAGATTAAGGACAAGCACTCCTGTTGCTGTGACCCAACAATTCAACAGATCCTATGGCAAAGTCAGGAAAAAAGACCAAGAGGAATCCATGACAGACCACACTGGCAAATCACAATGCTGGTCCCTGGACCTAGGCCTGATCATCTTTAGTAAAGAATTACATGCCTTGGGCGTGGGTGTGAGGGATGGAAAGGTAGGGTATCTCGTTAGTATGGAAGGCCTGGCTTTAGGACACTGAATTAATGTGTCAAGACCTGCCCATCACAAGCGGGATTCTGATCCCAACAAGCAATTAAGCTGAATGGCACAGGCAGCAATCCATCCTAAAGGAAGGTGGCACATACAGAATCAAACACAACAGAACAAGGGGCAGACAGGCTGGCTGGCAGATGGCCCACATCCCTAGTGGCTCCAATACTGTGGATCAGCATTCCTCCTTCCTCAGCTGATGACTAAGGACACTATGATCAAAGTGGAAGGAAATGCTCAAGCCTGGCTTACAGACAGAAACTGACTGCACTACACTCCTTCTCTGGGTGACTTTGAAAGACACCAATGGGGACATCTGTGCAATGAACGGATCAAGAAGTGTCTCTGATCAGGTACCCTGAATGGAAAAAGAAGTAGCCTCAAGTGCCCACAAGGAAAAAGAACAAAAGATCAAGAATGAAAAGGTCTTAGGAGAGATTTGTAACCGGGCCAGTGGGAGGGAGTATAGTGACTTCATCATCAGGATGGTGACCATCAGGGGACAGCTACTCTAGAAGAAGCACAGGAGTACCAGACAAAATGATAGGGCAATCATGTCTGCCCCCTCCCATCCCAGAACTTCCAGGGTGGGCACTTGAGTAACATAAGCACAGTGACTAGAGAGCCACTTCACATGACTGTGACGTGCACAGCACAGGCCCCACTTAACAAGACCAAACAGCCAAGCTAACTTCATTCATGCTAGTGACCATCTATTCAAATGGCTAGCTACCATTCCTTGAGAACAATCTACCATCAGTATCAGGCTGACTACCTAGGCCCCTGCTACCTGTACAAGAGCCAACGAGAAGAATATAGGCCCACAGGCAGACAGTTGAGACACTGGCCATTCAGGCTCCCACCCAGGAAAAGCCTACTACAGCCCAGCTATAGGGAATGTAGTCAACCTTCAGGCTGCAGCTGCTGGTCCACAGGGTGGCTCCTTCCTATGAGGCCATCCTCAGCTACCAAGCACTCTCTTCTAAGTCATGTGCCTCCTGACAAAGGTTGCTCTGCAGACCAGGGGACGTGAAGGACATTCTGATAAGCTGGCTCCATGGGGCCCACAGCACAGCTGAACCACCCCCACCCCCTTTACTCTCACCCCCACTTCTCAGACGCAGATCCCTAACTAAGTCAGAGCACCCAACCTGAGGCACAGGAACAGATGCCCACAGATAAAACCTTGTCAAAACTCCTTCTACACTCCCTTGACCTTCAGAGGTCACTAAGTCGTTTACATTACCAGGAAGTCTTATAGCTTTATTAGACCCTCAAACAAGTTTTAAATAGAAATTAAGGACTTACTGTGGAACCATAAGATGGTAATCATGGGATTAATGAAAATAACTTACAAAACCAACAGGTAGTGAGGAAAAAAACAATTCACAGGAAACTAATCTAAAGGGAGTAGTCACAAGTGACTACAGTAGGACCGCGTTCTTCAGTCAAGCCTAGAGTGTCTGAGAAGCCAGGGCTGGGTTATCCAGTCAATGGGAACTCACAGTTGGTAGAGACAAAGACTTTGATTAGTACTCAGTGAAGACAAGGAGCTACGGTAGGTCCCAAGCAGGGTAGGTCCCCAGGAAAAGAGAACACGCGCCTCACAGCGTCAACGGGAACACTTCCCTGGGGCAGTTCATAACCACTTCCGATGAACACCGGAAACGAATACCACAGTGTGTAGTTTGAGGACTTAATGACAGCACATATAACACATATGAGCCTTCCACATGCTTTTTAGTTTCCTTGACAACACTCTGTAGTCTACTCAAAGCCCAAATATTTCTTCTCTATAAATGTCAGTAACAGAGTCTATAATAGGGAACATGAAAAGGGTATTTTGATGACATTATTCTGTTTAATGGAAAAGAATAACAATGGCGTCTGTAAACTTCTGACTCCTTGGTGCTTATATAAAATCATAACCCAAGCCGGTTACCTCTTCTCCGGGATAAATGCTGTGCCGAATTCCTGTGCGTCTTGCTTTTGCACTGCATTTGCAAAGTGGTCCATCGTTCATCTGTCAGAAACAGAATGCAGGTCAGGGTTACTGGGGGGAAATCCACGCAAAGCATGAGGATGCCTTAGAAACCATGAGCTTTAATGTCAGGAGTCCTGAGGCTCTGAAGAGGCTGTCTGGTTAGAAGATTAAACAGATGTTCCAAAACCAATAAAGCTGCCAACTGTCTACAAAGTTTAGTAAAAGGAAGCTCGGACAACCCAGGAATCCCAAGCTGGAAATACCAATGTCACCACGATGTCTTCTATTTCTTCGCAGGACTCTCGTCTCTTATTTCAGGAAAAAAAATGATGTCACACACAAGACAGATGAATTGCATATGCTAAAGGCAGGAAGACTTTGCCTTTGTCTGCTCTGAAGATACCCTACAGGTTGACCGTCTTAAAAACTGAAGTATGTATAAAGCAGAGGGTCAAGGAGTGTCCAGGAGAATAAAGACACACACACACACACACACACACACACAGCACACTTTTAATACACCCTCTTCCACTTTTCACCTTGTTTCCATTTACTTGGTAAATGAACAATGTTGAATGCCTCTCAGACAGAACAGTAAGTACCAGGCAGAAGGGATAAATAGCAAGAGCCCACAAACTCAAGTATCACTTATTCTAGAAAGAACAAATAATATACTTAGGTTTTGAAAGAAAAAGAAACTCCATCTAAATGGACATACCACTGGAGCTGGGCCTAAAGAGAAGAAAATGAAGTGCTGAGCCATACAGAAAAACACGATGGGTATTCCGCACGGCACCAGAGTACATGAGAGAAAAACGGCAGTATGACACTTGTCATACTCAGGGCGTGGGATGAACAGAATGGATCTTGTGTGTGTGAAGACTGATTGGGAGCTGCACTCAAAATCTAACAAGCCGTGACAGCCTGTTTCCAGGCTGAGGAGATGGCTCGGTTGTTCAAGCACTCACCTCACAGCTGTAAGGACCTGAGTTCAGAACCCACATAACAGCCATGCGAGGTAGCACACACCTTACCTCAAGCAATGGCACAATGAAAGGCACAAACAGGCAGATCCTGGAAGCTCAAAGACCAACTGGCTTGGCCCAAGTTGCAGGCCAATGAGAAACACTGCTGCCAATGAAAGGTAGACGGTCCCTGAGGACCAGGCCTGAGCCTGTCTTCAAACTCACGTCCGTGCACACACAGGCACACGCTTGTATGCAGGCAAACCAGTTTTGGAGTTCATCCAGTAGAAATGTACTAAAGATGAACGTTTGTTTTGTCATTCCCTAAATAAAACAGCATAACAACTACTGACACGGTGTTATATTATATTAGCTATTATATGTAATCTGGAGATTTAAAGCATAAAAGAGGTGGGTGTCACTCACATGTAAATACTACGATTTATTCGGAAGACTCTACACCTGTGGATTTTGTATCTGTGCAGATCCTGGAATCAATCTCGTTAGACACCGAGGAATGACAATATATTGATACATTTTTTAAGAACTAGGAATTTGTAATTCATTGTGCTCAATTAAAATATAAATGAAAATATCTCAGTAAGACTTTGGCAAGAAACAGTACAGTGAAAAACTTAAATTCTTTTTAGTCTTTTGGGAAATCTAAAGCTCCAGGAAGTAAAGCAGAAAAATAACATTATTACCTAAAAAATAGTGTTAGGATATTATGAAGGAACAGCTGGCAAATAAGAGGGTTAATAACTTTTCATCCAAAATTCTAAAACTCCGAGTGCTAGTCACAGCTTCCAGGGCAGCTGACAAACAGCCACGTTCCTGCCTCCACCAGCATCCATGCTCCCTATGGACCCCTTCACAAGGCTCAAGTACACTGAGAACAGGAAACCAAGCCTAGCAAGGCTAAACAGAACAGTAACACACAAACACACACACACACATGCACACACATGCACACACATGAACACACCACACACACGCACATACACACGCACATATACACACACATATGCACGCGCGCGCACACACACACACAAACGCACCACACACACACACACACACACGCACATACACACACACACACACACACATGCACACACACACACACACACACACGAACATATACACACACGCATACACACACACGCACGCACGCACGCACGCACGGCAAAGCTGATACTTCCTGACTGACCACCACCACTAGTGAAAAGGACCAGGTACACGGGTATGGAGAAAGGTTTTTGGGGGGGGGCAAAAAATGTTCTAAAACCTGTAGTGCTGGTGTACAGTCCTGAAGAATATACAAAAACAGCAGTGGATTATAAATGTCTGTGTAATTCTTGTAACATGTAACGCCTTCATCTGAATGAAAAGGAAAGCACTAAGTACAGTCACATCTATTTAGAATGCCGGCACCCAAGAAGCTGAGGCAGAAAAAGCCACAGGTTCAAGGTCAAGCTGGAGAGTTAATTTAAAATACACTGAAAACTTTGCAAAGGTTTCTACTCAATTCTAAGGCATCAAAAAGTACATTGTTCTCAGCCATTTCAATTATTTTAATCCTTTTCACAAAACAAACAAACAAAACTGAAGCTGAAGAGAAGAGATGGCTCCATGGCTAAGGACACTGGCTCCTCTCCCACGAGACCCGGGTCTAGTTCCCAGCACACAAACTGTAACTCACAACTATACGTAACCCCAGTTGCAGAGGATCCAACGCCCTTTTCTGGCCACCATGAGCACAAGGCATGCATGTGATACACAGAGAGACATGCAGGCCAACACCCATTCACGTAAAATAAAACAAAATAATAATAATAAGCAATAATAATAATAATGATAATAATAATAATGTTTAAAGCTTTTAAAATAGCTGTTTTCTAATAAGAATCTGAAGAAATTTCTAATTAATCCTGGATGGTATGAACTTATTCACAAACTATAACTGGTAAATTACCATATAGAGCAAGTTGGGACGTGTCTCACTATGCGTAACAAATCACATCCATAAAAGACACATTTTCATATGGACTATGTATTTATAAGATACAAATGTTTTATTAAAAATACCGTTTTTTAGAACCAAGCCCTGTGGCACAAGCATGTATGTAACCTAGCACTCAAGAGGCCAGCCAAAACTGTACAGTAAGATTCTGTCTCAACAACAACGAATGTTTACCTTGTTTTTATCAGACGTTACTTCACAAAACTAAATAATCAGGAAATTTTAAATGTTCCAGCTTCTGTCATTAGTTCACATGGTCAACCAAGAAGAGAAATCACAAACACTCACGACTGTTACCAACTAAACCAGTCGATATTATATAGAATGCTTCTGTTTGCTACTTAGCAGCAAGACCCCTTCCCGGTGAGCTGCTTTTAAAAGGCCCACAGGCTCTTCCCTCCTCCCGCCTCTCTGCTTCCTCCTGTGGGTATGATGAACAGCACATCTATGCTGCTCTGAACAAGGTCGAAGGCGCTGTCAGTGAGACTCAGGGAACAGCTGTTCTGGGCTGAACACCCTGCAGCTGAACTCTGAAGCCAGAGGGAAACAGCTCTTAAAAATGACTCACAGCCCTGGGAGTAAGGTTCCATTCCAATACCAGCGAGCATGCAGCTTCTCAGTCCTGAGCTGTAAACATGACGTGTGGGCTTGCAACATTCATAGCAAAAGCATAAAAACACCCGCACCTGGCCCGGGTCATTGTACCAAAGTTCTTCATGAAGTCGGTCAGGGTGAGCCTTTTTGCGTTTAATCTCTGCAATGACATCAAACACCTCCGAGTCAGAGCTGCTTGAACAGGTGCTGTCCTCATCGGTCTCGCACTCAGACTCACTGGAACTTTCTAGTGGAAGGTAGGAGAAAACACCGAAGTTCATGGGTGAACAAGATGGTTCTCCAGACACTTTCACACGCCCTAAACTTTAGCTGGGGTCACTGTTGACTCCTACAGTAAAGTTTGGAGGGGTTACTTGACACCAAACACTGTTAAGCAATGCCATGAAAAACATACAGTTCAGAATGCTAAGTCATAATGAAGCTGAGATGCAGGAAAAAAATATAAATTTTATAAAGAAAATGGGAGCTAATAATGACAAATATCAAGTACAAGTAACACAGTACTAGCGACTTCACACCGTAAAAATGGTATCGACTCAATAAAGAGCTAGTCCACTAGGAGCTACAAAGGTCGGTGGCACTTTTACAGAACGGACTCTTGCAACTGAGCCACTGGACAGAGGAGGAGACTGACAGAAAGGTGGGAGGGAGCAGGGAGGGGCCATGTAGCCCAGGCTGGACACAGGCCAGGGACAGACTCTGAGCTCAACAGAGCAACCCTGCGGGGGGAGGAGGGTAGAAGCACCCCAAAAGCCAGACTCTAGCCTAAGGTTGAAGATCTTATTCTTTTTTTCTCTTGATAACAGCAATAAAAGGGGTTAGTCCTTTCTGAGTGTATCCCTTTAGTCACAATTGTAACCCCAGTCCTCAAGGAGATACGAGGAGATCAAGGCAAGGCCATCCTCAACTACATAATAAATTTAAAGCCAGGTTAAATTAAATGAGACTCCATCTCAAAAAAAAAAAAAAACAGAAAAAGACTGAGTTCCTGAAAGCAACTGCATGAAAACAGACAACTACGATGTGTGAAATAAGAGAGAAAGAGAGATAAGAGATAAATAAAGGGATTTCACTTAGGTGAAGTATTTGAAGCCATCAGATGCAGAGACAGAAAGTAATTGGAGTGGGAGACTTTCTGCATTTTTGCTCAATGGAAACATTTCAGTTTTACAGGATGAAGAGTTCTGCGACCTGTTTGCTGCCAACACACATGTACTTACTAACCAACTAGCTGATTCCAATGGTTACAATGGGATACTTTGTATTGTGCTTTATTACAACTTGAGAAAAGAACCAGAAAGGAGCAACATAATAACAAAATCCAGTATCAAGAAGTTTATCTTAGATAGACAATACTGTCCGTCACATTTTACAATGGGAAAACTGAGACACAGAGACTCAGCCGAAGTCACTTAACAGAGCCAGGCCATTTGGTTCTGAGTCTAATTGTGCCATTACCACACAGCATGAGACAAAATGAATCTGGATAAGGGAGAGCTAAGCAGAAGAACTGATGGCATATGGAAAGTCTCACTGTGACCACTTCCCCACCTTTTGGCCAAGATCAAGTGTGGTAACATCTGAGCATGGTACTATGCTAGGGGCTAAGGACACAATGTGGCAAAAAAGCACTTCTATCCTCAGATACCATCAGCGCCTTGTAACCTGCAACCCTCTGAAGGCTGAAGGAAGAGGACAATCATGAGTTCAAGTCTGGCCTGGGCAAGATATTAGATTTCAGGCTAACTGGACTGCAGAATGAGAGCCTATCTCAAAACACTGGAGGGGTTCAGGGCGGGGAATCTCACCATCTGCTTCAAACATCAGAACTTACACTTAAAACATAGACTATGAGGGGAAAAAAACTCTGTCCATAGGTAGAAACCTTCACACAGGAGTGATGCTTCCTCATCAAACAAGGAGTGCCCAGCAATGGAAGGAGCCAGGAAGTGTCACCTGTTTTCAAGACTTTAAGGCACAATCCCCTGCTTTTAGAGGGATGCCCAGAATACAGTGCTTTCTGAGTCTGAGGCCAGACAACTCCACAAGAGATGGACATGTTAGCCTGCCTTATAAAATAAGATCTTATACATTCTGGAATGTAACTGAGAAAGTAAGACCACATATTTGCTGACTACAGCTAACAAAAATAAAATGGAAAAAAAAAGAAAACATTTCAAGCCGGGAATCTAAAGGCTGTCTCCCCAAAGGCTGGATGGAATTAAGCAGAACTGACACAGCAGTCTTGGGCTCGTCCACTCACCTAAATCTTCATCTAGCTTTGTCTTCGGAGGCTCCCATGGAGGCCGGGCAGCTTTGGCCTTCTCTTGCCTGGTCCCCAATTCTTCTTCAAATTTGTCATACAAATCACGGAGCCTGCTTGTTCCTACGACGGTAGAGTCTCCCTTTGCAAAGTAAAGGATCGGTGTGAGAAGCCATATTGACGATCATCATACAAAAAAAAACATTAACTACAAGATGCTATTTTTAAGTTGCCAATGCAATCGATATTTGAAAAGGAAAACACCACACACTGCAGCAAGCTTCTGAACCACACACACTGCAGCAAGCTTCTGAACCACACACACTGCAGCAAGCTTCTGAACCACACACACTGCACGCCTGGTGCGTCAGGTAAATGCACTTGCTGACACTGAACAGTGTGGGGACTGGTCGCTTATGCCCATTACATGTGACATGAAAAAATACCATGACCCTTGGAGCAAAAGAAAGTCTCCCCTCCTCCCTCCCCAACAAGCACACCCAAGAAGCACAGGGCTTCTACACCACAGTCTTAGAGGAATCCTCTGCCGCTGCCCACTGTCCTTCCACAATGAAAATCACTTTGAATGGCCAGACCGTTTGACCTAGTGACCGAAAAATGTAGCATTAGAAGGGAAGCTGGTAAGACACCGGCAGTCTAGCATTTGGCTTAGAATGCTTCTTGTCTCTGGCAGAGAAGGTGGCAAGAATGTCTGGACTGTTTCAGAAGGGTCTCGGCCGTGAGGAAAACTACAAACAGCTACCAAAAGTGAGGAGCCCACAGGAGACACTGGGCAATCAAGCAAGAACCTCTGCTCAATAGCTACAAAAACAAACAGAACTGCCAGCAATGTAACGAGAAAGATAGTCTCTAGAGCTCCAGAAAGGAATGTGCTGCCCTCTGACACCTTAACTTACACAATGCAATCCATGCTCAACCTCTGACCCTTGGAGCTGTGAAATGATAAAATACTTGTTTCTCAAGCCACACAGCTTAGAAAGCTTTGTCATGGCCACAAAGGAAAACATACTCCGTGGACGTGGGTGACATGGCTCTGGCAGAGATGGAAGCGGACCTTGGGGAAGGTGCACGCTCTCTGTGTCCTGTATGCAGACAGAGGTAAGAATACAACGCCTACACAGTGCCATTCAGGAACTCTGGAGGATTCGTAAGACAACATTAGATGCTGTTCACAAGCCATGAACCAAATGCTGCCCCGGCCTCCTGCTATACCCCGGTAAGAAAACGTAAAGCCCGATGCACTCAAGCAGCACAGAAGTGTAACGTCTGGTTACACTCTATCAACTATCCTACACTATCACAGACTCCTCAGTCCTTTTTTTTTTCCAAAGTCAAGGAAACCTTTCAAGTTCTGCACAGGTAAGGGTCACAAGGAAAGCAACTGACAGTCCAAAAACAATACATACTCAGTAGAAGCCATACTTCAGGGTCAGCAAGATGGCTAAGCAGGTAAAGGCACCTGCTGCTGGGCCTGAGGACCTGAGTTCAGTCCCCACAACCTTCTTGGTGGGAGGAGCAAACCAGCTCCCACGGCTGTCCCGTGATCACACACATGACCACACGCATATACAATATAGATAAATGTTTAGAAAAAGAAAATATATTTCGTATTTAGGGTTTTGATCTTTTCCCAAATTAACAAACGCTGTATGTCCTTCTCCTGAGACGCGGGGCAGTGGCAGCCAGATGTTGTTCTCGGGCATTTATGCCATCATGAAGAGACACGGCCCAGTCTGTCCCACACTATGCTGCCAGGGTTTCTTGGATACGTGTTCCCAAAAATATACAAGAGCTACTCACTACTTCATTATAAGACCGACTTTGTATAAGATAATTGTGTCCGATAACAGAGTAGAACCCAAGTGCTCTGAGCACACTGATGACAGAGCAGGGTTAACTGTGACATTTTACTGTGTGTATTAAATATAACTTGGTATAAAGACATCTTCAACTTACAATGGTGCTGCTAAATACAGCCCTGTCCTAAAGCAAGGAGCATCTCTGTATTTACAAAATTTCAAAGAGCAAAACCCCATCTTACTGAACCTTATGCAGTAAATGTCACATAGCCAACTTCTTGAGCCCTAAACCGTAGGGCCATTGTTCCGCTCATTCATTTAATCAAGGACTCTGATTCCATATCGACCTTGTACCAAGTATGACATGTGAGCCTAACTTATAATTAACTGGGTATAAACACTTGGTCCCCAGTGGTGGCACTGCTTGGTGAGGTTACAGACTTTACAAGGTACAGACTAACTAGAGGAAGACTGTCTCTGGAGCGTTTATAGCCTCACCCTGCCTCCAGTTCTTTGTCTTTGAGTCTCCTACGTGACACTGAGATGTGATCTCTTTCCCAGACCTTGTTTGGTCTCAGAAGAGAACGGGATAGGGTCTGATTAGTACTCCAACTGTTGCATTCAACTTCTTGCTCCAGCCAGCTCCTGCCATGCCTGCCCCCTCCATTGTGGACTCTAACCACAAGCCAAAATAACTTCCCCTTACGTTGTTTCTGGTCATGGTATTTTATCAGAGCAAAAGAAAAGTAACTGGTAACAGCAACAGACAGCTGTGTCTGAAGACAGTTTTGGTTCTCACCACAGGGAAAAGATGCTATTAGCATCAGATGAATAGGGCCTACAGATGCCGCCCAATATCCTGAAATATACAGGCAATGCACACAAAGAATCATCCGACCTAAATGCCACATTGCTGTGGTGGAGAAACCCTGGTGCACACGGTCTCTGCTTCAAACCTACCACTTGATCCATGGGGTCACTGGAGTAATAGCTTTCCGAATGTGTGCATCGGATCCACACGGGCTTGAGCAGCTCTTCCTCCTCCTCCTCGGTCTTCTCAGGAGGCACCTCCTCTGCCTCTTTTTCTTTGATGCACGTATAGTTCTTCTCTTTGCCAGAGCTCTGGCTGTCACTCCATCTGTCTTTCTCCTCCTCCCAGCGAGCTCTCTTCTTATCCCTGCTTGGAGAACGACTTCAAAAGGAGGGGAGAAGTTAGCTATTGAAAATAACAAACGTTCCATTATCTAAGCTACCTGGTGCATTTTCCGCCTACTTGCAAATGTCATACCCATGCACCATGCCAAGTTTCACTAAACCAGTGATTCCCAAATGCCAGTCTGCTAGCATCAGAATCACCTGATTTATTCGTATAAAAATACAAACTCCCAACTCCCAGCCCCTACCCCAGATTTACTTACTGATTCATATTCTCCGGGGGTGGGGCCCAAGAATCTGTAGTTTTAACAATCTCCCCAGGTAATTCTGGTGTGCACCCAGCGGGTTCAGGAGCAACTGACAAACCATAACTCCTAGAAGAAAAAGACACTCAGAAGATATTTGGACGTCTCTACTTACAGACAATTCCATCAGTGAACACCATAGTTTTGAATCTTTCACATGCTGCTTTGCCAAAATAATTTTTTAAGGCTTCCCAAAGCCTGGCCTGCGCTTGGCTCTGGGTTTAGCCTGACAGCTAATCCGAGGAAGCAGCAGGAGTAACACTCCCAACATCATTCTGGAAAAACAGACTTAAGTATTACACCCAGTCAATCCAAACTGTGACTAATTACGGTCCTCAAAATACTAATGTCAACTTACTTAATAACAGGATAAGAAATCTACTATCCTTGAATTCCTGGGGCTTAAAATACATAAAGATTAATCCTATGAATGTACTTGGAGGAAAAAAATCTATAGGATAGATTTTAACTTAAGCCTATTAAATTTAGATAGAACCTAAAATCCTTCAAAAAGACAGCTGGTGAGAATCGTCACATTATTAAATCAGTGTTTGCCCCACTGTCCAATGATAAAAATTACTACTACCCGATAAAGTTTGCCTCTAGATTTAAGTGAAAAATTATTTTTGAGACAGACATGGTGACTTGTTGTAGTCTAAATAAAAATGGCCCCTTGACTCATATACAGTGGTATTACTGGAGGTGTGGCCTTGTTGAAGTAGGTGTGGCCTTGTTGGAGGAAGAGTATGGGGGGAGGGGGAGCAGGATAGGTGTTGATGTTTCAGAAGAGCAAGATAGGCCTGCTGGCTCATTCTCTCTTTCTGCTGCCTTCGATTCCGGATACAGAACTCTCAGCTACTTTTCCAGCACTATGCCTGCCAGCATGCTGCCGTGCTTCCTACAATCCTAACAATGGACTAACTGTAGAGAAATGCTCCGAGACAGTCGCCCTGGAGGTCAGGAAGTCAGCTGTGAAGGCTTCTGTGCTAGTCTGCCAGGGAAGTGATCTGATGGCCTAGACCAGGGCAATGGCAGGGGTAATGAGGGTAGTTAAGTAAGATCCCAAGTCTTCTGGGACTTGAGAACTGAATGGACATGTTGGAGCAGGGAAGAAAAGGCAGTCATAACTCTGAGCTCTGGTGTTCCTTACTGGAAGTAGGGGGACATGAAGCAAGAGATAAGAACGTTAGTTCTATTCAGGGTAGTGACATGATGACCAGTGTTCACCAAGGAAGACACATCTGTAGTCATGGCATTAGTGTAGCACTTGTGTGCTCGCCAGAAGACTCGGAATGATACAGAGATGATGGTCCACGGACAAGAATAACACGTAAAGTCACGGAGCACTCCGTCATTTTGTAAGAGAGGGGTGGGTAATCCGAATGCATTAGATACATGGACGAAATCATCAGATAAAATTTAGTAAAACAATTCTGACTTACAACAAAGATTTCAAAGCACTATATTGATGAGATGTGTGGAAACGAGACTGAAGTGTGTTTTTGAGGGTTGTTTAAACTGATATTAGGTGTAAGGAGAGAGGGCGCCGCACACTTTGGTAATTGATCTGACAAACGTATTCACACCTGGAGAAGTGTTAATTAACCTGCCATTAGATCTGTTAAGTTAAGATGTGCACATGTAAGAGGAGATTAGACACCAGTGGTTGTTCACCCTCTGCTTTTGAGGTGGAAGCAGGAGGATCAGAAATTCAAAGTGTTCCTCACATCTCATCAAACATGGTAAGTTTGAGGCCACTCTAAGCTACAATTAATTAACATAATATTAAAAGTGTTAAAAATAAACTTGATTAAGAATATTGAAAATACTCATAGAACATAATTGTTACCAGTAAGTGGTATTTTAGATAACTCTTGTTAATATGTTTATGCTTTCTTTGTCTTTCTTTGCTTTTTCTTTTTCTTTTTGATATTGAGGTGGGGTCTCACTACGTAGATAACTTGCAACAATCTTCCTCCCTCTGCTTCCTCAGTGCTGGGATAGAAGCTTGCACCAGTGTACCCAGATTGTGCTTTCTTTTTCTTTTCTCTTTTCTTTTCTTTTTTTTTTTTTTCTTTTCCATGACAGGGTTTCTCTGTGTAGCCCTGGCTGGCTCTAAACTCAGAGATCTACCTGTCTATCCTTTTTCTACCGAGAACACACACTTCCTAACTGGAGGACACTTATCCAGATTTTCCTCAAACGCCATCAGCGCTGGCACTGTGCTTCCCACCTCCCAGGCCACCTCGGCCAGAGCTGTAATGAGGACTCGGCAGAGAGCGGGACAAGCACAGACACTCGCATGTTAAGAGGTAATGCTAATCGCTTACCTTCCAGATCTCTTATACTCTTTTTTGTAGGAGGGCCTTTCCAGAGACGGCGATCTGCGGTTCTCCCGGTGCCTGTGTCTCTCTCGTTCCCGCTCTCTTAAAGGAAATAATACAAGTGGTTTTCAGCAGAGAAACTCAAAATCACCACATCTTCACTGAACCTTCCTCTGAAGAAATGGCCACATCTAAGAAAATTTTAGGGACTAGCCCTACTTATTGCCCCTCAGTTTACTGAGGGACAGGCAGAGTCTTCCCAGCAGTCAGCACAAATCTCTCACAATCTTCTCAAGAACCTCTAGTCAGCGAACCTGCAGCAAAAGAACTCCCTGACCACTGCCTTCTAGAAAACCATTTATTTAACAAATAATGCGGACTCAAGGTCTTGTAGCAGAGATGAGAACAAGCAGTATGATACAAGTGCCCCGGGCCTTATGGAGAGGGGCCGAGGAGCTGCAGCTGTGAGCGCTTGCTCAGTGACCCGCCAGATGGGGACACTTCAGCACATGGGTGCTACTTTCCTCTAGAAAAGTGCCCCAAATAGACAGATTTACCTCAAGTGAGATGAGAAACTGAGAAAGCTTTCAGTATAAACCTATAATATAGTAACAGCTCGAGTTTATCTGACAGATGCAGTAAAGACCCAGAATAACAATCAGCATCCAGTGTCTGCATCAGAGGGAAGAAGACACACCCAACTGAAGAAGATAGCTGATCACCCCTTATTTGGACTTTTCAAGCTTAGAATATTTATCAACTTTATAAAAGCCTGGGTATCCTCTAATTTGAAAATCTGAAATACTTTAAATTCCAAAACTTTCTGAGCAGGATATAACATCTTGATTTTTTCAGTCTAGGGGTCAACAAGAAGAATAAATCTAAAATATCTGAACTCAAAAACAGCACCTACTCCCTACTTATATCCAAGAAATGGCCAAAGGGTAAAATCAAATCAGGCGAATTCAGCAGCTATTGGTCATGGAGAACCAGGGATGGATGGAAAGCTGTCCTGGGTAGCAACTATCAAAAGGTTAGCTATTGGGTAACAACTCTAATTGTGTGGACATCTTGTTGACTGAGCATTTCTAAATATATAAATCCTTCAGATAATCATTAAGCTTTAAGAGTCTCATTTCTACTGGGTACTGTGAAGATGGTAGATACTGTCTGGGTTTCAGCCAAACTTTGTGGATGCAGCATGGGGAACTGGCAGAGTCATCCACCATGCCAGCGTCTCGTGGGTGCCAGGGCCTGCGCATCTAGCTAGTTGGAGCCCTGGTCAGAGCCAGGGAACAGTGGGAGTATGGTGGCTGCCCGAGAACAAGCCAGATCAAGACGGACCAGGCACCAACTTCTAAATATCACCCGTAATATGTGTATATGTATATGTGTGTGTGTGTGTGTGTGTGTGTGTGTGTGTGTGTGTATGTGTGTGTGTGTGTGTGTGTGTTATTTGTATGCAAGTTCCCTAAAATCCTCCTTTCTTAAAAACGTTGTTACTCCTTAGGCAGCTATGCTGTACAGCTGTGACAGGTACATCTTTACCATGTATGCTGTACAGCTGTGACAGGTACACCTTTACCATGAGCAGAGGAGCCTGGGAGCAACTGTGCGGTGGCTCTGCTTAGCCAGGCAAAGTCAATGGCGTGATGCTGCCACCCTGCAGAACTGCATGCTAGTACCCTACACCTAAGCTCCTTTCCCACTCTTTAGAATAGTCTTCATCTTTCATGGTAACAAGTGCGTATTATTCTTTCTGGAAAGTTTGCCTTGAAACAATCTTGCGGTTGCTATTTAATTATACTTGAGGCACAAACAAGCAAGCCTGTAAGCGTTCTATTGTCTCTGCTCTGACTATGGATGTGATGTGACTAGCTGTTTCAAGTTCCTGCCTTGTATTCCCACAGTGATAGACTACAACTTGGAATCAAAGACTGAAATAAACCCTTCTCCCCTAAACTGTTTCTTTAAACTTTTTTTTTTTTTTTTTTAAATCACAGCAGAAGTAAAACTGGGACAGACTGCATCCTTTAAAAAATTTTTTTTTTAAATTTAGAAAAATTTGGTTCTGGAAAAAAAAAACATGAATCTACAACTAAACAGTATTTTTCAAATACAACTTTCCTCCATGAGAACATTTCAGCACAGGAAAACACGCTAAAGCTATTTGGGGACTATAACTTGAGTCAGTAGTCTTGCTTCTCTTTAAAGGCAGGTGTTTCAAGCGCTCGCCGTGCAGCTCTGCGTCCAGTCGGTGATGCACGCACATCACCCGTTTGTAAAGAACACAGTGTCACAACCCAAAGGTGACCACAGCGAGCAAAATTAAAGCCCCAGTGATTTAAAACAATGAAATCTTTCACGCTGTGGGATCATCATTAATGCACAACGGTGTCACAAAGAGGAAAAGACCACACTGGTCTACACCGGACATTTTGGACCGCTTTCCTAAACCATCCTTTTTTCTTTACAACCCATTTCCTTGTTGTCTTCCTTGTAAAAAGCCTAAACCATCATTTTTTTTTTTTTTAATTAAAAATCAAGTGCATGCCAGACAGTGGTGTGGCAGGCCTTCAATCCTAGCACTAGGAAAGCAGAGGTAGAAGAATCTCTGAGTTCAAGGCCAATCTGGTCTACAGAGTGAGTTCCAGGACAACCTGGGCTACACAGAGAAACCCTATCTCAAGAAAACCAGAGAGGGAAAAGTGCACAAGCTTTTGCTGGTCTGCAGACAGAAACTGGCCTGAGCCTCTGCAGCTTTATGAGGGAACTTTACATGTGGGCTTACCTGCTCCTTTCATAGCTGCGGTGGCGAGGCGGCGGCGTTCTGCCCCGATCATATTCTGAGCGGTAGCGACTATCAGGTCTTCTCCTTTCAGGGCTGCGGCCGCGCTCCCTGCGCTCCAGGGACCGATGCCTCTCACCTCGCCCATGGCTGTGATCTCGGTGCCTGTGGTCGTCATAGTGTTTAAGCCTTTCTGGGGACC
The DNA here is from genome assembly GCA_030674055.1 of Rhabdomys pumilio. NCBI lineage: Eukaryota > Metazoa > Chordata > Mammalia > Rodentia > Muridae > Rhabdomys > Rhabdomys pumilio. The sequence continues at coordinate 49,285,260 of JANHMN010000014.1, read as the reverse complement.
TTCTCTCACTCTGAGCCTTTGGGAGTGAGTATGGAGGGAGATGTCTAAAATGAGGAGTGCTGTTGTTATTAGCACTGGGTGGGAAAGAACTGGAGTTGCTCTGGTAATTGTTGAAACTGGGAGGTGGGAAACTGTGTGAGTATCCAGGAGGGTACTGATAATTAACCTGCTGTGGCATGACGGGAGGGGGAGGAGGGTGGGGCACAGAAGGAGGGGGTACCATGAAGGGAAAAGTGCCCTGTCCAGGAGGTGTTCCAGAGACTGGGGGGTTATTGGGACAAGGCATTGGAGGGGGCATGGGTGGAAAACAGGGAGGCACTGGGAAAGGGTGTCTCATCTGGTGATTGGGGTAAGGGGGCCTAACTGGGCAGGGTGGGATAGGGCCTTGTGCTGACGGTGCTACTGGTGGAGGGTAAGGAACATAGTCTGGTCGTGGGGGCATGAAGTTGGAGGCTTGAGAGTTCGAGTACGAGGACGACGGGGCGCTCGGAGGCTCGTATTGATATTGCGTAGACGGCTGCTGAGGATGAAGAAGTCTCAGATTCTGGGGCCTGAAAGCTGGTGCTGAGGGTCTGGCTCCATGTCCTCCATGTCCTCCTCGTCCCCGGGGACACCCACGTCCTGGGTGGTACGACATTCTATGACTTTTTTAGAGAAAGGAAAAGGAAAAATCAAAATATAGGTCTCTCCAAGACCCACAGTGTGGAAGGAAGTGAATCCTGCAAGCTGTCCTTACACAGACACTTACACAGAGACACACACACAAACACACACACACAAACACACACACACATGCGCTCAAGCGCACATGTGAATGCTCACAGACTATACATGTAAATTTTAAAGTAAATTTTTAAAAACCTCATCAGGACCCAAGTTCGAGCCCCAGAACACATAACGCATATCAAAACACCAAACACAATGGATGTACTTATAATCCCAGAGCCGAGAGGGCAGAGACAGGAGGATTCCCAGGACTCACTGTCCAGTCATACAGTAAAAGATCCTGTCTCAAAAGTAAAGTGGGTAGTGCCTGAGAAGAAAATGACAGAGGCTATCCTCTATCTTCTGCAAGTACCTGCGCATGTGTACACACACATCACTATGCAAACACTATGCAAACAGGTTTCCTAAATACCTAAGAATCCTGATGAGACCCTGTGCACTTAATCAGTAGCACCAAACTAGTCAACCCACACAAAAACATTTTTTTTCCTAAAATCTTTGTAGCTGTTCTTTCCCGTCTGTTCCACACACAGCCCATTACAGCCAATCCCTTGGACCCGACAGCAGTCCCTGCTCCTCCTCTTCTCCATCCATTTCCTAGCTTTGACCCTATTTCCCTCTAATCTTGCCCAGCATCTTGAGAGTTCATTTGTTAAAACAATCCATACAGCTCTGACCCACTCTGCTTCAGTGGACACTAGGCAATGCCTCAGACGAAGAAGGAGCCAACATTTCACTCCCTGAAAGGCAGGCTGAAAACAGGACTTAAACGGGCAGGCTGGTGCCCACACATCGCCAGCAGCCAGGTTACTTTCTGGGCCAGCTCGGATGTTGGATGCCGTCTCTGGGCATCCTTCCTCGCATCTCAGCCCCTCCTCACTGCTTACAATAACTCTTCTATCACTTAGAGACACCAACCCCATCAGAACACATGCTGTACCAACTCACCAAACTCACCCAATTCATCTGCATCCAACCCCATCCCCAATTCCCTGCTCCTAGCAAAGCTTATCTTGCTAGAAGCTCCATCTGAGCTCCATCTCCAAATCTGTATTTGGGACTAGGGGACCACTCTCCGTCTGCCATCTCCCAATCTTTGCCTACTACCCAACCCTTCACATCAGCATTTAGATGTCCAGTCTATTCAACATACAATGCTTGCCTTGGCCTCCAGTTCTCCCTCAACTTTGCACTGCCTCATTCATCTTCTTCCTGGTCAAACTTCCTGAAAATGACAGTATGGACTAAACGTTTTTGTTTCCTCAAAATCCTTATATTCCTGTGGTGATACATGGAGGATGGAGCTTGAGGAAGTGACTAGGATTAAAGTAATCGTGAGTGTTATTAACATGAGTCATGAGTGAGCTGGTTAGAATGAGGAAAGCCCCCATACGTTCATATACTAGAATGTGTGGTCCCCAGTGAGGAGAACTTACTAAGAAGGATTAAAACCTGTTGGAGGTGCTGTGTCACTGTGGGGCAGCTTTGGCCCAGGCCCCGTCTCTCCGTCTCGTCTCTCTCCTTCCCACCCTCCCTGCCTGCCTGACTGCATGTGGTTCAGGATGTAAGCTCTAAGCCTAAGTCTCCCTCCCTGCCTGTTTGCCTGCCACCATGCTTCCTTCCATGGGAATACTTCCAATCAGATGCTTTAATACAAAAGTTGCCTTATTTCTGGTGTCACTTCACAGCAACAGAAGAGTCACTAAGGCAGCGGAGTAATCTAACGATGGGATTAGTGTCCTTGTAAAGACAGAAGAAAACCTGGTCTCTACCTGGTGAGGAAGGATACAGCAAGAAAGTCACCTGAACATCAAGACAAGAATCTTCACCATGAAAGTGAAGCTGAAAACTGTCCATGCTAGCGCCTTGACAAAAGTCTAGAGTTCTCCTTCAGTATGTAAAAAGGGTCAGTGCTAGGACTGTGATTTCGACAGGTACTGACAAGCAGGAACGCTCAATTCTCTTCCCAATAAGTAGCATTTGCTGGGTATCAAGACACACACACTTACCAGGGAATCGTCCTGAAAGCTTTTTCTCCCTTACCTCATTTAACTAAAACCTTATCTGAAAACTAGCATAATGTATGTGTCCCTATATCTTAATAAAAAGGCTCTGGGTTTGGTTTTCGGCTCTGGTTTGATTTTGTTTTTGTTTTGTTTTGTTTTTTGAGATCTGGTCTCATTCTGCAACCCTGGGCTCCCTGGAACTTGTTACGGCACAGATTGGTCTGGAACTCAGAGATCTGCCTGACTCTGCCTCCCAAATAAAAAACTTCTGCCATTTTCTTTGTAAGTACTTTAATAATATTTAATAAGTGCTCCCTTAACTAGCTACAGTAATATTCTTTCTGAGTTTTCAACAACCCCATCACCACACATAGAACTTCGGTGACGACTATTCTTCACTGTCAACTTGACTAATCTGGAACTAAAGCCCAAAAATGAAAGCCACAACTGAGGGGATTTTTGCTTACTCTGAAGTAGGACAATACACTTCTGATCCAGATCTTTGCGGTAGGAAGATACATCTTTAATCTATCTGTATCTAACCTGGGCCACACCTCCTTGCTGGAAGCCTATATATAAAGGACATGAGAGAAGGAAGCGTTTGCTCTTTGCCTGCTTGCTCTTGCCTTGTTAGCAAGTCCATTCCTTCACTGGAGTCTACTTTATCAGCTTCCAGCATGTACTGAAGACCAGCTAAGACATCCAACCTCACGGACTAAGTAACTACAGAATTATTGGACCTTCACTGCCATTCACGGCCAGCCCTTGTTGGGTTAGTGTGACCGTTTGTATATGCTTGGCCCAGGGAGTGGCACTATTAGGTGGTGTGGCCTTATTGGAGTAGGTATGACCTTGGTGGAGGAAGTGTGTCATTGTGGATGTGGGCTTTAATACCCTAGTCCTAGCTGCCTGGAAGCCAGTATTCTGCTAGCAGCCTTCAGATGAAGATGTAGAACTCTCAGCTCCTCCTGTACCATGCCTGCCTGGACACTGCCATGTTCCCACCTTGATGATAATGGACTGAACCTCTGAACCTGTACACCAACCCCAATTAAATGTTGTCCTTATAAGAGTTGCCTTGGTCATGGTGTCTGTTCAGAGTGGTAAAACCCTAACTAAGACAGAAGTTGGTACCATGGACTAGGGTATTGTTGTGATCGGCCTGACCATGCTTTTGTTTGGAAGAATGTGGATTTGGGGACTTTGGGTTTGGAAAGCATTGGAATGCTTTAAATGGGGCTTAATGGGCTATCCTAGTAGGAATATGAAAGACTGTTACTGAGGGTGATTTGAATTGTGCCGACCTGGCCCAAGAGGTTTCAGTGGAGAATTTCAGTATGTGGCCTAGAGACTGATTTCTGATATTTTGGTGAAGAATGTGGCTACTTTTTGCCCTTGTCTGAAGAGTCTGTCTAAGGCCAAGGTGAAGAGACTCAGATTAACTGCATTGACAAAGGACATCTCAGAAATGCCCATCATAGACTTTGTTCTCTGGCTAACTCTCATTTAGAGCATTTTAAACAAACACAGCGAAGAACACTAAGGGCTTTTGCCAATCTTACACTGCCCCCCTACAGCGTCCCCCTCCCGCCTGAGGTCAAGGTTAGGACAAGTTCCATTCTTTACCCACAGGAACATTCGAGTAACAGCAGAATGTACTGGCTGATAGTCACCTGACCCTCTGCAAAGTCCCAGATAGAGTTCAAATTCGAGTCATGATCTGCCCATGCTTGCTAGCCAACAGATTTAAAAGTCAATATGCTTAGCTAGTAAGTTTGAACTGTAACCTTGCTGACGTAACCTGTGCCCCTAAAAAGTATAAAAACGGCTTGTAATAGCCATTCGGGATTGCCTTCTAGTCACTCGCCTTGAGGGACTAATTGAAGGTCAACCCTGGAAAATAAACCTCTTGCTTTTGCATCAATCTGCATCTCGTTGTCTCACTCAGGGGTTTCTTGAAGTAAGTGCCACTGACCAAGGGTCAGGGTCTTACAGCAGCGGGCTAAGAAAGGAATAACAGTGTTGGGAGGGGTGATAGGTCCAGATTACCATGGGGAAATTGGATTGCCTCTCCACAATGGAGGTAAGAATGATTATGTCTGGAATACAGATCTCTTGGGCATCTCTTAGTACTACCTTGTCCTGCAACTAAAATCAACAGAAAACAACAGCCTAGTCCAGGCAGGCATGGTATAGGAGGAGCTGAGAGAGTCTACATCTTCATCTAAAGGCTGCTAGCAGAATACTAGCTTCCAGGCAGCCAGGATGAGGGTCTTAAGCCCACACTCACAGTGAGACACCTACTCCAACAAGGCCACACCTCCAAACAGTGCCATTCCCTGGGCCAAGGATATACAAACCTTCACATTTAGCTAGGAAAAAAAAAAAAAAAAAAGTCTGTAAGCTATTCTAACAAAGTCTTCTTATGAAATGAAAGAGATTCACTGTATAAGATCTCTACTCTAGAGAACCCTCCTTAGATTGCCTGCTCTTACAATACTCTCTGCGGCTTCTTAGCAGGTCCTCAAGCATTACAGTCCACCAATAATTATGTAAGTCTACCTTCAATGCCTACGCGCCATCAAGAACTGCAAGCTCGACCAGGGGAGGCCTTTAGGATGGTTTCCTTGACTCTTCTGGTCTTGTTGCTAGCTGTACACACAAATCTCTTAACAAGTTATGACCATAGATAACAGAATGAACACAGTTCCTGCCTTTCCCCTGAATCTGATACTTTTCCACCCTCTGTGATCCACTACCTCCCCCTTCTTTTCTAGTCTCTTGAAGCTGCCGTTTCCACCATAGCACTTACCACGTATTGCCTTGCATTTCGATGTGTCCTGTAGATAAGCTACATCTTCCGCTCACGATGTACGTTCTACAAGACAGAAAAGGTTTAAACACGTTTCCAAAACTGCCAGTGCTAAAATGGAGGGGGGAAGTGTTTGTTTGTTTTGTTTACAATCATCTTATCAGTAATTTTAAATCTTCTAGTGTGCTTAGCCTATTAACAAAACCAGGAGCATACTGAGCTACTGTCGATTTTGCAAGCAAACTGCCTGCCGTCCTTATTAGTTGGGCAGTTGTGCTAACCCACAGCTATCCATTGCTAAACTGACCAAAAGCACAGCCACCTCCCGTCTCTGCTTTAGTAAAAGACTGAAGGAAAGACTTCCTCCATCCTCCACAGACAAATTTCCCTTCACTGTAATATAAAGTAGGCATAAAGCCAACATAAAAATCCCTGGGAAAACTGAATTCAAACTCAAACACAGCCAGGACCTGACTTAACACAACAGCTACTATTCTCTACTTTCATTCTCAGCTCTTCCCACAGAACACTGTAAACATATATGAACCCCCACAGAGTGCTTTTAACACACAAACACACACACACAAGACGAACACACAAATATTGGGGCTATCCCAGTACTGGGGAGGCAGAGACAGACAGATCTCTGAGTTCAAAGCCAGCCTGGTCTACAGAGCTAGAATCCTAGGACAGCCAAGGCTCAAGCTTTAAAGCAGAAACATCTTTCTAGGGACTAGAGAATGGCTCAGCAGTGAAGAGTGCTTGCTGCTCTTGCAGAGTTCAATTTCCAGAACCCACGGTGGGTGGTTCACCACTGTCAGGTGACCCCAATGCCCTCTTCTAGCCTCTGGAGGTACCTGCACACAAGTATACATACAAATATGTGGACCAGTGGTTCTCAACCTTCCTACTGCTGTGGCCCTTTTCAGACAGTTCCTCATGTTCTGGTGACCTCCAGCCATACACAGCTATAATTTTACTACTATTATGAATCATAATGTAAATATGTGATAGGCAGAATGTCTAATATGTGTCTCCTGTGACTTTCCAGGCATAGCCAGCCACTGTTGTATTAGGCGGACCCCATCCCGCAAGTCATTCTAATAAATCCCCTTTCTACACATGTAGATTCATTCTGTGAGTTCTTTAACTCTAGAGAACCCTGACTAATACACACATAATATATAAACACGCAGACACACAGACACAAAAGTACAATTTTTAAAAATGTTTGTCTCTATCAAACTGGCAAAGTAAAAAAAAAAAAAACATACAAATATTTGAGCTCTATCAATCACTGCTTAATAAACAATAGCTACCAAACAATAGGATGAATGATGGCTCCACATTCCAACACTCTCGTGAGTAAACTTGGGACTCAAACAGCTACTCCTGATATCACAGGCTGTCCACAGCCAACAGAATTGAGTACAAACACCAAGCTTGGTATTTGAGGTCCTAAGGAACCTATACCCAACCTCTCCTGGGATTATCATCTTATTTCCTTCTCCACAAAGCCCCTGTCAACCTACATTTCTGAGTAAGTTAATTCACCAAGAACTATCATGAAACGTCTTTGCTTCCACGATCCCTTACTCGTCCAATGAATTCCTACCCATCCACCAACCTCCTCTTGTGAAGAACTCCTGACTTCCTCCGGGAACTCAAGTTCATTCCTTCTAGGCTGCTACTGCTTAGTGTATACTCACTTCTTTCACGGAACTTACCAGAATCTGCCGTATGTGACAGTCATGTGTGGCCATGTTGAACTCCTCCAGCATGTGACGAGATCCTTGAAATCGTGGGTTCATTCAGTCAATCCTCCACAGCCTCTGCACAAAGTAAACAGCAGACAAGTTTGACTCTCCGTCATGGAGTATGTCTCTAAATCACTAAGTTTACACGTCCCTTCCAATTTCTCCCCCACAAATACCCATCTTCAAAACCAACTGGGAAGCAGACATATCCACTGATTCCATCACTTACTGAGCCAACACGTGAGACACTGTCCCAAGCTCTGTAGACTCAAAAATGAATAAGGCACACAAGCCTGAGTTCAAGAATCGAAAAACCCATATACGAACGCTTATATAACAATAATAACAGTAATACGATGTCCTGAACACTATAAAAAGAAAAACACAATGTGATAAATACAAGAAAATGTAGAGAGTGCAGGAGAACAAAAAGGTCTGTACTGAAACTAGCGGTGGACAACAGTCAGGGGAAATAACGCCTCTCCACAGCGTAAAAACCGAACGGCACACTCCGTTAGAAAAGCTAGACAATGCCGGGCTGTGGTGGCGCACGCCTTTAATCCCAGCACTTGGGAGGCAGAGGCAGGCGGATTTCTGATTTCGAGGCCAGCCTGGTCTACAGAGTGAGTTCCAGGACAGCCAGGGCTACACAGAGAAACCCTGTCTCGAAAAACCAAAAAAAAAAAAAAAAAAAGAAAGAAAAAGAAAAAAAAAAAAAGAAAAGCTAGACAATGCTGTACCACTGTACTGTGAATGCAAAGTTTAATTCAAGTCAATGAATTTAACCCACGTGGAAAATGCCTATTCCTCTTTGAAAGCAGGGAAAACAGGGGAGCGATTCTGGACAATTTACTTGTCCAGGACTCGCAATCGACACAGGAGAGTTGCAAGGTGTGCCTAGAAGTCGCTGAAAACCCCGCGCTTTCCCCAGGTTGAAGCGCAGCCAGGCCTCCTGCTGGATCAAGAGCAAATGCACGTTGCCTGGTTTGCATCTCCCGCCAGCCTGCGAGGTAAGTGCGGAACTCCGAGACTCGCCTCCCCCTACAGCCAGGGAGGCCCGGCGCCTGGCCCACGGCTTGTGCTCCACAAATAGATGAAAGGCATCCCATCTCGGGATCTGTACCGAGGGTCGCTCTTTTGCCCTGGCCGCAGATCTGCCCCGAAGCCACCCAGCCCGGACTCCCAGGATCATTTCGCTCAGTCCCGGACTCTATTTAAATCCCGACCCTCGATACTCGTTCTCCGAACACCCATCAAGCAACCCCGTTTACCTACAGAGAATCCCGGGGTCGCCGCCACCGAAGCCGAGCCTGGTTACTATAACAGTCTCCACGGCAGAGGCGCCTCCGGAGCCTCCGGAACAGGAAATCCCGGGAATTAAAGAGCAAACCAAAGAAAGCTGGGCCTAGGAAAAACTCTCCGGAGCGCGTCGCAGCACCTTCTGCACTGTGATTGGCGAATCAGTGAGAGTGACGGACATCTAGACCAATCGACATTGTCTACAGTTCTCACACCTGCCCCTCCACCTTGTTGTCCTCCAATCCGGAAGCGCAACCGGGTGAGCGCGCGTTTCCGCCGTGGGGCGTGCGGCCTGGAGGGGCCGGGCTCCTTTCCCAGGTGTCTCGGAGTCACCGCGGCCGGAGTCTCGCGGAGACATGAGTGACACCAGAGGCGATGGCGCGCGCCTCAGGCGCTACCCCAAGCTCCCGGTGTGGGTGGTGGAGGATCACCAAGAGGTGAGCGGGAGACCCAAGCCACCGAGCCCTGGAAGGAGGGATTCGAACCCCGGTAACCTGCAGAGACTTGACCAGCACCTAACGCTGGCTGCAGCCTGTCCCCCTGCCGACGTCGTCACTCTGCCATTTAACGTGAGGGTTAGCTACGACCTGAACCCTCGGCTGTGAAATGGGAACAGTAATCGTAGATCGTGTTATAGGGCTGTTCCTGAAGACGTAAGCCTTCAGCGTTCATTAACGTTTTATATGACAGTGCTGTAGTAAAGTGGGTACCTTAAGTAGACTTCTGGAAGACGACCAAGAAAGTCTAAGAGATTTATTTCTGGGACCCGTGGAGGGTCTCTGGATATAAAACAAAAGGGATCAAGAGTGAAGCTCAGCAGTACAGTGCTTGCCACAGACCTTAGGTTCAATTGCTTCCTCCAAGAAAAAGTAGGAGATGGTTATTTATTGATGGAGAACGTTAATGGAGGAAAGAAAGTCGATCTCTGAGATAAACCCAACTTTGGGTTAGTCTGTGCTTTTAAACTTGGCAGTAAACTTGGATGTATAGCGTGTAAGAAGAAAAAGTCATCTAGTCCAGCTTTATCATCCCAAAGGGACAGAAAACACAGTTTAAAGGTAGATAGAGTGAGTGGTTCTGGGCTGTTGGGTGATAAAGATGGAAATTATCATCAGAACCATCTACGGTAAAGATTTTTTTTATTTTCCCACTTTTAACTACTTGATGCACTTGAAGTTGGTGCAGTTTTTCCTTTCGTTGTTTTGTCTACACTTGACAGGGTGCAGTTCTCAATGTGTGTGTGTCTCTATTACAGGTTCTGCCTTTCATATACCGGGCCATAGGTTCGAAGCATCTTCCTGACAGTAATATAAGCTTTTTACATTTTGACTCCCACCCAGACCTCCTTATTCCTGTGAATATGCCAGCAGACACTGTGTTTGATAAAGAAGCACTCTTTGGGTAACATGATTTTCTATCATATTTTATGTATTTGAAATACGGCGTATATAGCAGATGATAAGCAATAGATTTTGCTACACTCATTATGTTTGGGATTTTTTATTTGTTTGCTTGCTTGCCTTTTACAATTTTATTTAGAACATTTTTTTTTTTAACTAACTAAAAGACCAAAATAGGGATCGGGTGCAGTGACTGATACCTGTGAGCCCAACCCTTCAAATGATGAGGCAGGAGAATTACAGTTTGAGGAGAGCCAGGGCTACATAAAGAAGCATCTTTATGGTTAAGTGTTGTCAAAAATTCTTGACAGAATCTAGAATTATCTGAGAAGTGGGCTACAGGGCTTGTCTGTGGGGAATTATCTTGATTGGATTAATAGAATCTCCCTAGGCATTCATATATGTGAGTTTATGGGTCCACTCTTATTCAAACATCCACACATTCCTACCCTTGATAACTAATAACTTAGTGTTATTAGTGGCTGGTTTTGTGTGTCAGCTTGACACAAGATGGAGTTGTTGTGCCAGGGAAATGTTAGTGATCCCCAAAAACACACACAGGAGCCGATCTGATGCAACTCACAGCAGGGTCTTCATTCTATTTGAGCTATCTCAGGCTCCCCCAATGCACCATCATCAGCCCGGACGGTTTTGGTGGTGGGGGAGTCCCAAATGCCAATTGGGCAAGGCTTTTTAGTAAATCAGAGAGTATGTGTGCAAGCTACTGTGGAAAGCTACTGTGGCCTTTAACATAATTGGCTGGTGCTGAGAGTCATAAACTTCTGCTTCTTTCTGCATTGGTGGTCATTAGGCAAGGGGTTGGCTTGTAGCCTGGGAGGTGCAGGTTTGTTAGGGGAATAAACTGGAGATACTGGTCTTATTGGGGATTAGCCTAGGGACTGGGACAAGGCTCTGGTATTATAGGGGGCAACTTGGAAACTAATACTAGGTACCATCCTGTTAGTTTACCTGAGTTCAAACTTACGTCAGGTTCTCTAAAATGGAGTCTGAATTTAAAAGCTTTGGCATCTCAGAGCTATCACAGAAATAGGAGCCTCCTTTGAGGAAATACCTCCGTGAGATCTAGCTGTAAGGCATTTTCTCAATTAATGATCAAGGGTGGGAGGGCCCATTGTGGGTGGTGCCATCCCTGGGCTGGTGGTCCTGGGTTCTATAAGAAAGCAAGCTGAGCAAGCCAGGGGAAGCAAGCCAGTAAGTAACATCCCTCCATGGCCTCTGCATCAGCTCCTGCTTCCTGACCTGCTTGAGTTCCAGTCCTGACTTCCTTTGGTGATGAACAGCAATGTGGAAGTACAAGCTGAATAAACCCTTTCCTCCCCAGCTTGCTTCTTGGTGGTGATGTTTGTGCAGGACTAGAAACCCTGACTAAGACACTCTCCCACTGAGGCCAGACAAGGCCTCCCTGTTGGGGAACAGATTCCACAGTCAGGCTATAGTCCCCCCACCCCCACCTTGCCACCCCACTCCAGTTGTTGGGGATCAACTTGTTACATGGCCAACGTGGGCCTTGAACTCCTGCTTCTCTCCCCTCACGGGGACTGCATGCATATGCCACCATGCCCAAGGATCTGCATTCTTTTATACTCTCCAAAATCAAGCCTCGCAGGTCATGAGTTACATTGTGTATGATTACTTAAAAAATAAAAATGAAGTTTGTAGATGTTCATTGTAAAATATTAAATTATTATGTCTACATAAACAAGTTTTCTTATTTTAAAAAAGTGCATTTATAAAACTATCTTGTGCCCTTATTTAAATTTTTTAAAATTTCTTTCATTTTTGCCCTTGTAAATCACACCTAGGCTGTCCCTCTGTCACACTGAGCCCATTGCCATATGTGATTTTGAGTGAGGATTATGATGACGATCGATGCTCTTACAGAAGTGATTAGAAAATGAGGTAGTATTTTCAATACTAATTCAGATAAGTAATGTCGTGACTATTCTTTGATCCTCCATCAAAAATCCACAGCTTCTGAAAGCTTAACTGGAATACAGAATCCAACAGTTCAGCCCTGGGTCTAAATAAAAGTATCTACTTAGGAACAAGAATTAATACAACCAAGAACCTTCTCCAGGAAAACCTTCAGACAAGAGCGATTGCTAGTTACAAAACATGCAGCGACTACCAAAAGACCTTGCGCGGCGTCGCTCTTAGGATACCAACCCACCGTGATGCTGTGTGCCATCAGTACAATGTTCATTCAGCCGATGAAAAATAATATTTCCATGAAAATACCTTTAACATAGTAGTCGCGGGAACCTCCCAAGGGGCCATACTCTTTAAAACCTGCCGTCGTAAAAGGTTGGGGGAAAATCATTCATTAATATTCTAATGTTTCCGTTTTTTCTAGCGAACTGAGTATTGAAAATTGGATTATGCCTGCAGTTTACGCTGGCCATTTTTCTCATGTAATCTGGCTTCATCCAACATGGGCCCAGCAAATCAGAGAGGGCAAACACCACTTCTTAGTAGGCAAAGACATTTCTACCACAACCATCAGGTAATTTTCTCATTTTCAATGAGTATGGGTGGATTTGAATTCTTTTCATTATACTTGGGGTTCCTGTAGTAACTTTCTACTACAGCATATTGGTAAGCCTCAGCCCCTCCAAAAATAATTCTTGAATCCAGAAACAGTTTTCATTCTGTTGATCTCCGTCATGTAGTCCTTGTATCCTTTACTAGTTAAATTGTTTTGCTTTGTTTTAAACAACATTTCCTGGAATTTGGATCCCTTTGCTGGCTAACTTCCACTAGCCTTTGTAGTACCAATATAACAAGTGGGTTCTAAGTAGTACTATATAACCACAGCTGTGTAGTACCGTGTAACCACGGCTGTGTAGTACTGTGTAACCAC
>JANHMN010000014.1:49248032-49262287 GCA_030674055.1 Rhabdomys pumilio | reverse complement strand
GAGAGAGAGAGAGAGAGAGAGAGAGAGAGAGAGAGAGAGAGAGAGAGAGTTGTCAGACTCTATAGATGGCTGTCTCCTGAGTTTACAGGGGTTCTTGAGACTGAACGTAGATGCTGTTTTTTTGCGGCAAGCGTTTCACTGCTGAGCCATCTCACTGTCCCACATCCTTTATTTTGAGATAAGGTCTCTGACTGAAGGCGAAGCTCGTTAGCTCACCTTGGTTCATGGGTCAGTGAACTTCAAGGATCTGTCTGTCTCCTCATTGCCCATTGTCTCTAGAGCCTTCTGAAGTCAGTGAAGTCTTAGAGTGTCCTTTAGAAGTCTTGTTTTCAGTTTGGATCATGAACCCAGAGCTGAGCCCGCTAAGCGTACCATCTACCATTGAGCCATATCCCCAGCTCACTGCATTGTTTTATGTTTCTTTGATTGTCAGGTTCACCAGGCTGGGCTAACCTGTGATTATTCCGAACTTCCTCATCATATCAGCACAGAAGAGGAAATCGAGTATCTTACTCAGTCTATGTATTTTCTATTGAAAAGTCTACCAAAGCCTACTCTTGTGACGATTGCAAGGTAAGTGTGTAGCCTGGATACCAGCCCATCAAGATGTCCGTGTCCTGCTCCCTGGAACCTGTGGATGCAGTGTCTCTGTGGCAGTAGGGACTTTGCAGTGTAACGAGTGTAAGGATTTTGAAATGAGAGTATCCTAAATTACTTGACTGAAGTCAGTATTGTCGCAGGACTCCCAGAAAGAGGAGATAAAGTTTGGAAGATGCCATACTGCCATCTTTGAAGGTAGAAAACAGGGCTGTCAGTGAGGAAAGCAGGTAGCATCTAGGTGCTAGGAAAGCTGAGAGAACATACCTCTCCTATAGCTATATGTTTTAAACCCCACCTACTCCCACCCCACATACATGCTTGCACAGAAGAGATGGCTGAGCAATGAAAAACATTTTCTACTCTTGGAGAGGACCTGAGTTCTATTCCAGCACCCAACATTGAATAGCTCACAATTATAACTCCAATTTAGGGTATCCAGTGCTCTGTCCTAGACTCTGTGGACACCAGCACACATGGCTGAACACTCATACATACAATACAAACACATAAAAATAAAACTTTAAGAAAAAAAATTGTTCTTACCCTGAAACAAAACCCTTTCTCACCTTTGTGGAGATTGTGAGCTTTAAAAGCATGGTGAAGGTGGTTTGGGGAGACGGCTGTGGGTGAAGCGCTTGCCACCGTGCCTGAGGAACTGAGATCAGCCCTGGTAGCACATGCTTGTAATAGGCACTTAGAGGCAAAGGCAGGAGCCTCACAGGACATTTGAGACCTGCCCGGTCTACACAGTCAGGCCTCGGGGTCTGCTTGGCAACATCCCATCTCAATACAGATACCAATCCCTAGTAATTGTACCTGTCCTATAGAATAGCATTTTAAGAAAACAATAAAGGACAATTCTTGTAAAGTAGGGTAAGCATCTGCCCTCGGCCATGACTCTACAGTGTGGCCCTCGCTGACAGCAGCGCAATGTCTGCTCCTCTGCACAGACGACGTTGTTCTCACTCTGTTCTCTCTTTTTTTCTCTTGGCTCCAGGTCGAGTCTCGATGATTACTGTCCTCCTGAACAAGTTGACATGATTCAGGGAAAGGTCCTCGATGTGCTGCGCTCTCTCTATGGGACCCTGGACACTCACCTGGTGTACTCAGAAGAGTCCCCTCAGAGTTGAGACAGTTAGGCTGCTGTGTTTTGGCACAGTGACGGGGCTTTTGTTTGTGGGCTTCCAGAGTGCACTTTTTATGTTAACTCTCAGTTGGAATCAGTCAGATATTTTGAATCTCCAAGCAAGTATCAGTAAACAACAATACAGCAATTGGGGTAGATGCAGGGGTTCTTGTTTGGTTTTACCGTTTCTATGTCAGCTCTGTTACCCGGTTGGGGTATCAGTTGGAGACCGTCGGCTGGCTGTCTTCCTTGCTTCCCATCACTGACTTTGATTCTGTAAGAGGTTTTTTTCTCTTTCCCCAACAGGACTTTGGATTATATGAGATTTATTTATTTATTCATTCAGCCGATGTTTATTTAGCACTTTCATGTGCTATTAAAACAAGATGCCCTGCCCTCCTGCGTGAGACATGAGAGGCAAATAATGGCCTGCGAACAGTCTCAAGAAAACAAGGGAGAGCCACAGCTGTGTCTGGCGTACTGTCAGTTCTCAGGGCGCCCTGGCCTTATAAGAAAGTAACATTCTCAAAAGTCATGTAGAAAGAGCCTTGTCAGTCCACGACAATGTTTGCAGCAAGTCTGCCAGTCTAAGGCTGTTGGAATTGTGCCCACACTTTTGCTAAATGTTTTCCAGACTTGTTTTGTTTGAGTAAACCTAATCAAACAAAATGGTAGGTTTTTGTTTTGTTTTTGGTTTAGTTTTGTTTTGGTTTTGATTGGTTGGTTTTGGTTTTCTGAGATGGGGTTTCTCTGTATAGCCCTGACAGGTCCTGGAACTCAACCTGTAGACTGATCTTAAACTCAAAGATCCGACTACCTCTGCCTCCCAAGTTCTGGGATCAAAGGCGTGCGCCACCACTACCCAGCTGCTTACAGTGTTTGATAACTGGAAATGCATTTTGGGAGGTTTTTTTCTTGGTGGTCATTATGGGCCTCGGTTGGCATTTAAGCACTAAGTGTCATTTTCTTGGCAATTGATCAATCAGTCAAGTGGCAAGAAAGTTGCTAAACAGTTAAGAACACTCAATGCTCTTGTCAAGGACTGGAATTTAGTTCCCAGCACCTATATGGCAGCTCACAACCTCATAACTGCAACGTTCTCTTGTGGCCTCCCAGCACCACACACACGTACATGGACGCACATGTACATACCCACATGTAAACGTATAAATAGAAATATTTTTTAAAAAATCAAGGTCAATAAATTTTCCTGATGAACTAACTTTTTAAGGAAAAGAAACAAGACAATTATATCTTTGTGACCTGACATAAATACCCAAGGATAGCTGCCTTCTAGCCTTCTTGCAGTGTGTGACTGCGCACAGTGGGTCCGCCCTTAGGTGAATGCAAAGAGACAACTATGAAGAGTGAAGAACAGTTTATTGTTTGAAGCCGGGAGGATAGCACTAGGAATCTTTATAATATGTGAAGAACAGAAGGGAGGACTTGTGCAAGTTTTTACTGGAAAGGAGAGAATATTTTCTGCTACATGCATTGGAGATCATGCCTCATATATTTAATAAGCCGTTTGCCCTTAATGACCCGAAAGAGTGTCTGCAGACAGCCACTGTTCCTCCCCCCCCCCCCCCTAGTTCCCAACTGCCAGGCATGGATAGAACTGTCTTTATCATGGAAGTTAGTTTCTCAGTGCATCTTTTCTCTGAACTTCGATTCACTTTTGTTCAGTAATTACTGCCTAACTGCATAATTTCTTTAAAGGGTAAGATGATGTGTAAAGAAAAACATCCGTCACTCCCGCCTGAGCACAGCAGCCCTCGCCTGCACGTGTGCCTGGAGGGTCGAGCAGCCAAGATCAGAGTTAGCTCACTGCGGCTGGTACTCCAGGACTTGTTACCCTTGTGATGCAGTACATAGAACTATACTTCGTTCTTAAACTAGTCATGTTTTCCTCTGGTGAATTCTCTTGCCACTGAGGAGATCTACAAAATCTAATACTATGAAAGCTTGTTTGTATTGTATAAACAAAACCAACGGATTTACCCGTCCAGTCTGATACCCAGAAGGTTTGTATTCTTACAAACGCAGAATTGTAAAACGGTTTTTAAGTTCTGAAAGTTTCCTGTTAAGAGTTCTGTAAATAGACATTTCTATGAATAAATTATTCTTTGTGCAAAATGAAATTAAATGATGTGTTTGGAAGTTTTAAGGCTTTCAGGTCAAACTATAGAACTAGTTTTGTGTCAGTGTGTGGACTTAATAGAGTTTTAGCTCTGTTTTTGTTTTGATTTTTTTATTGTTGAAGGGGTTTATTTTGACTCCAGTGGACTCTGATGTGATTCATCATTTTTTAACCTGGATTAGATAAAAGTGTATCAGTTATCTAGGTATGCAGTACACACCTGTAATCTCAATATCCAAGCTAATGAATGAATTTCCTGAGTTCCAGGCCAGCCTAGGCTACATAGTGAATCTTATATCAATAAAAAGAGACAAAAATTCCATTTCCTTGTAGAAACCCTAGTGTTTGCGGTAACTCCCCCACACACATATTGAATAAAGTGCAGTTAGTAAAATATGACTCTGCACATTCCAAACAGGAAGATACCTAGCTAATACATCTTTCATTTGTATTCCAAATGCAATTAGGGAATACATAAACAAATAGTATGGTGTGGCACCCACTGAGCCATGTCAGCCCCTGAATCCTGATTTTTGGAATAATATTAAAGTCTCCCAGAAGCTCTGTGAATAAAGATTTTTAAGACTTGAGATCTTTATTCAAAAATGTAAGTGTTCTCCCATAAGGAAAGAAGTGAATAGGGGTTTAAATAATTACTCATAATTTAGAACTTTTTTAATTAATAAAATAAACATCTAAGCCAGGCAGTGGTGGCACACGCCTTTAATCCCAGCACTTGGGAGGCAGAGGTACATGGACTTCTGAGTTCGAGGCCAGCCTGGTCTACAGAGTGAGTTCCAGGACAGCCAGGGCTACACAGAGAAACCCTGTCTCGAAAAAAAAACAAAAAACAAAAAAATAAAATAAGCATCTATTGACTAACATTTTTAATTTTTTTATTATTTTAGTGTTTTGCATGTGTATATGTGTACCACATGCCTTGAATGCCCATGGAAGGCAGAGAAGGTGTCCAAGCCTCTGGACTTGGAGCTATAGGCAGTTGTGAGCTTCCATGTGGGTTCTCAGAATTAAACCTGGGTCCTATGGAAGAGTAGCTTCTAACTGCTGAGCTATCGTTTCAACTCCCTAACATTTTAATTTTTATTTAAAAATATTTACATACAATATATTTTGTATATAACTCCTCCCCGATCCCCTACCTACTTCTTGTTCTATCTCTTCAAAAAAAAAAAAAAAAAGGAAAAAAAAAATATCAAAAGTCACACACAAAAAGTACAGAGCCTGTTTGGTGTAGGCCAACTTCCCCTTTGATGGTACTTGCCACTAGAGTAGTTGACATGCCCAGTGACACTCCGCTGGAGAAAACTGATTGCCCTTTTCCCAGAAAATACCAACTATAGATAGCTTTTTGGTAACAGGTAGGGTTTTGTTTCTATTTTCTCTTCTCAGTGCAGGGATTTTGTCTGCTTTTAACCTTTGCGGGTCTTGTGTGTGTACAGTCTCTGTAGTTCACCTGCACATCAGTCTGTCTTTGGAGTCATCCACCAC
Source organism: Rhabdomys pumilio (assembly GCA_030674055.1). Classification (NCBI taxonomy): domain Eukaryota; kingdom Metazoa; phylum Chordata; class Mammalia; order Rodentia; family Muridae; genus Rhabdomys; species Rhabdomys pumilio. Next base: position 49,256,912 of record JANHMN010000014.1, on the reverse strand, counting down.
TCTTATCATCTTTCCGCCTCTTCTTCCGAGTAGCTCTGTGAGCTTGAGGGCAGGGGGTTGAGGGAGACATTCCATTGAGGGCTAAGTGCACCAAAGTCTTTCACTCTGCACATTGCTCACTTATGGGTTTCTGTTACTACCTACTGCACAAAGAAGCTTCTCTGACGAGGGTTGGACAATACTCTGATTTATGAGTATAGCAGTGTGTCACTAGGAGCCATTTTATTGCTGAGCAGAATTCTAGTATCCTAGAATATCCCTGAGCAGGATTCTAGTAGGTTTTCCCCTAGGCCTATGACCAATTTAGTCCCAGGTATTTTGCCACTTGAGCAGTGCCAGGCATGACCAACTCTACTTTAAGGGAGCTGTTGCTCAGAGCTGTAATCCTTACAAGAGAAAGGTGATCTCTGGGCTGCCTCAAATTGCAATAGAACACACGCTATGTGGGGAAAAAAATGAAATTCTGACAAAAAAAGGAAATTCTCTCAATATAAAAATTTTAGGTGCTACATAACGGAGCATTTTAAGCTTCTTATCGTTTATTTGCTTTTGAGTCTTAATAGACTAGTAATTTGACTCCTACCTGGTATCATGCTGAGACAAGCAACACAGCTGCCTTAGAAAGATTCCCAGATAAATAGCACGTAGTCATAAAGTGTCAGCAACTAGGATATGATAATTCAAAGCAAGATACCCACAACTTAAACTTTAGTGTAACCTACACAAGTGGAACTGCATGAGGCTATTTAATAACACAAATGAAGATATGACTATAGAAAGATATGATGTATTAATATAAACAATATTTGGGTAGCCACACATTAGCATGTGTCTGTAATTCCAACTGTTGAAAAGTAGAGACAGGCAAAAACACCATGTATTTGAAATATACATGGAGGCTAGCCAGAACTACATACATAACAAGACTCTACATCAAAAACTAAAAAGGCAGCTGATAACTGAGGGGCAAAGCCAAAAACTACAGACCACTGGGCCTCTACTCATTGCTCTAGTTCTGATCTGCTATTCCAGGGATCTCAGGTAGGCATCTGCTTCCCTCCTGAGAAAGTCAGAAGCCTCTTCTAAACAGCCACAACAATTCCCCTCTACAAGTGACCAGAGGCATCCCAGACCAATATTGCCTCCCAGGTATTGACAGCAACCGGGTTTGTTGGTGTGGCTAGATCGGAGGCTAACAACTGGGAATGGCGTGTGACCCTTGATCACTGGCTTCCAGGCAGCCTTTTCTCAAGTAGCAGTTCTTCTGTGCCATTCTGAGCTTTGCACTATCCAAGGCCATCAGGTTCTCGTGTTTGATGGTTGCCTTCATCATCTTTTTTTTGCATCCTTTGCCATGTGAGGTCCCATAAAGCACTTGCTGCCTCCCTCCTTCCCTTTCTAGACTGTAACTTATTACCCAGGTATTGGTGTTACGGGTGTGAGTCACCACATACACCTTAGGACATTTTCATTTTAACTAGTGACACTGATTTTAAACCTCTGATGTAAAAGTGAACAAAGATGCATAATAAACAGAATGTATTCTGGATGTGTTATTAGTTAAAACAAGACAGTACGGATCAGCAGACATGACCAGAATAAGATACAGAAATAGACCTGTATTGATTACATTGAGTACATCTAGTTTAGCGGAAAAATAGCTCTCACACTAAATAAGAACTTTCACCAATCTCTGTTCAGTAGGCTCTACTCTAAAGCAAGGATTCCAGACTTTGGCAGGTTTGGTCTTTGGCTACCACCTTGAACATGTAGCTTCCAAGATTTTCCCTGAGTATTTCACCTCACAAGAAGGCTGAAGATGGGCAAAGAGAACCTTTGTGAGCTTGCATTATGTTCCTGGACGATCAGCTCCCAACTATGTAGTGCATGTCTATAGTGTTAATACTCAGGACGTTGAAACAAAGGATTGTTGAGTTCATTGGCCATCCTGGGCTATGTAGAAAGATCCTGTCTCAAAAAAACAAAAAACAAAAAACAAAACAAAAAAAACAAAAACAAAAACAAAAAAAAACCTGGTTGTTCTTTCTGAGAGCTCTTTCTGCATTTGATTCCCAGCATTCACATGGTGGTTCACAGTCATATGTAACTCAGGTTCATGGGATCAATGATATCTTGGCCTCCACAGGCACTAGACACACACGTGGTACACATATATACAGGCAAAATACACATATACACAAAAGACAGTAACAAGATAAGTTAAAAACAGAGGGGGGGGGGCATGCTCATGAATTGGAAGACTGAGCATCATGGAAATGGCTAGCCTACCAAAAGCAATCTACAGATTAAATGTCATCCCATCAAAATTTCAATGTCATTATTTACATAAAGAGGGGAAATAAATCTTTAAAATTAATTTGAAAGGCCAGCAAGAAGGACCAGCTGCTGTTTTCCACCAAGCCTGATACCTTGAGTTCAATCCTGATGGAAAAAGAACAATACCCCAAGTATCACCATACCTGTTTCCAAGTTATACTCCTGAGTCATAGTAACAAATACAGTGTACTATGGCACAAAGCAACAGGTACATCAGTGAATTAGGATAGAGGACACAAATATAAACCCACTCGGGTACAATCACCTAATTTTTGACACAGATGCCGGAAATATATGAAAGAAAAACAATCTCTTCAACAAATGGTGCTAGCAAAACTGGATATTCACACATAGAATGAAAGTAGATCACTTTGCAAAAAAAGAAAGAAAGAAAGAATAGAATCAACTCCAAATGGAACAAAGACCTTAACAGAACACATGAAACTATTAGAGGATAAACTATAGAAACACTTCAAGATATTAGCATAGGTTTGGACTTACTTAAATAGGGCTCCAGTCAGCCAGGAAATAATGCTAACAACTAAAAATGGCATCTCATGAAACCAGAAAGCTAGAGGGAAGAAAGCTGTGCTGGCTATGTGTCTGGCAGGATGTATAGCTAGAATATACAAGAACTCGACACACTAACAAGAAACCCAATAACCCAATCAATAAGTGGGGACATAAACAAATGGCTCTCAAAAGATATGTACAAATGACCAATTTACATGTGAAAAAAACGTGCTCAACATCACCAGACATCCGAAAATGAAAGTTACACTACATTTCTTTTTTAAATTCTCTAGGAAGGCGTAGATCACACAACATCCTATTTTCGGTTCAAGGGCACGGATGCAGAAAACTACAGAATGTTCCAGCCAAAAGGAGACCTAGAAACAGTCTTCTCAACTCCCTTCTTTCTACGTGGAAAGACTGAGATCCAAGAAGACCAGGAATGGCTCAAGGCCAAAATCATTCAATACCAGATCTGACACCAACACCTGAGTAGCCAGAAACCCTCTCCAGAGCTCTGTGATGTTGTTTGGCCTGTTTAAAAGAAATCTCCCAAGCTGAGTGTGGTGCTGCCTGCCTGTACAGTCAGCGCTGAGGAGGGGGGCTTCCTGAGCTACACAGCAAGACCCTGTCTCATGGGGACAGAGGAGGAGAGGAGGGGAGGGAGGGAGGGAGGGAGGGAGGGAGGGAGGGAGGGAGGGAGGGAGGGAGGAAGAAGAGGGCAAAGAAGATTTTTTTTCTGCTAACAGCACTGTTTTGAAAACAAATAGTCTCAGTGTCATACAAACCCAGGAACACCCCCACCCTGTCTCACCTCAGTCAGAATGTCAGTCAAGAAGTCTCATGGCACATGCCTGTAAGTCTGGCTCTTGGGAGGTGAAGGCAGGAAGATTCAGGAGTTTATAACCAGCTTCAGCTATATAGCAGGTTTGAATCTACCTTCAGCCTTCTGATGCCTTATACCAAGTGAAAAAAAGAACACCAGACATCAACCTGATGGATGGAAACATGGATACAAAAGTGTAATTCTCACAGTAGCAGTATAAGAAGATAAAAGGCTCCCTGCGATCTTGTCAACATCACAGACAGAGTCAAATCAAAGAGGAAACAGGACTGGCAAGGAGCCCACTCACTGCAAACGTGATATGATTCTAAACTCCAGCTCCGTATTCATAAGAGGTGCCAAACACAGGCATAGATCATGGAATCCCTCCTAGGTAACCTTAAAAGATGAAAGGCCTGACTCAGAGCTGAGGACTTAGGTGCCTGTCCTGTCACTTGAAAGGTGGAGACAGGAGCATCACCAGGTCCCTCGGTAAAGTGCTTGCTTGCCTTGCAGACATGAGGACCTGTGTTCAACCTCAAGAACCTCCGTAAAAACACAGGCTGGTTCCATTCCTTGTATGCAGCTCTCACAGGCAGGTATCCCACAGCTCTGGCACCTCTAACACCTTGGGATCCTCAATGCAGTACAGATGTCACTTTCCCAGCTTCACACAATGGCCTTTCAAGACCTCCATTCGGGGAATTCCCTGCCACACAACAGACCTCAGTGGCTGTCCTTAACCTCATAGGAAGATGCTCAACCCCTTTCCTCATGCATTCATCATGACTCTAAAGCCAGAACCACATTGACACACTGCCAAGTTTGACTACCTGTTGTGAATACATTCCTTTCAAAATGGTAACCTTTAGCCTATACCATTGTGTGTTACAAGTATACGATTTGTATAAATAAATTTTTATAAATAAAATAAATATATTTTATTTATAAAATAAAAGAGGTTACAACTAGGAGATTGCCTTAAGTCTCAGAAGAAACTTTTAAACTATATTGAGACTGTGAGAGACTACAGGAACTTTTGAAGTTGAACCAAATGCCTTTTACATCATTATATGGGCATGAGCCTATGGTAGCCAGGGAGTAGAATGTGGTGGTTTGAACGGCCCCCATAGGTTCATATATTTGAATACTGATCCCAGTTGGTAGAACTGTTTAGGGAGGATTGGGAGGTGTGGTCTTAGAGGAAGTATGCCACTGGGATCAGATGTTGAGGTTTCAAAGACTTCTGCAATTCCCAGTGTTTGCTCACACCCCCCATAACCCTCAGCCTTATGGTTGTGGATCAAGATGTGAGCGCTCAGCTGTTCCTTCTAACCCTCTGAAACCATTAGCCAAATGAAATGTTTTCCTTTAGAAGTAGTGTTTTATCACAGAAATACCTGTCTCAGTATATAACATGGAGAATGATTGAGGAAGACACGGAGACAACCTCTAGCTTACACTCACACACACACACACACACACACACACACACACACTCACACATGCATACAATATACACATATCTACTATAATCACGTATACACGTTTTTAAAAAGTAACAACCACAACATAATAACACTAGAACTCAAGGTATAATCTAATAACTGGTATTTCTTATAAGGAGCTTCTTTTAGAAGGCATTTCAGCGCTATGGTTCATCAGACAGCAGTGGGTGCAGTTCAACCCACTGGCTGTGCTGTCTGTATCATCTGGAGTCATTTTCAGGACCGCTACTGAGACGAGGTTAGATTTCCTGACTTATGCCATGGAATATCACTTCAGGACAACTCAGTGCAAAGCAAATCTGTAGTTCATCAGCAAAATTGTAGTTTATCTGTTACCTGCCTCCCCTCTCTTTTGGCCTTGTCTCATATAACACAAATTGTCCTTGAACTCCTGCCTCTGTCTCCGGAGGACTGGCATTATGACTACACAGCACCACCATACTCAGCCCTGACAAAAGATTTTAGGAGCCACGTCCTGTGAGCCCAGCACTGGGAAGACAGAGGCAGGAAGATTGTCCATGATGGCGAAGGTCGTGGTGAACTACATACTAAGAGTCTGGCCAGATTGGGCTACATAGTAAGACCCTGCCTTAAAAGAACAGGAAAAAAAGAAGAGAGAGAGAGGAAGAAGAAAAGAAGGTTTAGATTTAAGCAGAGGCATTAAGAAAGCAGAAGAGAAGCATGCAAGGAAAGGACAGTAGAACAAACACACCCTAATGTGGGCTTTGGTTCTTCAAGGGAACATAGCATTCTCAAGAATAACTATATATACAGTGTTTGGTGACTATCCAAGTTACATGGTTCAAAGCCTTTAAAAGATTAAGTAAGAACATTCTGTCATATTTATTTATATCTAAGGAACTTTCTTTAATGAGTCATGAGCTCATGGTAGTTCTTAGGTGTTGGGTTCAGGATAACAGTCTGATCAGATAAGACACATTACCTGATAAGGTAAAAGCAACCACTATATTTGTGATGCTCCAAGCAGAGAAACTCTAAGGAAAAGAAAGGACTTCATCTTGTTGGTTTTCCTTAACCAACTTAACACACACTTCTGACTTTCAGAGAAAGAAGGATGTTGTATTTTATAAATGTTAACAAAGGAGGGCCCAATTTATCATCCATAATACAAAGGGATAAACCATTAGAATCTAGGGTATGTGGGCAGGAAATGTGAGTATGTGGTAAAGCAATGCTTGTCTGGGATGCAGAACACCCTGGATTTGATCTCCAGCACCAATAAGCAAATAAATGTCTAGCAGATGTCCTATGGTCACACTGCCCTGGCTGACCAGTGACAGGACAAAGTGGGTCTTCACCTTGAAGAACCAAGAGTCAACATAGATCTGCTTCGTTCCTCTCTTTCTGTAACCCCTTTAGGAGTTACTATTTTTTTTAAGTTCTTATGAGTTTAATTATGAGTTTAATTCTGACTAATGTGTAAATAAAACCATGTCCCTAGTACCTAGTAAACAAGACCCTCTATTTAACTTGGGAGATAGAGACAGGAGAATCAGGAGTTCAAGGCCGTGCACCTCAGCTACAAAAAAATTAAAAAAACAAAAACAAAAAAACTGAGTCTCAAAAAAAAAAAAGACAATAAAAATCTTAAATGTTTTCTACACTATCAAGCAGTATTTGGTCTCACATGTCCACTTTGTTGTTGTTGTTGTTGTTGTAGGGTTTTTGTTGTTGTTTTGGTTTTTGGTGGGTTTTTTTGAGGGGGTTGTGTTGTTTTCTTTATTGTTTTTTTGGTTTTGCGTTGCTATTAGAGGGATTTTGTTGTTGTTTGTTTTGTTTTGTTTTTGTTATTTGGACTGTTTTATTTGTTGTCTTTTGGTTTGGGGTTTTTGTTGTTTGGGTTGTTATTGGTTTGGTTTGGTTTAGTTTGGTTTGGTTTGGTTTGGTTTGGTTTGGTTTGGTTTGGTTTGGTTTTTCAAGATAACCTTTCTTTGTGTAGTCCTGGCCATCCTGGGACTCACTCTGTAGACCAGGCTGACCTCAAATTCAGAGATCCACCTGCCTCTGCCTCCTGAGTGCTGGGATTAAAGGCATGCGGCACCACTACACAGCAAGCACTGTTTTTAAATTTCATGAGTATTCCAGTTAAGATCAATAATCAGTGTTTTTGGGGATTTGGGGAATTCTAAATACTTAGCAAACACTTTTAGACACTGACAGAGGTGGTTCTTGTTCTGTTCATTAGTTCCAAGTTACAAACAAGGGCAAAGAAAGCCGGACTTACTGGCTACCATCTGACTAAAATACAAGTAGCAGATCTACTCCCAGAAAAAAAATTAATAGGTTCTCTCTGGAAGGCAAAATAATGCTGTTTGACCCAAAGAGGATATGCTAGTTTATCACACTATAAATAGGCTGTGTTAAATAACTAGGGAGGGTCAAGGCTGCAGACAGAGAGCTGAGCTTGGTGTGTGTGAGCTTGGTGTGTGTGTGCCTGGCTCACTGCGAGGGGCCCAGTGTAATCAGAAGGCCCTTGTAAATGGACCAGGACACAGTGTCAGAAAAACTGCACCCTGAGGAAGATCCCACTCCCTGGGAATGCCCTGAAAAACGTGAAGGGACCATCACAGGGGCTACCTCTACAGGTGCAAACCTCAAAGCAACATTCGCTGGGCTCTGAGAAGGAATACAGGTCCTGCTGATACTTTAATTTTAGCCCGCCGAGATCTATTTCAAATGCAGGATTCAAATGCAGGATTATGAAACCGCCTGTGTTGTCTTTAAGCTACCAAGCCTGTGATAATTTATTGCAGCCGCGTGGAGGCTCAGCAAAGGCCTCTGCAAAGCCCAGCGGTTCAGCACGCTGAGCACTTTGAACTAAGGGAAATTGGAAGGCCTAAGAAGCTGCGGGCGAACTAAGGTCTCTCGGATGTTGTTGTCTTCCCTGATGGTACAGGGAAAAACTTTGCTCTGCGGTTCCCTTATCTACTGATACGCAGGTCCAACAGCAACAAAAAAGCCACACAGTCACCTTCAATCCTCTTACTGAAATTTCATTAACCAAAGAAGATTAAATTCATCAGAGGAAGACACTGAAAAAAAAAAATTAAATGCCACATGTGGAACCCAGTGAACTTTGACCCAAGCCTTTGACTGTGTGTTTTTTGGGACATTCAATTCTCCTTTTTAAAAATGTACTACCCACTGTGAATAGTCTAGCCCCCTCTACGCCGTTCCTCATTTCTCCTCTCCCCTGTAAAGCCAGCTACATAAATGTATGAATCTTATTGAGTTGTTGGGTACTCACCTTCCTGCAAAGCCCTGGTGCATGTAAAGTACACACACCTTTTTCTTTCATCTGTTGCTACTTTCTCAGACAATGAAAAGACTCAGACCCTCTAGCAGCAATAGTAAATAACTAACATAATATCTTTGTCATTCATTGTGTAATTGAGGAGTTTGAACACAAGATGGCAGTAGACTACAGGAATAAATAAAGACACACTTTCCTGTTGGTCATGCTATGTTGTAAAAGGGATGTGGGGGCGTGAGGAAAAGAGGTTCCTAATAAAAAATTGACTCTTCCTCCAATTTACCCTTCAGAACTCTTCAGTGCTATTGGTCACTCTCTAACTGAGTCTTGAATTTTCCTCCACCCCCCCCCACCCCACTCCCCTCTCATTCATTGTGTAACCCCCGACCCTCACCCCCCGATCGCAGCCGGCAACAGGAACCAAT
>JANHMN010000014.1:49209208-49247932 GCA_030674055.1 Rhabdomys pumilio | reverse complement strand
CCCCCCCCCCCCCCCCCCCCCCCCCCCCCCCAGGAAATAGCCTCTGCAGGGCTAATGAGTTGAACCTAGGGCTTTGCACATGCTAAGAAAGGGCTCTACCACTAAGTTACATCCCCAATACTTATTTTTTTGAGGCAGGGTCTCTGTGTAACCCACTTGGCTATTGATCTCTGGGACGCTATACCCCAGGATTGTCATCCTTCAGTGTCAACTTCCCTAATAGCCAGGGCTTGCAGACTGGACCACCAACTCCATCTTGAACTCACTATGAAGCTCCAGCTGCCTCCAACTTGAGATCCTCCAGGCTCTATCTCCTGCGTGCTCGGCTTAGAGGCTTGCACCACCTTAGGTCACACATCCTGAAGCACTTTAAAACTGAATTTTTGGCAATCTTGTTTTATATCCAAATGATGAATTGTGAGCGAATGAAAATCACAAGGATATGTGTCACGACGGCAGAACGTTCTCTTTCTAGTGCCTTCCGCACTGATGGCAGCCCATAGCAGATGCCCAATAAATAATTGAATAAAAGGACATCTTGTGCCCGATTTGCATGTATAAAGTACTGGTTGGGTCTCTTTTCACACTAACCTAGGTAATATGGAACATGAAGTGAAGTCTCTTTTCCAGGATTTTCAAACGTAGCACTCACTATTCATGGAATACTTGTTCATTGAAATGGGCTTGCAATGCATTCTTGGTGCTAGAAACAAAACAACCATTTCTGGTTCTGTAGAGCCCGCTGTGCCCTCTGCCCAGGTATATCCGATTTCAACGCAACAGCCCACAAGCTTTCTCCTCATGTGTGAGTTATTTGGAGGGAACTGTGGTCGATGCAGCAGTCAAACACCTGGGGACATAAAGGGCCCTGCACTGTTCATTGTCACATGCACATACTTTGAATGCACGGTGCTAGCTGCTTCCTGGGGGTGAGGGTTGTGGGTCCCTCTGAGGCCTTCCTGGCCAGCCCTCCATGTCAAAGGAGAAAACATCCTCTTGGGAGATTCTTAGCAGCTATAGCAGTAGGAGAACCTCTTTTCTCTATTTTTCATAGTTCTAAACTGGAACTCCCTATAATCAAAGAAAGATGAACGGGAGAGAAGCATTCATGTTTATTAACATAAATTCCTTATACCTCCCGTATATGTGGAAGAAAACAAATCTCTAGAGTATATCTAAAGAAAAAAAAAAAGCATTTAAACATGAGTCCTAAATACTATCAGACTTTGAAACAAAGACTAGAATAAACGATGACCCAGTTAAGACGGCATGGCCTGGAAAAGCATCCATAGCACATGTAAGTTGTTATGTGAATTTAGGTCCTTCTTTTCTTCACTGTGAGGGGCTCAAGCCCAGGCCTTGCATATGCTGGGTGAGCCCACCCCCATGTACACACACCCCCAAACCCACTGCACCCCTACTCCAAGCCTCATCATCCTTTCTTCCAGGTGCAGAGAAGACACCTTACAAGTGAAGTTTCTTTTAGAAATGTAAATTTCTCTTACAAATGGGTCAGTCTTCATGTTATTGAGGGCAAGCCTGATCTAACCTTCTAGCTTCTCTGCCTTTCAGTGACTTAAAAGTCCCTAAGTCTGGAGCTTGTAGGTGATGTCTCTGGCGTGTGGGTGAAGCTAACAGGTACACGGGTTGGTTTCCAGGGACTTGAGGACTGTTGTTACTAAGAACCCTGACTTCACTTGGGTCTGCAGATTCTGAAGGATTACCAGAACAAGGTAAGTCTTGGCATCTCTGTCTTCATATGGTGTCTGTCACCTTTGCTGCCTTTGTCTTTCATGAGAATCTCTTTAGTTCTGCATATAGAGGTGAATGACTTGGTAAATATTTTGATCAGAACTATAATGCATAATCAACACAGACTTTCCTTGTCTCTTCCTCACTGGGTTTCCTTGAAGGCTTAAAAAAAACCTATCAGTCTCCTTCTCCAAAAGCAGCCACGTGACTATAGTACACCCCGAGTCTCCAGATACCCTATAAGCTCTGATTCTTTCGTCTTCTCCCTTTTTGTATTGTTTTAGAGCTACTTGTGTAAAGTGATACAAGGTTATAACTTCCCAACGAAATTAAATGGTGCATGACTGAAATCCCAACACTTGGGAGGGGAGACAGGAAGATTAGGAAGGAGTTCAAGGCCATCCATGTTCAGCTACAGACTGAGTTCAAGGCTAGCCTGGGACACAGGAGTTCCTGTCCCAAGAAACTGAAAAAAGAAAATTTAATTTCCTATAGAGAAGGTGTGTCTTAACCGTTTATGTATTTGCAAGATCCAGCCAATAATGGAAACACTTCTGGACAGGAGGAAAGGAAGAAGGATTAGGGGATAAAATTGATAGCAGATATGCTGATCGCTTGGGAGCCGTAACAGCTAGGCTTTCTCTGAAGTTCTCGGACCTAAGTGACGATCTTCTAGAAGGGACGCCCTAATCATGAGCCCTGTCCCTGTAATGTTGTTAGCTGGAGAAAAGTGCCTCACAGGAAAGGGGACTTACATTCTATTACATGTATATTCTTGCTTTGTGTTGTGCTGTGTTGTGTTGTTGCTATTGCTGTTGTGTTTGACATGAGGTCTCCTGTGGCCCAGGCCATTCTCAATTTGCAATACAGTCAAGGCTAGGCTTGAATTTGGAGCAGGTCTGCTCCAGCCTCCCAGTTGTTAGGATTACAGGTGTGTGTCACCTGCTTACCACATGGGAGAATGAGGTGCCTGCCTTAAAGAGTGGCAAATCACTCTCTTTTGAGGGAAAAAAAATTGCAAGTTGCCTTCAAATCCCTTCCCTATCTTTTAAAAAGTAAAAACACACTGCTTTTGGATCTCATCCTAGTTTTGCAGACAGAACCTGTGTGGCAGCCTGTCTGCTAGGTAGATGTATGTGCCTTGTCTCACCATGGCACCGGGATTTCTCTGGAAGTCGCAGACCCATGTTCTTTGCTGGTACCGTTTCCTCCGAGAAACTCTTCCTTTCTTTCTGCAGCACAAAGCATGATTTAAGTTCCACCCACCTGGCCTTTGGGGTTTCCTGTTTTGTGTGACTCCAGTGTGCGCGCACATTAACAGGTTTGCATGCCTGTTTATAAAACACACAGGCTCAGCTCTCAAAGCTTTAGAGGACGGAATGCAAGTTCTTGATATTCCTGCAGAAGGGCAGGGCTCTCTTATCATTGGTCTCATATGTCAGAGGTGAAAACAACTATTGATGATTTCCTAATACCTAAATATGCATTCTTGTGTATGTTTAACCCGGAAAAAAGCAGAAAGAAAAAGAAACGAATTACTTTTTTTTTTTTTTTTTTTTTGTAGAATTTCTGTCTGCAAACCCTTGAAATAAAAACTAGGATGAGATCCAAAAGCAATGTGTTTTTACTTTTTAAAAGATAAGGAAGGGATTTGAAGGCAACTTGTAATTTTTTCCCTCAAAAGAGAGTGATTTGCCACTCTTTAATTTGATAAAATTCTTTATGCTTCAAACACAGACTCGGGCTTTAAATATTAATACACTTCAGAAAGTGGGAATGAAATCATCACGCTTTCATGAATTAATTATCACAGTTTTAAAACTCTAATTTTACAAAGTATATCGCAAAGTGAAAACTGGCTTTTTCCAAATCTTCTCTCTGCCTTTTGGTATTAATTCATGATTAAATAAATTTTTGTTTATGTTAAAGAATGTGGCAATGTATACATGGAAGGTCCCTATTTCTTGGTATCATACAATTCCAACTAGACCGTTTTTTCTTTGCATTCACTGACATAATTATAATTAGTGGGTTAATTGTTGGTAGAGCATTTGCCTAGTAATCCGCAAGACCCTGGGTTCTATCCCCATGAACAACAACAATAATAAACGACTTTTTAATTTTTATTAAAGTGATCTACTTGCACATCATGAAAGATCAAACATTGATACGTGTGTGTTTTACAAACAGCCCCCTTTTCCAAAGGGGGCTTCTAGCCCCTCTCATTTACCAAGATAACAATTTTCTTCTTTTTGTCTGTTTGTCTGTCTGTTTTTCTCTTTTCTTCATTTTTTTAAAAGGCTGTTTTCACTGCTTGTACTCTGTCTTTCTTTGTAATATCTAGAAATTATGTATCTCTCTTCTGTATTGTTGTTTTGTTTTTATTTTGTATTTTGGTCTCTTTGAAAGAAACCAAAGCCTCACCCTGAAGCCTACTCTGGTTTGGAGCTCACTGGTCTAGCCTGGTTGCAGACTGAGGCCGTCTTCTTCCCTCAGTCTCCCATGTGAGTCTCCATGCCTGGCATCAGCTCCTTTATGTGAAGGAGAAAGTGGCTGAATATGGAATTCTTGATTAAAAACTCTTCTCGTGGAAATGTGTAGGTACAATTCCATTACTTTCTATCTTCCACTTGAGAAATTTGATATTAATTGGTCTTTTGGTTTGGTTTTGATTGTTATTATTTGGCTGCCTGTTTTAGTTAGGGTTTTACTGCTGTCAACAGACACTATGACCAAGGCAACTCTCATAAAGAACAATAATTAATTGGGGCTGGCTTACAGGTTCAGAGGTTCAGTCCATTATCATCAAGGTGGGAGGATGGCAGCGTCCAGGCAGGCATGGTGCAGGAGGAGCTGAGAGTTCTACATCTTCATCTGAAGGCTGCTAGCAGAATACTGGCTTCCAGGTAGCTAGGATGAAACTCTAAAGCTCAAAAACCACAGTGACACACCTAATCCAACAAGGCTACACTTCCTAATAGTGCCACTCCCTGGGCCAAGTATATACAAACCATCAGAATTGCCTATAAGTTAATTCCCATTGTGTAAGTGCCCAAGAAGGCAAGAAGAGGAAGTCAGATCCCCTGGAGCTGGAGTTACAGGCAGTTGTAAGCTACCCCATGTGGGTGCTGGGAACTGAACTCAGGACTTCTGGAAAAGTAGCAAGTGCTCTTAACCACAGAGCCATCTCTCCAGCTATTGAACATGCATTACAAAACTACCATCTTGTTTTGTTTAATGGATTCAATAGTCTCTCCCACTTCTCTGAAAATAGTAATGGTTATCTTTTTTTTTCTTCTGATTTTCTTCTTGTCTCCATCTTGTGCTCTTTCTGTGGGTTTATTAAAAATAAACAAAACAGCCACAAACCTAGTTTGGTTTGGCTCAGCAGGTAAAAGTGCCTAAGCCTGTAGACCCAAGTTTGATCTCTGGTATCCTAATGTTAAAAAGAAATAACCAATTTCTTCAAGTAGTTCTCTGACCTCCCTAGGCTTGAGCACATGCACACAAACACACCACACACACACACACACACACACACACACACACACACACACACACACCAAAACATTTACTTTCTGGAGTATAATGTATATACAATGAAAAGAATACCCACTTAACATTTTTCGTCTTTTCCTTTGAACTGATATAAATTTCTAAAGAAATAACCTTCTGCTCTATTCCAGGGGGTGCAGCCCTGGCTTCTAGTGTTCTAGAATCTGGGGGAATTAGAAAGCTAAGCCACTCTATGCTGCAGCTCCCAGGTCACTTAACTCCCTTGTTTCTAGTAGGTGGTCACTCCTGTCTTGTTCATTGGTTGTAGAGCAGAGGCGATGCTGTAACAGCCTTATGCAAACCCATGGCCTTGAAAGCCTCAGGTACTATTTTGAGACAGCAAAGAAAGAACTGAGAGGACTCTCTGGGGACCAGACAGCTTTTATTACTCACCCAAGCCTCTGCCCAAGCCAACGGCCCACATGGTGCCTATAAGCAGCTGAAGTATTTATACAAATGCTGAACTAAGAGAAACAGAGACCTAGAGCTTGAGGCAGCCCTCACCTCTAACGGGAGCAGCGTGCTGGTCCCCTCCACCATAGCTTTGTTCACTATCTTCAAAGGAAGAGTGCAGCCAGCAGCTCTCCTCCCACACTGGTATGTAAAATCCACAGAACACCTGCAAGGACAAGTTCATGGCGGCCACCTCAGACACTGACACTGAAATGTTTCTCACAGAAACTTCCCCTCTCCATTTTTCTTTCTCTTTTCTTGTTTTCCTTTCTTCCATCTTTCTTTTCTTTCCTTCCTTTTTCCCTTCTTTCTCCTTTCCTCTTCCTTCTTCATTGTGGTCTCTTACACAAGCAAAGATGCCCTGGAACTCCAGATACACAGCTTCCCAAGGGCTCCAGTACAGGCATGAGCTGCCACACCAAGTTATTAGTTATTCAAATTAGTTAAGCACGTTTCTGTCTTCTCAGCCCAGCTTCCAAATCTTTGGAGTTTTGTGGTATAAGGTGGGCTAACTACCTCTCTCCTTTGCTCCTTGCCAATTTGAAATTTGTTTTCTTGGGTCTGCTAACTCATTTGCCACTTTTCCATCTCCTTTCCAGTGTCTTGACATGTTTACTGCTATTATTTTCCTTCGTTTTTGTGCATTTTTTGCTTGGTTTTGCTTTTTTCTATAAGACAATCTCACTCTGTAGCATAGGCTAACTTTAACTGTGTGGCAATCCTTCTGCCTCAGCCTTCCATGAGGTAGTGTTATAGGCATGAGCTATCCAGCTAGATTCCCGGTTCTCATCATGGGCTTTTCCTTTCATGAGACTTTTATTCTGGGTTGGAGCTATAGTTCAGTGATGGAGCACATACCAAGCATATGGAAGCATGTGCAACATGGCAAAAGTAACAATAACATGTATTATTAGTTCACTAACTGTCACAATTGTACCAGACTAAAGTTCGTGAGATACATATGAGTCTTTTCCGCTCTCCATAACCTTCCTGCAAATATATAAATTCTGATTTATATATTTTAAAAAAGAAACAAACCTTGATTATTTATCCCTCATTTAATTATTATTTGTTATGGTCTTATCCAATAATAATCACTTTATGGTCTTGGAATCTGTAAAGACTGGTGTTTGCATGCTGTCCTTCCTCAAGATGGTGTTGGTGAGTCTGAGCCCTTTGCAGTTCTGTATGGATTCTTTGAAACATCTTTTCCCGTGGCCTAAATCACTCAGTTGAGATTTTGGTTGACTTTGGCTTTCTAGATTTATTGGAAGGAGTCGAAATCTTTGTGATATTGAACCTTCTGTCTAGGAATACAGTGTAGCTTTATGAAGTGGGTTAGGAATGGCTACAGTTTCTCTGCAACTCTATTAAGGAGTCTAGACAGGCGAGTGCCAAATCCTATATGCCCAGCACTCTAGAGGCCAAGGCAAGAAGACTGTGAATTCAAGGGCAGACTACCTCTTCTCAAAGAAATGAAAACTAAGAGGAAGAGCCTGTTCTCTTGGCTCTGGGCTGGCTTTGCTATTTGCTTTATTTAACAAGATGTGACAGAAGTGAGTTTTGCTAGTCTCAGAGCTTGAAGTGACATCATTTCTGTCTTCAATCTCTTGGCATGCTGCTGCCTTCTGCCTTGAGAATGCCATACCGTGCTGAAGTCCCAGATAAAAAGCCCATGTGAAAAAGAGAAGCCCGGCCCAGTCTGATAGCTGGGTGAGTTGAGCACCAGCCAATTGACTCATCAGCTGAATGCATCTATGTCAACAAACCCAACTGAAAGGCAGAGGGCAGCTTGGCCTATACATAGAATTATAGAAAATGGTAACCTGTTATTGATTTCAGCAACCACCTTCCACGGTATTCTGCACTACACCAAAGACTGGCTGAAAGAGAAACAGGCCACGCATAGAGAAGAGGTTCTCAAGCTTCCTACAGCTGCGACCCTTTAATACAGTTCCTCATGTCGTGGTGACACCCCCAACTCTAACATTATTTTTATTGCTACTTCATTAACAGTACCTTTGCTATTGTTATGAATCGTGATGTAAATAGTTTTGGAGATAGAAGTTTGCCAGAGGGGTCACGACCCACAGGTTGAGAACCGCTGTCATACAGGAATGCTGCTACAGTGAAATTCAGCACGTGAAGTACTGGCTTAAAGGACAGGAGGAGACTTGGGGCAGGTTAGTAAAGCACTAAGGAAAATGCTATAGTAGTCTAGAAAATGAACAACCAATGTCTTGTGTGAGTGAAAAGCAACAAAACCTTTGCTTGGGGTGCCTAGGAAGAGAATGTGCTAATCCTTACTTGAATATCCCTGCTGGGAGAAAAGATTTCTTCCCTGGCACTAAGAATCATACCTAACAGCCCTGTGACCAGAGGACTGCACACTAGTATGCTTTCATGTTTGTCTCCTCCCAAATTCACGGTGAAACTTAATGGCCATTGAAACAGTATTAAAAGATCATGCTGGGGGAAATGGCGTAGGGGTTTGGTGCACATAGAGACCTGGGTTCAATATACAGCACAAAAAGCAAAAGGGACACCCTTTTAAGAGGAGAGTAAGCCTGAAGACTTGACCCTTGTAATTAAGTGATGTCATTACTACCAAGAAGGTGAGTTTATAATGATGGCGGTGGGGGGTGGGGGGCGGGGGGTGGGGGTGGGAGTTCAGTTCCTTTACTCTCTCCTGTGCCTTCTATTGTTTTCTGCCATATTATATATGCCTTATGGTACCACCAGAAGGTTTCCCAACCTCCACACCATGAAAACCTGTCTTCTATTCAATGTAAATCTACGGTACCTGACAACACAGCACAAAATGGTTGGAGACAAACAAAAATCTACTTAATACAAAGCTTAGGTGACAATGGAGCCATCAGAAATGAAGTCCCTGCTGGGTGTGGCGGCACATGCCTTTAATCTCAGCACTCAGAAGGCAGAGGCAGGTGGATCTCTGTGCGCTCAAGGACATTCTGGTTCACAAAGAGAGTGCTCCGACAGCCAGGGCTAATTCACAGAGAAACCTCATCTCAAAAACAAAAACAATAGTAGCAGCAACACCCAAAATGAAGTCCCAAAGAAACTGGAAAATGGATACATTTTCAAAGACATTTGTGCCGAAACGGAGTTGAAGGACTAGGCTATGATCTGTGGTAGCATGTGGAGATGGTTTAGCAAGACCTGAATGTTCAGATTCTTGGTGTCTCTGCCTTTGTTCCTTTCCTCTGGAGACATGGGAAGTGGAAGGAAGGGCAGCTGGGCTTTAGAGCTTGCTTAAGAAGAGTGTCTGAAGGAGCTGAAAGAGAGCTTTCTACTTTTGTTGTCTTCTCAAAATTTCAGGGTGCTGTACTTGGAAATGATGTGGCTTAAGTCCCCGTTGAATATGTGAGCCAGCGCCCTATTTTAACTCCCTCTCCCTCGCCCAAGCCTGTGCTCCCACCTGTTCTTTTCCTGCTTTGATTCTAGCAGACAGGACACATACAAAGGCTTGACAGAGTCTTGCCTACTGTGGGTTTTTCTTTCAGAATGCTTCTCGGAACCCAGCCACCATGCTTTGAGGGAGTCAGTTGTAGTACAGAGAGGTATGCACAGAAAAAAAGACAGCCCCTGCACCCAATTAGACCTTCCCACCCATCCCAATGGCACAACTGTGAAAGCTAATCTTCATTGCCAGCTTGACTGAGTTTAGAGTCACCATGAAAACACACCTCCAGGTGAGTTTGTGTGGGTGTTTGCAGAAAGGTTTGACTGAGGTGAGGGACCCTATCTTGTATGTGATAGCTCTAGCCCAAGACTAAATAAAAAGGATAAAATAAGTGCACAGGTGGTCATCTCTCTGCTTCATAATGATGGATGCACTGTGACCAGATGCCTCAAGCTGCAACTACCCTGGCCTTCCCACCATGATGAACCGTACCCTCAGACTATGAGCTGAAAATAAGCCATTTCTTCTTTAAGGGGCTTAACTGGGTGTTTTGTCACAGCAACAAGAATGATAACTCCTTCGAGCAATACCACACACAGCAAAAGAACCACATGGCCAACCCATAGATCACTGGGAAATGATGAATGCTCGTTGCATTGAAACAGTGGACTTGGGGGGACTTTTATATAGTAGCAGAGAGCTGAATGATGAATGCTCCTTGCATTGAGACAGTGGACTTTCAGGGACTTTTATATAGTAGTGGAGAGTTGAAGCACTAATGAAAATGTTTGCCTAACTGTTAAAGACTAAACTGTATCCTCTCAGAATTCATTTGCTGAAGCTATAACCTCCAATTTTACTGTATCCAGAGACTAAGGCTCCTGGAAAGGTACTGTTAAAGGAATCACCAGGATGGAATGTTTTTCTGGAAGGATTGATGCCCTTTTGAGACACCAACAGTCTGTCTGTCTGTCTGTCTGTCTGTCTGTCTGTCTGTCTGTCCTTCCATGCACATACATGTGAAAGAAGCATCAGGACACTGTAAGTTGATAGCCCTTTGCTGATAAGGAGGAACCCTTGACAAATACCAACTGCACTTTGATTTTAAACTTCTACACATCAGAATTTGGGTGGAATGTTTCCATTGTTTAAGCTACTTAGTGTATGAGGACATTTTAAAGAGACAGTCCCAACAAGGTAACACCCTATTATTTCTAGGAAGAATATCAAACACGGTCAGGATTTTAAGTGTACATGGTGAAATATAGAAACACCGGACTAAATTAAGAAGCAGTTGGCAAGCAAAATTCCAAAAAATCCTAAGCACCCTGGGACCTATTGGATTATAAATTTAAACTGTTTTTCATTTCTAATCTTCCAAACTGGCAGAAGAGTCTCTGAATAATGATAAGGTTGACATAAGTTTAAGATCAAGTGTGCAACTGGAAGACTCCTTTGGAAGCCACCAGGAAAATGTAAGTGGAACCTTCTAGAGTCTCTCATCTGGGTAAAGGTGCCTCTAAGGATCCTAACAGCGTGGTCTTATCATTTCCTGCCTGCCTCAAAGGAGCAAGAGACTTGTATTGGGGGGGAGAAGAATGTAGCTGGGCACAGTGACACATACTTGTAATGCAAGCTCTCAGGACACTAAGGCAGGAGCATCAAAAATTGGAGGCCAAGTTGAGGACACACATCTGCATTTCCAGCATTTGTGCTAACGTAGCCAGTCTGTGCTACCTCAAGATAGATAGATAGATAGATAGATAGATAGATAGATAGATAGATAGATAGATAGATAGATAGGATGATAGATAAATGGATGGAGGATAGATAGAAATAGATGATAGATATAAATGATAGATAGATAGATAGATAGATAGATAGATAGATAGATAGATGGATGATACATAGATAGATTTCTTTTAAAGATTTTGTTTATTTCATGTATATGAGTACACTGTAGCTCTCTCTTTAGACACACCAGAAGAGGGAATCCCATCACAGATAATTGTGGTTGCTGGGAGTTGAACTCAGGACTTACGGAAGAACAGTCAGTGCTCTTAACCACTGAGCCATCTCTTCAGTGCCTCTATAGGCTTTTATTGAGACAAGGAGTAAAAAAATGACTATAGAACAAGAGTATATTCCATTCATATTCACAGGATACTCATAAGATTTTTAATGGTTATTTTTGTTTGTTTGTTTGTTTTTTGTTGGTTTGGTTCGGTTTTACTCATAAAGCTGCTGTCATGTTGGATAAACCAGAAGAGATGTAGTTTGAAAAGAAAGAGGTCTCTGGAGTCCCATCTTTCTATAGCTGGAGTACAGACTGAAAAAGCCATTCAGCCACAAAAACAGGCCATTTCTTACATTTTAAAAATGTATTAGAGAGTGGAAGGAAGATTTCAGGGGATGGGTCCATGACCAGTGAGTTGAAAACCACTTTTGGAGACCAGACACTGACCCAAGCCAAGGCAATCACAGAGGTACTGACAGCATGTACCTGGGCAGATTCCAACCTGCTCAGAGTAGTGCCTGATCCACGCTTCCTGTGTTTGTCTTTTTAAGTGGAAGTTTGTATTATGTTGTCCTGCTTGCATTCATGATATACTGAGTACCTGAAGGACGGATAACTTATGTCTGAATACAATTATCGTGGGCAAAGGGAGCCACAGCAGAGACAGTGTACCTAAAGAGCTCTAGCCACAGTTGGTCCAGATTGGGCGCAATGGCACACACCTTTGATCCCAGCACTCAGGAGGCAGAAGCATGTGGATCTCTGTGAGTTTGAGACTAGCTTGGTCTACAAAGTGAATTTCAGGACAGCCAGGTATACACAGAGAAACCCTGTCTTGAAAAACAAAAGCAAAAATATAGTTGGACCAGATCAACAGATGCTGGATTTTGATTCTACAACCATATCTGAATAACTATTCTGATACTGGTGTGTTTTATAAGTTAGAAGGAACAGCGCCTGGAGTCACGCTCATTCTTGACAGCCACTACAAGTTGAAAGCCTCCTTAGATTTGATAATTCACTTGAAAGACCTTTGTGAAGTCACTAAAGCTGACATGCCTATGTTTTTAGTAGACATTTAGAATTTATCTATTTATTGTGTGTGTGCCTGCAGGAGTTTATGTACACCACATGCATTCACCTACCGATGGAGGAGAAAAGGGAGCTTCAGATGCCCTGGCAAGTGAAGTCCTAAGAAATGGCAACCATCTAGTGCCGGAAACCCACCTACATCAGCTGCAGGAGCACTGAGTGCTCTTAAACACTGGGCCATCTCTCCAGCCTGCTTATGTTTTTAAAGGGAACACTTCGGGCCTGCTCACCATCTTGGGATCTGTTGCCATGTTCCATGTCTGTTTAAGAAGCTCTGTTGTGGCATTTGTCAACCCTGGGACAACCTGCTGCAGGGATAGATGAGAGAGGACACAGTATGCTAAGTTACAATCTCGGTCCTTGAGGCCTCTTGAAAATGTATTTATTTAGTGGTGTGTGTGTGTGTGTGTGTGTGTGTGTGTGTGTGTGTGTGTGTGTGCGTGCATGTGTCACATGGGGTGGCGTTTCCCTGTGCTTGCCTGAGTGCATATAGAGACTGGAAAAGACCCTCCAGGAGTCATTTGTCTCGTTCTCCTGACTGAAGACCTCTAGAATTTCGTTTCATTGTTTCTGATGTTTGTGTCCTCTTTGCTTCGATCCTTAGCGACTGACGGCTCTAGGGTTTACAGTACTTAGTCTCTAACTTGTTGAAGTCAACTTTCAGATAACACCCCTCCCTAAAATGTAATTACACTTTAATTTCCTCCCTTTTGTTCTTCAGGCTGTTGTCGTGATAGCTCCACTTTCACCCGCATTATAAATCCTATGATATCGTGATTACCTCCTGCTTTACATAATCAAATCTTCTCTAAATAAAATTAAAAACAAAAGGAAAACTCTTATATTTGCATACGTTCAAAAACATCATTCCTTCTCTTCGTTTCTTTGTATAGTTCCAGGGTTGCCCCTGTTATCAAACTAGATCTTTGCTCTTGTTGTTCATTTAATTTTTTTAATAGTCAATTTTGTTTTTTTATATTTCATACATATACACTGTGTATTTTGTCCCTCTCCCCTTCCCCCATCCTCTCCCCTTTCCCTCCTGTTCCTCCAAACCCCCTGACTAGTTTTGGTTTTGTATAGTACACTGTGGAGTTTAATCACGTTGTCTGTGTGATCCTGGATTTGGAGCTACCATTCAGAGCATGGCGGACTCCACAGTGGGTACAGAACTTGGTACCATGCCTCCCTGTCAGCCAGAACCAACAGAACAACGGTGTGCAATAGGAGTCCCAGGGTCCCTTCCTCTGTAGCTGACTGTTAGAAAGGTTCACCTTCTTTGATCCAGTGCCAGTACACACAGCTACTGTGAGTCCATGGTTCTCATGTCACTGTCCTGCTTGGTAGCTGGTACCTCAGAACTTCTCTCCCCATTCTACGGTTCTTCACATTCCCTCTGCTCCCTCCTTCACAGTATTCCCTGAGCCTCACTGAAGCAGTGTGAATGTCTCATCTGTCATTGAGTCCAATCAGCTTGATCTCTATTCTCAGCAGCGTGTGTAGTAATGGTTCTTTGCCTTACCTCCATTTACTGCCAGGAGAAGCTTTTCTGTTTAAAGCTGAGCGTAGCGTTTGTCTGTAGGTACACATAGTTTTCTGGCCAGGGTGGGGGTCAGGGTACTAAGTCAATTCAAGCTAAGTAATTGTCTTGGGTTCCCAGGATCCAATTCATGGGTGTTACTATAGGTTTACAGCTCCCTAGGAATGGGTTCCTCTTACAAAGGAGGCCCCAAATCTAATTAGGGAGCTGCTAGTTACCCATATAACAAGCATGACATCATTACACCAACACACACATCTGGCCTGGCAGGTTGGTGTTATAGCTCACAGAGTTCACAGCTGGTGAGACTGTTGAAACCTTTACATCCTCCCCCCCGGCCCGAGCAGCCTGCACAGTACCCTGTGACACCATGAGAGCCAGTCACCAGGGAGGACCAGATGAACGTCTCTGTATCTTACATCCAAGCAGTGTGGTGTCTAGGGCAGTGCAGTCTTACTCACTAGTTCTGGTGAGTTATCAAGAATGATGTCAACATCTGGTATTATCTGGGAGGTCTTTGGGGCTCTTTTAACCAACAGTTCCTACAGAAGGGTCCTGTAATTGTCACTGGACTCTGTGTTCAATGACTCATTGATTCTAGGCTCCGTATTGTCTAATTTTGCCTGTACAGTACAGTAACTGAGTGTGGGGGAAAAGGGTATATTGGAAGAGGGAGTGCTCGAACACCAATGATCTCTCCTTGCTTACTTTTGTTTGAGCCATTTCTGTAGTGATCGTATTAAAATTTTACATAACCATTCATTATTGAGCCTGTTAAATTCTGCAAAGATAATGTCATTTCTTATGTCTCCTTGATATTGTGGAAATGCAGCAGATTAGTTCACAAACTTAAAATGCTCGATAATTGTGTTGAGAGGAAACTAAAAAAAAAAAAAAAAAGTGTAACCCAGATGATTATATGGAAGAAAGAAAGACCAGTCCCTCCTCTGGCTCTTCCATTCTTTCTGTCTCCTCCTCTTTATAAAGTCCCTGAACACTGGAAGAAATGACATGGAAGTCTGGCTATGGTCTAATTCTGGGTGGGGTGGGGGGAAGAATCTCACGTCTTTTTATTTATCTCTGTTTTCAGAGTGTAGCTTGCTGCAAGCCTGGTAGAGTTTTCTATATAAAACACAGTTGACCCAAAAGGACATACATTCATGGTATGTACTCACTGATAAGTGGCCATTAGCCAAAAAGTACGGAACACCCATGATCCACCCCACACATCATAAAAAGTTTAACAAGAAGGAAGGTCCGAGTGAGGATGCTTCAACCCTACTTAGAATGGGTAGCAAAATCATCATGGGAGGTAGAGAGAGGGAGGGACCCGGGTGAGAGAGGAGAAGGGGAGGGGAAGAGGGGAGCAGGATCAGGTATGGGAAGAGATAGAAGTCCAGAGGGTCAGGAGAATGAGTGGAAATATGCAGCTGTGGGGTGTGTGTGTGGATGGGGGTAGGGGTAACCTCTAGAATGTCCCAGAGACCTGGGATATAAGAAGCTCCCAGGACTCAATGCAGAAGGCCTTAGCCAAAATGCCCAACAGTGGGGAGATGGAACCTGAAGAGAACACCTCTAGTAGATAGACAGGGTCTCCAGTTAAAAGATGGAGTCACCAACCAACCTTCAAAATTTTTGATCCAGAATTGTTCCTGTCTAAAAGAAATGCAGGGACAAAAATGGCCTTTTCCTGAGGGAAAGACCATCCAGAGACTGCCCCATCTAGGGATCCATCCATCTGAGGACACCAAACCCAGACACTATTACTGATGCCATGCTGTGCTTTCAGACTGGAGCCTAGCATGACTGTCTTCTGAGAGGCTCTACCAGCAACTGACTCAGACAGATGCAGATACTCACAGCCAACCATTGGACTGAGCCTGGGGACCCCAATAGAAGAGTTAGGGAAAGGACTGAGGGAGCTGATGGGGTTTGCAATCCCATAGGAAGAACAATATCAACCAAAGAGACCCCCTAGAGCTCTCAGGGACTAAGCCACCAATCATAGAGCATACATGGGCTGGTCCATGGCCTCCTGCACATATGTAACAGAGAACTGCCTGTCTGGCTTCATTGGGAGAGGATATACCTAATACTGTAGAGACTTGATGCCCCAGGTAAGGGAGATGCCCAGGGTGATGAGATTGTGGGGGTTGAGGGGGGTGGGAGAGCACTCTCTCACTCTCTCAGATGCAAAGGGAAGAGGGGACTGGGAAAGGAGGTAACATTTGGAATATAAATAAATAAAATAATTAAAAAAAAACAGCTGAGGAAAAGGCCTGAAATGAGAAACATAAAAATTACTAAATGAATACTGACAGCAAGAATATCCTATAGTCACATTTAAAAGTTTGGGACATACCTTTAGCCAGTACATCATACGTATTTACCAGTAACTGTTTTTCCACTGGACCCTATAATGTCACTGACCACACAGGGTTTCCTAATTTCTCAGTACCAGGTGTGAATTTCCCTATGTGGAGTGGATCTTAAGTCCAACCAGAAAGTTGGTTATAAACATAACCACTTTGCCTTATCGCACCGCTTGACAGGTCTTGTCTGGCATTTCTAGTCTGAAGAATGAGGAAGCCACAGTTGAATAGGACTCTGGCCATAATTCTCCCCAGAAACCTTAATAGTACCTTCTAGCATTATAGGAGATAGCTGGCAGGGAGGGGACACGTCTAGCTCAGTCCTAACCTTATTTATCCAAGTCCTGTAATCAAAGCACAGAACACCTTGGGCAGAGGGTCTTACCACCTAATTCAGGGATGTAATCAACATCAATGGCAACAACTTTTATTGTTTTAGGGGCCTCTAAGGCTCCCTGGGCAGTGTCCCCTCCGGAAATAATCCAGTCACAGCACTAGTGACTTTTCATAGCTTTATGGCTTTCGAGAATCTCTGCCTTTACTCTCACGGGACGTTTTGTTTACTGTTTGCAAAGTGATTTTTCATCTGTACACCCACATGTTTCTCAGACGGTTCTGTAAGTCGGTAAAAACACTTACGGATCAGCATTGTGTTATCTATGTATAACAAGATCTTTTTTTACAGAGGATGGGCAGTTTACCAACTTAAAGTCCCGAACCACCATTCCATAATAAATGGGGTTACAGAGATAAGCTATGTGGAGGACCCTGGGAGTCTGCTGACATCCATTCTGAGCATCCATTCTGGTGATCACAGACGTTTACAACCAAAAAGATACTGAACTAAGCCATTAGTAAGGTCTAGTACAGCGTGAAGTTTGTGCATCTGTGTGAGTTAGCTGGCTGTCTCATCCCAGCACGCCTTTACAAGGCCTTGGTGCACTGGTGCACTCGGTGGGAACGAGTCTACATGACCAGTTTATCCTAGGGCACATGGGGGAATAGTCAACCACCTCTTTGGTTATGCCCTTACTCACTTCCTAGACATGCCTGTACTTCCCTCCCAGGCTGTGCTACCTACTTATATGTCAATTTGACACAAACTATCGTCATTTGAGAGGAGGGAACCTCAATGGAGAAAATGCCTCTGACAGACTGGGCTGCAGGCAATCCTCTCGAGCATTGTCTTAATTAGTGATTGATGTGGAAGAGCCCAGTTCATTGTGGGTGGGAGCACCCTGGGAGGGAGGTCCTGGGTTCTATAAGAAAGCAGACTGAGCAAGCCATGGGGAGAAAACCAGTAAGCAGCACCCACCTCCTGAGCTTGTTCTCTGCACCAAGAGAAATTGTACGTGGTTTGCTCAGGGGAGACAGCTGTCTGCCCCTCAGTCAAACTTAATTCCTTTAATCAATATTGATTTACATCTATGTTTATGGCCATTGATATGCTTGGAGTCATGAGGAACCAAGGCACATCTGCTTCTACCATCTTCCCAATTCCTAACTTGTTAACATTAATAGAAATAATTAAAATAATTAACAGGGGGCTTTCAGTACAGAGTCCTCATCTACACGTATCCTTGGTCACTCCTTTAGGGGAGTGGCTTGAGAGGTTCCCATCCCTGGAGACCTGGCTCCTCCACAGTGGTGGGTGCTGAAGAAACCCTCTGTACCTCTCTGCTTCTATTTTCAACCCCTGCGGTGGACTGTCCAGTCTTCTAAAGGCCCTCCAGCACCAAATTTGGTCTTCTATCAGATTTTCATGTAGGGACTCTGGCTTGCTGTGACTTTACCCACATTTGTCTCCCAGCGATATGGAGAGGTCCCTTTGTCTGGCATTCTTTCTTTTGATTTGTTTTTTTACATGCTCATCTAGGGCAGTGATGTCCTCCAATACCTTTCTTACTTTACAACGACCATGTCCTACCATGGGACTCATCACAGTCACTAAAGTTCCATCGAAGTCCCCAGGCTGATGATAAATTGACCTTTTCCTTAATTCTTGAATGACGAGCTGAATAGCAAAGCTTACTTTTTAAAAATATTTAGTTCTTTTAGTGTTCTTTGTTGCCTTGTCTTCCTCTTCTTCAATATCCTTCTCTTTCCATGGGTTCTGAGTCTTGGGATCCCAGGATCAGCTCTTTAGCACAAATTTAACATGTGTTCCTTTTTCCTTGTGTCTTCTGTCTTAGAGTTTCTATTGCTGTGAAGAGACACCATGACCATGGCAACGCTTTATAAAGGAAAACAGAGGCTGGCTTACAGTTTAGAGGTTTAGTCTATTATTGCCATGATGGTACACTCGGTGTCATGCAGGCAGACAAGGTGCTACAGAGGGATCTGAGAGTTTTACATCTGGATTGGCAGCAGGAAGAGAGAGTGACTTTGGGCCTGGCTTGAATGCCTGAGACCTCAAAGCCCGCCCCTAGTGACACACTTCCTCCAACAAGCCACACTTCCTAATAGTGCCTGTGGGGGTCACTTTTATTCAAATGTGGTAACATTTGCTAACAGTAAGAAACAATGTGGCAGCTTCTCTACTGCCAGGAGCAAGTTCCCACCAAGTAGGTATCTCAGCCTTAGATACATTTTAATTATATGTAGCCATGACTACACAACCTCTGTGGCACCTGTTGATGCTTTTTATCCCTTACGTGCTACTCTTAATGGATTGCAAATTTTGTTCTAAATTTGTAAGCATTTTAAGGAAATCTTTTTTACTTATTAACTGGATGTAACTCATCAAGTAGTCGCCACCACATACCATAGACAGACAGCCTCAGTGGGCTTCTTCCTGCCGACTCCCTTCCCAGACTTTTCTTCTAGATAGAGGTTTCAGCCTTGGCTGCTTGTCTCATCACCTACTATGGAGGTCATGGCACTGCTGACATAGCAAGAAGACCCACAGTCCCATACTGCACAGGAAAAGGTAGCCACTCTGAGCTCTTCCTGTGGATGCCCTACTCATAGGCTCAGTTTTTGCATGTCTTGCTACCAGGACATCGCCTAGCGAAGGCCATGTAATTATTCCTCCCGATTGTTAAGGCAATCATACATCCGTGATGACATATGTCTCAAAGAAACATGGCTCAGGGCTAAGAGTTTACTTTGCTCTTGCAGAGGGCCAGTATTCAATGCCTAGCACCCATGTCAGGAATATGTAAAACTGAAGATTAGGTTAGTGACCCCTTTACCTGGTGATGTCTTAAACTGTAGCATTTTATGGTTGGAGGGTTTTAACTTAGCTCCTCTCTGGTTATTGCTCATGTTCTGTTTGTTTGTGAAGACAAGGATTTACTGTGTAGCTCTAGCTGGCTCGGAACCTGTTGTATACCCCAAAGTAGAGTTCTTTGTACTTCCCTTAGCTCAACTTCTGAGTGAATGTGGGGACTCCAGGCAAGTGATGTCAGACCCTGCTGTTCATTCTTGGTTTTAAAGACCAAACTCCACCCCCACCCCCGTGCCCACACCCTGACCCCATCGCAAGCATTTTCTTCTTCCTTTCTCTGCTTCACAAGCCTTACTTGTTTGAAGAGAAGCATATTAGCCATGGTCCCAGCAGGAAGCTGACTTTACTTCAACTCATCCCAAAGAAGGGCCATTAGTGAAATACTCCTTTCAGAGGTGTGGATAGGAACAAAGTGTAGTGAAAACACTGAAGCTAGCAACTGAGGATAGCCATTACCACAAGTACAAAAAGGACAAAGGAGGAAACAGAATACTGAGCCCAGTGAATGCAGGAAAAGATGGAGAAGGGCAGCAAGCAGTCTGTGGCTGGGGAAGGATGCAGCTAAGTCAGAGACTTAACCCATATTAAACGAGACCGGAGGGGGAAGAAGCCAAGTGTAATTGCTCATTGCTTCACGTCAGTGCTGTTGTGAAGGAAAGCCAACTGTCAAGGGAACTTGGGGACATCCAATCCACCACGGTCCCCTCCTGGACAATCCTGGTAAAAGTTGAAGACCAAATGTGGGGATGAAAGAAGAGCCAGGGATGCATGGCGATTGTAGAAAGCTGTGATGTACTCAGGGAAAAGCAAGAAGGACGAAAAGTCTACACGTGCTCCATTACATAGTGATGAGGCAGAAAGCCAAAACCACCCCATGAGAAAATGCTATTGCCTTACTTTTGATGCCTGTCGTGTGTAGACAAAGATAAGAGCGGAAATGCAAGCATTTCTGGTTATGAATACGATTGCTTCATATTGCATGTTTCATGCTTTAAAGTTATTCCTGGCTTATTGGCTCAATGGTGAGACCAACTGCCCCTTGAGGGAGAGAGAGAACAACAACAAACCACAAAACATCCAGATCTGAAACTGACCAGGCCGAGGGAGTAAGCATTTGTTGGCAAAGTGTGAGTGGAGCAGTTTCAAGACGTGTCTCAGCCCTGTCATAGATGTCTGTAAGGATTTGCATAAAAAATCAAATGCAGATTTATTTCATGCATGCTAAGAAATCCATGGTGTCTTCAGCCATACATTCTAGCTGACACTTAAAACGATCCTGGGAGGACAATTTATTCCTAGCATTTGACTCGTTTGTTGATAGACAAGCCTTAGTACAGTGTTTCACCCAGAGGGTAAGTCCCACTCCCCAAGCTATGTGCTCCATCCTCCAACTAAGTGTTGTGTCTTATTTCAGGCTGTGCCTTCTTCTGCCAAGAATTAATTCATAGGGTTCAGAGGACTGGGAAGCTTTATTGTAAGACATTGGGCATGAATGCATTTGGCTAAGAAGACCTAGTATTCCCATAAATCCCTAAGAGCTTTGCCTTCCTCAGCCACCATATCTATCATCACCATCCAGTCTTCACCCCTGCATGACCCTTTTATCTTCTAGTTAATCATTTCAGTGTATACGTTATTTATTCATCAGATATCACAGAAAAATCTCAAGGGAGTACAGATATGCAAGTATGGCCAGCCCTTTCAATGTTGAAGACATTCAACATGGCTAAATGTATATAGATTTAATATTAATGTATACATGGCTAAATGTATATAGATTATATATAGAATATAAAGACACCATGGCTAAATGTATATAGATATATTGAATATAAATGAATGTCTCTGAAGGAAAACATGGGTGAAGGATGAGAGAACTAGTAATTTGTCTGTTTTAGAACATGAAAGGAGGAGGTCGTTAGGATTTAGCACAGACAGTAAGGTGCTTTTTTGGTCACGAATGAGGACTTGAGTTCCATCCCCAGCACCAATATGTGTGTGTGTGTGTGTGTGTGTGTGTGTGTACCCCAGGCATGGTGGCAATACTGGTTAGTTTTAATTGTCAATTAGACATCATCTAGAATCACCTGGGAAGGGAGTCTTAATGAAGAATTACCTAGATCAGGTTGGCCTGGGGGCATGCCTATGGGGGGTTACGTAGGAATACCCACCCAATTCGGGTGGCTCCATTCCCCAGGCAGGGGGATTCTGAACTGTATGGGTCTGGAGGAAGCTAGCTGGACACTAGCATGCATGCCTTAATTCATTGTTCTCTGCTCTTGACTCTGAATGTGATGTGCCCAGCTGGAGTTCTGTGCCTTGACTTTACCTGCAGTGATGGACAGTAGCCAGGAATTGTGAGTCAAATAAGCCCTTCTCCCCTAAGATGCTTTTATCAGGGTATTTTATCACAGCAGCAAGAAATGAAGCTAAGATAGAAGTGTGCACTTGTGATGCCAGCTCAGTGGTAGCTGAGACAAACGTCCCTAGAGTTAGCTGCTCATGCAGCTCCGCCTAGACAGTGAGCTCCAGCT
Source organism: Rhabdomys pumilio (assembly GCA_030674055.1). Classification (NCBI taxonomy): domain Eukaryota; kingdom Metazoa; phylum Chordata; class Mammalia; order Rodentia; family Muridae; genus Rhabdomys; species Rhabdomys pumilio. The sequence goes on along the minus strand of JANHMN010000014.1, from coordinate 49,225,961 downwards.
CCCAGTCTCTCCACGGTGAGAGACCGTGTTTCAAAATTTGAGGAAGACGGCTATTGAGGAACAACACCTAAGGTTGCCCCTTGGCCTTTACATGTACAGTCATGCACACACACACCCTACCTGTGCACCTGTACCACACAAAAATGTATGTATACATATACCGCCTCCACAAACACACACAAAAACACAGAACAAAATACATAATAAGAAACCATGCTCTCCTGATAGTCTTTTTTCTTTATTCTGTCATATAATACATCCCAACCACACCCTCCCCTCTCTCCTCTCCATTCAGTATCTCTCTCACCTCCCGTCTCCCCCAGATCTACTGTTCTTCTGTTTCCCTTCAGAAAAAAAGTAGGCCTTCCAGGGATAACACCCAAACATGGAATAACAATTTACAATAAGACTAGGCACAAGCCCTCATATCAAGGCTAGATGAGGCAACCCAGTAGGAGGAAAAGGGTCCCAAGAGCAGGCAAAAGATGCAGAGACACCACCACTCTCACTGGTAAGAGTCTCACAAGAACACCAAGCTAACAACCATAACATATATGCAGAGGACCTAGGTCAGACAAGACCTTTGCAGGCTCTGTGAACCACTATGAACCTGACTTAGTTGATTCTGTGGATCCTGTTCTTCTGTGTCCTCAGCCCATCTGGCTCCTATAATCCTTGTACCCCTCTCTTCTGTAGGGTTTTCTGAGCTTAGCCTAACATTTGCCTGTGAGTCTCTGTATCTGCTCTCCTGATAGTCTTAATGGGTAGCGTTACGTTTTAGGTGAGAGACTTTGGGGTATAAAAGTAAAATGTGTGGCAATTTTTTTTTCCAGAATATAATGACTTATCTCTAAACATGATTGGTCTCAAGATCTAGAAATGATCCACTCTCTCAACAAGAGTTTGCTCACATTTTCCCAGGGTTTTCACATGATGATAGAACCATATTCTCCAGCCTGCCAAGGTGGTTCTAGGTAATACTGATAGCTTACAAGGTCTACATGTATATAGGTAATTATTTTGTGGCATGGCTAAGGTTTATATAGATGGAGTAAGGAAAAGGTCTCAAACACAAAAGCCTGTTTGGAACTGGGACTCACAGAAGACAGGAATGTGGTATTAAACAAAATTTCTCTGTGTCTGAAGGGGGCACTCTTTACTTGACTCCACTTTTTAGATTAAAAAAAAAAAAAAAACAATTTGTCAAAGTTGGCAACTACTTAAAAACATTTTAAAACAGCGTGTGGGGTGAACATATGTTTTGAGGGTGTATTTGGCCCAAGGGCTGTTGGTTTGGGTCTCTCTGTAAAGGAGTTGTTCCCAAGCTTGGCTGCAGATCAGAATCATCTGTAGAGCTGAGGAAACACAGATGCCCAGTCCCCTTCCAGATGTGCTGAGTGGTATCTCCTAGGGGGTGCTGATGCAGAGCCAGGTTGGAGACTCAGGAGAGTGAGGACTGGCTGATGAACAGCAGCCACCATGGATAACTCGGAAATGCAGTCGGCAGAGCAGATGTCAAAGGAGAATGTGCACCGTCCAGGTTTGTGGGCATGCCTTAAATCAACCCTCTCCCATCATCCTCTTGTCTGCTCCAAGATACGGCCTCACTGTCTAGCCCAGTCTTACCTTGAGCTCACGAACCTCTAGCTTCCACCTTCCAAGTGCTGGGATTCTCCCAGTATACACGTCACTGTTTCTAGATTCCTTTATCCCTTCTGTGCCTTCTAATATGGTGACTATTTCTACGTGTGGATACTTAAATTTAGACAAGGCCTGATGATGTGTTTCTGTGCTGCAGGACTTGCCCAGTGTATATGAAGCCCTGACTTCAATTCCCAGCATTAAAGAACAGTTACTTTCATAGCTGTGGTCACCATACTTCAAGTGCTAATCACCACATATGAAAAGAAGCTACTGAACTGGATGCAAGGGTATAAAGCTCCAACACTAAATGAAGCCAGACCTGCTGGACAGCCCAGGTATCGACAGGACACAGAAAGATCAACAGTGCTTCCAAGACCTTTTAAGCCATTCATGCGGGGCTCTGCTATTTGCAGGGAGTAGCAATAATTAATACAGGATATAACATTTCAAAATTGGCCACATGGGCTTATGCCTCTAAGAGAGATGCTTACTTGAATGCAAATTAATTAGTAGGTAGAGAAAGTTTTTGTTTTTTTTTTTTTTTTTTTTTTTTTTTTTTTTAATGAAAAGGTATTTGTGCAATCATTGGACCAGTGTTGATCTAGTACTTTCTAAATGCCAAGCATTTTCTCTTGGTGTTTTAAATTATTCAAGTAAGTTTTTTTTCTTTTCTTTTCTTTTTTTTTTTTTTTAAGTCATCTTGGGTAGCTTCCAAGAGTTATCTTCTCAGGTATGCTGAAATGTTTTAGTTTCCATGTCTACCTTTCTCTTTTAATTATATGGAATTTTACTTAAATATAATAGCCATCACCAGGTTGTGACATGCTGTTCGGTCTCTGTAATGGAGCTCAGTCGTCAAAAGGGAAGGAAAGGGAAGCCACAGTGGTTAATAGCGCACTGTGCTCTCTTCCCAGAGTATACTTGTGTGTCTTGACACAACCACGTCCAGGTGTGGAAGCTGACTCTACCTAGCAGAGACTATCTGACCCATCCAACCAGAACAGCATCTACATGGCAGTCTGCCCCAGTCCACAAATACATCTTACTCTTGCCTGGTTGCTTTCATTGGGTCAAAGGCTCCGGAAAGAGAGAAAGAACCACAGCCATCAAGGGCTTTGAGCCTTGTGGTCAAGGGTAAACTTTTAAAAAATGTGAATATTGAATTCATTTCCTTGGCTAGGTTTGTCCCAGCTGCCTCACTTTGTTTCTTACAGTCACTGCCTCTGAGGGGTTTGTTTTGCTTGTTCTGCTTTGTTGTAAGTCAAGGTCTTATTATGTAGCTCAGGCTGGCCTGGAACTTAGGATTTCAGCTTCATTCTGAAATAAATCTCCTATCCTTCTGAATTAGGACATTCAATTTAATAATAAAACCAATTCTGTGTTTTCTGTGCATGCTCGAGAGTAAAACCAATTTTCTGTTTGTTTGTTCTGTGAGTTTGTGTGTGTGTGTGTGTGTGTGTGTGTGTGTTTCTGAATTTTGAAAACCTCACAGCAAAGAGAAATGTCTCCTTCCCAATATCAAACCTGAATTACCGTAGGCTCCCTTTAGGAGCTGTTTTTCCAGGAACTGAATTTGAATAACTACACTGAAATAATCTGAAAACATCAGTTAACATACCCTTTTCTGTGTCAAATATCTGGTGAAGGCCACTGCGCTTAGCAGAATACTTAGAAGTATGTCCCTTCGGTTTTTGTTTTCATTTTTTTTCCACCCAAGTTCAGGCATTATCTAACAAAAGTCTTTAAAAAAAAAGGTATGACTAGCTAGTGGATTTCAATATTAGAGATGTAGAAAAATTGCCCTTTCTATCTTCCAGCTTCAAGTTCATGGTGTTTGTGTGTTTTGGAGCAAGTTGCTTGACTTTTCTCCGTTCCAGATCTTTAAAATGGGAGTACTATCTAAGGGCCAGCTGCCCGTCTCTAGTCAAGATCAGCAAAAAGTGGCAAACTCATTTTGTCCTCAGAACTGAAGCCAGCAGGAACAAGTCTCAGCACACCAGGACCCTGGGTTGACAACAGTCTGTTTTTCTTTCCTTCTTTTTAATTTAATTTTAAAATGCATTAAACGATCCTGTCCACCCATTTCAGACTCTAAGCACTCCACTCAACATATCTTTCTCCCAACTTTACTTCTTTATTTGGTGTATGTATGGGTGTCACGGTTAGGGAGGATCCACGCCCACAACCTGCCTCTACCTCTCACCCCTACCTCTCCCCCTACCTACCACCCCTACCCTCTACTGCTAGATGAAAAGGTATTGGAAGTTGATGGTGGCTTGGGAAGGAGAGTCATCCCATCATTCTTTGGGACTGTGGTCACTTGTAAAGTTACTCATGTTTCATGGGATGGCCCCACGCCCATGCGCATCGCATATAAGCAGCGCTAATTGGATACAGTGGGTCATCGAAAAACAAAGAAGCGAGCATCTTTCTGTATTTCTAAGTGCTCCGGATAGATCGCCTCCCGTTTGCTCAGCAGCACAGTGGAGCGAAGAGAGAGTGCGGTGATGGCACGCATGCAAAATGGGTGGCTTGGCTTTGCCAGCTGCCAGCAGGTGCCAGAGAGTGGTACCCAGGCTGGACCGCAAGCATCTAAGCTTTTGTTTTTTATTCTTTGAGAGTTTTAGGGCTGGAGAGATGGCTCAGCGGTTAAGAGCACAGAACTGACTGCTCTAATTCCCAGCAACCACATGGCGGCTCACAACCATCTGTAATGGGATCTGATGTCCTCTTCTGGTGTGTCTGAAGAGAGCAATGGTGCACACAAAATAAATAAATAAATCTTTTTTTAAAAAGAGAGAGTTTTAGACATCCATACAATATATGTCTAAATGATCATATGGCCCCTCTTCCCTCCACCTTTCCCCAGACCCAGGCCCACCCTTACCTTCCAATTTTAAATTCTCTTTTATTTTCCTCCTTTATGAACCCCCCTGTGCTCAGTTAGAGTTGCCCACAGCATAAGTGTAGAGCATTGCCTGGTGCAGAGCCACCCACAAGAAGCCACGCCCCTGAAGAAAACCAACTCTTTCTTCCCCTAATGGATCCCAACTGCCAATGGCTCTCAGCTTGAGATAGGGACATCCTCACAAGCCTCTCCTCCATTCAACCTGGACTTTCGTTCACCTTGATCTTGTGTAGACCCCACACTGCTATGGGCTTATAAGTACCATAGCTCTGTCATTTACAGAAGGCGATTTTATGACAACTCTCCCTAACCTCTGGCTCTTAACCTTTCTGGTCTCTCTTTTGTGATATCCCCTGAGACTTGGATGAAAAGGGATGATCTAGATGTCCTATGTGGGGCCAATCACCCTAAAGCGGTTTGTTCTCATTGGCTAGTGAGTGAGCTTCCGTACTAACTGAAGTCTGTTGCTATACCGAGTGCGGATTGTTCCCTTTGACTAGTGCTGAGTCTCTCTGTCGTGGGGGGGGGGGTGCCCAGAGGCGGGGGTGGGGGGGTGGTGGAGTAGAACCCTGGTAAATTTGTTTGTATAAAAATCTAGACACCTAGGAAGCAGAGGATCTAAGTTTAAAAGGCAGAGTTTTTCAGTTTGGAAAAAATGCAACAACTCATTTTGTTAGATGATGGTAAGAGATGGTAAATGTGGGAGAACTCGATGGCGAACCTGGCTAAGGCAAGACTGTGCTAAAAGATGGGCACCCATGGGGTGAGAAAGGGGCTACAGAATGGGAGCCCTGATGCCTGCCTCTTCTCTCCAGTCATAAGCAGTCAATAAAACACCTGGAGACATGAGGATTAAATTGAAAGTGGCCTAATAAGTTAACAGTTTTGTCTGCAGCATATAGGTAATTGGGTATTATGTAGTCACTGTGTAGCTGTGAGAATAACCCAAGGTGGATGTTGCCTTGGGAAAGAAGGCAGATGTAGTGAGCAAATACTCTAATTCCTCATCTCAGTAGTGGTTGCATGTGTCTGGGGGTGTTAAGCAGTTCCACACAGGGACTTTCTTCCAGGGATTTTGCTGATAGTCCCCTCTTAGTTTAGAAATCTTGGTTATTGTAGTCTTATCTCAGTTGGAGCTACTTCCTTTGTGGAAATGTCAGCCAGGTCTGTTGACTCCTGATCATCAATGAAAGTCTTGCAGTACAAAAGGAACAAGAGTGATTTACAAAAGAGGATGTCCCTCTTACATACATCATGTGTGTACATGAGGGTGTGCATGCACACAGGCACACACACGGAGGGGGGCGATCCACCTATAATAACACCCTGTGCTTGGGCCCAGCAAGATGGCTCAGTGGCTGAAGTACCTAGTGCCTAGCCTAATAATCTGAGTTCAGTTCCTGAGTCCCACCTCGTGAAAGGAGAGAACTGACTTCTGCAAGTTCTCTGACGTCCACACCCATGCTGTGTATAACACACACACACACACACACACACACACACACACACAGACACACACAGACACACACACACACACACCCCAAAACCAAAAAAACCCCCACAAATCCTGTTCTTGAAGAAATCCTACTTCTGGAGGATTTCTGCAAAATTGAGGGAATAATGTGGATACAGACAGGGTGAGACTGTGGATTTCATTACAACAGAGAGGCTAAGTGAGGAGCATGTAGAGTGTCCAGGCTGCACACGATAGTGCTCACTTACACACTTACAATCCTGACACTGCACAGGAAAAGTAGAAGGATCAGGAGGCCAGGGTCAGCAGGAGTCAGAGAAGGCAGGAGCTGTCCCAGAGGCTGTAGGGGGATGCTGCTTACTGGCTTGCTCTCCATAGCTTGCTCAGTCTGCTTGCTTAATAGAACCCAGGACCACCAGCCCAAGGATGGCACCATCCACAAAGGGCTGGGCCCTCCTGCATCAATCAAAATTAAGGAAATGCCTTACAACTGAACCTTATGGGGGCATTTTCTCAGTTGAGTTTCCCTTCTTTCAGATAACTCTAGTTTGTGTTGACTTGACATAAGACCAGCCAGCACTGTAGTAAATATAAGAATAGATTCTCATAACCTAGAGTATAGGATCTAAACACTATATCAATGAGTCTGTTATTTTGAGTGAGAAGTAGGTCAGTAATATTGGGCAACTTGGAAAAGCAAGGAGCCTCAGGCCAATGTGCAGAACTTTCTAGTTTGTCTGTCCGTCTGTCTGTCCGTCTGTCCGTCCATCTGTCTGTCTGTCATGACAGCAAGTAAGAAACTATTTGGCTAATGTTGAGGAGCTGTGATGTAGGAGAGCAGCAAGTGCAATGAGATCCACTGGAGCCCACACATACGAAATCAAAGAAATGCAGGCAAAACCATACATTTTGGGTAAATTGTTCTATGACATAATTTATGAGGGGTGGGCCTAGCCACGAGTAAACAGTTCCCTTTATAATTTATGATATGAAAAACAGTGGCATCAATGGTAATCACAAATTATTATTGTGGGGAGGATAAAACGCTTAAATGAATCTGCTTTTCTTATCTATAAAGCAAGAACCGAGAACTATTTGTTCTCCCAGCAATGGAGTCCACCTCCATCCCAGTTCTTTTTATCAAGTGGTCTAAGATTAAGAGTTCTCAGTTGAGCTCTGAATAAGTATGGTGTGGCACACCTATAACCTCAACACTCAGGGAGCTGAAGTAGAAGTTCGAGGCTAACCTCAGCTACACAGCAACATCGAGGCCAGCTTGAGCTGCATGGTGAGACCCTGTCTCACAAAACCAAGGGGGCTGGGGATGCTGCAAGGTAGGACCGTGCTCGCCTAGGATACACAAGACTTAGGATTTGGTTGTCCAATACTTGCCCTCAGAAAGCTCTCAAGAGTAAAACTTGTCCTTTGGGTAACACACAAAACCTGTAATATGCTGAGCTGTTCAAGGCATGTGCATTTTTTATTTGTCTTATGTTCTTTCATCTGTATTATATCCAGCCAGCAAGCCCTGACACATTCAAGCCGGGTGAATTCTGGTTGACAGGACTACTTCACTCTAAGTGGTGACTGTTTTTAACAAACCCAGTTGTATTAAGAGTGAGTTCTTAATAGGTTAATAGGTTAATGGAAATAGGTGGTTCAGACAAAATAAAGCCACTGGTTCTAACACAGTCAGATTCATACTTTTAAGTCAACAAACTTTAAAATAGTTTTCTTGGATCAATTTTCATCAGCACATTTTTTAAAAAAAAAAACAACCTTAAGGTTTTTTTTTTTCCTTTAGCTATTTCTGGGAGGAAGAGATTCATTTGGATGTATAAGTTATGGCCTGACAAAAATTACTATTTATAATGAAGAGGAGCACGTGAGAGATCTTGAGTTAATAACCTGTGGAAAGATTATATCAGAAAATGCAACCACCTTTCTCTTCAGCTCTGCGGACAACCCCAGAAATGAAGAAAAAAAATCCAAATTTTACACGTCAAACTAGTTATTAGAGGCATTACTATTTGTATATTGGTTATTGAGACATTACTGTTTGTCTCTTCAAACCGAAAAGAGTCTTAGCAATCACAAGTGGCTGGCAGTCACTTAACATTGTGATACTGTTAAGGTGCGTCTAAATATAAGCACTAAATTATGACAAATAAAACACTGGACAAGCTGAAAACGTGTAATTTTCTATCTTGGGCTAGGACAGACACACTAATAGCTGATTTAAAAATCTAAGAAGTGCTCTTGCTTGCCCTGTGAGTTCAGCTCTCTGCTAGGTCAGGTGAAACATGACATAAGTGCGTGCCCTCATTTTGGGTCCTGAGTTAGCCATCTCAGACCCCCATTAATAGATGAGCAAGGAGAGATATTTAAAACTCTAGAAATGAGGCTCTCTGACCTGTTGCCCTTGATGGCTGCCTTTGTAGAAAATGCCCCCAAAATATGCTTGTCCAGGGACCAGCCAGGCATTAAACGAGAGAGGCTCTGTGCAAGGGATGGATTTAGCGCTGTGTGAAGCTGTCGTTGTATCACGCTCACAGATCTGCTTTCCCAAACGCTCTCACATACGATCTTGGTATGCATCCCAGGGTAGCTTTACCCTCTTTTTATAGACAGAGAGCCTACGGGAGGAGGTTTAGTGAGTTTACCCACTGTCACGTGCTCAGTGTGGAGCTGAGAGCGGACTGCTTCCCCTCAGCCCTCTACTTGTACCTTGTTTTGTGAAAACAAAGGTTTCAAGAGCAGTTGAAACACAGCAGCACCCATGGGTGTAGGAAGGTCCCACTGGTGCTCACTGGCACCTACCTACTCTCTTGTGCAGGCAGGACTTAGAGTGTACTTAAGTTTGGTGCAGTGTCTGAAACATGCTATGTACCCTATAGATATTTGAGCAGAGACTCTGAAAGGCCTCCAGGGTATGGGGGGAGGGGTTGAGGGAGGGAAGGAAAGAGAGAGAGAGAGAGAGAGAGAGAGAGAGATTGAGAATATGAGAGTGCAGAGAGGATGTGAGAGTAGGTTGGCCTAACAGCTGGATTCCTCACAATTGCAGACCTTAGTTGTTAACACTCCAAGGGGGACCTAACTTTTTTTCAACTCAAGAGGTCTCCCTGACTGAAGAGGGAAGGAGAGTTGTTTTTCTAATTAGCTGGATGAAAGTTATTTTGATTGGTCCGCTCACTATGCAAGTACTGGCAACCATGTGAGAAAGGGAGGCCAGCCATGAAGTTTTCATTCACTCAAAAATATTGGCTTTGTTTAGTCAGTCCCAAGGGTCCTACTGTGAAGCTGAGAGGGCAAGGCCCTCCAGGAAGTTACTTGATTTACAGCAGACTGCCTCTGTGTTTAAGGTTAGGCCTGGGAGTCCGCCCTCCCCAGCTGTCTTGGGGAAGACTCTGGAGGCTTCTTTCTGCACTGGGCTCCACTCAGCGACTGATGTTGGTCTCATTGAAGAAAAGAGTTCACTTTCTGGTGGAGAATTCTCCACCCCACTCCGCAAGAGGCATCTCTTTCCCTTGCCACTCTGCACTGCCACCTACTGCACTGCTGTCCAACGATCTCAATCAAACAAACTGAGCCACTCGTCCGGCTCCATGCAGCCTTACCCTCAGTATGTGGAAAGTCATTCTAGAAGAAAGGATGACATCTGGGTAACTCCCAAGATGCAAAGAGAGCTTTGACAGTCAGTCTTCCGTACACTACTTTCAAGCAAGCAGTTCACCATGATGACTCTTCATAAAGCACGCTGGTTACCGAGGCATTGCTCTTTGTGTCTTCAAATCGTAAAGATTCTTGGGGATTTCTGGTGCTGGTGAGGACTGATTCCATCACTCCAGCAGAGAGCGTCCCCTCTGCACCAACCCCTGCTGGAACTCCTCAGGGGATTCCATGAGTGTGAAAAGCATTGCTGAGAAGACTGAGAAAACAAGCAGGTGAGAGTGAAGGAGAAAGTGTGCTCCCCTCCCCCCAGCCTTTCTCCCCCCTCCCCCCATTTCTTAATTTCCAGGTCAGTAGAATTCCTTCGGGGAGCTTTGAGTGTTTAATTAATAGTAAACGTGTAAGTGGGCTAGAGAAACGTGCAGTGTGTAGACTCCTGTCGCCCAAGCATGAGTTCAGATCTCCAGCGCCTGTGTAAAAGCCTGGAGAAGTGGCTTGTACCTTTAACCCCGGGGCTAGGGATGGCAGCGGCTGAGGTAATGGAAAGAGAAGGATCTTAGGGATCATTGATCTCTGGGTTCAGTGGAAAATTCTGCCTCAAAAAATAATATGGAGAGCAATAAAGGAAATTTTGATTTTGATTTCTGATCTCCACATGTGTTCACATCCATGTACATGCATAGACACATGAACACATACATATACCACAGAGAGTGAGAGAGAGAGGGGGAGGGATAGAAAAAATATTGGCTGATGCTCTTAGAGCACATAGGGTCCATTCTGGAAGGAGTTTATGAAAATCGGTGTTACACTGTAAACATTGTCAGGCATCTGGCTACAGAAATAACAAAACCTAGCGCACTGTGAAGGTCAGCCTCCCTTCCTGGTTATGTGGCCAGACTAGATGGAGTAATGTGATTTCAATGCAGGCCCTTAGTAAGCACAGGCAGCTTAGTAAACTTTAGTTCTGGGCCTGTTCCTTTTCTACCAAAGGATTTTTTCTTTTTTCTTTTTCTTTTTCTCTTCTCTCTTCTTTTCTTTTCTTTTCCTTTTTTTTTTTGAGAGACCAAGAAACTGTGTGTGTGTGTGTGTGTGTGTGTGTGTGTGTGTGTGAGAGAGAGAGAGAGAGAGAGAGAGAGAGAGACAGAGAGACAGAGACAGAGACAGAGACAGAGAGACAGAGAGTGACAGAGGGTCAGGGGGTGAGACTGCATGAACCTTATTCCTTGGTCTTGGTGGGAAATTGTAAGTAAAACTCTCGTGAGCTGTGACAGAGAGCTGTTCTCAGGTGTGGGACTGACAAGGAAGAATTCTCTCAGGAAGACTTCTCAAGCTCTAATCCCGGTGAGGACTATGAGCGATTCTCCAGTTTTGAGCAATGACAGCTCATCGCTGTCAGCTACTGTGTGAAACTCTCGGTAGCCCTGTCACTCTGGTGCCATGAGAAGCCGGCACTGTGCCAAGTCTACTTATAACAGGCGATTTCCAGAGTTAGGAAGGCCTTTGTTTTTTGGAGAAGTTGCCAGTAGCTAGCAGAGTTCCTGAGAAAGGGAGAGAGTGAGAGAAAAAGATACTTCTTGACACAAACATTGTGGCTTTGGTTTACTGAGTCTCCTGACCTACCCAGTACTTTACATCACTCCCACCATTTCCCAGGCCCTTGGGTCAATGGCTGACCTTCCCTCCCCTTCGCTCAGTGGCTTCCCCTGCCTTCTCCTCTGTTCAGTAGCTTACCTCATCAACACATGGGACTCAGTGCTTGCCCTGCCAGCCCCTCCCCTGTGCTCAATGAGTGTTCCACCTTCTAGTAAGTCTCGGAAGTATATGGCCCTTGCATATTCCTTCCCAGCTCCCACTCAGCTCTGCCAGGCCTTTGAGAAGCTGCTAGTGGAGACAGGATACATCCATGTGGTGACAAATGACTGAACCCTTCCTCCATTTGGTAGAATGAAATGGCTAATCACACCTGGCCACAGGAAGAACAAAATCCAGTACATCCATTGTTGAGGTCAGCCTCCCTGTCCAATGGTGTGGCCAGACAAGGCTGAGAGACAAAACTACATGGCTGGCCTTGGCTCAGAAAGCCCACTCTACTTTAGTTCTGGGGCTGATCCTTGTCTATCTTTCTACCAAAGGATTTTCCTTGAGAGACCAAGAAATGTGTGTGTGCGCGAGCATGTGCGTGCGTGCGTGCGTGCGTGCGTGCGTGCGTGCGTGTGTGTGTGTGTTTGCATGTGAGCATGGGTGTTTGTGTATAAGTGTGTCTGTGAAGTGTGTGTTTGTATGTGTGTGTCAGTATGTGTGTATATGTATATTTATGTATGAATGAGTGAGTGTGTATATGTTTGTCAGTATGTGTTTGTATGTGTGTATATGTGTGTGTCTGTATGTGTGTATATGTATGAGTGTGTACATGGGTATTTGTGTATAAGTGAGTGTGTGAGTATGCATGTGTGTGTATGTATGTATGGGTGTTTGTGTGTGTGTGTATGAGTATTTGAGTATTTGTATGTGTAAGTGTATGTATGAGTATGGGTGTGTGTGAGTGTGAATGAGTGAGTGTGTATGTATGGTGTATATATGTGTCTGAGTATGTGTGAATGTGTGTATATGTGTATATGTGTGTGAGTGTGTGTGTATGGGTGTCTGTATGAGTGAGTGAGTATATGTGTATGACTGTGTGTGTGACTTTGTGTATATATGAGTGTTTATGGGTGTTTGTGTGTTAGTATGCATATGGGTGCTTGTGTGTGACTGATTGCATGTGAGTGTGTGTGTGTGTGTGTGTGTGAACCTTGTTCCTTGGTCTTGGTGGAGACCTGTGAGGAAGACTCTCCTGAGCTGTGACAACATGCTGTTCACAGGCATGGGGCTGGCAAGGAAGCCGCACTAGTCCTTGTGACTTTCTCAGGAAGAGGAAGAATTCTCGGAGGACCCTTAATTCCGTAGAAAGAAAAGAATAGTTTCCTGAGGATTGCAGATAAAACTGATGATGAATCCAGAGCCAGTGCTCTGGGAAGTGAGGGCAGCCTGAGAATGTCAAGACAAGAAGGGACTTCCACCAAAACCGGAAAAGTTGAGTCTTCCAAGAAGAAGAGTCTCATCAAATGTGGCTAGCCAGGACTACATAAAAAGATTATCAATGTGGCTAGCCAGGGCTACATAGCAGAACCCAATCTCAAGAAGGAGAGATGAAGGGGAAACATGGGAGAGAAGGGAGAAAAGGAGACTTTGACACGAAGATCTGCATGCCCAGAGCTGCTCAGTGAATGCTGCCAAGATCAGCCCCTGTGGAGGCAGACAGATGAGAATGCAGAGTTGGCCAGAGGGAGGAGCTGCTGTGTGGTATAGTCTCAACAGAGGCCCCAGCCAACCTGGGGAAGCTGGGTTAGCTCCAGCATCACTCTGAATTGGGGCAAAGGTTCTGGATCCTTATTCTGCCTCAGGAAGCCAGTATATTCATGGGCCAGGCAGCTCTTTTTAGCTGAGACGATTCCCAGAGTGCCAATAGGTGATTGATACCCTTGAAAGCACATTTTTAGCAAGCAGTACAACCTGGTGTTCAGTGGACATCAGAATGTGAGCTAGCACAGCCAGGACACTTGAATAAAGGAACGCTTCAACAGGACTGTGAGGAATTAGTGGAGAACTACAAGGACTGTTGGTACTGGGCCAGGAAAAAGGTCTCTGTGTCCTGGCATGGCCTCTGTTTTTATTGGTCATTGTGGCAGTGGTGATATGGCTGTCTAGAGAGGGATCCTCCAGGGTGTTAGCCTCTCTGGCATCAGCCTGTCTTACAACTCTCAGGGAAAAGAACAAATTGATGACAAAGAAGCTTAGCTTTTACAATAAGCCAATAAGGGGCTACTCCTACTGCCCAGCTCCCTGGTGTGGCCTTGGCCCCAGTATACCGGCACACCAATGATCAGCGTCACAGCCTGCTAGAAGATGGCCTGCTGTTCAGTTACTTGAGGGTTGTTTTGGGATAATGATGAACCTGAAGGAACCCTGGTACAACCCAGATATCCTGTCCCTGAGTGTAAATGTAGAGAAAATTGTCACGCCCTGTTCTGTTCCCCTTTTGCTCCAAAGATGTGTCAAGGCTAGATTGATAACTCATCATAAGGCATGATAGCCATCATCCCCACTGATCTCACCTCTGCTGCCTAGTTTTTTGTCAAATTAATACAAACCAGAGTTATCTGAGAAGAGGGAGCCACACCTGAGAAAACGTCTCAGTAAGACTGGCCTGTAGGTTAGCCAATGGGAGTATTTTCTTAATTAGAAGTTGATGGTAGGGGTCCCAGTCCAGTGTAGGTGGTGCCACCCTTGGGCAGGTAGTCCTGGGATACATAATAAAGTGGGCTGAGCAAGCCATAAAGAATAAGCCTCACACTCTTCTACGGCCTCTGTGTCAGTTCCTGTCCCTAAGTTCCTGCCTTGATTTTCCAGAATGGTAGACTACAAACTGTAAAATCAAATCAAATCAAATCAAATCAAATCAAATCAAATAAACCTTTTCCTTTCCAAGGTAATTTTGGCTATGGTGTTTCATCACAGTAATAGATACACTAAGATATCTAAATGTGTGTGTGTGTGTGTGTGTGTGTGTGTGTGTGTGTGGTGTGTATGTGTGTGTGTGGTGTGTGTATGTGTGTGTGTGTGGTGTGTGTGTGTGTGTGTGTGTGTGTGTGTGTGTGTGTGTGCGCGCGCGCGCTCATGCGCGCGCACGTACATGCTTGTGCTCTAGAGGACAACGTGAACAAAGTAGACACCAGCTGCTGAGACCAAGGCCGGGGACTCTTTGCTCAGTAGCCCAAGAAAACCTTCAGTTGGATCAATAAAAGCATGGCTATTCCCATAGAGATACCCTCATTGGCACTGCCGTATTTGGGGAACATTTCAGCAAAGATGTCTGGCTCCTGTGGTGTGGTGAGAACTGCTTCCTGAGGAGTTCACTCAGACCCTCAGGAGTTACAACCTCATCACTGGTGTCTTCAGTGATTAGACAAGCTAAAGAAACATGGCTTTTCCGGTGTCATCCTCTTTGGACCCAACAGTGGCAGCACCATTCCTGAAGCTTGCATCTTCAGATGCTGGGGTCCAGACTGACAGAGGAACTACATCCATAGTGCAGCCAGAGAAAGTCACTTCCATATTGCAAGTGAGTTCTGACGGCAAAGAGACCCAGACTCTGCTTCAGTCTTTCCCAGCACATGGGCAAAGCCTTCAGTCAAGGCATGGTCTTCAACCTAACATCTCTTGCTGTCATCTAGCTCTCTGTACCCACCCTTCAGGGAGATGGGAGTCATTAAAGAAAATTGAACATTTATTCTTTAAAAAAAAAAGTCATAGACAACTATTTGAACACTTTGGACATTTCTGAGTTATTTCATTGACTGTAGGTTTGGTTTCTGAGCTGAAAGCTATGAATTTATTAAAGAATGAGTGTCAAAGGCAGTGGCAATGAGTCTCAGTGAGCCAGGTGAGGGCATGAACCTGACGTGCGAGCAGGACCGATGTGGTTCTCACGTAGTTCACGTCCTTTCTTCTTGTCTCCCATTGTTTTATATTGTTACCCGTCCTTAACAAAGTTACAAGGACCAGAGTTCAGAGCCCCAGAGCCCATACACAAGGCCGATGCTTAAGCAGAAACCAGTAAATAGGTAGACTCCTAGAGCTTGCTGGCCAGACAATCTAGTCAAATCAGTGAGCAATGGGTTCAGTGAGATGCTTTCTCAAATAAAAAGGGGGGAGGAGGAGGAGAGAGAGGGGGAGAGAGAGCACGCAGTAGAGAAAGACCCTGAACATCGACCTCAGGTCTCTACTAACATTTATACACATGTTCATACTCACTCATACATACCAGCAGGCACACACACACAGGAACACATATATCACACACACACACACACACACACACACACACACACACACACACACATATATATACATGAACACATATATCACATGCACACACACACATAGGAATACATACATCACACACATATACACACAGGAACCCATATGTCACACACCTACACACAGGAACACATACATCACACACATATACACACAAGAGCCCATATGTCACACTCCTACACACAGGAACACATACATCACATACATATACACACAGGAACACATATATCACATACACACATACACACACATACACATGTGTGCACACACAGGAACACTTATCACACACTCATACACACATGCACATGTGTGCACATACCCACAGAAATACATATATCACACACACACACACACTACATCCTTATTGTCACAAAGGGTATGGATTCTGTTTGGAATAATTAGAAGATGTTTGATCAAGTAATGGAAACCAAGAAAGTCATGGCCTTGGGACACCCCACAAGGTAATGGTAAGAGCCTGCCCTAGGAGGGTCTGGTGGCTTGGATCTGAGTCCTGCCTCTTCCTGTCATTGAGAATGGAACGTCACATGCAGGCCACTTCATGCACACCCAAGTCACTTGAGATAGAGTAACACTTCAGGAAAGGTTATTTTGAATGAAAAATGAAGCTATGAATTATGAAAAAAATTATTTCATCCAATAGGACATAGGCTATAATTCAAACTATTTGCTCATTCTTAGAATGAAAAAGAATAAATCTCACGAATTCCTCTGGCATAATATTTAAACTAAGATTCTTTGATATTGCATGATACAGTAGTTTTGACCTGGTGCGTAGTTTTGCCAAGCATATTATAAAGTATCATTCATTTTCCCAGGGCTTTCTTAAAATCCGTTGACATTAGGTTACAGTACCACTTGTGAAAGCCACACAGTCTCACCGTCCTTACCATCCTTTGAGTTTTCTTCTCCAAACATGAGCGTACCGGCTGTTCAGACACATCAGGAACACCTCGTCACTTTCACCAGCTACGCTGACGTGCATCTTTTGAAATAATTTCAGAGGTACTTTGTAGGCACTTTCTTTCTCTTTCCTTTTTTGGTAATTTGCCTTTAACAGATGAGCCATTTCACCCGCCCTCACTTTTTTCTTTATTTCATTCTTCATTTCTTTTTTA
>JANHMN010000014.1:49187604-49204514 GCA_030674055.1 Rhabdomys pumilio | reverse complement strand
TGGAGGTGACCAATCTCTCAACCTGGAGAATTAGTAAGGAAGGCTCTTTTGGGAGAAGACAAAGAAAGTCAGAAATTTGACCAGAGTAGAGAAGACAATAAATAGTAGATTGGGTGAGCCATAGAAATGTATATCAGACATTGCCACAAGTTAGGTAAGATGGGAAAAGGAAAACCCGCCAGCTACTGAGATGTCTACATTCCTCCCTTGAGCGTTTCACTCAACAGTATAAACCCGGGCAGAGCAGCCTTCATGCTAGGTTGGAGTCTTCCCTGAGTTGCCACCCAGGGACAAGAGTGTTTAGATAAGCAAGCGTTAGAGTGATGGGACATGGAGTTCTTTACACTTTTCCTGACAGTGAGCTATGAGCTTACATGTGTTGTGACCAAATAAACAGACTCCACTAGAAACAGCTGCTGGGGTGCCTGGATCTTCGATGGAAGTCTGAAGTGGAAAGGAATGTTAAGAAGAGCAGCTGAGGACACGGGGACACTTGTTGGCTGCGGGGTAGGGGTGCTAGTGGCCACAGTGGTTTGGGAACATGGAAGAGGGAAACACATCAGGGTCTAGACAGGGAGTTACAGTGACAAGTCTTTAGTAAGTGTAGACAGCCAAAGGCTGACGGGGGTTGGGGGGCATAGACCCATGGAAAAGTGGACATGTGCATACTTACACTTCCCATGCCTCCTACAGGCTCTGAGTTCTCAAGCAACAGAACTCAGCTGATATGCAAAAAATAGAAAACATGAATCCGATAGTGCCAGAACAGCCTCTGGTCACCGTCGTCTGCCAAGTGTTGACAGTTGTGCTCTCAGAATGTGTGTGGTCATTCAGCGGGGAATGCGGGAGGGTGTGGACAAGGCAGAGAGCTGAAGTATTGCACCATGGAGTTGCATCTGGACCCAGCTTTCCCAAGGTCACCTCCACAGTCATTAACAGATCATAAACTTGTCTCCAATTCAGGCCACTAGTCATGGCCATGGAGCTTCTGGCCAGTGGGTGTCCAAGCTTGAGGGAATGCCCAACCAATGACTGGTTCAGCTTGAGACCCACGCCATGAGAAGGAGCCCACCCCCGACACTGCTGATGATATTCTGCTATACTTACAGACAGGCACCTAGCAGAACTGTCATCAGAGAGATTTACCCAGCAACTGTTGGAAACCGATGCAGAGACCCACAGCCAGACATTAAGTGGAGCTTGGTGAATCCTGTGGAAGAGGAGCTAGAGGGGTCAGGGACACCACCAAGAAAGCCCACAGAATCAAACAACCTGGGCTCACAGGGGGTCACTGAGTCTAAAGAGCCAATTAGAGAGTCTGCATGGGACTGCCCTAGGCCCTCTGCACATGGGTTACAGTTGTGTAGCTTAGTCTTCTTATGGGATTCCTAACAGTGGGAGCAGGGGCTGTCTCTGACTCCATTGCCTGCCGTTGAGACCCTTTGCCCCTACTGGGTTGCTTTGTCCAGCCTTAATAGAAGAGAAGGTGCCTAGTCTTATGGCAACTTGATATGCTGGTTGATATCCATGGGAGGCCTGTTGTTTTTTCTGAAGAGAAATAGAGGAGAAGTGGATTGGGGGAGGGAAATGTGGGACTGGGAGGAGAGGAAGGGAGGGAAACTATGTTTGGGATGTGAAATAAATAAATAAATAAATAAATAAATAAATATTTAAAACTAGGGTAAAGAAAAAGGCATCTAGAACATTCTTTGCATCCTGTCTCCGCAGGGCCCTCCAGCACCTCCAGCTTCATCCCATCTCCCAGCAAGATTTGCTTCAAATCTGAATAAAGATCTGTCAATTAACAAGTTCATGAAAAGTCAGGTTTGCTTTTGGAGATTGTTAGCCTTTGCTAGAAACAAAACAAAACAAAACAAAACAAAACAAAACAAAACAAAACAAAACAAAACATTGTACACACCTACAGTGAAGCAAGTTTGAGAGACTTTGCTCTGTGACCCAAGCAGAATTACATCTGTTAAACCATTTGATCTCTAAAAGCATTTTTTTTTAAAGTTTCATGCTGGAGATACAATATTGATAAGCCGCACGACATTCTGAGTCATAGCAGACATTTCAAAAGACTGTAATAAGAAAAATAATACCCTTTGAGGAGCATTTGGAATTTATCAGAAGGAATTAATTTATAAGTGTGCTGCTCTCATTGGAGGTGATTTTGTCTCTTGGGCCATGGAACTGAAGTGTGTAACTACCCATCTGAACTGAGATATGAGTGACCTTAGTGTTTGAAGCTGGTCCACGGTGTGGGGAATTGATGAAGTCCTCAGTGAGTGAGTGTTGGGGACAGGAGCATAATTATACCAAGGAGCTCAATGCCTCAGACCAATGGGTACAGCAAGGCCTTCCCTAGGTCAGGCTCAGGGAAATGGCAAGGCCTTCCTTTCGGCTGTGTATGAATCTTGACAGGGTATTCAGAAAGTATGGACTGTAGCTTCCTCTTCCAGGGTATTTACAGCCTGAGACTGATTCCCCTGTAGAAACCTCCTACTGAGATTAGCTAAACCAGCCTCCTCATTTACCTGTATACAACAAGCCCTCCTCTTCTATCTGCAGTAGATATTAAATCTGATAAGTCTCCTAGTTGCTGCTGCATCTCTGTTAGAGCCTACAGCCCACCTGATCTAAGATTTTCTGTACATGGCTCTGTCCTTTCTTCACTGCCCCAGTTAGGTTTTCAAGGCCCAGCTACACAGTCCACAGAAACAGTAGTATTCAGTGCTCTAGCACTCCAAAGGCTGAGGCAGAAAGAGTAAAAATTCGTGGTCAATCAGGTTTACTTATCTAGTTTGAGGACATCCATTTTGGATTGAAGGAGAAGGGGAATGATAGGGGGAAGGGGAGGAGAGGAAAGGGAGAGGGCTAAGGGGAGGAGGAGGAGAGGAAAGAAAGAGGGATAAAGGAATGGGGTAGAGGAAGAAAGGGGGAGGAATAAGGGGAGGGGAGGAGAGAAAGGGGGTGTGGAGGGGAGGAAAAGAAAAGGAGGGAGAGAGGGAGAGAAAAGAGAAGAGAAGAGAAGGGAAGGGAAGGGAAGGGAAGGGAAGGGAAGGGAAGGGAAGGGAAGAGAAGAGAAGAGAAGAGAAGAGAAGAGAAGAGAAGAGAAGAGAAGAGAAGAGAAGAGATATTCATCCTAGGTAGTTAACAGAAACATACTGAAGAGGTCTCCTTTTGGGAGCCTGGAGAGATGCTGAAAGATGGCTCAGCAGTTAAGAATGTTCACTGCTCTTCCTAGAGGACCTGGGTTCAGTTCCCAAGACCAACATTAGATGCTTCACAACTGTCTATAATTCTGAGGCGCCAGATATATACATGATACACATACATATATGTAAGAATTCACATGCATACATAAAATTAAAATAAATCTTTAAAAATAAAGGGGGCCTCATTTGGCCTCTAGAATTCTAGAACCTTGTTGATTGTTAGCACCTGCTTTGTTTGTTTGTTTTTAACTTTGAAATTAATTATTTGAGAATGTCAGACAATATATTCTGATCATATTTATTCCCCCCACTACTCTATAATTCATCCTAGTTTCCCCATCTTCCTACATCCTAACTTCATGTCCCCCCCCTCTCTCTCTTCCTGTGTGTGTGTGTGTGTGTGTGTGTGTGTGTGTGTGTGTGTGTATTTAATCAATCGATTCCAATTTGAACTGCCCATAAATTCCGACGTGTGGGACCATCAACAGGAATGCAGTCAATTCACTAGGACCCATGCTCTTGAAACTGACTCTCCATCACCCCCAAACCATCAATTATCTGTTGTTATTCAGTAGGTGTCTTAGTTAGGGTTTCCATTGCTATGAATAGGCACCATGACCAAGGCAACTCTTACAAAGGCAAAATTTACTTGGGGCTGGCTTATAGTTTCAGAGGTTTAGTCCATTATCATCATAGCAAAAAGCATGGCAGCATGTAGGCAGACATAGTGCTGGAGAAGGAGCTGAGAGTTCTGCATCTTGACTCAAAGGCCAGGAGAGACTGGCCTCCTCAGGCAGCTAGGGGGAATGTCTCTTCTGCAAGGAGTATAGCTTGAGCATAGGAGGAGACCTCCCAAGCCCACCCCCACAGTGACACACTTCCTCCAACAAGACCACACCTCCTAACCAGTACCACTCCCTATGGGTCAAGTATATTCAAACCACCACAGTAGGTATGTGGGCTCATGAACCTCTTCCCACTCTATGCAAATTCATGTGTGCAGAAGTTCCATTAAGTCCAGATGACACATTTTGCTTTGGTCCTCCCCAACCCCTGGTTCTTCCAATCTTTCCATCCCTTCTTTTGAAATGGTCCCTGAGCCTCAAATACGTGTATGATATAGATGCCCTATATCTATAGTTGAGTCTTACAGTGACACTTATTCTCCGGACTTGCACCGACTGTAAGTTTCTGCATTAACCACCATCCACCATGAAAAGAAATGTACTTTTCTAGTATATGGATAGCGAAATGGGAATTATTCTAGATCCATTTAGCAGAATGATAGTAATAGGTTCATCCCTGGAGCTTGTGAGCCCTCCTCTACCACAGGTTCTGTACCAGATTTTCAGTACCAAGCATTTGCTCCTCCTGTGGAGTGGACCTTAAATCCAGTCAGAAAGTGGTTGGTTACTGACATAACGTGTGTGTCACTGAAGCACCCATAGGCACATCTTGCCATGCCTTTTGTTACTGCATTTCACATGATTCATATCTGAGTAAGATGTTGTTGATACGCCCCTCCTCCCCAAGTAGTCTGAATAGCAACCTTCAGTACTATGAAAGCCATTAGCTTTTTATCTTTAGCTTCTTCTCACTTCATTTCCGTGTGATCTAATCATTCACGGCACAATAGCAAACTATTTATTTAAAGGTGGTCTAAACCATGTGTAGTGACACACACTTGCAATCTACCACTAGGAAGACAGAGATGAACGGATCACCACAAATTAGAGGTCTGTGATGATCAAACTTCATTATCAGTTTGATAAAATTTAGAATCACCATAGAGATACACACTCCTGGGTTTGTCTAGAAAAGTGTTTCTAAAGAGTTCAGAAGGCAAAACACATCCTGAATGTAGGTGGCACCAACCCATAGGCTGGGGTTTCAAGCCTAGAAAGGAGGAAGTGATCTGAGCATCCGCCTTCTTCTCTACCTGCTTGCAAATGCAATGCGGCCACCTGTCCCATGCTTGTGCTGCCACACTCACTCTGTCATCACGGACTGTAACCTTCACCTATGAGTCAGAATAAACACTCCTTTGCACTTCTTTTGTCAGCTATTTTGTCAC
This sequence comes from Rhabdomys pumilio, assembly GCA_030674055.1. Classification (NCBI taxonomy): domain Eukaryota; kingdom Metazoa; phylum Chordata; class Mammalia; order Rodentia; family Muridae; genus Rhabdomys; species Rhabdomys pumilio. Next base: position 49,199,219 of record JANHMN010000014.1, on the reverse strand, counting down.
TGCAACAGAAACGTAACTAATCCGAGGTCAATCCAGTTTACACAGGGAGTCTTAGGACAGGTGGAGCTACATAGTGGGATTTTTGTCTCAGGAAAACAAACAAATAAATAAATGTAGCTTAAGTTATTTGCCTTATTGATAAGAACATAATAAGGAGAAAGAAAAGATGATTCGTTTTCCCCCGGAGTCATAAAATTTTTTAACAGTTAAGAATTGGTATTGTTCTATTAGCCAGAATGGAGATAAATCCCTGGAGGTAAGTGATAGGTTATTTCTCCACTGGTGAAATGAGCCAGTTCAAGCCAGATTAGATTATATTAAAATCAAGTTTATTGGGGTGAGTTCACTGGTCCCAAGGATGGAAACTAGAGGAATCGCCATAGGGACGGAGGAAGGGAAGGGGGAAGAGAAAGAGAGAAAGCACATACACACAGAGAGAAAGAGGAAAAGGAGGAGGAAGAGGAAGAAGAGGAGGAAGAAGAGGAGGAGAGATTGCAAAATGTCTGGATTATACAGGGAAGAGCCTCTGGAGAAAGGGCAGCCCAGGGCTGGGCTGGAAAAGGTTGGGGGCAGGATATACCAGGGAGGGACTAAGGGATGCTGGGAGGACCTGGAGCTAGGTCTGCTTTGATATGTGATATATGCACCTCAGTCCTTTGTCCAGGGGTCTGAAAAACCAAACAGTAAGTAAAACCTTGCTAAGGCCATGATTATCTGGGCTCCTTCACAAAGCAGCTGAGCAGAAGTCTACTCTGATGGACAACTAGTCTTTGCCTTTCCGTTCACCTTAGTATTTCATCCAAGGTTCTGGTTTCTGTGGGTTTCATTGACTGGCACTCAAGATGCAAAATGCAATTTTAATGTCTCACTAATTGATGCACCATGCGGAGAGGCTGCAGATGATGACTTACCATGTGTGCCTGGTGATGTTCACTATTGAGGCGAAATATAGTGCACCTTACCAGTTCACGCTTCATGACAAGCTGACACTGGCATTCACGTGGCTGTTGTTCACACATGCTTCTCATTTGAACAGAACTTTAATTCCTTTCAAAGTTCTCCCCCATCTATGTTTTCTTTAGGGACCTAAGATTCTAATGACACCTTTAGTGGTCAGTAACATTACCGTCATTTTAGAGAAACTCACGCCAGTTTGTCCACGCTTCTTCGCGTGGCTGCAACTGGGACGCTGAACACAGCGATTGCTCTCTGTTGTTTTCCCAGATGAACTGTCATTTCTGTCTTCGAATTCGGAGCATCAGTAAAGACAGATGCTAAGATCGGCAAAAGAGACACGGAGTGAAGAAATATATTTAAAAGAAAGGAAACAGCGTGCACGAGCGATGTATTTCTCTGTGTAATTACCCTTTTTTCAGATGAATCAGCGAAGCTACTTAGAAGTAAAAAATAGTGTGTGAGTGACTTAAAGTGATGTCTTTTCCCTAAGCTGTGCAGAACAGAATGAAGATGATCAGCCGGGGAGTAGGGAAGGGGCTGGGGATGTGCTGTGCACAAAATCCAAAGCACAGCAAGCAGCTTACCTAAGGACACACACATCTGGATACGCACTGATTTGACCAAATTGTCTCAAGTTTGGAGAACACAACTATCCTCATGCAGCTGAAGCCACAGGCCCAGAGAAGGCTTGCTGCCAAGTCCCATCTCTCTGATTTATAAAATGAAGACAAATTATAAGAAAACAAAAGAAAACATCAAACAAACAAAACAAAACGCCAGGGCGCCTGTCTATCTACCACAGTGGCCTCTTTTTAGAGGAATTGATAGCTAAGAACAGGCTAGGCTAGTCAAAACTCCTTCCTCTTTTCTTCTAATTTTTAGTAGATCCATTTGGCTGGTGCCCTAATCCTGAGGATCAAGTAAGCTCAGAAGCAAACCAAATGCCATCACTACTCATAGGAACCTATTGGACTTGGCTGGGGGCATCGCTCAAATAGTGAAGTGCTTTCATAGCATGAACGAGGCCCTGGATTTGACTGTAATACTCTCTGAAACTGGTTGTGTAGTTCATACCTGTAATCCAAGTATGCAGGAGGTAGAAGCAGGAGGGTGAGGGGTTCAAGGCCAGCCCCTGCTTCATGAAATCTTGTTTTGAAAAACAAAACAGAACGTATTGGATTCACACTACGTCCTGGAACCCTTTTAGAAAAAGATGGCGTCATCGGCATACATTGCGAGCATGGTGAATAATGCGCGAGCTGCACTTGCTGGTGTATAATTGATTTTTCCTGCCAAAATGCATGAAAAAAGAATTAGTGAAGTAATCAATGTTTCCATATTATAAGAGAATCAAAGTAATAAATAATAGATTGGCTTGGCTGTCATAATAGACCAGAGTGTGCTTTATGAGCCCAGGAGAAAGTCAAAACATCTACATGTGTGGAAATATTAGACAACTCTGAAAAGACAAAACACATTGGTCCAGATTCCAATATCATGCTCATGCCTCTCATGAAACATCATTCTTAATATGTGTAAGAAGGGAAGTCCTTAAATCTTTTCCTGGACACATCTTTTAAAGAGCATTCATCAACTGTAGGTCTGGCTAATAAAGTGTATACTGGCTAATAAAAGATTTGATCTGAGACCAATAAATACTATAAATTTTTCATCAAGGTTTAAAATAAAATCTATGACTGCTGTGATCATGTATTGGACTGCGTGAACCTGGACTGTTTCTTGTCTGGTAGCTACTCAGCTACAGACATTCTCCAAAATGCCATCATGGTTCACCTAAATACCAGCCACTGGGGTTTGGGTTAAGAATGAAAGAGACAAGATTTCACCCCACTCCCAAGCCTGACATGGCCAATTTACTCAAACCCAGAGCAAGATGATCTCAGGGGGTGAGGAGCTTACAGATAGAAGATTCCCATCTCATAGGAATCCTTACACATAGTCTGATTGGGGATCCAGCCGTTACTTTTCTTTTTAAGTTCTTTCTTGGCCAGAGGATGACACATTGCATTAGCTAAGTAAATAGGAAACTAGAGTCTGGTTTGAGTATAAAATGAATCCATGGAGCCTGAGAGGAGAGGGAACCCACAAGCAGTCAACTAAAGCTCCTTTTCCTCCCTGGAAATAAACTTGGACGAGCAGTGGAGGCAGAGCAATGGAAAGTATTGAAACATCCAGTGTCTCTTGCAGAAATAGGTGGAGAAGCAATCTGGTGGGTAGATTCTGCCTCCTAAGAAGAGAGCTCAGACATGGACCAAATGTTGGTGCAGTCTGAGTACTGCTCCCAAAGGATATGTCATCCCTTAATCTGTCACCAACTACGTAATGACCGGGACAATAGATTTCTTTCTTTGTTCATCATTATTACCTGCTGTCTTAGTTAGGGTCACTAACTGTGATGGAAAACCATGACCAAAGCAACTTGGAGAAGACAAGGTTTATTTGGCTTCATCATTAAAGGAAGTCAGGATAGGAACTCAAACAGGGCAGGAACCTGAAGGCAGAAGATGATGCAGAGGCTATGGAGGGATGTTACTTACTGGCTTGCTTCCCTTGGCTTACTCAACCTGCTTCCTTATAGGACCCAGGACCAGGAGGAACTCAGGGATGGCACCACCCACAATGGACTAGGCCCTCCCCCATCAATCACTAAGAAAATGCCCTCCAGCCTGATCTTATGGAGGCATTTTCTCAATTGAGGCTCACCTCCTTTTAGATAACTCTAGCTTGTGTCAAGGAGACATAAAACTAGCTAGCTCACCAGAGTCTTTACTTTTTCTGCACCCTACTTTCTCCTTCACAGTCTGCATGTTTTGAACAATAAATTAAAGTGGCAACTTAGATAGACATACTAATCTGTGACTCAGTATTTGACAAGAGGGCAGAGAGGATTTACATTTTGATCTTCGAACGCCGGAACTGAAATGACTTCACTTGCCATTTTTTTCAAATCAACAAGACTGCAAGGGCAAATCAAAATCTCCACGCATTTGGTTGACCTCGTGTGAGTTGAACTACTGTTGACGAGAGCAAGAACTCATGAAAACATTCCTGAAAAAAATAGCAGATGAAAACTGATTGGAACGAGCAGCATTTTAATCAGGTCAGCGGGGCCATGCCTGAATGAGGCAGATAACAAAAGCACCCAACTGCATGTATTATGTGTAGCATGAGTCACACGTATATTTAATAATAACTCACATACCTTTAAGCATTTGTGTGTGTGTGTGTGTGTGTGTGTGTGTGCCTGCCACTGCACATCTTCCATCTTGTCTACCACCTGTCTCTCTTTGATTGTTGTTGCTGTTTACCGTTCTGTATGCCAGGATGGGGCTCGGAGCTTCTTAGTTTTCCCCTAGAGGTTCTTCTGATCTCCCCGAAGAAACACGTGGATTACTGATGCTCTACCGCGCCTGGCTTTAGCTGGGGTCTGGAGATTCAAACTCAGATCCTCACGATGGTATGGCAAGTGCTTAACCCACTGACTCATCTCCCCAACACCCTAGTACTTCATTTTGCTTTTGTTCATATTTTTTTTGAAAGGCTGGCTATTTGACTGGACACCATAATGCACTGAACTTTAGAAATACCATAAGATCTCTTGGTTGTTTTTTATTTCTTCCATGAGCTCACAAACTAGAAGAAATACATGAGACAGACACTACCGGCTCCTCGACTTAGCACACCTGGGAAGGGCTCTGTTATTATTATGAACAAAGTACTACCTTTGTAGCAATTGATGAGGAAAAGGGCACCTGACACAGGCACCGTGAGTAGAGAGACCCTCCCGAAAGTACTGTTCAATTCTGGGATCTCAGTAGAGCCTGCAGAGGGAGAATGCCCTTCTGACTAAAGAAACAGACTCTCCAGGTTGGAGCACAGGGCTGGAAAGACTGGAACTGGCTGGTGACAGAGTGCAGTGGTGACCATTTGCATATTCAGTTGTGTGCTGGGTGCATAGCAGGGCTGTGCCAGGTGCTGAGTACAGAGGCTTAGAAGACACAGGTGGCCTCTTCATGGCTCCTGAGATTGGGAGGGGGCAGTGGCAGCTGAGCCTATGATCGCTGAGCAAACAGATAGCACTGCATAATTGTGCAAGGCTTTTTAGTGGCATCCTAATAACACCTTTCTAGGGGATGGTGCCTATTTCATTGAACACCCCCGAAGTGCTACAGAGAACAACTACTGTTGATCCTTGCTGAACTCTGCATGGTGTTTTTTCTATAGATCGGAAGAGAAGCTTTCAGGTGGTAATGACTGCAGTTTGTTATACTTCAGGTCTGGATTTGTACAGACGTTAATCTCTGTGGATGAAGAATTATGAAAGCTGAGGACAAACGGAATCCAAGAACCCCAACACCTGCTCAAACACCTTGGGTCTACTCTGGTCTCTGGTGCTAGAAAGATGCTTGGTGAGAGCTGCAGGTGATGTATGCCTATCTGCTCTTCCAAGAGAGCAGATCTTAATGTTTTGCTGGGCAAATCTAGAGCCCAGCCATGCTCTACCGTATCCTCACCTCCCTCAAAGCAAAGATTTCCAATTACTGCTCTGCAGAAAATGTCAAAAGCATTATTCAACAACTCATGATCCCGAGGTTTGTAATTTTTTCATATGTTTTTACCGTTATCTGCCAGCACTTGAAAAAGACCAGCTTTTTCCTCTCAAGAGAGCTTAATTTGCAGAGCCGTGCAGTCTCCCTATTATGTTCTTATCGTCCTCTCCCTGTGGTAGGCAGAATGACAAGGATGACAAAAAAAGGGAACCAAAAATATTTGAAGGCTTCCTGAAAATCTGTGGGATGAAGTATCCAAAAAGCCAGAGGCTCCCGTTCTCCCCGTGACCTGGAATAAAACGAAGGGCAGTTGGCCTTAGCTGTAGAGGTCCACTCAGCAGGAGGTTCACAAAGTCCAATCCTCCACCCTGGGGCCCATGGAATTTCCTCTAGCGGCTTAATTGAAGGATTAACAGCTTTGAGGTTCTTAAGACGCAAAGAGGTTCTCTCTGCCGAGGAATGCTCATACCAATACTATATTAAGTATTGGTATCCTAAGGACCAGAGAGGCCAGGGGAGTTTGGGATGGATGGTTGGCTCTTCTCCGGTCTCCCTGGCCCTCCCCACCCCAATCTCTGATAAGGTAATTGACATTTTTCCCCCGTTATGTGCTATGTTAAGTGCTGTGCAAAAGCAAATTAAGCCTTCTAGCTCTGGTTCTTCCACCTAGATGGCGCCCCAAGCCCTGCCTACATGGCAATTCTGAGCCGCAGTCTCCCTGGATCAGTTCCTCCCAGGATCCCCAGGAAACCGGCACACCAAGACTGCTTTATCCCTGGGAGAGCCGTCCTCCCCGCTCAGGGGCTTGCTCGGGGGAATCCCCGCCCACCTTGTCATTCCTGCAGGGGAATCCCCGCCCCCTGGGCCTGTCACTCCGGGAAGGTAGTTCCCGCCCCTCGAATCCAGCAGAGGGAAGGAATCCCCGCCCATTCTGGAGGCTCGGAGCATCCCTGCGCTGCGCTGCGCTGCGCTGCGCCGCGAGGAGCTCACTCCCAGCGCCAGTGCGTGCTGGCGGCGGGCAGTGGGACGCGGCGGGGAGGCTGCTGCGGGCGCCCTCCAAGCGCCCGACCGATCGCAAGACGCTCGGGATCACGCCTCCCGCGGCAACCGGCGAACCCCTGCGGCGCGGCTTCTTCGGGCAGGCGCGGCGGCGGCAGCACCAGTGGTGGCAGGGGCGGCGATAGCTGCGCCCGCACCGCCGGGCGGCGCCTGAGTCTGGACGCGCCAGGAGCGGCTCCAGCGTCCGCCGATCCACGAACAGGTGAAGAGACCTGGCGCTGAGGTCGAGACGGGGGTGGGGCTTCGGGTGGGCTCGCGGGGTAGCGGAGCTCGGTAACCCCAAGAAGGCGTGCGCTGGAGAAAGTTCAGTGACAATCGGGTGCGGGAATCCCAGTCCAAGCGGTGAGTGAGGGCATCCAAGTGGGTCCCCGCGTTAGGTGGCGCAAACTCCTCTTCCTTCTGGTGGGAGGTAAGAGGGGCACAGTGGTGGAGACAGGTTGGGCGGACCGAGAGGGAGACAGACAGCGGGATAACCCGAGGCGCATTGCCTGGGACGCCTAAATCGGGCCAAGAGTCCTTATCCCAGTGTGTTGATTTGTCTCCCTACCTTAGCCAGTTACTGTTTTAAGGACCATCCTCCCGCACTTCATCTCTCGCTCACCCCCTGCCCACTAAGTGGCGCGAGAAAGAGTCTGCATGAAGAGCAAGGGCATCTTTGGGGGTTTTAATGTCATCTGCCAGGGAGATAAGGGATGTTCTAGTAGGAAAGTATTTCTTCCTGAAGAGTCCTCCACCTCAAACCCCCTGCCCGCCTTCCCCATGCAGCACAAGACTGAATTGGGGGAGGGGGAAAGGATCTAGGACCCTGGACAGAAGTTTACCAGCTGCCTGCCTTCAGCCGCCCTGCTCTATGCATAGATCTTGATAAGGAACCCTATAGTCACACCAGGTCTGGCATGTGCTGGTGGCAGACACTGGAAAGACAAACACGGGGCATTCCAGAGTCCAGGCATATACCGAGACTGGAGGTTTGGGCATTGTGGAGGCCTGAGCTGGCTGGGTCTTGCCTCTTCCTTGTGTTTTGCTTGACAAGTCACGATGGAGCTCCTGAAGGTAAGTGGTTGAGGAGTGACCAAAGAAAGTGAGCTTCTCTTGCAGACACACCCCTGAATCTTCAGGGCTCCTTCTCTGCGGGGAGAGGAGCGGGTCTCCCACACTCATCTCTGCTCCAGGCTTGGGAGATAGGGTCTTTACTGTTTCTACTGGGTCAGCTTTTTCTGGCCTGTGACTTCTGGGTGGGAGCCAGGTAGGTACACGCTGGCAGGTGCGGCGTGGGAGGGCTGCTTTTGAGGGTGGAATAAAATATCTCAGAGCACACCCCTGGCTGTGGGTGGTTGTTCTGGCTCCATGAATTTCTTCTTCCATTAGGATGAGCCAGGAACTGCTGCTACTATAAAAGCCACACCGTGGTGTGAGCTTGCGTGCTGTGTTACGGGGTAGGAGTAGCAGGGCGGTAGGTGTTGGGGGAAGAATCAGAACCATGTGAGGTATATAAATGCATCCCCCTTGACATAGTTAATAAGCGCCTGGAAAAAAAATATTGAATCGCGCTTTACATCTATCAGTGAAATTGATTTTGGATGCACTTCGGCAGTTTACTATTTAAGGAAACGTATGATAATTCCTCTATTCATTTCAATCATTTGGAGCACCTGGGGTTTGCTGGGTCTAGGGGTTCCAGGGGAAGAGGCTCTGTCCCTGCTGCAAAGCGTTTCAGTATAGCAGGAGTTGATGGACAGCGAGATGATACAAGCTAGTGCTCTTCTGGCCTTAGAGTAAATTCCCGATGTTTAGTGGGTGAAGGAGTGAAGGGATAATTAAATGACTAATTTAAGTATGTTCCAAATGAACCATCTTAGGGATATGGGGGAGAACAAAGCCCCCCTTTCACTGTGTGGATCAGAGAGCTTTGTGGAGGTCCACCTAGAGGAGGAAGTGTGTGCAGAAAGGTCGATCCTGTCTTAGGATTTTCCCATGGCACCTGAGGCTGAGCTCTGCCCCACAGGAATCTAGTGTTGCAGACAGTTGGGAAATATTTGGGATGTATGAGCAAAGGTCTGTCATGAGCAGTATGTGCTCCTGGGCAGCTCTTGTGGAAAGAACTGAGATGGGAGAAAGGAGAGGCGGCAAGTCTAATGAGAAGATTCTCGTAGTGATGGTGGGGAGGCCGTGAAGGTCTAAGTTGGTGGACGGTAGCTTCTGAGGAAGAAAGGAGAGAGCCATCGCGGTGGGGCATGGGTGGGATTCAGAGAGCAGGGACAGAGCCCACCTACAGGCTCTGAGTACAAGAAGATGAGCCAAGTTAAGGAGTTTGGGGTTTTAGCACTTGACAAAACAGCAATCTGAAGAAATCCTTCCAGAGTGTGTGTGTGTGTGTGTGTGTGTGTGTGTGTGTGTGTGTGTGTGTGACATGACTCAGGTGTAGGCGAGAGAGGACCATTCTGTGGAGTCAGTTCTCTCCTATCACCGCAGGTTTCAGGGACTAAACTCAGGGCGACAAGCTTGCTTAGCAAGGACCTTTACCAACTGAGTTACCTAGCCACCCCCCACCCCCAGCCTTTTTCTCACTACTTCTTGTAAAACTTGTCAAGGCTCTGGGGACCTATGGGATAAGCTTCAAACCTAACTGACTGCTGAGATTCCTCTCTTGTCCTGTTATCCAGCACATATACCTACACACGCAAGAGAGAGACTCACAGACACACACAGAGACATACAGAAACACACATAGACAGACAGACAGACACACAAAGAAACACACAGACACACAGAGACATACACACAGAGACATACAGAGAGAGAGACAGACACCGACACACAAAGAGACACACAGATACACGAAGAGACACACAGACACACAGAGACATACAGAGAGAGATAGACAGACAGACACAGACACACAAAGAGACACACAGACACACAAAGAAACATACACCCAGAGACACACCTAGAGAGACAGACAGACACACAAAGAGACATACAGACACACAAGGAGACACACATAGAGACACACATAGAAAGACACAGACATACACAGGCACACAGAGACACACATATACACACAAGAACATACACAGAGAGATACAGAGAGAGTCACATACACACAAAGACATATATACACAGAGACAGAGAGAAAGAGACACAGACAGAGAGACACACATAGACACACAAAGAACATACACACAGAGAGGCACACAGAGAGACACATACACACAAAGACATATATACACATACACCACATATGAGTCAAGGAATAGTCTTTCCTTAACTGCTGTGGTATCTGCCTTTCAAACCTGTTTTCCCTGGATGGTGAATCCTGAAATAACCTTTCTTCTTTGACATCCTAACAAACCTCTTCTTCAACAAGATCCAGCTACAGAGCCTCCTCTGTGACTGCCACCATCCCCTGGGAGACCTCCTGGTGATTCGTTCTCTGCCTGCTCTCTGCAGAGCCTGTGGATCTGCTCATTAGGTTGCCCTGGCTGTTTCTCTAGGACTTCCCACACTAGACCTGGAACAGTGGCCTCAGGCTAGACAGTAAAAGAATCCGGGGAACTGCCCCAGGCTGACTGCACTCTAGGGTCTCTAAACTCTTCTTGGGAGCTCCAAGTGAGCTGGCAAGGGAATAATGTAGATGCTCCCTTGACCTAGACCACATGAGCTTGGGTGAGTCATACCTTGGTGGAGGGGGCATCCTCATCTAAAGGTGGCTCAGGTCCGGGTTCACCAATCACAAGGGAGAAATTTTATCTCAAAGAAGAGGAGTCCACCAAAGATCACAGCCATATCCGAAGGGAGGCTGAGTCTCTTGGAGACTTTCTTCTGGCTTTATCAATGTCCCCAGAGTGCGCAGCAGGAAGCTGAGCACAGTGTGTTTCTGATGTAGGAAGAGCCTATGGCAGGGAAGCTCAAAAAAATGAAAAGGAAAGGCCACCTACAGAGACTGAGAGCAGTCTAAAGCAGCAGATCTCAACCTGTGGGTCTCAAGCCCTGTGTGGGTTGGACGACCTTTTTACAAGGGTTGCCTGAGACCATCAGAAAACACAGATATTTACATTAACGTTCATAACAATAGCAAAATTATGGTTATAAAGTAGCAACAAGGATAATTTTATGGTTGGGGGTCACCACATCATGGCACTGTATTAACGGGTCGCACAGTTAGGAAGATCGAGAGACACAGATATACAGGATGGTCATTGAACCAGCTTGCAAAAGGAAAACATGACTGGAAGATAGTGAAAACAGGCCCACCAAGTACCAATGGTACTGGGGAGTGTTTGGAGCAGGTAGTGGTACTTAAGGAAGGTATATGCGGGAGCAGGTCCCTGTTCCCCATCCCCAGGCACATTCGGAAAGCAACAGGAAAATGGGAGAGAATGGAAAACCCCAATGAAGGTGTGTTTGGGAAGAATGAGACCGGAGACAATCAAGAACATGAAGGAAAGAAAATGGCTACCGTCCTGCCTTTCCTGTGAGAAGAGAGGCAGAGGTTGGGAGAGCACTGGAGAGAGAAGGCTGCAGTCTCAGCCAGGGGAATAGTGGGATCACTTCTCAGTGATGTAGGAGGGGTCTGCTGAGAGACCGCTGTGACACCTGGTTAGGTAGGCTTGGGAGGGAGGGACTGTGCTACCACTGTTAGCCCTGGGAGGTGAGCCTGGTTCTCTCTGAAGTAGCTAAGGAGAAGGATTCTTGAATTGGAGGGGGCTTGGCTGGAATTTCAGAAATGCAGAGAACTCCATGTCATTGGAATTTTGGAGCAGCTCCTTCACAGCTGTTTTTAAGAGGTATGTACAAAGAAGTACTGAGGTGTGCAAGTCCCCGGATGATGGCCCTCTGGAACAGCTTGGTAACAGGGGAATAAATCTCTCTCCAAAGTCCTTTCCATTCCCACTGAACGTGGGAGTTTTATATAAGTACAGTGTAGTTGTATACACACACACACACACACACACACACACACACACACACGCGCGCGCACAGAGAGAGAGAGAGAGAGAGAGAGAGAGAGAGAGAGAGAGAGAGAGA
>JANHMN010000014.1:49142580-49178032 GCA_030674055.1 Rhabdomys pumilio | reverse complement strand
TCTTTCTTTCTTTCTTTCTTTCTTTCTTTCTTTCTTTCTTTCTTTCTTTCTTCTTTTGACACGTAGCCCAGGCTGGCCTCAAACTCAGGATTCTCCTGCTCCAGACTGGAATTAGAGACATATGCCATGCTCAGCTCAGATGATATTTCTACACTTGGTCCTTTAAAATCTATCTGGAACCTAAAGGCTCTCACACTTTTCTTATCCAAGTTCTCCTTATCTCTCAACTGGGTTATTTTAGGAGACTCCCAGTTGCTATCCCCCTCTTTATTCTATTCTCAATGGAGCATCCCGAATGATTCTAGTAAAATATAAATCATTCCATGTCACTGCTCTGCTCAGAGTAAAAGCCTGCTCAACACTTGGCCACCAGGCCCTCGATGGTGCTTCTCTACCATGTCCCCCCCTTCCCTGGCTTTATCTGTTGACTCTTTCTGCCAGTTCTAGCCACACTTGGAGGATTGTGCCTTAGGGCTATGATGCTATTCTCTCTAGAATGTTCTTCTATCAGATAACTGAGTTCTTCCTTACTTTCTCCGGGTCTTGATACAAATATCCACATTGTCCAAGTCTTTTCAACACTCAGTCTTCCACTGAGGTTTCCTGGTCTTAGTGTGTGTGTGTGTGTGTGTGTGTGTGCTATAACATATATATTCAGAATATATATATATATATATATATATATATATATATATATGACTTAATTGCCTTTTCTGCCTACTGATTGCAATGTAAGGCTGATGGTGTTATATTTTTGGAGGGAGAGCTCTGCTTGGCTCGCTGCTGTATCACCAACCTTTAGAAAAATGCTTGGCTAGTAGCAGGCACTCAGGAAATATTAGTTGAGAGAGTGAATTAGAATCAGTGGTGTTTTTAATTTAAATACTGGTGCTCTGGGGACTGTGATTTAATTGGCACAAGGTATAACCCAAGCCCTAATCTTTTTTGAAGGCTCCCTAGGTGATTCCAATGTGGAGCCCGGGTTGCCAACCACTGTTGTGATCTGAACTCTGGTTTCTTTTTTTTTTTTTTTCCCTTCTTGGAGTTTTACGTCTGTAGCATATGCTGTTATATTCTTAGAAAATCCATTCATTTCAAAACGTAAATTGCAGTGAGTGGTTCTAATAAAGCTGGTGTTGTGTAGGGTAGCATATTAGGGTTTTAATTGGAGCATCCTATTAAACCGAGTGTTCTAGACACTCATCTCTGTATAACCTTGGCTGAACTTGGACTGGGAGGAACCGTTCCTACATCACAATGTTCGCAGAGCTTTCCAACTTTTTTTTTTTTTTTTAAAGAGAAGGGATTTGATGCTGGCTATTTGTAAACTCTGTTTGCCTGAGTGAGCTATACACATTTTCAGCCCCTACCCCGTGTCCACCTGCCCATCGTACAAGTTTTGTCTATCTCTTGAGGATCAGGAGAAGGCTCATCTTCTTTTCTTCCCTGCCTGGCAGCTCCTTCTGGGATGGTTGGCATAGTCACATGGTACCCAGCTCCCGCTGTATAGCAGGTGAGCCCCCTACATTTTGTTTTCTCTTATTCCTTTTCCTTCTTCCTCTCAGACTAGACTATATTTTCTCTAAGGACACCAGGCCATTTTGTTGGACCTTTTTGAGTCTTTAGCGGTGGACAGTGAGTAGATGCTGATGGGTTGCTTAACTATTCCTGTTTACTGGATGGACGGCATTATCTAAGGAAGATTGCCTAGGGGAAAGGATGCCACATCCTTCATAATGAGTGGTTACCCCTTTCATTAACACCCTGGCATTTTTCACTCTGGTTCATCATTGACCTGTATCATTCTTATTTTATCTTTTTTTTTTTTTTAGAAAAAATTATTTTTCTCTCATACAATACATCTCAACTGCAGCCTCCCCTCCCTCTGCTCCTCCCAGTCCCCCACCCTCTACCCACAACCTGCCTCACACCACCCCTCTGCCCTAGATCTACTGTTCCTCCATTTCCTTTCAGAAAAGAACAGTTCTCCCAGGGATATCAAACAAACACAGCACAAGGTGCAATAAGACTAGGCTCAAGCCTTCCTATCAGTGCTGGGCAAAGCAACCCAGTAGGAGGAAGAGGATCTCAAGAGTAGGCAAAAGGAATTCTATGTATATCATGTTACATGCATATACACATACATATAATATACACATAATTTAAGACCTCAGCATTTCAGTATCCTGTTTGAAAATCTACTCAAGAAAGCTCAGACATCATCACATTTGGCCTTAGTTCCAAAATCAGATGCAGAGGGATAGAATTCTAATTGCATCTTAGGCCTGCTAAGAAGACTCAGCCAAACAGGTCAATGGAAGCATTTTTAGGGCCCATGTATCTAGTCTAAGCAGTTTTTTCTTTTCTTTTTTCTTTTTTTAAATTGCATGCTTTAAGATTTATATTTATTTTATGTATGTGAGTGTTTTGTCTGCATGTCTGTCTGCCAGCCAAAAGAGAACTGACCCATGGAACTATAGTTGTAGATGGTTGTGAGCCGATATGTAGGTGCTGGGAATTGAACTCAGGACGTCTGAAAGAGTAGCCAGTGCTCTTAACCACAGAGATATCTCTCCAGTCTCCTGGGTTACTTTTCAACTGAAGTCACATTATCTAGGTGACATTCTTCATTTCAACAGCCTGGGAGAGTAGGTAACCTGATTTTCTAGAGTTGGAGAAAGGTCTGAAACTAAGCCCTTAACACCTTTCCGTCCTTTTGAAGCCCCGGTTTAAGAGAAAGTGATATCATGGTGAGACAGGAAATGTTACAAAGCTATGAAATGCCATAAATCGATCTCCATCTGTTTGGAAGTGAATGAATAAGAAACGGCAAAGAAAAGGGTATTGTATCTTATCCAAGGGGAAAGGTTACCAGTCCAGCTCATCACAGGGGCGATGTTGGGCCAGACTTTTCAGCTGGGGGTTTTAATGGTTGATACCTTTATCTTTCCATTGTTTTGTCTAAGATAGGGTCTTGCTGTGTAACCTGGGATAGTCTCAAACTTGCCATCCTCCTGCCTCTCCTATTGGAATACTTGGATCACAGGCATGTATCATTGCACCCAGCCTTTGGGATATATCTTCACAGGCAGAATGGAGCAACAAGCAGGGTCTAGCCAGCAGTAGCCACAGAAGCAGGGGGGCATCTTCAGGTGACCAGCTGTGTACCCGAAAGGATGGAAGGATTGGTGTCCACCCAGAGAGAGGGTTCCAGAGAGTGATAGTCAGGCACAGCTCTGGCACTGGCGTCTTCTCCTCTTCCCACATTTTCACCAACAACCTGAAAAAAGGCGTGGGTGACATGTTTATCCCATTTGCTCATGACCCAGATCTGAGAAGCACAGTGACCTCATTTCACTCCAGGAAGCAGAATGGAGACGGAGGCCAAGCCTCATCGAAGTCAGCCAAGGGCTGGAGTGAAGATCCTGCACTCAGGTCTGAAAAGCCTGTTGCAGTTATTATGGGATGGCCAGGAGCCTGTCCTAACAGCATCCTTCATGGGAGGAATTTAGTGCTCCAGTGTGTTTTGCCTCTTCAATGAGGTCAGTCCTAAGTGTGCAGGGCCAGGCACACAGCACCACTTCTGCCCGATTGTTCTACATTCAGTCTGTGCTGCCTGGGGGGAGACATGAGATATAAGGTGACATATCCAAAGGGCCCAAAGTAAATTCTCTCCAGTGGGAGAGAATTCTAGGAAAGAAAGCGGCTGTCTTCCAGCTCCTTCCCCCTTTCCAGCCTGTGCCCCTGTGAACTGTCACTTCATCAGCTTCTTGGCCAGTGTCTCAAGCTTGTTCTCCTCTTCCCAGGCCCTCCAATGTGTCTACACCAAGTTCAGTCGCCTCCCTTTTTCTGCACTGACGGCTAAGCATTCCTACAGAAGAAAAACAAAACCAACAAGTAAACAAACCAATGCCATCTAAGTTGGTTATTTGGGGTGTATGCCTGAAATCCCAGCACTTGAGAGGCAGAGGCAGGAGAATCCCAGCAGGTTCCAGGCCAGCCTGGTCTCCAGACAACAAAAATCCAAACTAAAGCCAGATTCGCCCAGTGACTTACACTGGTGTAACTGCTGCAGTTACACCATAAATCTCTAAACTCGTCGGGCATACAGACTGATGTAACTGGACGGTCTGTGCCTGGACCACACCAGTTACCACTGTAGCATCCACTCCAACTCTTGCCTCCCTTTCACCTCCTACCAATGCCTTCTCCTTGCCTTTTAAGAAAGAACGGTAGTCTTTCAAAGAGTCTCCAGAGAGAGAGAAGTAGTAGAAATCTCCTCCCTAACCACCCAGCTCCCAACTGTTTGCTTTCATCACAGACTCCGCATCTCCACACCCAGCACGAGTGACTTCCTTCCTATCTACTTGCACCAGATCATGGTTTGGGGGTGAGGAGACCGTCTCCGGCTTCACTCAGGATCACTGGTGAGGAATATCTCTTTAGCCTTCCTGTGTCGATGGGGGTTTCCTCGGCCGTCACTCTTTAATTAAGACTTCTTTGCCCTGTATCCATAATCACCAAGTCACTTGAAAAATTGGTCCCTCTTGACTGTCCCCGAGTCCCCAGTCTCTCATTAATTCCTTAGTACACTATGAGGTCTGATTTCCAGCCCACATGCTAGTGAAATGCTCTTGCCTTGTCAACCTGTGGGGATCAACCCCTAACCGACTATAACCTCTCAACACCACTGTCTCTGTGAGTCTCCATTCTCCAAGATTCACCAATGTCACTTTGTTTCTGGACGTCCTTTGGTCTCCCCCTGAGCCCTTTCCAATGAAGCTCTCAGTGAATTTTTGCAACAGCCTTTAGAAGCCCAGTATATTGTTGGAGATAGGGTCTTATTATGTAGTCCAAGATAGCCTCAGACTCATAACTCTCTGGCCTCAACCTCCTGTTTACCGAGGTAATAGGCACGTGCCACCATGCCTGCCTGTTCCTTGTTTTCACTGAATTCTGTGCTTTGCTTTAGAACAATCTTCCCCCACTACACACACTCTCTGCCTTCCCCCGAACAACCCCAGCAATCTGAGACTAATCTTCAAACCATATCCACTGCCTATGGACCAGTCACTCCAAAATCTGTGCCATCCACACAGTCTTCAAGCTCTGACCTACCTGTTGTCTCCACCTGGGCAACCCTGACTCTTCTAAAACATTGTGACCCAAACTACATTTATCAGATTCCACCCACAAATCTGTTCCTCTTCCTCTGTCCCCCCAGGTTGGCCAACTCCCGGATTATATTACCCCTCTAAAGTAGAAATCTAGACGCATCTCTCACCTCTGTATTATTCCCTGTACTTTGACTTGACTGATCTGAAGCTATAATCCATTGTATGATTAACTAAATAAAGTATTGCAGTGGCTTTGTTGTATAAGACTTGGCGGTTTTTTGGTTTAAAAGAGAGAACAAGGGTCAGAGGATTAAAGTTAATGGCTGAAGACGCAGTACCATGTCAGGAATTTTCTTTCTTTCTACTCTGGCTTCCAAAAAGACATGGAGAACTGGGCAGCTGCCTTTTCCTGTAGGCACCAAGCAGGGACTGGCGACTCATGCCCCAAGATTAGACTTTGTAGCATGCAGTGGCCCCTGTACCTTGTAACTCACTCCAGCACTGACTCATCCCCCTCTATCAACTTTGTCTATATATACCACTTTATCCTGGCTTCCTGACAGATTGCTAGACTTCTTAACAGATAGAAAGTCCCCGTCTTAGAGACAAGAACTTTTTCCAAGGCAATCCAGCTGAGCAGATAGTCTGCCACAGGAGACCTGCTATTCCCAAGGCCCATGGAAGTAATGGCTTAGGAAGCCAATGGCTTCTATTTGGTAGTAGAAATAAACTTTAGTTCAATTGAATGCAGTCGGTCGTGCTTCCCCCTTGGTTCAATTAGACCTTTGAGGATAATAGAAAGAAACAATTCTGTGATTTGGAGCTTAAGTTAGGAATCTGAGTTCTCCTTAAAGGGGGCCCTGTGGTTACTGTACGTTACTCTTAGCTCCGTTTCTATAAACACTCAGTGCAGTTTTCTTTATAGACTACCACATCTATTTTCCAGAGGCACTTGAAGAAGCGTGTGAGGAGGGGCTGGTTAAGTCCTTGCTTTACTTAGAAAAGGGTTTTAATTAATTGCAGGCCCTAGCCTCAGAGGATGCTGGCTGTGGCTAAACAGTTTGTGGTGATATTGATACGGTTCATCCTAGGTCTTCCTTTATAAGCTGTCAAGAAAGGAAAATGACAGTGTATATTGGGAAGACATCAAGTATAGAAAGGAATATATATATGTACACACACATACACACACACACACACACATGCATACATGTGCATATACATACACGTACAAATATTTACCTCCTTTTAATTTTTTGCCTGTAGATTTTTTTTTTTTTACCAGACATTGTACTGGTAGGACACAGAAGCCTGATTTAAATAGCATATAAGCAGCAACCTTGGAGACAGCATAGGACAGCAACCAGGAGGAAGGACAAGGGGGGCAGCCTGGCTCTGAAATCAAGGCTGTCGAGAGGCTCTACTCTCACAGGGTCAGCTGTGAGTACCTATTTCCATAACCCTCATTAGCGGCCGTTCTCAGTGCTCAAGGAGAACCTATCCTTTCACAGACTCTGAGTAGACAGTCACTCTCGGCTTCCTGCACCGGATTCTAACATTACTATTGCAGTATGCGGGGAGCTCGCTCAGCCTGTGGGCCTAAGGGACTGCCGAGGCCTAAGTAATTAAAGTTTGCAATAATTCCTTACCCTAAAGATAGATAGAAATAACTAGCCTCCTCCATCTCTCCTTTTCTCCGAAGCCCAGGTGAAAAGTGTCGGGTGGGGTGGGGGTGAGGTAGGTAGAGGGGGATGGTAGAGGAATTGGGTCGGAACAGGGATGAAAGTCGGAGTGGATAGCAGCAGCCCTGGTCCCTCATCTAGATACATATTCTGTCTGTCTGTCTGTCTGTCTGTCTGTCTTTAGATTTGGGTGAAGCCCTACTTACCTCTCTTTCACAGGGGAATCGATGATTCATTAGTAATTCCCAAAGCTTCTTTTCTGGATTAAAAAGGAAAGGGGGTGGGGGGTGGAGACAAGGGCTGGGTGTGGTGCATAGGTAGGCTTGAGGAGAACCAGGAGTTCAAGGTTATCCTTAACTATGCAGTGTTTGAAGCCAGCCTGGATTGAATGCACTCTTGTTTCAAAACTAAAATAAGAGAAGGAAATGTCCCAGCCAGGAGAGGTAGCGTACATATTCCTGTAATTCCCGCATGCGAGAGGCTCAGGCAGGAGTTCATGACCCTGTGTCTAAACAACTACAACAAAACCTAACTAAGCTGGGCCTGGAGGTACTTGCCTGTAGTCTCAGCACTTAAAAGGAGGCAGGAGGATTAGAAATTCAAGACCAGCTTTCGCTTACAGACTGCTCTGTCTCAAACTACAACAAAATAAGACTTGTCCATAATCTTCTCACTGCCTGCCTTAGTCGTTTTGGGCTTCTTTGTCGAAGTACTATAAATGATGTGGCTTGTAAACTATACAAATACATATTTCTTGCTGTTCTGGTCCTTGAGACGTTCAGATCAAGTTGCCATGAGACTCAGTTGTTCATGCCGGCCCATGGATGGAGGTGTTTGTTGGTTTACTTGTTGTAGAAGGGGCTGGCCTGGTCCCCAGGTCTTTTAGAGAAGAGCTGTGATTATTGAGAGTATTTAGCTGTTAGAACCCAGTCACCCCCCAAAAGGTCCACCTTATCAACACGACGGGGCTGGATTTTCCCATAAGGCAGTGGTTCTCAACCTTCTTGATGCTGCGACCCTTTAATTCAGTTCCTCATGTTTGTACTGAACCCCCAACCATAAAGTCATTTTCATTGCTATCCCATGACTGTAATCTTATTACTGTTATGAGATGTAATGTAAATATCTGATATGTGACCCCTATGGGGTCGTAACCTACAGGTTGAGAACTGCTGTTGTGATGACCCAGGGGAGAGCCTCAGATATTCAACTTAGCACTGCCATTTGTTGGAGAGGGTCCACTCCTTGCCTGTCTCATGACTAAAGACTCAGTCACACAGGTAGTGGCTTGGGTTTCATCAGGCCTGGATGAATAAATTCCTCTAAACCAAGCTGTTCAGAAAAGTGCCCTGTTTCTGTTAGGAGTAAGTTCTATGGATAGTAAAAGACTTACAAAGTATGAAAAAAAATTCCTTTTCACTAAAGCTTTCTCCCTCAGACTTCAGAGGTTATCTGTTCTAACTTTACGTTTTTGAGTGAATGAATCCAGAAAGGTGAGGCAGTTTTCCAAGGGTCACAGAGCAAAGATATCTTGCGAGATGTTTTCCCACTGCCCCCAATGGCAAGATACTTGGCACTCGGCGTTTAAAAGAAAATTATAGTTTCATTTCCAAGGGGGCTATTTTTAAGCAAGAAATTCATTCACCTTGGATTTTTTTTTTTTTTTTTTAAGGAGAAAGAAAAATAAACAAGTGTTCTGGGTTTGTCCTTTTAAGCCAATTTAAAAAGTGTGCTTTCTCTGCTGTTGAAACTGGCAGGCAGGCGTCTCTGCAGACAAACTGTTCTGGTCGACGCTGGTTAGCTCTTACCCCAAATGCCGATCTGACTCATGGGTGAGATCATGAGAAATCTGGATTATTTTTCTTGATGACTTGTTCGTTCCTTTTCCAATTTTCTTTGTCGGTATTTGCGGTGTGTGATACCCAGGCTGGGCAGTGGAGCCTTGGAAGGACAGTTTCTAGGATGGTCTTTGCTGTCCTGTGAATCAGAGCTAGCCAGAGTAGGCTTGGCCAGGACCCTATGTGATTTTGGTACAGGAACTTAAGGCTACATGTGCATATGGGGTAGATGTGTACGTGCACTCATACGTGTGTGTGTGTGTGTGTGTGTGTGTGTGTGTGTGTGTGTGTTGATAAATTTCTGTGAACTTTTGTTTCCTGGGATTTGAGCCCTTTTAATAAAATGGACTATTCTCATTTAAGGGCTGGTAAGATGCCTCCGTGTGTAAAATGCTTACTGAGCAAGCATGAGGACCTGACTTGATAGCTCAGGACTATTAAAAACCTCAGTGTGGAGGCACACATGTAATCCTAGGGCTGAGAGCAGAGATGGGGACACCAAAGACCCACTGGTCAGCCAATCTAGCTGAAGTGGTGCCACAAGAGACCTTGTCTCAAAAACTAAGGTGGAGAATGAGTTAGCAAACTCCCAGTGTCAACCTGTGGCCTCCATATGCTTGTAAACATATGTGTACATATAGACATGTGCGTATATACCCCACCTCCATTGCTTATTTAATAAATGCACTTCTCAGTGTTGAGTCATTTGAGCAAATCCTACACACGTTAAATCAATAAACAGTACCTACTCTATTGTGTTAGGGTATGATAGTGTGGTGACCAGGCAACCACCAAGTCTCAGTGTGGTTTATGTTAATTGAACATAACAACAATAATTTCTCTTTCACATAGTAACTCGTGCAGGAGCTCTTGTTGGCAGCTAGAGCCTCCCTGCATGGGAGTTCAAAGACTAGGGTCTTTTTTTCTGTCTTCCTTTCCAGGCTTGCAAATATTTTGCCTCTAGCTGTTGGAAGAAAGGAGAGATGGTGTGGCGATGTCACACCTGTCTCTGAGCTGCATTGGCTTGGAGCTGTTACCCAGTATATGGCCCTGCTTCGATGCAAGCAGGATAGGATATGCAGTCTGTGATGGGTCTGTCAGTGCTGTATAAAAGGGAACATCTGGACTTCAGGACCATGTAGAATTTACTGGTTCTGCTATTGGGCTCTTGCAATGTACTTCATGAAGAGAGGAACCTCAGGTGTGTCTGCAGGGGAGTTACCACTTGGTCCTTCCTGAACTTGACGTCAGTTCTCTAGGATGCTTCTTTGTGTCTACTTCGCCATAGCACCCACCCTCTTAGGTCTTTGACCTTCCTCCCATCCCACCTGTTTCCCTTGCTGTGAAGAGATACCATGACCGAAGGCAACTCTTACAAAGAAAACATTTAACTGGGGTTGGCTGAGAGTTTCAGAGGTTTAGTCCATTATCATTCTGGTGGCAAGCATAACAGCATTCAGGCAGACATGGTGCTGGAGAAGGAGCTGAGAGTTCTACATCTCAGTCCACAGGCAGCAGAAGGAGACTGTGAGTCACATTGGGCATAGCTTGAACATTTATAACCTCAAAGCCTGAACCACAGGGACACACCTACTCCAACAAGGCCACACCTCCTAATAATGCCACTCCCTGTGAGCTAAGCATTCAAGCACATGAGTCTGAGGGCTTTTCCTATCCAAACCACCACACCACCTGTCCCTCCTCTGCAAACCCGGCAGTCATCTCATTAGGGATAAATTTCTTCCAGAATCCTTTCTTGGACCCAGTTCACAGTTGTGTGTTCTAGCCATCTCTCAAGACAGACTATGTTTTATTGTGCTTATCCAATGGAAATTTTGTGTGCTATAAACTTCAGCACTCAGAAGACAGAGGCAAGAAAGCCTTAAGATCATTCAGAATAGCTTTGCACCTTCCAGCCGGTGGGAGGGGAGTTGTGCAGACCTTGGAGGCAGAGCAGGCTACTTGCATTCCTGAGCCAATACTGAGTTGACTTGGAAGGCTCGCTTCTAGAGAGTAGGACAGAAGCTGTTGTGATGCTGGTTAAGGGATGCAGTGTTTCCATGGAGGAAGAAGTGCCTAGGGGCCAGCCAGCAGGAATTATTTACCCAGCCGGCCTCAGTCTGGCATTGAAACTGAAGGGCAAAGTATAGAGTCCTCTAGGGCCAAGGTGATCTTGGAATGCATCTTCATGTTCCAGTGGCCGTTGACCTTGCAAAGGTTTTAATGTGGGATATAAGAAATGAACATGATTCTGCAGACAAACTTATCCCCTTACTCAAAAATTCTTTTCTTCTAATTATTTTTAATGATCCTCAGGAAAAGTGCTTTGTGCAATTATGTCGACAAGTTCATACATGCAAGTGCCTGCTGATCCTGCATTTACAAGGTGGTGGCTGCTTTTACTGGTTAGGTTACCACTAGAGTTACCTAAAAATAGACCAGTGAACTGTGCTTGAAAAACTTGGCAGAATCTATTGGGAAGGAGGCAGGGTAATTTGCCATTGGCTCTCTGCAGTCTGAAGGCTTTGGCTCTGTGGAGCCGCTGTCTGGTTGTACCAGAAGGGATCAGTCTTGTTATGAATCACAGATGCCATCAAGGGCAAAGTATCAGAGATATGAGGTAAATCTTTAAGGTTGAGCATGTGGGAACCATTCTTGGTGAGCACCATTTGCAAACCTTCAGTCTCTTGGCCACCCAGGCAGTCCAGGCTCACACCTTTATTCATGTGCTAAATATTGACAGAGTCTCTACTATGTGCCTGGGGAGTCACACTTTAAGCTCCTGGCCTTTATGTCAGTCACATTTGGGGCGCGGACATGAAGCCAATAAAAGCATCGGCAGTAAAGCTAGGGAAACCAAAGGCTTCTTAGAGAAAACCAAAGCAAGCTAAGAACTAGGTAGCATGGATGGGCTGCTGTGAGGGTAGGCTACTCTGAGAACAGGACATTGGTGCAGAGGCTAGAACAATGAGAAGTCAGATAGGCACTGGTTGCTGGGAAGGGAGAGCCAGAGAGAAAGGAAAAAAATCTTAAGGACCAAGGCTGGGGGGAGGGGGGAAGAGTAGAATATTCCTTCACACGAACTACAGTTGTTCCCCTCAGTCTTCCTTCTTATAGAAGCAGGCATCTTTATCACCACAGCCATCTTCCCCTTCACCACAGTAGTCCTCTCCATAATCCCATCATTCTTTCTAGTTATAGTAGAAGTCAGTACATCACTCCTCCTCATCATAACAGTCCTCCCTGACATTTCATCCATCTTTCCATTCACCCCATTGGTCCTCTCTATTCTCTATGGTCTTTCCATTCAGTCCTCCCCATTACTATAGCAGTCCTCCCTATCATGCAGTTGTTCCTGCCCTGTCACTGTGCTTATTCTTGAAGGGTGGGTAGTGCATCCCTGGAAGCTGTGAGCTAGAGGTACTTATGTGGCACTGCTCTGGTTTGGAAGATAAAACACAAGACTGTGGAACGATTTGTGTCATCTAGCAAATTAACTTTCTCGTTGCTCTAACACATGCAGCTCTGGAGGTCTGCTGTCTGGTCTTTCCCTGGAATTTGTTTTTGATATAAAGGGAGAATTGATGAGCACAACCAACCTTGATGAGCACAACCAACCTTGAGTCCCTGTTTACAGACAACTGTTTGGAAGCTGGCCAAGCATCAGACCATCCTCTGTTCCCTCAAATCCTGGGTGCTGCCCAGCCCAGGCATGGATGCTCTGCCTATGGGATGCTCTGGCTTTCATCAGATCAGTTGGGGTTCATGTCTCATTGTTCAGCAACCTTGACCATTGCCCGGAAAAGCCATCAGATTCTTTTTTTTTCTAGCTAAGAGCAGCACTGTTGTTAATAAATCCGTTGAAACTATTTGCCTTTGCTGGGACTTTATGGCACATTTGCATGTCAGGATCATCTGAGTCTGGATCTCCTGCTGTTTCTCCTGTCATAAAGAGATAGTGATAACCGTGGCGAGGGTTATGTTCTGGAGCTGTGAGTAGATGAGCTCTGAAAACATCAATCCTGTTTGCAGGCAAATGTGGCTAATGACAGACTAGGGGAAACAAAAATAATCCTAACTCTGCAGCAAACACTTGGTTGTTTCCTGAGGCCTGCTCCTTAATGAAGTGTAGTAGGGAGTGAAGGATGAGTGAGAAAGGCAAGGGCTCACTAGAGGGAAAGGCAGACATGGCTAAGAGAGCTAATATTCTCGTTGTTATTGTTAGCCTAATAAAGACAAAAGCAGGCCAACTAAGGCAATGGACAGTACCGACTCCTCCCTGACATGGGCCTAAGGCTCCATCACAGGGCCTGCTCTTGTCTGTGAGCCACTAGGGAATCAAACCTCTACTTGACAGGTTTTGCCCCAGAGGACATTTACTGGTTTCTGGAGACACCAGTATTGGCTGTGCTGGGATAGTTATGAGTAGAGGCCAAATGTGCTACCGGCTCTCTGACAGTATACAAGATGGCTCCCTTGAGCCCAAATAACCCACCATCCTTTGTCAGCAGTAGGGAGGCTGAGCACTGCCCATCAGGTCCGGTTTCCCTGACCTAATCTTCAGTACAGACTGCTCTCCTTTCATGGGGAAGAACTGTGAGGGGCCAAGAAACAGTCTGCTACTCATGTAAACTTCACTGGGAGGCCTGCCATAGAGGAAGTGACGTTCCCGAGTCCATATTGCTTTTTAGCAACAGTGTAGGCTGAATGAACTGGAAAAGATATAGGTAAGAGCTTTTGCCAAAAGGGAGGGGGAACCGAGGGAGAAGGCTCGGTTGGCATAATGCTTGCAGCACAAGCCTGAGTACCTGAGTTTAAATTCAGAACCTACATAAAAGGCTGGGTGTGGTGTATGTTTGTGATCCCAGTGCTGGGGAGGTAGCGATAGGACGATGCCTGAACCTGGCTGACTAGCCAGCCTCGCTTACTTGATACATTCCAAGCCAATGGGAGACTGTCTTAAAAAGCTAGATGAACAATTCCCAATAAACAGTATTCAAAGTTGATATCTGGCCTTCGTGTGTACATGTGTATCTGTGTTAGTAGGCAGGTGTGTGCAAATCCACACACATACACACATGTGATCACACACACTCATGGTGAGGCATGAAACTTTTAGCATCTTCCTTTTAGAGAGTCCCATCATGCATATAGTAACTAGTTGTTGTGTGTCTTTCATGTAGCTGGAGCTCAGCATCCATCAATCACCTAATAAGCATGGAGATTGCCTAATATGGGCAATGAGGTAATAATAATATTCAAAACCATTTGTTGTAGGTTTATTCATGAATGGAACTGAGTTAAATCCTCTAATGAGTCTGGTATCATTAAAGCCTCCTCAGAATTCTGCAGGCACAGACTTACAGGTAACTTAATCTGAAACTCCAGGATATCAGGAAGATGCCATGTTAGATGTCATATCTTGGACTACTAGACTCCAGACCTGATACCCCTAGCCATTGAACTCTTTGTATGAAAATGAGAATTTAGTTGTTAGTGTAGGTACTAGGCTGTTTTAAATGCGTTTTACTCATAAATCAAGGAGAAGACATGTAGACGTGTTCTTCTGGCCTCTTCTGTCTCTGTGCATTAACCTGGGCTCTGCCCACCAGGACTTTGCCGCTGTAGGAACACACAAAATGTCTTCAGCCAAATACCCTGGAGGGTAAGAAAAAATCACCCCCTTACCAATGCCTAACCTAGCTGTTCTAGAAATCAGCTTCTCGGGCTTTGGTATCCATGTGACCCAGCTGGGAGCCTTGTTCAAATGCAGACAGGAATTCTGTAGGCCCAGGGAGAGCCCTAGTCCATTTCTGTTGATCTCTCAGTAATGCTGGCACTGCGGGTTGGTTGATTCACGCTCCAAGGAGAGGCCCACACAGTGAGTGGACATTTTTTGCAGGATCTAAGGCTCAAGGGTGTCTGTGAAAGAACTGATAACTTCTTTGGTCCCCTGGTTTCCTCCGACTTCCCCATATGGAGGACATCTGAGGCAGTTGTTTCCAGTGCCCCACCCCCTCCAGCTGGGTGCCTCTTTCTTGTCCCAGGAGGGGTAAGTTTTCTTCCAGGAGTGACAGTAAATCTGCTTTTCTTTGATGCCTTTATGGACCTCACTAGGACCCTCTGAGTCTCCAGAAAGTCCTATTTGCTCGTTTGAGTCTTACTTTGTCTTTCTTTCTTTCCTTCTTTCTTTCTTTCTTCTTTCTTTCTTTCTTCCTTTCTTTCTTTTTGTTTTTTGTTTTTTGATTTTTTTTTTATTAAGGGGGAATATAGGAAGGAGCTTCCTTGGGGCAGAGGAGAAGCACAGGTGTTTGGCCTGAGCTCTGGGGAGGTTCAGAGAGTCTCCGTGATCACGGGGACATTTGGAAAGTCAGAGGAGCAGCCACACTTATGCAACAGAAAGGGGAAGGCTTGAAGCAGATGGGACAGGAGGGGAGGGCCCCTTTTACATACCACTGAACCCCAGGAATTCTGCTAATGGAACTCTTTTCAGCCTTCTAGAAATGCTGTCACTTTGCCCGTTGTTATTTTTAGGCATTGTCTGTTTCCTATTGTTAGAAACAGTGTGCGCATTCTTGGGAGAGACCTTTTCTGTGTGCTTTAGCAAGAGAGTTCGAGATAGTGTGGAGAAAAAGAAGTGGCTACTGTTCTGAGAAAGTCCCACAAGAAAGTACTCTGGTGTAGGGAGTGAAGGGGACCCAGTCTCAAAGATCGGTGGCCAGCTCTCTGACTAGAGCTGACGCATACCTGTGGTCACCGGTTCTGTGGACTGTGCTCCATGCGACACAGTATGTGAAGTGAGCTTTCTCCTTACTGTGTCTATGGAACAGTGTATCCCAAATTCTAAACTGCAAATCGGTTTGTTGAGGACTCTCAGTTATCCGTTAGGAAGGGTGCAGAAGGTGAGTTCTAAGACTGTTTGAATGAGATGGTTGGACAGGAGGGAGGTTGGTTGGTACCGAGAATTGAATGTTTGTTTCCTGTGTTGAAACCCTACTCCCCAACTTGATGGTATTAGAGGTAAGGTCTTTGGGAGTAGGACAGGAGGGCAGAGCCCACACGAGGACATCATTGATCATAAGTGAAGACACAGGAAAATCTGTTTCCTTCCCTCTCCCTTCTCCACTAGTGTGGATGTACCGAGGAAGCAGGCAGGTTTTTACCAGGAACCAGATCTGTCAGCCCCCTGATCCTGGACCTCCTGACTCCAGAACCTAAAGAGCTGACTCTCTGTTGTTCTTCAGTGACTCGGTCTGTGGGACTGCTCTGTGATAGTAACTTATATGGATTAAGACAGCCAGAAGGAAGACAGGTCTACAGGCTTCTAAATGCCAGCTAATAGGTACTACCCAGTGTTCCAGTGTTAAGTTTGTTGAGAAATGAGGAAAATAAAATTAACACAATGAACTTTTTCTTAATGCTACATAATTGTTTTAAAAAGCAGTGCTGTGGGCCCTGCTTTCCTGCTCAGAGGAGATTAAATGATGAAAGAATGATGTCACTCACTTATATTTATTTATTTAGTATCTTTATTGCAAAAAAAACACTTTGAAATAGTCTTATTCCAACAATAATTTATAAAACAATTTATTGGCTTGCAAAATCCAGATGTGTCAAAACCTTGGCAACTGGGGAATTAGAAAACTGAATGGGAGAGACAAGAAGAATGTGGACTTGAGGGTTACCAGCAGGAAGGAAGGGCCCAGAAGGAGGGAAGGATAGACTTTGTGTCAGGCTCTTTGTGGCTGCCTCTTGAGTATGGGCATCCCAGTGATGACAGGAACTTTTAGAAAATGTACAAGTTGTGGAAAGAGTGGATCTGGCGACAGAAGGGACACTTGGGAACCATAATCATAACATTAATGGATGCTGTCTGTCGAGGGTGTGGTATGACGAGCCCCGACCCTAAAATCTCATGTATTCTGTGTGGCAGACATTTGAGGTTGTTGGTGGTGGTGCTGTCTCAGGGTTACAAATGAGGCCAGAAAGAACTAAGGTGACAGTGTCCTCTCATTGAGCAAGGCAGATGTGGGTGAGGGGGCATATGGGACTTTGGGAACCTAAAACTTGAGAGGCACTAGGTTATCGTTCTTTTAGGCCAGTGTCTGTGGGAGAACTTGATTCTGGGTTTGGGTGAGATGTGTCTGTGACAGAAATGGAAAGAGGACGTAAGGTGATAGGCTTTGTCCTCTTCCTTGGTGACACAGATATAGGACAGATTAGAGCATATTAAAAGTAGATAAAGGTAGGTTTATTAGGAGGCAGCTCTCAGGTGTGTTCACTGATCTTACAGATAGCGGTCAGTGAAGTCATGCATCCAGGCTAAAGCAGGAGTGTTCATTGGGTCCTGGGCGCATGGTGATGACATTTGATCTAGGAGCTAGGATTGTGTCCATACATGCCTAAAACCAGAGCCCCTGGGCAGGCACTTTTGGGTGGGTTGCAGGAAACTCGGGAGACCTGGAACAGTGACGTGTTAGGCCAGAGTTTTCTCTGTGTGGGTGAGGTTTGGGGAAGGAGAGCAGAAGGGGTTTCTTAGCTTGTGAGGGGGGATGAGCAGGGGTTCCAGCCCAATATAGAGCAAAGACTAAAAGTATTTGATTAGAGCCTTCAGATACCCACTGCAATATCTTATTACCTACCAGACAAGCTCCTCAAAGGAAAAAGCAGAGAGCGTTGACTAGCCAGAGAGCACTGTTTTGATGTAGGCTCTGTATCCTGTTGAGTATCCCAGGATCAGCATCAACACGCACACGCACACGCACACGCACACGCACACGCACACGCACATGGACACACATAGGGACAGTGTTCTGCTGGTGACAAATAGTCAAAATAAAGTGATTTTGAGAATCTCCCAAGTGGATGGCATGATTGATTAGAGCTAAAAGCTTAACAGTTACCGGTGCAGGTAAGGACCATGTTACTGCCAAGTTCAGAGATGCTTGGGCAGATAGGAATGTCCTGTCTCCTCTGGTCTTATGGGCTTCAGAGAGCTCTAGGGAGAAAATCATGAGGAAGTATGTTCATAGAATGAGATAGTACTCAGCAATAAAAAGGTTAATATGAGAAACAATATGGACCATCTCAGAATAGTTATCCCAAGTCAAAGAAGCCAAACGGAATGGGTCTTTTCAGTGCGTTCTCATTTGATTGAATAAGGTTTTAGAAAATGCATACTTAGGCCTGCAAGATGGTGCTGGAGATAAAAGATGCTTGCCGCCAACCCAAAATTTTAGTTTGATCCTTGGAAGGAGAAAGCTGATTTGTGCAGTTGTGCTCTGACCTCTATAGGTGCACCGTGACACCCTCTCCCCCAAATAAATAAATGTTTTTAAACATGCAAAGTAATCTTTGGGAGCAGGCAAGCATTTCCTGAGAGATGGAGGTAGAATGACACAGGAGAGAGAGAGAGAGAGAGAGAGAGAGAGAGAGAGAGAGAGAGAGAGCACTTTCAGGATGAGGATGGTTCATGGGTTTGCTCATTGTCTTCATGACACTTGCATTGATATATATGTACACATACATATACATAGAAGTTGGACTATGGTGGTGCACATCTGTCTGCAATCCCAACTCTTTGGAAGGCTGAGAAAGGAGGACTACAAGTTCAAGGCCAGCCAGGGCAGCTAAGCAAGAATCTTAAAGAAATAAAAAGGAAAGGAAGAAGGGGAAAGGAGAGGAAGAAGCTGTCCTAGTTAGGGTTTCTAGTGTTGAGATAAAGCACCATGACCAAAAAGCAATATGAGGAGGGAAGGGTTTATTTCACTTACACTTCTGCATCAGAGACCATTACAGAAGGAAATCAAAACAGGAACTCAAGGCAGGAACCTAGAGGCAGGAATTGAAGCAGAGGCCGTGAAGGAACACTGCTTCTTGACTTTTACTCCTTGTGGCTTACTCAGCCTGCCTTCTTATACCATCTAGAACTAGCTGCCTAGGGGTCACATCATTCAAAATGGACTGAACCTCTCATACCTATTAGTAATTAAGAAAATGAACCACAGGCTTGCCCACAGGCCAGTCTGGTGGACCTTATCTTCTCAGTGGAAGTAACCTCTCTAAAATGACTCTGGCCTATATCAAGCTGACCTAAAAATCAGCCAGCACAGAAACTGAGGGAAGGATTCAGAAGTAGAATACTTGGCCTAGCATGCACATGGCCCTTCAATCCCATGAATGCATAAAGGAAAGAAAAAGAACACACATCAATTTGTGTGGTTTAACTTCACTTTTTGCACACCAATGGCACCTCAATAGAGCTCTTTATAAATCCCCAAGCATGTGGGAAAGAGGGTCAGTGGGCATCCCCCAGGGCCTGCTGTGTGTTAGTGTTTGGATTCTGAGAGGTTACATGTGCAGAGGCTGGACAGCGGGACGGGGCAGGGGGGACAATCTGGGGAGGGAAGGGCTTATTTTACTTACACTTCCACATCACAGTCTATCCCCAGGATGGGGCAGAAAATTCCTGGGCTCTCTAAGCAAGGACAGCCCTTAAGACTTGTCTTGAGCTGTGGTCAGGAGCCTCGCATTTATCCTCCTACAGTGGAAGCAGCTACTGAGGACTGTTCTGAAGGCTGTGTGTGCTGCGTTCAGTACTTCTGGGCTGAGGTTATTAGCTGGAACACTGTCTAAGTGGGTCTTCACAATACTCCCTGGAGTCTAGACAATGCTGTGTATCTCTTACTACTTCTGTTCTTTTTATTTTATCAGAGAGATTTAGCTGGGGTCCATTCCCACTTGCTAAATCTTGAAACTCCCTGTTAGTCACTTGGTGATATCAATAAATGTTGTCCTGCCAGACTGTTTGGGAAAGGGTGGCTTTGGAAAAGATGGTTGTGTTGGCTTCTGAGCCATCCTTCATTGAGTTAGTCAAAGAGGACATTCTCTCCCTCTCTCTCTCTCTCTCTCTCTCTCTCTCTCTCTCTCTCTCTGATGTGGGATGGACAGAGGGAGAAGGGGATGTGAGGGCAAGCTTGGTACCCCTTTATCAAATTTCACCCTCTGTGATTTCAGTTACTCACAGTCAACTTCTTATTGAATATGGTAATATTTATCTTGGCTCTTTGGGTGGGTGGGTGGGAGGGAGGAGGAGGTGGGGAGAGAGAGAGAGAGAGAGAGAGAGAGAGAGAAAGAGAGAGAGAGAGAGAGAGAGAGAGAGAGAGAGCACATCCACATAGCTTTTAGTGTAGTTAATTGTTAAAATTATTCTGTTCTTAGTTACTACTGTGCCTAATGTCTATTCCTCTTTATCAGAGGTGTGTGTGTGTGTGTGTGTGTGTGTGTGTGTGTGTGTGTGTGTGTGTATGGGAAAGTATATGAACGGTTTGGTACCATCTCCAAGGAAGGGGTGACTGCTACACTCCTCATGGTGCAGATTTACTATTAAGATGGCAGGTACCTCTCCTTTTTCTTTCTTTCTTTCTTTTTTTTTTTTTTTTTTTTTTTTTTTTTTTTTTGGTTTTTCCGAGACAGGGTTTCTCTGTGTAGCCCTGGCTGTCCTGGAACTCACTCTGTAGACCAGGCAGGACTCAACTCAGAAATCCGCCTGCCTCTGCCTCCCAAGTGCTGGAATTAAAGGCATGTGCCACCCCTGCCCGGCATCCTCTCCTTTTTCTTAACTGAAAGTCCACAACAGACTGGCACAGGTTCCAGAATTTCTGGTGGAAAACAAACTGTTTGTTTTCTTTTCTTTTCTTTCTTTCTTTCTTTCTTTTTTTTTTTTTTTTTTTTTTTTTTTTTTTTTTTTTTTTTTTTTTTTGCAAAGCAGCTTATGCTTGCAGACATTTCCAGGAGTGCATGCTTCTGAAAGTTTCCCTCTTAGAAACGGGGTTTTAGAAAGTAGGCTAAGGCCGCTTGGCTTTCACCCGTGAGACACCGTGCTGTCTCTGAGCAGCACTCTGAGGCTCTGCACCATCCTGTTGGGTGCTAGGAGCTGAAGTCCCGCTTGCCACCGTACTGGCTTGCCTGACATCTGGCAAGCATTGTTCCCTGTATCTCAAACGTAGTGGCGAATTTAATTCATTCTTTCCAACAAGCATATATGGAATAAGTATCTTGTAAGAAATGAACAAGAAGAACCTCTGACTTATGGACGGTAAGTTTGGAGAGTCAGATATTTCTACACACTAAGCCATTTTTAAATCTACCTTCAAGGAATGAGTATCAGAATTTTGAAGGCTCCCTTCTGATCGTCTCAGCTCCTGTAATACCAAACCTGAGCACGCTAAGGATTATTAAATTTATCCTCAAGGTGTCTAGGGAATACCTAGACTTACAGAAGAGCATGGGATCTGTCCAGTTTTGTCAAGGTCTTTGAATAACATGATTTCCCCAAATGTTCAACTCCGAAAGTTTTAAGCGCATTTTCTTTTTACTCTTGCTCAGGTACCAGATATAGGATCCTTGTATGTCTCTGATTGCTTCGTGTTTCAGGAATGATTTAGAAAACTAAGGAAGTCCTCATTCTCCCATTCAGTCTTCCTTGTGTACAGAGTTAAGAGTAGCTGTCTCTGAAAAAATGAAGGAGGTGGGCCGGGATCAACAGGGCCTCAGTGGAAGTGGGCTGGAAATAACGGGACCCCAATGGAGGTGGGCTGGGGAGAAGGGAGTCCCAAGGTGGTTGCCCATGGCGGTTTGTTGTCTGTCCATATGATAAAATTCCTGAAGCTGTTTTTTCTACAGAAAAGATCTTTATTCAGCCCGCATTTTTGAAGGTTCAAGGGTATGTCATTGGCATTGGCTCTGCTCTGGTATGGACTTTACAGCATCACTATAATGACAGTGCTTCCAGGAAGGGATGCTTGAATGGCGAGAGAGGGAGCCAGGCACGACCCGGAAGTCAGTTCTACTCTTTCAGATCAACTTATGTTAAGAAAGATTAACTCAGGAAACCATGAACCCTTGGGCATGACCTTAATCCCATCCAGCGACAGTGTTCTTGGTACTAAGCATCTCCAACAGTGTCCTTCTCTAAAGGGCACCACGCTGAGAATTTGGCTCCCAGCATGTAAACCTGTGAGGGACAAAACCACCTTTCAATGGCAACACTCTTCTTCACCAGGATCATAGGGGACCACGCTGATGGTGACATTAGCTTCTCTTTCCAGGAAAGGTTCTTGTCAGATAGGAAATAGAGCCAGTGTGTGTGGGGTTCGGGGGGGGGGGGGGGGGGGGAGGAGAGGAGATGGGAAGCATTTGTTTTGTAGACATTGCAAGAGAAGGACCTCTAGCCATCTTTCAGATCAGAGTAGAAATAGTTCTAGGTCCAAGTAAAATCCTGGAGACCCACTGCCACTGGGAGGTAAGATTGAGCTGGGTGTGGAATTTGATCTCCTGAGAGCTTGGGTCAAAGCTTTGTATTTCAAAGGTTATTTTTCAGAGACAAAGCAGTCTCCAGAAGCTATGTCTCCCTGTGCTGCTGAGGGAGAGGCTGGGACCAACCTGCTTCCTGCTCCTGAGTGTGTGGCCAGACACTAGTAGTGAGCACATGCCAGCCAGAAACAAGTATGTGACTCCTCAGCCTGGCCTGCCAGCCTTCTGCCTGGACATGTGAGCTTAATTACTCTGCTGCTCTCTGGAAGCGATGCTGGCTCGACCTTGAAATCTCTGAGTAGGAGCCAGGCCCTGCTGGGTTTGTAAATACCTCCCATTGTAGGTACAGTTTGGCAGTGCCCAGTTGGGTTGCTTGTCTCCCGCAGTTCTAAGAGGCGCCTCATAGTAACAGGTCTTGCTTGTGCCTCTTTTACCAGCCTGGGTCTCTTGATGCCCCTTTGGGGGATTGACCAAATCTGAATTCTTCCTTGGGCTCTCTGAGCCTTCTTATACTCTAGGTTGATCCCTGTTTAAAAAAAAAAAATGTCACTATATGCAAATGGCTTTGCTTTTTCCATGAATAGAAATATGGCTGTTGCCATATTATCAATAAATGAAGCTACTCCTTGGATGGGAAATTAGTTCTGTTTTCTTTACCATGTGATAAACATTAAGGGCTTAGGAATGTTGGATTATTGATACTCAATGACAACTGTTCTATTTGTCATGAATTTTTTATTCTGGAATTATTTTAGATTTACAGCAAACTTACACAGATATCAAGGGTTGGTCTTGGCCCCATTCTGTTTAGTTATTTATTGACTGATCTTTGTGGTCCTGGGGCTTTGTATATATATCAGAGCTGAAGACTGGTCATGGTGCAGTTTTCTAAACTAAATCCCATACTTTCTGCAGATTGCTTGACTGTCCTTTATCTGTTCTAGGATCTGATCCAGGATCCCACAGAGCTCTTTGTAGCATACAGCTTAATCTTAGAGTTTCTTACCTCGAGGCACTGAAAAGACAATACAGAGAGATGAGCGCAGCTTCTCTTGCAGAGGATACATCTTTACAATAACAATTAAGTAACAATCGAAACTTGACTGCCGGCTGCTAGTTTTTGAGCAGCCATTGACTTTTCCATTGGCCTAATCGTCCAAATTCAGTTTGATGCAGCCACTTCTGTGTATTAGCTTTATGCCCTCCAAACCTAAAACTCTGAGTTTCACTTCTCTCACAGTGAATCTGTTTCTCATATATGAACATTTCAGGTTTCTGATATATATACACATGTATCTATGTGATTCTGCGCCTGTGTATCCACACCTGTCGGTGCTTGCCTTTCCTGCCATACTGAATCGAAAAAGGCCTTGTGGTTTTTCAGACATGGAGAAGTCTTCCCAGGCTAATCACTGTAATAAAAGGTCTACCTGTAGAAAAGCTAGATTAGATGTCATTTTATGATATTTGCAAGCTGATTATAGCAGCTGTTCTTATCCCCAGTGTTGTTAGGTCATGCCTTTGAAGAGCATAGACATCTTTATGTAAAAACCTCAGCTTGCCCAAGCTAGTTTCTCTAATGAAAAATAAATTTAAGAGAGGTGTTCACACCAACTAAATATATTGTAGTAACATAGTTTAGATTCCTTTACCAGATGTAGAAAATGCTTAATATAGGACCAAAAGAAGGGTATAATTTTTTTTTTGAAACACCATATTCTTTTTTCCCTCTAAGGCCCACAGAGATAATTATATGATTGGAAAATTATTCCCAGGAGGCAAGTTTAAAGGAGGAGAGAGGAGAGCAAGGGGTGAGAAGATGGCCTGCCTTTCCGTGTAGATCGGAGGTTCTCAGTCTTCCTATCACTGCGACCCTTCAATACAGGTCCTGGTGTTGTGGTGACCTCCCAACCATAAGGTTATTTTCATTGCTAGTTCATAATTAATTTTTCCACTGTTATGAATTGTAATGTAAATATCTGATATGCAGGGGATCTGATACGTGACACACACATACACACACACACACACACACACACTGTGAAAGGGTCGTTTGACCAGAACCATTCCTGTAGATGAAGAGATGGGGAGAGGTACATGCACAGTGCTGCCGGTATCTTGGTTAGTCCTAATCCTGACAGAGGCCAGCCTTTGTTGGAAAAGCTTTCAGGTCTGTGTTCAATTTTAAGTTAGAGTTTCTAAGGCCGATGCTAATAATTTGATTTGTTCTAAGGCACTATGTCTAGAGTTAGAAAAAAAAAAAAACCAACAACAACAACAAAAAAAAAACACACCCAGGGAAAATATCAACACCTCATGATAGCTTTGTGTTTCCAGAAGCCTGGCTTCCCATAAAATTAATTAGGAGAGGTGGAATGGTAGACGCTGGCTTCCAATTAAAAGCAAGGCTTTATTACAGCAACGGGTGCTAGCTCTAACTGGTACTATTAACTTTGTATTTAAATAAGGCATAAACTTTTAAAGACTTTTAAAAAGTACAAATAAGGGCTAATTGGGAACCTCCCTTCCCCACTTAAAATTGTTGGCAACAACTTAATTGAGTTTTGTTTGCGCCCCTGTGTATGTGTTCATGATTCACACAGTCGGAGATTTCAGGACAGCTAAACATTGAAAACCTACCGATGAATTTCCACATTGGGCCAAAGAGTTCATTTCCACCACAAACTGTTCCTTCACTGTCCTCAGATCTCTTCCTTCGTGGACCAGCTGCGTGAACCCCCCTGACAACTCTCCTACCCCCAATCAGAGGGAAGTCATTTCTCTTTCTCTGGGCCTGAGCAAGGTTCTGACTTTATCTCTTTGAGGGATCTCCGGCCTGACCCCTGCCATCTGGTGTTTACTAAGTATTTGCATTCAGCTCGTAGGTTTTGCTCATTAAACATCCTAGTTGGCAGCCCTGTGGCTTCCCTGCAACTTTTACAGTTTGGCCTTGGGTACAAGCTGCTTCCAACAGAGCCTGAAGGTACAAGAATCTCAGAACATTCAAAAACAAACAAACGAACAAGAAAGAAGGTCACAAGATTTTCATGCAGAGTTAAAGTGATGTGTGCACAGTCTAATGGGGTAGGACCGCACTCTTTCTTTGCAGTTTTTCCTTCTTTTTAATGCAGGGCTAGAAAGATAGCTTGGTAGTTAAGTGCACTTAATGTACAACCGTAAGCACGGGTTTGAATCACCTGTATAATAGGTGGCCCTATGTGCACCTGCAATCCCAGCGCTGTGGGAGGAGGAGAGAAGAGGGTCAAAGGGGGACATCATGTGTCCTCTCTCACTCTTGACCTTATTCTTTGATGCAGTCTCTTCCTGATTCTAGAGAAGCCATTCTCAGCCTGTGGGTCACAACCCCTTGGGGGCGGGGATCACATACTAGGTATTCTGGGTATCTGATATCTACATTATGATTCATAACAGTAGCAAAAAATACCACTTTGAATTAGCGACAAAAACAATTTTATGGTTGGGGGGATGGGTCACGACAACGTAAGAGGAACTGTATTAAAGGGTCGCACCATTAGGAAGGTTGAGAAACACTGGTGTCCTAGAGCTTGTGGTTTTGGGCAGGACTGGGAACCAGCAAGCTCTTCTCAAGTGTTTTGGTTGCAGCAGCGATGAAAGCATGGATCAGACCAGCAAGACCTTTGTCCATTTTGCTTGGTGTCCACCGGTCAGCGTCTTGAACAGTGCCTGCCACAGAGAACACACGAGCTACCTTTAGGAATTTTACTTTGCATCCAGTCCTCCTGTCTGTTTACTTCTCCATCGCCAAGTTCCTTCTATTGTTATAGCTCAACAAAAAGCTTTAATGCGTACAAGACCAGGCTTTCTCTTTCACAGACCCCTCTTTCATAATTTCTATGGCTATTATATTTCTTTTCCTAGAGGATTTTTCTAAAAGTACTCCTTGTTGGCATTTTAATTGGATTCATGTTGTTGAATTTACAGAGGGGAAATCAGTCACGTTTAAGTTTTGGTTTGCTTTGCTTTGCTTTTTTTTTTTTTTTTTTTTTTTTGAGACAGGGTCTCACTATGTAGCCCTGCCTGGCCTCAAGCTCACTCCAGGCGTCTCAAATTCACTGAGATCGACCTGTCTCAATTCACGTTGGCTGAGAACTCACTCTGTAGCCCAGGTGGATCTCGAACTTGAGGCTATCTCTTTGCTTTAGCTTCCTAGATCCTGAGGATTTTAACGTGAGATACCACACTTGAAGTTTTTAGTCTAAAGGCAAACTAGAACTTTTTCTTAAGCTTTTCATCTGGCAGGAAAGATGGCATTTCTCCCATCTGGCTTCCTAACTGCTTGCCTTAAAGGCATGAACACCACTCCCAGAGCCACTGAATTTTTTATATCATTATCTGTATATTAGGATTGATAACTTTTACAAATTGTTTAATCTACAGCTTATTGAATTTTCATAATATATTATGAATATACATACACACACACACACACACACACACACATATATATGTATATGGCTGGTGTACAGGTTGTAGTCTGGGTAATCCAACAGTGTCTCATAATGGAAAGGCCAAACATCTGGTCATTGTTCAGCAAGGTTGGAGGTCTCAGCACTTCCTGGTGTGAGCATCCTAGAAGATTCTGGGAGAGCTGCTGATCTTGGAATTCCTAAGAAGCAGGTTCTAATGAAGATGAAGGGATGCCTCAGGAGCTGGGTAGATGAACTTGCCAGTGAGAGTGAAGGCAAAAGGCAAAAAAGCAAAAACTTTTCCTCTTCCACGTTCTTTTAGCCTCCAGAAGGCAAGGCCCAGATTTAGGACAGACCTTTCTGACTCAAAAAAAAAAAAATCCAAATAAGAGAAGGGATATAATATTTCATTATGTATCTCATGAAAATTCAATAAGCCACAGATTAGACAGTTTATAAAAATTATCAATTCTAATATATAAATAATGGGATAAAATTATAGTCGCTCTGGGAGTAGTGGTTCATGCTTTTAAGGCGAACACTTAGGAGGCTAAATGCAGCTGGGATTTTAGTTGATTCTAGATGTAGTCAGATCGACAATCAAGATCAGCCATTACAAAGGCTGAACCGATGAGAAAGAATTGACTGTTCAGAGGAAGGTCGGGTTGGTCACTATAGACTTCCTGGAAGGAATACCCAAGCCTGGTAGAGAAATCTCAGACTGTGAGCTCAGCTGGGTTCCTAGCTTCTCACTGATAAGAATCCCCTATACTTTTCATCGAATCTGAGACCTGACCATAGGGATCTGTCTAATGTCTGTAATTGTTAATGTTCCCTGTCTGTGGTAAAACGCTGTGCCTGAGGCAACTTACAAAGGAAAGCGTTTAATTGGGCTACAGTTCCAAAGGATTAGAGTCCATGATGGTGCAGGGGTAGGAACATCTGAGAGTTCACGTCTCACAAGCAGGAGGCAAAGAGTATACTGGATATGTGTCTCTAGAAACATCAAGCCCATCCCAAGAAACATACTGCCTCCTACAGGCCACACCTCCTAATCCTTCTCAGACAATTCCAACAACCAAGGACCAAGTATTCAAACATATGAGCCTATGTAGGGGTTGGGGAGGGATTCTCAGTCAAATCATCAGGGGTTTCTTTTTTTTTCATTTTTAATATTTGAACCAACATTCTCTACGTGTCAATCTGTGCTTTTTCCTAGTTACCGTGCTCCTTAAAATTCTTACAATCTCTGTCCCAAAATACTAGCTCCAAAAATACTTCCATATTTTTAGTTATTTGTCGAAGCAGCACTCTACTTGTTAGTATCAATCTGCTAAAGCTGCTATAACAAAATACCAAGGATTTAGTGACTTAAAAGAGGCCAGAAAGCTGAAATCAGGGCACGAGTGTGGCTGATTCTAGTGAGGGCTGTCTTCCTGGCTTGTGGAATTCTTTTTCGCAGCCTCACATGGCCAAGTGGGACAGGAGGGAGTAAAAGCTGGAGAGAAGAAGGAGGGAGGAATCTGTTGCTTAAAACCCCTAACTTTATGTATGTGCACATGTGGGATTCAATGTAAGCACTCTCTGTCTCTCACATGTATGTGCACATGTGCTATCTTAGCTAGGGTTTCATTATTGTGAAGACACACCATGACTAAGGCAACTCTTATAAATAAAAACATTTAATTGGGACTGGCTTACAGCTTCAGAGGTTTAGTCCATTATCATCATGGTGGGAAGCATGGCAGCGCGCAGGCAGATGTGGTGCTGGAGGAGCCCAGAGTTCTACTTCTTGATCCAAATGCAGCAAGGAAGAGGCTATCTTCCTAATTGGGTGGAGCTTGAGCATCGGAGAACTTAAAACCCACCTACACAGTGACACACTTCCTCCAACAAGGCCACACCTCCTAGTACTGCCACTTCCTATGGCCAAGCATTCAAACACATGAGTCTATACCAGCCAAACCTATCCAGACCACCACATGTGGAATCCAATGTAAGGACCCTCTATCTCTCTTCACCTTGTTTTTGAGATGGAGTTTCTCACTGAGCATGGAGTTTGCCATTTTGTCTAGACCAACAGGCCAGAGAGCTCCAGCAATCATTCTATGTTCTTTACCAGCCCAACACCAAGGTTACAGAAGCCAGTGGCCATACTTGGCTTTTAGATGAGACTCAGGCTTGTACTGCAAGCACGTTCTCTTCAGTCCTCTAAGTTCTCTGTCTTCCTGCAATCATGTGGTAAGCAGAGAGGGAGGGGGAGAACTGGTATCTCAGCATATGAGCATGGATGGAAATGTTTCAATTATCCATTCTTGGAATGACAAACTCATGGTTCTTTATTGGAAACCCTCAGAGCCAGATGTAACTTAGAGCTTAGCCTTTGAGGGATCTTTAGAAAGATCTGTGTGCTAGCTGTACTGTGTCAGGAAGTACTTCCAGTGGGGTTTGTTATAATACCTTGCTTTCAAGTGAATCATCATGACAGCAGCCCAATGTAAGACTATCATAAGGACCAGGTAAAGAGAGCGTATGAGTCCCAGGAGTTCAGATCAGACAAAGTGTTACTGTCTCATGCCTTGTGGAGCAAACTCATGGGCCACTGCTATTTGGATTGTGGAGTCACAAACAAATTTGTGGACCTGCCTCAGCAAAGGCCTCGGTGACTCTAAACAGATCTCCTAGAAGTAGGGGTGGGAAAATCAAGCCCCTCCCGTCCACTGGTTTGTTTGGATCCTAGGCCTTGAGGCTACCCACTTAAAGAATAACAGCACCTTGCACCTAAAATCAATCCATGTTCCATGCTACACCCCCACTTTCCTTGTGGCAGAACCCAGCAAGTCCCACGCTAAGCCTCTTTTCTACTCATCCTCCTATGCTCCCGAGTGATCCAGGACAAAGAACTGGCTACATTTGGAGACC
Organism: Rhabdomys pumilio; assembly: GCA_030674055.1. Classification (NCBI taxonomy): domain Eukaryota; kingdom Metazoa; phylum Chordata; class Mammalia; order Rodentia; family Muridae; genus Rhabdomys; species Rhabdomys pumilio. The sequence continues at coordinate 49,148,711 of JANHMN010000014.1, read as the reverse complement.
ACACAGGTTGAGAGCCCTTGAAATGAGAGGTGGTGGCCCAGTAGGCCATCTCAAAAAAAAAGCTAAAGAAAAGCATTCCTAGGGGCCTTCTCTGTTTTCTTCTCTGTGGAGATTGAATAAATACATGGCCACATTGACTGAATATTTGCTCTGCTTGAGAGAACTGGGTTTCTTTAACTGGGAGGTGATTAGCTAGATCACAATGGGACCGTGCTACTCTTTGAGAGCTTTGTGTTGAGTTTACAAGCCTCCTTGGGGGCAATTAGTATTTTCGGTTACCCAAGCAGTGGTGTTAAAGGCATCAGCAAATTGTTTCTTATCCGTGAGGACCGCTGGGACCTGGGAATCCATGGTTTTAGGATGGATTTGTCTAGGCCCTGCCTCCTGATAAAGCCACATGTAGCTACAAGGTGGATTGCTGTTCACGTGGGTCCAGGCAGGCCATGTGTAACTATCTGGAGCGTCTGATATGTTAACATATTGGAGTTTATTTTAGTCCACAAACTTCTCTCTTACTGGAATCTGCAGAATACTGTTATGGTGAATTGGACTCACAGATTCCTGGGCACAACCAAACTGATTTTTTTCCCTGAGGAGGTTCCCAGAGAAACTTTAGAAATTTGTTTCTGGTGTACTGGTCTCTGGATTGGGCAGATTTCTGGGAAGTTATACTTTCCTTGTGAATCTAGTTTATCATAGTCTTTGTTCAAAATAGGGTGAGCTTGTGTATGTATGCATGTATGTATGTATGTATGTATCTATCTATCTATCTATCCATCCATTGCTTTATCCATTGCTCCTACAGTCAATGCTCAGGCATTTCTGGGTTGTGCCTTGGCTTCCAAGGCTTTCCCTACAAAGAATGAGAAACACCCCACAGGCCCACTAGGGCTATTTAAGTGCTGGCAAATCTATCAGAAACACCACTCAGGTCATCTGAGATCTTGTCTTTTTGTCCCCACAATTAGTCATCCCATGACTTTTAGAAAGAAGCCAAACCTCAGAGATAAATCTGGTAAAAATATCATTTGGGATCAAAAATAAGTTCAGCTCCAATACACAAATTCCTGAGCCGCCTGCATAGAAGTAGGACCCTGTCCAGGAAGCTCTGGCCTTCTAGCTGGAGAGAGCAGTCCATGTAGGGTTATGTTCCCTCCATCCCAGCCCACCTTGGCCAGCTTTCCTCATTTAGTATCAGTTTGCCCATCTGATAAATGGAAACAGTGCATGGGGTTGTTGGATGGCTTTGCACAATGTCTTGTGCCTGGAATCTACTAGATCTGCTCTAGAGATGCTTGCTGTCCTGCTGCTGTTCAGGATAGCCAGTATGCTACCCTTCTAGCAAATCACTGCTGTTTTTAAACAAATAGGCATTACTCCCCCCCCCCAATTCTGAAGGCCCTAGACCCAAAAGCAAAGAGCCTACAGGGCCACACTGCCTCTTGAAGGAACTGGGAGAGGCCTCTTTCTCCCTTGCCCAGCTGCAGGGAACATATACGTTCTTTAGATATATCTGTCACTATGACTGTCTTCTGCTGCTGCCTCTGCCTCACCCGTGTCTGGTTGCCTTCTGCCTTTCTTGTAAGCTTATGGGGCATTACATGTCAGAAAACCTGAATGATACAAGCTAAGTCTCTGCTTTCATGGTCCTTAATGTCATCACATCTGCAAAGACCTTTCTCCCAAATAATATGACGTTCAGAGGTTCTAGTAACTAAGATGTGGACCAGAGGGGACCACTATCCAGCTGTCCCTATGAGGTGAATACTGTCCATATGATTATGGCTGTCACGTTGAAAAGCAGGACAGAAAGGCTGGCACATCCATGTTCTGACAGGTCATCCTCAAAGGCGGCACCCAAAGAAGTCCAGACTCTGGTCTGATTCAGCTGCCTACCCTTCACTTGTATGAGAGGTTGAGGAAGAAAGATCAGAATTTTGGAATTATCCTCAGTTAGATGGTGAGTTTGAGTCTACCTTGCGCTAAATCGAGGGCCTGCCTCAAATAAAATGCAAACCCAAAATATATAAACAAAAGATTTCTTTATTTTTTATTTTACGTATATGAGTGTTTGCCTGTGGGTACGTATGTGTGCCGTGTGTGTGACTGGAGCCTGAGGAGACCAGAAGACGACACTGGATTCTGTAGAACAGATGGTTGTGAGTTGCCATATGGGTGCTGGGAACCGAACCCAGGTCTTCTGAAAGAGCGGCAGATGCAGTTAAATCATTGAGTTATCTCTCCAGCCCCCCTCTCTCTCTCTCTCATATATATATTGTTTTTTGTTTTGTTTTGTTTTCCTTCAGCTTTTCTCCCAAGATCCCTTTCAGTGCAGGTCTTGGCACACACAACCATAGGTGTTTGTTGATTTGCGAAGCCCCTCCCACTACACCATAAACTGTGCGGGTAGGAAGAGAGAACCTGTTTGTGTTTGTGCGGAGCCTCCAGGCCCAGGTTTTGTTCCTACCTCCTCCTCGTCTTGAGAACAGAAATAGCACTTCACTGATTTCTGTCCAGGCAGTCATCAGAAGCATTTGCTGAAGGATGCGTATTTTACTGACAGTTTCACAGAGGAGACGGGAGCGCAGCTTCCTCAGAATCCTACTGGAAACGGTTTTTGATTCTCTTGCCCAGAGTTCTACATTGCTGCCAGCTGTCTTATCTTCCCCCAACCCCCAATCTCTCTCATTTTCACAGCCTCTTAAGACAGAAAAAAAAAAAGGGAAAAAATCAGCAATCCAGTGCTGCCCTGGATTTATATCGCCTCTAAAGCAAGCAAATGTCCGCTAGCCATTACTCCTTAAAACTCCTGGAAGGTACCAGCTATAGGAGTGATGGGAGGATGGGCTTAGTTCTTTACACTGCCCCAAGGGATCAATACTGCCCCCTAGAGGGCCTTAGAGTATAAGTGGTGGATGAAAGAATTAATGAAAGGCGAAGCCTGAGCGAGCTGGATGGGCTGTTTGGAGGAGGTGTTCTTATATGGCCGCTGTTGTTTGTCACTTTTGAAATAGGGACTTGCTATGTAGCTCAGATTGGTCTCAAATTCACGATCCCCCTCTGCCCCAGCCTCCCAAATATTGGGACCTCTGGTGTGTACTACTGCATTTAGCCTCCCTGTGCTTCTTAACTGAACCCAAAGTACCTTCCATCTCCAGTCCCACACATTCTGGACTCCTCTGACCCATGAGTACTGGCCAATAGGACATCTAGTGATTTCAGAATGAATGCCCCCCTATCCTGTGGTGGTGATCGTGGTGGGAGGGACTTCAACCCCTCTCTCACAAATGGTCATGATGTTCTTGATGACCTGAGGGTTCCATTGTCATCATAGAGTCTCTGAGCCCCAGGTCACAGAGATCTGACCTTCCTGCATCAGTTTGCCAAACATGACTGGAGTTTACAACCTGAGCCCAATACTAAGTGTCTTTTTTTTTTTTCTCTCGCTATCATAAAACACCAATACCAACACTGAGTCAACTTATAAAAGAAAGGTTTTAGCACAGAGCTCATTGTTCCAAAGAGTTCAGGATATCATGGCGGGGAGCACGGCAGCAGGCAGGCAGTCATGGCACTGGAGCAGTAGCTGAGAGCATTCATCTGGCCCACAAGCATGGAACACTAACTGAGAATAGCATGGGCTTCTGATAGCCTAAAGCCTGCTTCCAGTCATACACTTCCTCCGACAAGCCCACGCCTCCCAATCCTTCCCCAAAAGTTCTACCAACTAAGGGCCAAGTATTCCAACCTATTAGCATTCTCAATTAAAACCACCACACTGAGCATAACTCCCCTGAGGTCTAACTTTCTCCTGGCGTAAAACTGGTCCTTTTATGAACCAACCCCCCCCCCACACACACAAGATCCTTCCTACCTCAAAATATATTATATAAAATAATTAAAAATAACTTAAAAAAATTAAAAACCGAATGCAATGGGCATTGTAAACGCCTTCAGGCAACAGGAGTATTGTGTTGTAAGAAGCTGGGGAAATAGGGAATGATATTAGAATGCTAAATCACCTAGAATTCTTGCTCTTTAACGTAGCCTAGGCTAACTCAGGCGTAGTACTTGTGTTAAGTCACTCTTACTAATGGGCCAGGCTGGGTAGCTCATGCATTTAGTCCCAGAGACCAGCTTGGTCTGCATAGTGAGCTAGTTTCAGGCCAGCTAACTCTATATAGCGAGGTCCTGTCTAAAAAAAAAAAACCCTGTCTTATTTATCAGGGAGGGGCTTATGAAATCCCACCTCTATCTGAAAGTGATTGACAGTTGCTGGCTATTGGAGGAAGGAACTTCCTCAGTTTTCTTCAAGGAGGCAGGCAACCTCTTGGTCTTGGTCTTGTCAGACTTTTTCCCATGTGTCTTTGCAGAAAAATAATGTTGTTTTGAGTTGGGGAGTGTGTTTCTGCCTGGTCGACTTCCTAGGCTGTTCCTCTGCCCAAGCCCGCACGGGATGCCGGATGATATCTGCAGGAAGCTGCTCTGTGGTACAGGGAGCCCTCTGAGATGTCTGTGTTCCAAGCTAAGGAGCTTGGTGACCTTGGGACCTAGTGTGAGTGCTCTGGACGCAAGTGTCGCTCCAGGGTCACAATCCAGGGCCAGTCTTTGTCTCCTTCCTCATTTCCTAAGATGGAGTTGCAGGAGATGGAGGCTGTCAGCGTATGATATGAATCCAGATTGTATCAGGCTGACTCTATTTTGGCATCATGGGGAGAGAAGGGAGCAGGGCCGGATGGAAACCAACAGTGAGCATCTACTAAAGGCTAAAAGTTTTACATAATAATTCCATTTATTTCTCATGACATCAGAGTATGAGTCATTATTATCCCCTATTATATGATTCTTGGTGGCTTGCTCTGCCACCAAGAATACCTGTAGCCCTGAGCCATCTGTTTCCACGGCCCAGGCTTTGGCTTGTGGTGGGGCTAAAGGTAAGAGAAGATGGTTTATCTTTGCTGGGACTGCTTTCAGGATTGGTGATCCTGAGCTGCTTTGGCAATTGGTGCTGTTTGGCATGTACAAGGCTGCAGGTTTTCATGTATTCATGCCATACACATTGCAGTGGGCTGCCCATGGGAATGGAAGTAGCGTTTGTGAGTTTCATTCCTTATTTGTGTGATACGTTGCCTGGACAAGCTGAACTTAAGGAAGGGTTTATTTTGGCTCACAGTTCCAAGGGTACAGTCCACCATGATGGGGACATCTTGGCCACTGGAGCTGGAGGCAGCTGGCCACACTGCCTCTGTCGTCAGGATGAAGGGGCGAGGTGAATGCTAGTACCCAGCTCACTTCTTTCTATGCTGTCTGGGACCACGCCGCCAATGGAATTGTACTGCCCACATTCAGAGTAGGTCTTTTTACCTCCATTAACCTAATCTAGAGAGTCTCATACAGACGGGCTTCAAGGCTTGCCCCCAAGGTGAATCTAGATCCTGTCAGGTAGTATGAAGTCTGTCTGTGGGGATTTATATTTTGTTAAGACAGAAACATAACACACATAAGCCATACTACTCTCTGTGTTAAAAGCACAGCAGAAGAGACACAGGAGAAATCCAGAATTGAGGAAGGACGATGAGTGGGTGAGGGGTCAGTTCAGAAATGCTTTTCAGAGCTAGCAGGTTTTGAGCGGGAGTTAGAGGGCAGAGAGGCGTGAAATAGCACGGAGCGTGCAGGAATTCACTCATGGTTCATGATAGCTATAATCGAGGGGCAAAGGGCAAAGCAGAGAACTCAGAAGTGTGCCTGGTAAGAATGAAGACTGGGTAATCCCTCCCCTGCATATCCAGACTGGTGTTTGGCAGTTTTCTTTAACTCTAGTCACATCTGTTCAGAAATGATTAAATGGAAAATTTTGGAAAGGCTTTTTCTGCTGTCACAGCAGCTTAGAGGACCCACGGCAGGATTTTGAGATCAGCTGCGCATGCTAGAAAAACCACCTCTTGGCTTCTGAGTAGAGAACAGCCTGGGTGGGAGATGAGCCTGCAGCAATGGAGAAGTGATTCATAAAGTTTAAGTTGTACTCTGTTCTGAATAGAGTGATGAAATCATGCACTGTCTTGCTCCAAACCTGAAGCATCTCTTAGTCCAGTGTATCCATGCTGTGCACATCAGTCCAGTGTATCCATGCT
>JANHMN010000014.1:49132200-49142570 GCA_030674055.1 Rhabdomys pumilio | reverse complement strand
CCAGTGTATCCATGCTGTGCACATCAGTCCAGTGTATCCATGCTGTGCACACTGCCCATGCTTTCCTGGTCTGTTTCAGTTATCAGATTCACAGCCTCTATATTGCAGTACTTATGTTAAGTTGCTCTTACTACTTAGTAATGGGTGGGACAGGATAGTGCTTGCATTTAGTCCTAGCATTTGAGAGGCAGAGGCCAGCCTAGTCTACTTAGTAAGTTCTAGGCCCACTGAGGTTACACACTGAGACTCTTTCTTTAAAAGGGGAGGGGAACCAGGGAGGGGCTTATAAAGTTCCACCCCTATCTGAAACATGATTGGCAACTGATGACTGCTTGAAGAGGGAGAATCATTTCTTCCAGGACGCAGGCACTAGCCATGTTTCAGTGGATGTTCCCACACCCACACACATATAGGCAGCACTAAGTAGACATAGTCGGTATTAAATTAAAAAGAAAGGAAACACATGAAAGTGGAAGAGAATGGATAAGGAACGGGTGGGAACAGGGGATGGATTTGATCAGAACACATTACTTGCATGTAGTGTAAATATTTAATAAAATATTTTTAAAAGCAATAGGGCTGTTATGTTACAAAATTTTTCCTGGTGGAGAGGCCATATACATGTACTCACCCCAAATAGGGAGCCCACAACAGACCAAAGTATAGATACCACCAAAGTCCAATTTGGTGAACCAGTGAGTTCTATTGGGGTGACTTACAAGAGTGTGGGTGAGGGGTTGCCTACAGGAGCAGAAATGACTCAAAGATAGCTGTATCACCAAAGTCCACCCCAGCATGGGTGACAACTCACAAAGCTGGGAACCCGGAGTATACTGCTCAACCTACATGCCCACTCAGTAGGCTGAAGACTATCTGCTCTAAGTGACTTGGTTGGTGTAACTAGGCACTGGTCTAGTTTCAGAGTCTCGGAGTCTTCTTTACAGTGGCACATCTGAGAGTCTTATTTGTAGCTTGGTTTGTCTGAGAAGGACTCCCAGCATTTATTTCTTACTCTAGGTGGGCTGGGCCTACTGAATCTGGTCAGTTTCAGGGAGTTCCTGAAGCTATTTGAGTCCTTTATCTTTCTTCCTCTTTGAGGAGCTTCCTAGGATGGAATGCACCTCACTTCTTCCTCTAACTCCAAATGTCATTACTGCCCCAATCTTCTCCAGTGAGCCCTGAACCTTGTATGGCTGTGTGGGGTAGGGGACGTTATAGATGTCCACCTACGGCTAAGAAAAAGGTAGTTCAAACTCTTATGTGGTCAAGTTGAAGCATGGGTAAGTACTTTCTCCCGACTCATTCAACAGCATGCCTCTAAGTGTGTGCGTGCAGACACACACACACACACACACACACACACACAGATGTCTCTGCTCACACTCCTTGTAGCTTCACTCGATTTTATTTAGAAAAATCCAATAACTTTTCTAATCTCCCAAAGCCTGTGCCCTCTAGGGTAGGGGATGAGGAGGGGGTGGAGCCAGTGTTCTAGGCGGCTTTGATGTCACACATTTGCATCTGGGAATGGAACTCTGGTCCTCTCTGGCTGTCGGAAACCATGGAGATGACGAGCAGATGTTTTTCTAATAATGAGAAGATGTGCAGGCGCCGACACGAGAATAGTTTCCAGTCCGAAAGTTAATTAGCAAGCTGGGGAGCCCAGATAAATAAAGCTTTCTGTTTCCCTTTCTGCAGCCTAAAATACCAGATCTGGAGGTTTCCTCCCTGCCTGTTCCTCTACCCTGAGCATCAGGATTTGAGAGGAAGCTTTTAAGTGCCTAGTAATTTGTGTGAGGGGGAACTGGCTTCCCACACAGCCTGTGTTCTGGATGACACATTGGCTCTTGGACATGGAGGCCATTCTTAGCCACTTGCTAGGTGCTTCTTGCTCCTCTTGCAGGATCTCTTGAAGACCACAGGAGATAAGAAAGAGTACCACTAATAGAGGACTGGTATATGAAGATCCCCGCCCCACCCTGCCCCACCCCTGCATCCACGCAAAGGCAGAAAAGGTAAATACTGAGAACACACTGGTCAGCAGCATTGTCTTTCCATTATATAGATGGGAAAATTAGGTCTAGACAAGTTAAGCTGCAACAGTCATTCTGTAGAGAGAAGGGTTTAAAGCTGGGTTTGTCTAACAGCAGGCTCAGGGTCTTTATCACTGAATGTATTTTACAGTTTAAGGAAAGCCAAATCTTTACTTGGGTTCACAGTGTTCGGCGTGGACTCTAGGGCCTTGCCCAGGCTAGACAAGCATTCTACACTGAGTTATGTTCTCTGTCTAGTTCCCTTATTTTAAAGGGACTAAAAACACTTCCCTGACAGGGACATCTCAGGAACCCAATCCCAGAAACTGACTTGAGATAGACTTGAGTTAGATGCTTGGACAACTTTCTTGGTTAGGGTTACTATTGTTATGATAAAGCACCATGACCAAAGGAAGTTGGGGAGGAAAGGGTTTATTTTGGCTTACACGTCCACATGGTAGTCCATCACTGAAGGAAGTCAGGGCAGGAACTTGGAGGCAGGAGCTGATACAGAAGCTATGGAAAGGTGTTTCTTACTGGCTTGCTCTCTATGGCTTGCTCAGCCTGCTTTCTTACAGGACCACCAGCTCAGTGATGGCCCCACCCATTGTGGGTGGGGCCTTCCCCATCAATCACTCATTAAGAAAATGTCCTGCAGAGTTTCTTACAGCCAGTTCTTATAGAGGCATTTTCTCAATTGAGGCTCCCTTCTCTCTGATGACTCCACCTTGTGTCAAATTTACACAAAACTATTCATCACTGTAACAGAAACCAGCCTTCCAATATCTGGGGTCCTGGTTTGTCCTCTCTGTGGTGCATCAGCTGTCTCCTCCCCCACTCCTCTCACATTCCAAATTTTTACCCTATCAGTCTTTGTCTTCATTCTGAGAAATAATAGCACAAATGGGCCCAGGGAGTGTTTGTCAGCAGTGGCACGATCTCTTCCGGATTTCAGAGGAAAAAAAGCATCAGGAATTCTCCAAGTTTATTATTACCAAAAGAAATGTGTTTCTTCAGGAAATAAAGAAAGATACAAAGTCCCCAGAACTGCAGAATGGGAGATACGGAACTGAACGAGAGTATCCCCCTGGTTGGTGGTATGTTTGCCCATTCTCAGTGTCTGTTGCTAACTGTGCTTTGAAACAAGAGACATGTGTTTTTAATAGAATTGCAAGTTTTATGCCTTGTTAAAAATACCCACATGGATCCTGGCTAGGACTCTGGTGGGATGCTGTGGAGCAGCTATGAATTCCGTTCCCAGCCTGCTAGGACAGAGAGGAAGTGGGAAGGATGGCCCATGCCCTCCCACTCGCTTGACTGTCTACAGCCCTCGCTGTTCTCCTTGGAAATGACTGCTGGTCCCCAGCCGAGCTCCCCCTGCCCACCCCTATGTGGAGAAGTGAAGGGCTCCCTCCTCTCTCAACAGGATGATGGAATATTCATTTTCCACTTCCAGACAAGCTTTTGCTATAACTGGGGAGAGCATCTATTGGACTCAGTGGAAAGCCTGAATTACAGGGTTCTTAAAAGATATGCAGCCTTTATTGTAACTCAATGGAATATTTTCTGAACAGTAGGAACAGGGGGGGTCAAGGCCAGACCCCACAGTAACTGGGGATCCTCACATCCCCAGTGCAGCTCATGTCACCAAAGGAGTTCATTTTACATACATACACACACACACACACACACACACACACACACACACTGTAGATTGTAGAAAAATATTGAAAAATGAAGTAAATTTAATTTTACCACATATAGATCCTATTCACATCAAGCTATTTCTTATTAGTCTTTTTCCTATGTGCATCAGGTATGGATCTATAAATAGAATGCTTATAAAATTATGGCCATGTTCTATAATTTGTATGCTATCTTTTTTCTCTAGTATATTACGTACATCTTCCCATCTCACAAAAGAGCCGTTGAAAGATGCCTTTTAAAAAACAATGAGGGGCTGGAGATGTCGCTCAGTTGGTAGAGTGCTGGCCTAGCTTGCCCGAGGGCTGAGGGTTTGATCCCCAGCACCAAATACACTGGGCATCCTGGCACACACCTGTAACCAAGAGGACCAGAAGTTCAAGGTCATCTTTGGCTAAATAGTGAGTTTTTAAATCAGCTTGGGATATGTACTGGCTGGTTTTGTGTGTCAGATACTTGACACGAGTATTTTGTCTGCAAGTTTTTCCTGTTATAGAAAGTATCATAATAGCCTTCTCCTCTGCTTCTAATTATGTGAAGTGCTTCTTTTGCTTGAATTATAACTGCTTTCCCCTATGTTAAAAGACAGACATGTTCTAGCAACATAAATCACGTTTCTTTTGAATATAGAAGAGTTCCATTCACACTAGTTTAAAAAAAAAACAACTTGTTTTACAAACAAGGTTGAATTTAAAAGGTAAAAAGCAAGTGAGAGTGAGAGAGAATGTTTGCCTAGTACATCACCTTGGACATGAATAAACCTGGATTGTAGCCTACGAATGAGGAATGCACACTGTGTGTCAGTCACATCCCTTCCAGAAGTTACTCTCCGCCCTGCAAGGAAGCATAAAAGCATAGCACATGGACGGATACTACAAGCTAGGCGGATGCTGAACATGCACTGAGAGGAGACAGAAAAAGAAGCTGGTTTTAAAGACTATCTGAGATTTAGGAAGATAGAAAATTCTTTGTATTGACCCAGGGGTGTGGTTAGTATATTACACATATCAATTAAAATTTCTTTAAAATAAGCCTGTTTATTTGTCATTGAAAGCAATTGGACTTTTTGTACATAAATACACACACACACTATGTATGTATGTATATATATATATATAGTGTATATATGTGTGTATATATATATACATACATAGTGTGTGTGTGTGTGTGTGTGTGTGTGTGTGTGTGTGTGTGTGTTTTAAATGAAATATATCAGAGCAAAGAGAAAATGTGGGCGGGAAGGTAAGACTAGAAGTGTAAATGTTACAAGAGAGGGACCTCTGCTGAGCTTGCTCACAGAGAGGTCAGTCCCATGCAGCTGAGGAATGACTTCATGTAGCAAGTGCTCTGCAAATATTTGCTGCAAGAAGAATGGATGCATGCATGAATGAATGGACAGACAGATGGATGGATGGAACGATTGACCAGTATATTTCCAATATGCTCCTGAGTATCCGGGAATAGCAGATGGGATTCTGACCGTCAGCTGCCTTTATGAGAAAGCACATAGTGTAATAGTGTATTAAGAAATAATCTCAATTAGTGTGAGTGGGGCAGCACAAGCCTTTAATCCTAGACCTCAGGAGGCAGAAGCAAGTGATTCTCCGTGAGTTCAAGGCCAGCCTAGTCTACTTAGTAAATTGTAAGCCTATCAGAGCAGGGTGAAATCTTATCTGAAAGAGAGAGGGAGGGGGTGGGGGGGGAGTAAAAACCGATGAGATGGCTCAGCAAATCAATGCACTTGCCTCAAAGCCTGAATACTCGAATCTGAGTAAGTGATCTCCACGTGCGTGCCGCGATACACATGTATGCACACACAAATCGATAAACAAATGTAATTAAAAAGATTAAAGATAGAAATCGCCTCAGTCTATAAATAAGAAATGAGTTCGATGGCAGTGGGGACAGAGTTTGACCTGCTTGTCTCTGACAGTGGGATTTTATCCCAAGGACTGGACTGTGCTTATGTCCCATTGGAAGGAGCAGTGCTGAGAAGAATCAGCCTGGTGACCCATTTGGCAGGAGGGCATGTTGGGGATCGGGAGCAGCTTCCTGACTCGGGCAGAGTACGTGGCGAGAACCTCTGCAGAGAACATAGTGAGAAAGCTGACTAAGAAGGAAAGCAACCTTCACACCCCTTCTCTACACGTTCCCTTTGTTAAGAACTGAGTTTTGGCCTGCCATTTGCCAGGTTCGTGTGATAATGCTCTACCTCCTGGAATGACTGAATTTGGACATCAGAAGGGTGGGACCCTGACCAACAGGACTGGGATCCCTGTCATAGAAAAAGACACTAGGGTACTCCGTTCTGAAGCACACATGTGCACACTGAAGAAAAGCATGGGGCCTTGATGCTGTGACTTCCAGCCTCAGGAACTGTGACAAAGGAACCTAGCCTGTGGTAACTAGCATACATTCTGTAGGAAGACACAAAGCAGGCTCATTCCCACTAAGAGACTACTTACTGCCAGTTTACATTTGGTCCCTGCAGCCTAAAGCATCTCAGTGTTCTTCATTCTTAGCCGACTTGAAACCTGATCAATCCCCCTTTTCTGCTCCTGTGTGCTGGCCCCATCTCACCTCTTCACGGCAGTAACAGCAGTTCAGAGGCCCTCATTCTTACATGGGTGGAATGCTGCCAGAATCGGGTGGCAGGGAAGGCCAGGCCCGTGTAGATTGCACCGATTGTGTTCGATCTCTTCAATTTTGGTCTGGCAGTTTCCACCCTATCTTTTGCAACCTTTTTATCTAAATCCCTGGCCCCACCTTGCCTGGCCCTGCTCCACTCTGATCTCAGATACCATTCACCCACAATTGCAAATCAAAATTGCATATCATGGGAGTGGATAGTAGGGGAACAATCATGGTTCCTGGGTACCCTTTACTTTTGGTATCCAGATCCAACCATAAATTCCCCCTGGGCCAAGGGGAGGGCCACGTGGCAGGAACCTGGGCGTTTATTTCTCTTTGCTCTTCTAGGCCTGGGCTATGCTTATTTTTTGTTCCTTCAGGCTTCTAGAAACCTTCTAGAACCCTATTTTGAAGGGACAATTCATGTTTTGGTTTCATGGTGCGATGAAATACTCTCTCTGAAAGTCATTTCTAAGGCCAGGCTGCTGTGCACAGTGGATGCATCCATCAGATTAGCGGCCTGAGACTTACCAAGCCTAGGGCACAGTCAGAATCAGGTTCAGCATGGTGGCTGGAGTCTTAACTTGCAAGCTGGTATCAGGCCAAGATCAATTTGGAATCACTTATTCATAAGTAATTTCATTCTCCAACTATAAAAATAAAACATTAAGGTAAGCCCCCAGTTTGGTGTTCTCAATAGAACTCCCTTCCTAAATGTCTCTGACCTCACTTTCCTCATGTATAAGTACAAAAGGTCTGTGAACCTCGTTCCACTGCATCGCATCACTGTAGTGGTTAAGGAGACGCTTGCATCTTAGTTAGGGTTTCATTGCTGTGAAGAGACACCATGACCTTGGCAGCTCTTATAAAGGAGAACATTTCTTTGGGGCTGGGTTATAATGTTAGCTATAGGTTTACTCCATTACTGTCAATGCACCAAGCAAGGTGGCATGAAGGCAGACATGGTACTTGAGAGGTAGCTGAGAGTTCTACGTCTGTATCCACAGGCAACAGGAAGAGAATGATATACAGTTCCTTCAACATGGACACACCTACTCCAACAAGGCCATTCCTCCAAATAATGCCACTCCCTATGGGCCATCCCCTAAAAATGGGGACCATTTTTTTTATTCAAAGTACCATAGCTTATTTACAGTGCCTCAGGCAGAGCACACAGGGAATTCGTACTTGTAATGAAAAGTACATATTGAGCCTTTTCCAGGAGATAACCTATGGGATTAACTGTTGTTGGAGGAGCTGTTTTGATGTCCTCTTGGATATTTAAGCAGAGGTCACAGCCCCAGAGAGCCTCTCCAGATGCTGGGGACTAGGCAGCTGTTCATCTGTGACAGATCTTGGCAGAGAGATCTGGACTGTCCTTTTTGCTGAAACAAACCCAGTAAGCCTCATGCCTTGTGGTTTTGCAGCAGAACATGCTATTCTGCCTAATTAAAGGGCGCTCCACTAAACCAGAAAATGTACAATTCCTAAGCTACTGTGTGTTTGTATGCGAGCGTGTGTGAGTGTGTGAGAGTGTGTGTATGTGAATGTATGTGTGCGAGAGAGTGTGTGTGAGAGTGTGTGTGTGTGAGTGTGCATATGTGAATGTATGTGTATGTATTTGTGTGTATGTGTGTGAGTATGTGTATATGAATGTATGTGAGTGTGTGTCTGTGTGTATGTTTGTGTGTGTGTGTGTGTGTGTGTGTGTGTGTGTGTGTGAAGGTTTAAAGTAGGAGTGGACTGTATTAGCTTTCCTTGGGTGAAATGTCACTGAGTTCTAGCTTAGAAATCTACACCAATTAGATTCATGTTACTACAATGAAATACCTGAGATGGCCGAGTAAAAATAAACTGTTTATTTTTATTTATTTTTAAATGTCCTAAGAATCACATTTAAATTTTTATTTTATTTTATGTGTGGTGATATGTGTGGTGGGAGACTTTCTCGTGGATCAGAAAGACAATTTGTCTGTTTATTCTTTCCTTCCACCATGTAGGTCCTGGGGATTGAAGACAGGTGGTCAACTTTGGCAACAGGCTCCTTTTCCCGGTGAGCCATCTCACTGGCCCCAGGAATAGTGTATTCATCTTGCGATTCTGGAGGCTCAGATCTGAGATGGAGTGGTCTCCTTTGGTTTGGGCCTCTGGCGAGGGAATCAGATGGCAGCGGCAGGCGTGTGTCCGAACACACAGTCACATATCAACCTGAGATGCAAAGAGAGACTGAGAGAAGAGAGTCCCATTAGGCTCCATTTCTCTGAACCACAGCATCTCTCACCCTGCTTCCTGAGACTAGGACATTCCCTACATTTAAATGGAAGTAAAGACTCAGAGAAAAAGCAAGCCCGTTGCTTGACGATATACATGTCTAAACCCAAGGGGATCCTTAAGGACATGCACAAGCAGCAGGTGACAGAGGAAGTGCTTTCCTGGTACTGCAGACCCCTTTCCCCACCTCCACTGTCCATGCAGGGAGGGAGGAGGAGGGAGCAGAGCACTCCTAAACCAGCACTCAGGATGAGAGGCTGCCTATACTTGTTCCTGTTTCCTTTGACCCTGAGCTAGTCACATCTTATATATAAGCCAAATGTAGCAGATAGGCCCTTTCAGCTTCAGGACCACACATGGTTTTAGCAGACCAAGCATAACTGTGGTCTGTGGTCACCCTATGGCTGGAGCAGGCGGCGGGGTTGGGGTGGAGCTGTCTTATCTAAGGCAGCCTTGCAAGCTCGGCTCTGGGGTCTGAACCACTCTTCTCTAGGCTTTAGCTCAGGCACTGACTGCCACTCTCAAAGGCACCAGTCTCAGAAGGAGGGGGTGTTTGCCCTTTGTAGCCCTTAAAAATAGAACAATAAATAGACAACACTTAGAACCTTTGAGTCTTAAAGTCAGTAATTAACTTGAGTTCCTGAGGAATTGTACCCTTCAGCCTCTGAGAGAAGTTGGCAGTGAGCAGAGGCCACGGCTGTGGGATTTCAGAGCTATGGTTTATCGCTCCAAATACGGAGTCCAGTCCTGCCCTGGATATGGTAAGACTCCAGGAGATTTGCATGGGGAACCCAGACCCCTGAGAAGTGCTTTCGTCTTCCCGGGGTGATGTGAATGGGGCCTAAGCACAGCTGATCCCAGGGAGCCCATCTCAAATATATCTGTTACAATAGCCATTTTATATAAGCTCATGATTCTGTGGCTCATGATATTTTGGTAGAGTTTGACTGAGCAACTTTTTGCTTGATGTGGAATTGTTGGGTCTCTAAGTGGGATTCGGCTCGTGACTGGGCTGATCTAGAGGATCTAGGAAGGCTCTGTTCTTAAGTGAGAGGTCCTGGCAGGGAGGAGTGGGAAGAGTGAGTTTAGCTGAGTCACCGAAAGTGGCTAAACCTCTTCTTTCTTTTTCCCTGTGGCCACAGGGCCTCTTCCTTTGGGTTTCCTTTCTCCATGTGGTCTCCTTAGCAAGGTTACCATAGTTCTTCCATGGCAGATCAGGGCTTAACAGAAAGATGGGGTCTCTTCTACTGTATTCTATTGATGCAGCTGTCAGAGAGCAGCTCAGCCTCAAAGGGACAGAAAAGCAGGTCTTATATGTACTGAAGTACTTCAGGACTGAAGTACTGAAGGCAGCCATCTTTGACAGTGAGATACCACTGGGCCATGAAAAATGATAAAATTGGGGTCAGTGGTCATGTCAGAGGTGATGATACCCTAGTGTCTTTGTGGTGGTTTGAATGGGAAGGATCCCATAGTCTTCTATATTTGACTGGTTGGGCTCGTGGAACTGGATGGGAAAGATGAGGAGGTGTGTGTGGCATCATTGGAAGAGATATGTCACTAGGGATGGATTTTGAGGTTTCAAAAGCCAATGTCATTCCTCGTTAGTCTCTCTGTCTCTGTCTCTCTGTCTCTCTGTCTGTCTTTCTCTCTCTCTCTCTCTGTCTCTCTCTCTCTGTCTCTGTCTCTCTCTCTCTCTCTCTCTCTCTCTCTCTCTCTCTCTCTCTCTCT
>JANHMN010000014.1:49081733-49117377 GCA_030674055.1 Rhabdomys pumilio | reverse complement strand
GTGTGTGTGTGTGTGTGTGTGTGTGTGTGTGTGTGTGTGTGTGTGTGATGTACTTGTCGGAGATCTCTACCTGGTAAATGGGGGTTCTCACAATCAACATTTTTAGGAGTATCTGGAATAAGCATCCGAGTGAGAAAGTCATTAGCTATATCATGGGTTGGATCCGGAGGTTATATCTATTTGAAAACATTCCATGTGTTCTTACTCTAAAAGGGAAGGAGGCTTTGAGGCAAAGAACAAAGAAGAGAATGTTTGGGTGATAGCTCGCCGTGCTGAGTCTGCTGAAATAGTTGATTAGGCAGCCTTCTGTTATGTCTTCTCAAGGTTGTGTGTTTCATAATTGGTCAGAAGCAAATTCCTTTGCTTTATTTCCACTTTAAAGGAAAATGACTGCACTCGCCTGCTTGAGCTCCCAAGATAGTTTCCAGCCTAAATTGCTGGCCTTTTGGCTTGAAGGTTGCGCCGGTGTCTGTATCGCCAGTGCTGGACTGTAGGTTGGTATTCAGACACTGAAACATCTTCTCAGGGTGGCTTTTGTTATGGTTGCTGTTTGTTTTGTTTTACATTTCTAAATTAATAGGATTCCTTGATTGTTGGGCAGATTGGCTGCCCACGACAGCACACAGCCTGCCCACTCAGGATTGGCTTTATTTATGGTTTTTGGTTTTTTTGTTTGTTTTAGGTTTTTTTTTTCTCCTTGAGGTGAAATGAACCACTTTAAAGTATATGCTTCAAGGGTGCTTAGTTCTTGCACAGTGTTATGTGACTGTCACCCGGTCTTGTTCCAGGACATTGACATCACACCCCTAGGGAAACCATGTACCCACTAATGTTGTCACCCCCATTGGGTGCTCTGCATAGCCATGGGTAGCTCTAATTTGCTCTACCTCTGGGGACTCAAATTGTCTGACTAGCTTCCCTGCACGGAATTGTAAACACATGACCTCTTGTGTCTGGCTTCCTTGACTTAGCATGGAATTTTCATCTGTCACGAAGCGTCTGTTGGATATTTGCTTCCTTTTTGGCTCAGTTGTATTGTTGTGTGAATAAAGCCTGTTTTGTTCATACATTCGTTTGTTGTTTGATGCTTTCATTGTTCCTTCCTTTGAGCTGTAATAGAGCTACTGTGAGCATCCCAATACAAATGCTTGCTTGGTCTCTGGTCTTGACTCTTTGAGTATATACTTAGGAGTAAATTTGTTCAGCTCCACAGTAGTTCTGTGTTGGTTTAGACTTCGGTCTGCTGTTAGGACTCTGAGACAGGGTTTGCTGGAATCATGAATTCTGAATGTTGGGAAGGGCCTTTCCCCTCCTTATCTGTTGTAAGGCACTTGTCTGAAACACACACCCGAGAAGCCCTCCATTCTCTCCACACAGAAGGATGCCTGCCTTCCATGGATGGCCAGCTCACTGATGGGCAGTCCTATCTGAAGGTTTATGCTAGCCCTGCCCTACTGAGAAGATTGTACCTGAACTCTTTAGCTTTTGGGGATTTATTCAAAGCTGAGTTTTAAGGTCAAGGAAGAGTTTGTAACTTTTATCAGCTCTTTAAAATTCTAGAGTGACCCAATGATGTCTTTTCTTTCTTCTGCCCACCGAGCCTTTGGGGATTTGCTGGAACATCATCACTTAGTGTCTGCCTTCTGCGTACTGCAGATACCCAGGTACGAAGACCAGGAAAGGCCCATGATTCCCAGCGTTAACCTATGAGAAGACAGAGCTGAGGCTGGACAGTTGTGCAGAAAGAGGCAAGAAGCAAAGAAACATAGCAGATCACTCTCACTGACCCTACTAGCCCTTCATCTTGGGCATCTGTATTTAACTCTAGGTGCCATAAGAATTTGCTCTCTCAAGAACATTTGGTTTGGGGAGAAGGTCATTTCTGAGGGAGCTAAGAAAGCTCTTGAAAGTTTCATAAATTATAATATTGATAGGGTGGGGAAAATGAACCAGGAGAAACTCTTTTGTAAAAAATAAACTATTCAGAAAGTAATATAGAAATGTGCATATCACAAACTAGGACTTCATATGACTCCCTTTATATGAAATATAACAAGAGGCAAAATTTACCTGTGGGTTTAGGAATCAGGCTATTGGTTACCTTTAGGTTGGTAGAAAGGGAGACACAAGGACTATCCATGAGGTACTGCCATGTTCTGATTGTTGATCTAAAACAACTCTCTGTAACTTAGCTGAATCTGCAGTATTATTTAATATCTGTCTAGTCTAGAGAGAAAGGAGAACCTGAGGGCTTGAAGTGATGTAGTGGGCAAAAAGCATTGTGTTTGCAAATGGCTTTGGAGTGGGTCACCTCAGCGTCCTCTCCTGGTTCTTTTGTTTGAATTTGCGCTGGCTCACAGTCAGTCCATATGCCGTGGGTGGTCTGTCTGCAGACCTCTCCCTCCAGCAGCAGGTACGTAAGTCAGGGAGTAGCTAAGTAATGACTCCGCAATTCAAGTCAGACAAAAAGAACCATTGGGAAAGAGACACGTGCTTCCAATGGGCTTTCCACACGGATAGGATAGAAGTTACAGCTTTTGGGGCCACCTTTGCCACCGTATGCTGAGAGCCAGCTGAGACAGAAAGGTTAGGGTTGGGGGTTAGGGCTTGGGGTTAGGATTAGCATCCTGGGTACAGGGCATGTAGATCCAGCTGGGCTGTTTCCTGGCTGCAGATGCAGTGTGAACAGCTGCTTGAAGCTTTGACCCTTGAGTTCTCCACTGTGATAGATTGTACTGGGATCCTAAAGAAGCATTGCCTTTTGTAAACTGGTTTTAATAGGTTTCCCTTCCCAGCAATGTGTAAAGCAACGAATACAACCTCACAATCTTTCCAAGTACATCTGTGGGTAATACCCCTTCTCCTCTGCTCTTGGGCTGGGATTTCTATTCCTTTGCCTCTAAGAGCTTGTTTTGTTGATTGTAGCAGGTTAGTTGTGCTGATAAGATCAGATCAATTGGAGCCTTTAGATACACTCACAGGTAGCGTAGTCTCTCAGTGAGTCCTGCTGGATGGACATGGTGACAGCTAAATGTGGGGACAAAGTGGAGCGGCAGGGGGAGGAGAGGGTTTTCAGAGTGACCACCAACTTTCAGACCACTAGGAAAGTTGGTCTGAAGGGACTGGCTCTCAGGTTGTGCTGACACAGCTCACACACTGTTTTAGTGTTTATTTGGAATGATGGTGTCGGGTGCTGGGGACAGTCACTGGGCAACTGCTGGCACATTCTCTCATTCTCCTGGCACATAGATCTTGATTTTCTTTTAAATTGGCAATACAGAGGGTAAGTGGTAAGCATGTAGAGCTTGCTGGGTGCTCACTCAGCAGCCTATTGGTGGTCATCAGAAAGGACCTAGTGGTGACTTTCCATGACTCGTATCATGTGACCTCCACATTTAAAGAGCTCCCTGCGGTGTCATACGCAAAGGTGCTCAAAGAAGGCTATGTTATGAGTAGTGTGATAGGATGAACTGCTCTGATCGTCAGAGATGCTGAATCATGCTCGTGTAGATGGACATAATGGCAACAGAAGCACGCATCTTGCTATATGGATGTCCAGCTATTTACTGGATGGGAAACAGCCTTCAGTAAACCATTTAGTGATTTATGAGCAGTTAGTAAGCAAACATAGAGGATATCATTAGAATAATCAATATTGCCCATGTTTGGCTTATCCTGCCATTGCCACACAGAGCTGAGGGCACTGCTGTATATTGTTCGAGGACCTGTGTGAATTCCTGGCTGCCAGTGAGTGACCTGACCTAGTTCCAGGCAGAGTTTTTGTGCTGAATCCCACAAGTCTGCCAGCAGCTCTGTGACCTTGTTTCAACTTACTGTCCAGACTTCTTTGACTGGTGTGCTTAGTCTGATATGAACAACTGTACCATGACAAAGAGGGGACTTCTACCAGACCCGCAGGGAGGAAAATTGTTTTAGAACTTAAAGTTGCTTTGAGGCCAGGGCCACATAATCTTGTGTGACTAAGAAGAACATGACCCTGATCCAGGCACCTTATTTTATGTGAGATAGAAGTAACTCTCTTACACAGTCATAGAATCAGGCTGCATCCAGTCTAGGGTGTCAAATGAGCAGAAGGATCAGATCTGAAGAAGGTCCTCCTGCTGTACTGAGTTTACTAGAATGGATGTCTTGGTCTCTTCATAGCCTCTGAGAGATGCTGAGCAAAGACTGGAACTGCCATGGGTCATTCAATAACTTCATGTTTAGCTAGGTTTCTAATTCCTCCACCCTGTGTGTCTTACAGGGATGTAATTCAGATGAGACTTTTGGGGTTTGTATCTCTTTCCACTTCCTCTGGCAGGTGCCTAAAAAGCAGTGGAATTCATAAGAAAAGAGTGCCAATAATTTATAGCTGGATAAATCTGCTTTTGAACTATACCCTGACAATAGTGTCAAAATAAGCACTTGCTCGAGGCTCTTTCCACACCAGGTACTTTATGTAGATTCCCTTATTAAAATCTCACCAACCCGTGTAAGGTAGGCATTGCAACCGGGCCGCTTTTCTGAAGAGGAAGCATGTATTATGTATTAGTTACTTGGCTTTGACAAAATGCCTTCCACAAGCAGCTTATGGAAGGAGAGGTTTATTTGGGCTTACAATTCAGGTCAGATAGTCCACTGAGGTAGAACAAGAGCAGGAAGCAGCTGGCCCCACTGTCTCCCTGTGGTGATTTAAATAAGAATGTCCCCCATGGGCTCATATATTTGAATATTTGCTTCACAGTTGGTGGACTGTTTAGGATAAATTAAGAGATGTGGCCTTGTTGGAGGAGGTGTGCTACTAAGCGGGTTTTGAAGTTTCAGAAGCCCACAACAGGCCCAGTCTCTCTCCATGCCTTTATCTAGGATTTAAAGATTTAAGCTTTCAGTTATTGTTCCATCGCTATGCCTGCCAGCTGCCATGCTTCCCACCATGGTGATCATAGACTAATCCTCTGAAACTGTTAGCCAGACTCAATTAAATGCTTTCTTTTATAAGTTGTCTTGGTCATTATGTCTCTTCACAGCAATAAAGAGTAATAACTTAAGACAGGCCTCAGTCGGGAAGCAGAGAGCACTAAATGTGGCCACTCACTTCCTTTTTATTTTTTAATCTTTATTTTTATATTTATTTCATGTGTGTGCATGTATGCATATGTGTATGTGTGTGGTAGTGTGTGTGTGTGTGTGTGTGTGTGTGTGTGTGTGTGTGTGTCAGAGAATCCTGAGTCAGTTCTTGATCTTTGCATCAACCTAGGTTCTGAGTATTGAATTCATGGTGTCAGGTTTGGCAACAAGTATCCTTACCTGGTAAGCCATCTTCCTGGTCCAGCTTTCTCTTTTATTCAGCCTAGGACCTCAGCCCTGGAATGATACTGCCCATATTTAGAGTGAATCTTCCCACTCAACCCAGAAAATCACTCTCAGATATGTTTGTTTCCATAGTAATTCTAATTCTTGTCAAGTTGAGACTCAAGGTTAGCCATTGCATTGAGGTTCTGTGAGGTCGAGTAGCTTGCTTGGTTAGGGTCACCCAGGTCTGCAAGGACTATTTCAATCAACATAAATAATAACAATCCTGCAGAGATGACATTCCTAAAGGCTACAGAGATTGAAATAACAAAACGTGACATCCACAATGAGTTTACACTGCGGGAAAATTTCCCAATCACTTCTTTCCAGTAAGAAAAGAAATTCCACGTGTATTAGCTAGTTTTCTATTGCACCGATAAAACACCACGTCCAAAGCAATTGATGGAACAGCTTATTGTGGCTTAAGGTTCCAGAGGGCTAACTGTCTATTGTGATAGGGGTGTGTGGTGGCAAGCACCGGACACAGCGGCAGGAGCAGGGAGCTGAGAGATCGCAACTCCCACAGCAAAGAAAGAGAACCGGAAGTGGAGCAAGCTTAGCCTCTTGCAAAGCCCCCTCAGCGCTGTCTTTTCTCCAGTACAGTTTTACCACCTAAATGTCCTCACCAGCCAGGGACCCCGTATAATACATAAGTCTGTGGGGACATTCTCATTCAAACCACCACACTGTGTCAGCCCAGATGGAACTCTCAGCTTTAAACTCTTTTTTTATGTCTGAAGAATCTGATAACAGCAATAATTTACCTGAAGTGAAAGATACTGAGAGTCTTCAGAGGGCACTGGGACAGCTGTGCCCGTGTTGAGTTGTTCATTTTGTGTTACCTGGGGCTTGGGGTCTGTTGGCGTGAAGAACACAGGGAGGCCCTGGTGGCTTCTGAAAGCTGAGGGCGTATTCCTGGGGAGAGGGTGACCCTGTAGCTCCAGTTCACCTTACAAGCCTTGTTCTTGCACTTTCTAAAAATATTCCTGACAAACAGCTAATGGGCGTTTTGGCTGAACAGCTCTAAACCACTGCTGCCGTTTCAAATGGAACGCTTCTTCAGGCCTGCTCATTTTGATTTATATGAGTGGGATAAACTCAGCTGTTCCATGGAAGTTCCCAGCAGCCTATCACAAGAGCCCCTTCAAAACCAATAAAGTGGATTTTTGCATCTTTTTAGAGAGTGTTGTTTACTTTGCTCATCGAAAGTGAAATGGAACAAGCTTCATTGGAAAGCAGACACCTCAGCCACTGCCTAAGCTGTTCACCATACACAAAACCTCGTCCCTCCAGAAGACAGACTGCTTCCGAAATTGAAGAAGAAAAGACGAATAATTTTTTGAAACCGTACAATTTTATGTAAAATGATGTGGATTTTTTTTTTGTTGGAAAGCACATTTACAATATACACGAGGAAACTTAAAGTGCATGCATTGTTGTCCCCAATCTCATTTCTATAAATAAATCTTGAAGAGCCAAGTGAAAATAAAGATGGTTTTATATTCATCAACACTTTTATGATATTACAAAATGGGCAATAACCTGAAATCCCAGCAATAGAATTAGTAAAATAAATAATACGGTGGCTTGTTCGTTGTACTTTATAAAGTTATTAAAGTCTTAAAGAATTATGATATTATAAAAGTGTTGAAGATGCAAGAAGTAAAAATACATGCTTAAAAATATCCTCAGTGGGGCTGAGATAGTTCAGCAGTTAAGAGCACCTGATGCTCCTCTAGAAGACCTGAATAAAGTTCCCAGTACCCATGGTCAAGTGGCTCACACCCACCTAAAGAGAAGAGTTCCATGATCCAACACCCTCTTTTGGCCTCCACAGTCACCTTAATATCACACACACAGACACACACAGAGAGAGAGAGGGGGGGGGGGGAGAGAGAGAGAGAGAGAGATATACACACATGCACACATATATGCATGCATGCACACACATGTATATGCAAGAAATTTTTGTTTTAAAATTATATGTATAACTAAACATGTGAAATACAGCTAAATGTGTGCGAATTCCAGCTAAGATTAAGGAAATCTAAAATCATGATTGTCTCTTGGCTGATTAGCTTGTGGGTGACTTTATTTTGCATCTCGTTTCTCTCTTCCCCTCCCTCCCTTTCTTCCACTCCCATCTTCCATTCCCTCCATCCCCCTTTCCTTCCTTCTCTCCTTCCCTCCATTCCCTTCCTTCATCCCAACCATTTCCTTCTTCCCTTCCTGTCCTTCCTTAGTTTAACAATGAAAACTGACTTAGTCAGGAAGGTTCTTTGTGGCTGGGCATCCATAGCTCCATTAGTGAAGTCAAAAGCTGCTCTGGCAGCGTCAGAGACAGGTGTGGGGTGTACTTGCTGTGGCAGAGGAGGAACTGACCCACATGCAATGAAAGATGCCTGCCTTCAGAAAAGCAGACTTCTCAGCAAACCTTCCTCCTGTGGTAATGCTGTGGAAATACATTAGCTGGTCCCAGTGCCTCCGTTTGTAGAATCCCTTGGAAAAGGGGTAGATCTACTGCTTCTATCTCTGGGTAGATCTTTAGAGCTGACCAAAGTGTGCCAATCAGCTTCCTGTTTGATGCTTGCTCCCCCTCTCATACCTACCCCCAACATTCTCATGCACAACTTTCCCAAGGAAAACTGTTGGTTTATGAAGGACCCGGTTCATTCTTTCAAACATGCCCACCGTCACTAAATACATGGTGCATCAGTTAATGAATAGTGAACCTATAGCCCAGCCCAGAGATTGCTGCATTTTCAAAAGGAGGAAGAAAGGACCTGTAGGTCAAAGGTCAGCTCTTCCTCCAATAATTACAAAGTTGGGGCCCATGACTGGGTAGTAGTGAGGCTCCAGGGGGCCTAGTTTAGCTCCTGAGGACCAAGACTGAATCAAAGCTCTCTTCTAAAAGCAGGTGCAAAGCCACCTATTTCCTTTGAGCTTTTGTGGCTTGCTCATCTGGTGGACATCTGTCCACCAGACACAATCCAGTTTCCTTTAAGGATGGGCCACTACAGAGGAAGTGATCCTTGGCAACATGCCAGGCAGCAGTTGCTCTTGGGAAGTCTATGGCCTGGGCTTGTGGCATTGTCATACAGGGTTACACAGTGTAGTTTTTTTCTTTCTTTCTTTTTGAAAAAAGCCTCTATTGTACTCAAGAATCAAGTAGTTTCACATTTAAAAGCCCACACGTGTGTGCACACGTACCTGTGGTGTGTGTGTGTGTGTACACGGTGTATAAACACATACCCAAGTATGTGATTGTGGGTGAATGCTAGCCCCTGGGATCCTCCTGGTCCTGACTCCCTTGTCCTAGGATTATAGTCACATACTACTGTTCCTGGCTTTTGCTGTTCGTGCTGGATCTGTGCTTAGGTTCTCAGGCTGGTGCAGCAAGTTCTTTACCCGTCTGGACCATTTTTCTATCCCTAACAGTCTAGTTTTCTTTAAAAGATTTTTTTTAATTTCCCCAGGTCCTGGTATTCTGGCATAGCACCAGTTTGCTAAAACCCAGTAGTGGCTGCTCTGTCTCCAGGGAGCCCAGATCTGAGAACCATGTGCTTCTAACCCAGTTTCTGTTCCAGGCAGTGGGAGGAAGCCTGGCTCTGAAGCCAGAATTGTCCACCCCGGATCCTTGTTCTGTCATTTGGAGGCTCTGTCACTTTGATCAATCCACTAAATTAGTGTATAGTGACTTTTCTTTGTTGTGATCACATCCTTGAGAAGAAGCAACTAGAGGAAGGAGGGGTTTGTTTTGGCTCATGGTATAGGGTGCAGTCCCTCCTTGAGGAGAAGGCATGGTTACAGGACCAGCTCATAACGGTGGCTACAGGAGCTGAGGCTACACTGGATGGATCATATCTACAGGACAGGAAGCAGGGCTGTACTGTAATCCTCAGCTGTACCCCCAAAAATGTCATCCAGCTAGGCTGTACCTCTTAAAGGTTCCACAACCTCCCCAAGTGTGTTCCCATCTAAGGTGTTCAAACATTAACCCCACAGGGAGACATTTTATGTGCAAACAGTAAGAATTTGCAAAGCCGTAACTTGCTGAGGCCTCTGTTTCTTCATTTGTACAATCTTCTCAGAGGACTGGACAAGAACCAAGGGTGGAAAAGTGCACGTGATCTACTTAGGACAGAACTGGCAGGGGTGTTTGATTGGAGTTTTCTTCTGGTCTCTGAAGGCATTGGCTGTCTAGTTTCTAGCTGAAAGAGTCTAGCTGAGTGATGCCTGCTGCTCCTGTTTATCTGTCTGTCTGTCTATCCATCTGTGCATCCATTCATTTAGTAATTACTATGTGGTATTTAGTAGTCCTAGATGGGAAATTTGTCTGTGTCTGTCTCTCTGTCTCTCTTTTTGTGTATGTGCTGCGCTCACGTGCGTGCGTGCATGCGTGCGCGTGTGTGCACACGTGTGTGTGTGTGTGTGTGTGTGTGTGTGTGTGTGTGTGTGTGTGTTTAGATAGGATCTTACCTGGATAGCTTGGAACTCCCTACATAGACCAGGCTGACCTTGAACTCACACAGATTCAATTGCCCCTGCCTCCTGAGTGCTGGGATTAAAGGTGTGTACCACAATGCACAGCCAAAAGTAGGATTCTTAATGAATCCAGAAACTCTTCCAGATAAGCCTTTACTCTACGTAGTCCATCCTTTCTCAAGAGGCAATGACTAGCCTTTACCCTTGGTGAATTTTCTCTTGTCCATTGGTCTTTCCCTACTTGTCCCCTTTAGCATTGACTCCATAATACATTTCCTGTTTGGTTACATCCTGCTGCCCCTTGTGGGCTATCTTTTTAACTAGTGTGAACGTTGCTGTATTTTTCTGTTTTTTTATATTCTGCATGACACCTAGTCTATTAGAGATAATTGATACGACATTCATAGAATGAATAGGCAAAGTTGCTGTTAGGAAAAGGTGAGTCTTGGGAACGAGTAGGGAGGCCAGCCAACTCCATCTGTGTTCTTATAGGACAACCACTTACGGTGAGAGCATTTGCCTTCATCTCTGCATATTAAGAGGCTGGTAGGTAAGAAAATAAATACTTCTCGATTCCACAACTAGGCTAGGCAATATCACATGTGTATATAGACTTGTGTATGTGTGTGCACACATTTATGAGTGTGTGCGTTGTGCTCTCCTGCTCTTTTCATTCTCGCTTTTCAGTGTGCCTGTTTATAACTGTAAACACAAGCGCCTTTATGCCTTAGAACATTGGAGCCTCAGGGCTGGTCTCCACAGTGGATCTGGCTTGGCCTGGGGCTCTCTGGGGGGGTAGATCTCTGTTGCATATTTCCCAGTGTTTTTGCCTTGCCCCAGTTGAACCATAGTGTGTGATCTCTTAAAGCCTATGGCTTGGTCACCACCTTAGGCAGTACCAATCTTGTTTATATTTTCAAGTCATGCCCACACACTGAGAATTTGGTAAGTTTTCTGAGATCTTACCTGGTAGAGGAGAGACTATGATCATGAAGGTGGTTCTCCTAAGCAAGGCACATCCATAGCAGCCTGACCTCTAAGATAGCCCCAAATGTGAGAAACTGACTGCTTGGTTTGTCGTCATGGGTTCCCAGTCTCCCCTCAAAAATTAAAGATTAAAAAATTAACAAATAAAATTTCCTTCAAGTTTCCTGGCCAATGACAGAGAAGAGGGAGCGTGGGGTCTGTCACATTGCTGGGTGAACAGAAACAATGAAAATATCCTTCCTGACACAACCAGTGTTCAAGAGAGGGTGTTAATTCGTTTCCAGAGATAAAGGAAAGAGAATAATTTACCTAATGAGTATGTTTTGATATTGAGCTCATTTAAATGAGTCGTTCTGTCTTTTGCTTTTGACATTTAATATCTCCTCCAATATTATTGTGATGTTAATTCTAAAGAAAAAAGAAAGCGTCCCCCTCTGTAATTTGAATAGGAAAGAATAATTTTTTATTAATTAGGTTATTTATTTACTTCATATCCCAATTACAGCTTTCCCTCCCTTTTTTTCCTCCAAGTCTGTCCTTCTCCACCCCCTCCCCTTCCTTCCCTTCTCCTCAGAAAATGAGAGCCCTCCCACGGATATCAACCAACCTTGGCATATCAAGTTGCGGTGGGACTAGGTGCATCTTCTTCTATCAAGGCTAGACAAGGCAGTCCAGTTAGGGGAAAGGGATCCAAAGGCAGGCAATGTAGTCAGAGACAGACCCTGCTCCTGCTTTAGGAGCCCCACATGAAGACCTGTTACACAACTGTTACGTATCTGCAGAGCGTCTAGGTCTGTCCCATGCATGCTCTCTGGTTGGCATCTCAGTCTTTATGAGCCCCTATGGCCCCAGGTTACTTGATTCTGTAGGTTTTCTTTTCCTTAACCCTTCTGGCTCCTTCAATCCTTCTGCCTTTTTTCCACAGGATTCCCCAAACTCCACATACTGTTTGGCTATGAGTCTCTGTATCAGTTTCCATCAGTTTCTGGGTAAAGCCTCTCTGATGACAGTTAGGCTAGGCTCCTGTCTGTAAGAATACAGAAGATCATTAATAGTGTCAGAGTGGGCTCTCTCTCGTGGCATGGATCTCAAGCTGGGCCAGTCAGTGGTTGGCCCTTCCCTCAAATTCTGCTCTACCTTTTACTCCTACACATCTTGTATGTAAAACAAGTCGTGGGTATAAGGTTTTGTGCCTGGGCCTGTGTCTCCATCCTTCCACTGGAAGTCTTGCCTAGCTATAGTAGACGGCCCTGTCAGGATCCATATTCCTCACTGTAGGAGTTGTGGCAAGGGTCACCCTCACCGACTTCTGATTCCTGGAAGTTTTCTGTCCTAGTTTCCTAGCTCATTCCAGAGATGCCCCACCCCCAATCCAGTTGTTTCTCCCAGTACTCTCTCCCTCTGTCCTCCCCCACCTCAGCCCTCCTGTTCCCAACCTCATCTCCTCCCCTGCCCAGTCCCCTCACTCCATCTACCCCTGTTGTAAAATCTATTTCCCTTTCTCAGTGAAATTCAAGCACGCCTTCTTTGGCTCTCCTTGTTACTTAGCTTCTTTGAGTGTGGTTTGTAGTATGGTTACATTGTGTACATTATGACTAACTTATAAGTGGATTCATGGCGTGTTTGTCTTTCTGGGTCTGGGTTACGTCACTCAGGATGAACTTTTCTAGTTCCATCTTTTTTGCCTAGAAATTTCATGATGTTATTGTTTTTAATGGCTAAATAATTCTCCACTGTGTAAATGAACCAAGTTTTCTGTATTCGTTCTTCAGTTGAGGGACATCTGGGTTGTTTCCAGTTTCTGGCTATTATGAATAAAGTTGCTATGAACATAGTTGAGCAAGTGTTCTTGTGGTAAGGTGGAGCATCTTTTGGGTACATGCTCAAGAGTGGTGTATCTGGGTCTTCAGGTAGAACTAGTCTCAATTTTCTGAGAAAATGCCAAATTAATTTCCAAGGTGGTTGTACAAGTTTGCACTCCCACCAGCAATGGAGGAGTGTTCCCCTTACTCCACATCCTTGCCAGCATGTGCTGTCTCTTAGGTTTTTGGTCTTAGACATTCTGATTTGTGTAAAGTAGAATCTCAGAGTTGTTGTGATTTGCATTTCCCTGGTGACTAAGGACGTTGAACATCTCTTTAACTGTTCCTTAGCCAGCAGAGATTCCTCTGTCAAGAATTCCCTGTTTAGATCTTTACCCTATTTTTAAATTGGGTTTGTTGGTGTCTAGTTTCTTGAGTTGGTTATATATTTTGGATATCAACCCTCTGTCAGATGTAAAATTGGTGAAATTTTTTTCCTGTTCTGTAGCCTGCAGTTTATTCTATTGAAGGTGTCCTTTGCCTTACAAAAGCTGTGTAGTTTCATGAGGTCACATTCATTAAGTGTTGATTTTAGTACCTAAGCTGTTGGTGTTCCGTTCAGTAAATTATCCCCTGTGCCAATGTATTCAAGACTCTTCCCCGCTTCCTCTTCTATGACGTTCAGTGTATCTGGTTTTAGGCTGAGGTCTTTGGTCCACTCGGACTTCTGTGCAAGGTGATAGATATAGATCTATTTGCATTCTTCTACATGCAGACTTCCAATTGGACCAGCACCATTTGTTGAAGATGCTTTCATTTCTTCATTGTATAGTTTTGGCTTCGTTGTCAAAAATCATGTGTCCACAGGTATGTGGGCTTGTTTCTGGTTCTTCAATTCGATTCCATTGATCAATCTGTACTTTTTTATGCCCGTCCCATGACGTTTTTATTACTTCAAGCTCTGTAGTACAGCTTGAATTAGGAATGGTGATATCTCTGGAAGTTCTTTTATTGTAAAAATTGTTTTAGCTATTCTGGGTTATTTGTTTTTCCATATGAAGTTGAGTGTTGTTCTTTTAAGGTCTGTGAAGAATTGTGTTGGAATTTTGATGGGACTGCATTGAATCTGTAGATTGCTTTTGGTAAATGGCAGGTTTTTGCTATGTTAATTCTATGAATCCATCAGCATGGGAGATCTTTCGATCTGAGATCTTCAGTTTCTTTCCTCAAAGATTTGAAGTTCTTGTTATATGGTCTTTTACTTGATTGGTTAGAGTTGCACTAAGATATTTTATATTATTTGTGGCTATTGTAAAAGGTGTCGTTTGCCTAATTTCATTCTTCACCCATTTATCGATTGTCTATAAGAAGGCTACTGATTTTTTTAAATTAATTTTATTTCCAGCCACTTTGCTGAAGGTGTTTATCAGCTGTAGAATTTCCCTGGTAGAATTTTGGGGGTCAGTTGTCTATAGTATCATATCATCTGCAAGTATCAATACTTTGACTTCTTCCTTTCCAGTTTGTATCCCCTTGATTTCCTTTAGTTGTCTAGCTAACACTTCAAGTACTATATTGAATAGATACAGAGAGAGTGAACAGCATTGTCCCTGATTTTAGTGGAATTCCTTTAACATTCAATTTGATGTTGGCTATCAGCTTATTGAATACTGCCTTTATTGTGTTTGCATATGTGCTTTGTATCCCTGATTTCTCTAAGACTTTTACCATGAAGGGGTGTTGGATTTTGTCAAAGGCTTTTTAACATATGAGATGATCATGTGTTTTTTTTTTCTTTCAGTTTGTTTATATAGTGGATTATGTTGATGGATGTTCGTATGTTGAACCGTCCCTGCATCTCTGGGATGAAGCCTCCTTGATCATGGGTAGATGATGTTTTTGATGTGTTTTTTATTTCAGCTTGCAAGTATTTTATTGAGTATTTTTGCATCAATGTTCATAAAGGACATTGGTCTGGAATTCTCTTATTTGATTGAGACTTTATGTAGTTTAGAAATCAGGGTGATTGTGGCCTTATAAAATGAATTTTCAATGTTTCTTCTGTTTCCATTTTGTGGAATAATTTGAGGAGTATTGTATTAGCTCTTCTTTGAAATTCTGGGAGAATTCCAGACTAAAACCATCTGGCTCTGGGCTTTTTTTTAATTAGAAACTTTTAATGCCTGCTTCTATTTCCTTAGGGGTTATAGATCTATTTAGATTGTTTACCTGATCTTGATTTAACTTTGGTAATGGTATCTATCAAGAAAATTGTCCATTTTATTTAGATTTTCCAATTTTGTGAAGGACAGTTTTTTGAAGTAAGACCTAATGACTCTTTGGATTTCCTTGATGTCTGTTGCTATGTCCCCCTTTTTTATTTTTGATTTTGTTAATTTGGAAATTCTTTCTCTGCCTTTTGGTTAGTTTGGCTAAGGGTCTGTGTATCTTGTTGATTTTCTCAAAGAACCAACTCTTTGTTTCATTGATTGTTTGTATTGCTCTCTTTGTTTTTATTTTATTGAGTTTAGCCCTGAGTTTGATTATTTCCTGATGTATACTCCTCTTGGGTATATTTGTGTCTTTTTGTTTTAGAGCTTTCAGATGCACTGTTTAGTTGCTAGTATGAGATCTCACTAATTTCTTTATGTAGGCACTTAGTGCTATGAACTTTCCTCTTAGCATTGCCTGCATTGTGTCCTGCAAGTTTGGGTATGTTGTGCCTTCATTTTCATTGAATTCTAAAAAGTCTTTTTTTTCTTTATTCCTTGACGCAATGGTCATTGAGTTTGTAGACTTCGTGTTGTTTCTGCTGTCGAAGTCCATGGTGGTCTCTATTGAGACTTGCTTTATGATCCAGTATACGGTCAATTTTGGAGAAGGTTCTAGGAGGTATATTCCTTTATGTTTGGGTGACATGTTAGGTCATTTAGGTAGAGATCTGTTAGATCCATTTAAGTCATAACACCTGCTAGTTTCATTATCTCTTTGTTTACTTTCTGTCTCAATGACCTGTTCATGGGTAAGAGTCGGGTGTGTTAAAGTCTCCCACTATTGATGTGTAGGCTTTGATGTGTGATTTAAGCTCTAGTAATGTTTCTTTTACAAATGCAAGTGCCTTTGTATTTGGGGCATAGATATTCAAAATGTATACTTCCATGGATTTTTCTTTTCGTGAATATGAAGTGTCTTCCCGTGTCCTCTGCTTAATTTTGGTTGAAAGTCTATTTTATTAAATATTAGAATGGCTACTCCAACTTCTTGGGTCTATTTGCTTAGAAAGTCTTTTTTTTTTTTAACACTTCACTCTGAAGTAATATCTATCTTGATGTTCAAATGTGTTTCTTATATGCATTAGAATGATGGATCCTGTTTTCGTATCCATTCTAATAGTCTGTGTCTTTATTGGGGAATTGAGTCCATTGATATTGAAAGATATTAAGGACCAATGATTTTTAACACACACACTTCTCTTCTTTTCATTTTGCTGGTGTGAAATGATTTATTTCCTGTGTTTCTGGGGCATAGTCAACCTCCTTGGGTTGGAGTTTTCCTTCTAGTATCTTCTGTAGAGCTGGATTTGTGGATAAATATTGTTTAAATTTGGATTTGTCGTGGAATATTTTGCTTTCTCCCTCTATGGTAATTGAGTGTTTTGCTGGGTTTCGTAGTCTGGGCTGACATCTGTGGTCTCTAAGAGTCTGAAAGACATCTGCCCAGGACCTTCTGGATTTTAGAGTCTCTGTTGATAAGTTGAGTGTAATTCTAATAAATCTGCCTTTATATGTTATTTAGCATTTTTCCTGTGAAGCTTTTAATTTCTTTCTCTGTTCTGTATATTCAGTGTTTTGATTATTATGTGGTGGAAGGACTTTCTTTTCTGATCCAATCCATTTGGTGTTCTGTAAGCTTCTTGTACATTTATCAGCAACTCCCTTTTTAGTTAGAGAAGTTTTCTTCTATGACTTTTGTTAAAAAATATTTTTCTTGGCCTTTGAGCTGGGAATTGTCTCCTCCTTCTATTCCTCGTATTCTTAGGTTTGGTTTTTTCATAGTGTCCCAAATTTCCTGGATGTTTTGAGTCAGAAACTTTTTAGATTTAACATTTTCTTTGACTTATGTATCGATTTCTTCTATCGTATCTTCTACAACTGAGGTTCTCTCGTCCATCTCTTTCACCTGTTGTTCTCGTTCTCTTCCCTAGGTTTTCCATCTCCAGGATTCTCTCAGTTTATGTTTTCTTTATTGTTTCTGTTTCCATTTTCAAACAGTTTGTTTTTCATTTCCTTCACTCATTTGATTGCATTTTCCTCTATTTCTTTACGGAATTTCTTCATTTCCTGTTTAAAGGCCTCAATCATCTTCATAAGATTAAATTTACGGTCATTTTCTTGTGTAGGATATCTATCTAGGGCTTGCCATCGTGAGTAGAATAGCTGGTCTCTGGTGGTACCATATTGCCCTGGCTCTTATTAATTGTGTTCTTATGCTGGCCCTTAGCCATCTGAGTTTTGTGCAGTGGTGTGCATGTGGAGATAACAGGACAGTTTTCAGGAGCCTGCTCTTCTTCTACTATGGGGTAGACTCCAGGTCATCAAGCTCGCAGAGCAAGCTTTGCTTTTATATGCTGAGCTATCTTACAGACCCTAATATTTTACTTTGATATTTATAATTTTAATTAATAAAGACACTCAAATTTGTTACAGAAAAACTAAAAAGCATGATGGACTTCAAGGGGCTGATGAAGTCCAATAATTCCAGTGTCAAGATAAAAAGCATAATTCATACTCTATTGCATATAAACATAATTAATACCCCATCAGATACAAACATAATTAATGCCCCATCACATGTAACTGTGACAGCGTCAGGAAAGGGGGGAGTGAATGTTTTAGTGTCGTTTATTTTACTCCTTTTATCTCCAGCTTCTAGAAGTGTGACTTATAAACCATACGTGCTCAATAAAAGTTTGTTCAAAAAGTAAAAGATGGATTCCTGGGAACATTGGAAGTATCCCACAGGAAGCTTTCACGTATCCCAGAGATCTCTTCCCCAGAATTATCTCTATGTGGCTCTCATTCATCCTTCTCCTCACCTACCTCTCAGCTTGCCACATTAGTATCTTTGTGTCGCCTCCACTTCTAGAAAAGCATGCTTGTGACCTTTTAGTTTTCCTGTGTGAGCTCTCCCTCCTGTTTGGAGGAAAGGTTTTTTGTTTTGTTTTGCTTTTTAATAGTGAAAAGGGTTGCATTCTGTTCCCTGTCATAAACCATGTCACCATGGTCCGATGGTGTTCCTGATACGTTTTGTAATAGGGTATCCCTAAACCATGCAAATGAGTCTCTCTATCAAAAATACAGTCTAGGAATCAGCAGCTAAACTTCAGTAGAATTTTTTTCTCAGTTGTGTCTCCTAGCACTGCCAAAGTCTGAGAGAAGAGAAAAACCAGCGAAATCTGATACATCGAGCCAAGCAGAGGTCCCAGAATTAAGCAAGCTGCCGAAGAGACTGTTCTCACAGCAGCCAAATATAGGGCTCTAAAGAGAGCTGTGTGCTTTCGCTGGTTTGGTCTGATTGCAAGTCAGAGGCTGCTGCTTAGCTTCTGGGCATGCTAGGCAGGCATTGCTGCCAATCTCCAGAGAAACGTGAGAATGATCTTTATAGCTTTGGCTAAGACAGATGCCTAGGTGCAGTGAGGATAGGATTTTTATGGCTTAGCCCTCCTGTCCTCAGGACTTTGCAGCCTTCCCAAGGGGCTTGAATGGGGTATAGACTAGTAAGGGTTAATCAGCGTTCTCTCGAACATTTGTCTCCTTAGCTGTTAAGGGAAGTGTTTCCAGAAGATTCTGTGGCTTTGATTAAGATCAATGGAAAGGTGATTCATGCAGTAATGGACGTGACGTGAACTATTGTCCTTTCTCTACACTGGAAACTGTGCTCAAAGAGTATCTTAAATATTCACCTCTAGGAAATGGGATACACTGATAACTTTTTCATTAGATTAGGACCTCATACTCCCTATGAGACAAGGTCTCAATATATAGCCATGGATATCCTGGAACTCACTATATTGACCAGGCTAGCCTTGAAGCAAGATCACAGACATCCTCCTCCCTCTGCCTCACAAGTTCTGGGATTAAAGAAGGGCACCACTGTCCCCAGCTGCCATTTGTTTTCTTGATGTTAGAACTTTCAACTTGGGTGAGATGGAATATCAAAGTCTTTTTAAGTTGCATTTTTCAGATAGGCTAAGGATATGAAAAATCTTTTTAAATATCTAAAATTGTAAAAAAATAAAATTTACTTTAAACTGGGCGTGGTGACATACCCCTTTAATCCCAGTAAGGGGGGCAAAGGGCAGGTAGATCTCTGTGAGTCTGAGGCCAGCCTGCTTTACAGACAGAGTTCTAAGCCAGCCA
Organism: Rhabdomys pumilio; assembly: GCA_030674055.1. NCBI lineage: Eukaryota > Metazoa > Chordata > Mammalia > Rodentia > Muridae > Rhabdomys > Rhabdomys pumilio. The sequence goes on along the minus strand of JANHMN010000014.1, from coordinate 49,098,332 downwards.
GAGCTACAGAGTGGGACCCTGTATTTAAAAAAAACAAAACAAAAACCCAGGATGACAACAACAACAACAACAACAAAACCCACAAATGCTATTAAGAGTTGAGAGAAAGAACCCTTATTCACTGCTTGATGGAAATGGGTGTGTGTGTGTGTGTGTGTGTGTGTGTGTGTGTGTGTACTAGTGCAGCCACTGTAGAAAGAATGGAGAATTATCAAAAACCAAACCGACCCAAAATCTAGAAGTAGAACTACCTACCATAAGACCCAGGACACCCCTCTATGTATGGACCGGGAGGATGCTGGATGCTGCCACAGAAGTGCCTGCACACCTGTGTTTGCTCTGCACTCTTGCTAACAGCAGTCAGGCAAGATGTCCGCCCACAGATGAGTGGATAGAGAAAGTGTGCCTAGCTTTAATGACTAGTGGTAGTTAGAAAACATACTATTGCATAAAGGGGTGTGATGTAATTAAGAATAGTGGACTGGGTGGAGAACCCGGTGCAAGGCCTGTTTATTCAGATCCGTCCCTGTGTCTGCAGAGATAAGAATGTTCCTTTGCAGGTCACCTCTGGTATGAAACTCTCAGGATAGAAGGGGGAGGGAAATGAAGCATGGCCTTGCATCTACCACTTTCTCAGATGCCAAAGGACCATATTTCAGAGTAATGTGTCCTGACCCCTGTCAGCCTCTGCGCCCCAGGTTAATAATGGGCAACAGAAGCATGAGCGGCCTCAGAAACCTGTTGACTGAGCATGGACAACTTGTGATCGTCTACTTACGATTTTAAAACACTGGGTCAACTTCTCTTGCTAGGAAGGTCCTTGAATTACAAGGAATAGGGTCAGGCAGTACGAGACTGAAGTCACCAATTAAAAATGATGCAATAATTGGTGGCTGACCCCAGACTGCAGAAATTCCTTCTGGAGATGACTCGTTGGCAGTATTCCTGGTAAGTCTGTTGGTCCTACTCAGATGAGCCAGCTGAGAACATAAGTCCATTTCCAAGACTGGACAGCAAGGCCTTTGACCTGCTATGGCTCTTCGTTTGTTGTGTTGGCTTCATCTGGCTGCCATATTGAGATGAGTGTCTGAGAGTGTCTGGGTCAGGAGACTTCATGCAGAGACTGACCTCACGCATTATCTGGACTTCGTCAGTTCTACTCACACTGCATTCTTCTTCTGTGGAGACCAGGAAATGGTCCTCAAGCTGTCTCAGAAGAGCTCCATTTTCAGAATGTAGCAAGGAACTGCAACATCCACAGCTGAGCTGCTCTGAGCCGGTCTCAGGGCATCTCTCCAGAGGTGGCATAATGGGTCTTTTGGACTCTTCCAGCACTGCCTGAAGATCCTCTTTCCTTGCGCTAAGCCTCCCGGCCATCTTTCTGAGAAGGCCCCTGAGGGTAGGCATTCCCAGCAAGGGGTGGTGGACGGGAACATTAGGAGTTGAAATTTAAGCCCCTCCAGTTTGCTGCTTGTCAGCAACTCTGATCGCACGCTTGGCTGGGGCGGGAGCTGAAACCGAAGACTCAAAGAAGGTTTTAGGTTATCCGCGCCCTGCAGTTCCAGGTGTGTTTATCGGTGCATTGCAGGTCCAGGTGTTAGGTTATCTCTAAGCGGCAGAAACAGATTGTAGGCTCTCTATGCTTTACAGTTCTGTTGGGTTGGCTTCATTGCTCCTGAGAAAGTGTAGAGTGGGTGAACTGCTCCAGTCTTTAGCCTCCCGAGCCCTGATTCTCCAGGGCAGTGGTTCCCGGGCCTGGAAATAGCACTTAGAATAACCCCGATCTTGAGATGCACGAGTCCCTTGTCAGCACTTATTAAAATTAGAAGCAGCCCTGAGCTAGCAATCAAGACAGGGTGACTTCATTGAATTGTTACTTTATCTGGATCTCTTCATTTCTAGTCACGTCTTTAATCCCTGCAACACCCTGGGAGGAAGGGTTTATAATTCTGAAGGTGTTCACGTGCTTCCTTGTCTCCTGGTGAAACTGACTGTACCTTTCAGTATCAGTATCAGCAATGATGTGCTAACTAGATCACTGACACACAGAGACCATAAGAGTAGGCGCATAGTAGCTTAGTTTTCAAGGGTTAGCTTGACTAGCGAATGAGAACATGAAACTTAGAGAAATGAGCGATTCACTTGGAACTAAGTCTAGGAGAGACATGTTTCCATCCTGCCCAGTGGATTCCAGAGCAAAGAGGAGAGCAGTGTGACCCCAATGTCTTCCTCCTCCTAGAAGTGCTTGCCTACATCACCTGTATCCCAGGTTTCCTAGCTTGCCCCATAGGCTTATTAAAATCCTCAGAACCAAGCTGAGCTGTCCAGAGCTCCTTCTCCTCAACAAGGCTCTCACCTGGAGAAGTTCGGCACTGGTTAGGTAATTGCTGTCATGGGGTTGCGCAGATAGCTCAGTCTGTAAAGTGGACTCTGATCGTCACCACCTGCATCAAAAGCCAGTGCTGCAGTAGCGTGTGTCTGTAACCCCAGACATGCTGGAAGCCGAGAGGAGACAGGTGTATCGCTAGAACTCATCGACTGGCCAGCCAAGCCAAGCCAATGAGTTCCCGCTCAGTGAGAGTCCCTTCCTCAAAAAGTGGAGGGCTAGAGGAATGGCTCAGGGATTAAGCTCTTTCAGAGGACCCGAGGTTGGCTCTCAATACCCATGTCAGGCTACTCACAACTGTCTATGGCTCCAGTTTTATGGGATCTAGTGCTCTCTTCTGAACTCCATGGTTGCGCGTGCTAACATATGTGCCTACTAACATGGACAAAGAGGTAATATGAAAGACCAAGGAAGACACATCATGCCAGGCATGATGGTATATGCCTTCTAACCCCAGCACTTACAAGGCACAGACAGGCAGTTCTCTGAGTTTGAGGCTAGCCTGTTCCACAGAGTGAGTTTCAGGACAGCCAGGACTACACAGAGAAACCTTGTCTTGGGGGTGGGGGAAGGATAAGACTTCATGCCAACCTCGTAGCTCCACAATCGTGCAGGTATCTATCTCTGCATGTATACACAGAAGCCCACATGCACACAGACACACAGACACCCCACCCTCACCCCTACACACAGGGCAGGGGATATCAATAAAAGAATGACATTGTTCAACTGACTGGCTATGCAACATCTGTCACCTGCTCTGTGGCTCACCAACTTGATGTAGCCATCCAGGTGTACCTGGTTTGCTCAGGGTGAAAGGTCATTCTAAGCAACTAGCCATTAGAAACGGGGGAAAAGTTGTCTTGCTCTTTCTATAACAATGTCATTCTTTGCTAAGAGACCCCAGGAGGAACTGACCTTTGGGTCACTTGGACCAGTTTGCCCTCTTCAGCCCCATTACACCAAATCCCGATTTACATTTCCAGTCATGGCTTCTCCCTCCTATGGAAAAAGTTCTGTTCTTGTTGGAGCACTACCACCGATGGCACCGGAAACCTCACTCCTCTCCCACCCCCAGGCTCCCTCAGCTCACCCGTGCGCCCCCATCCTGATCGTCTAACTCTGTTGCACAGAACCTGTAGGTCATCCTTGTGTCAATCAAAAAGGATGAGCAGTTGAGATCTTTGAAGCATTGGCTAAGATGCAGGGATGCTCCACTAGCAAAATAAGACCACTCCTTGTCCCCATGAAACTCACATTCTAGTGAGGAAGACAGACGGTAAATACAGGCTCTCCTATGGAGGGATGCTGGGATGCGACCAAAGCAGGGTGAGAAGCTCACGAGTGAGGGGTGACATTTGTGGCAATGTGCTTGGGAAGGCCTGAGTGGGTGACAGAGAGCTCTGTGTGACTCAAAGTTCAGATAGTTTCAGATAGAGGGAATAGGAGACATGAAGGTCCCAAAGCTGGACCAGTTTTGCATTCAAGAAAAGACAATAAGCCAGGTATTTTAGTTCCTAGAACTCTAGCTCTCGGGCTATATAATAAACTCAAAATAAGCCTGCGCTATTGTCTTACCTAGTAAATAAAGTAAAAAGCAGAGATGCCACTCTTCCGGTGTAGTCCTAGCAGCAAGGGGATGCTGGGCTCCCAGCAACCAGTACCATACCTCAGCGTCGTGATGACCCCCTCCATGATGCCAGCATCCCCCAGGGATGGTTTGGGTACTCTAGTGCCTAAGAGCTTTGTGAGGGTGGTCCTTCACAGCCCGCATCCGTCATCAATAGTTAAGATGCCACGTCTGCTTACCTGAAGCATGTTGCTGAGGGGGCGGCAGCTGCCGCACATTTCTCCCTTCCCAACAATACTCCTCAGAGTTGCTCAGTGCTCCCTGCATACCTCGTGCCTCTCTTCCTCTGATGTGTTCTCCCGCCCCCTCTCGAACAGACCTCTCTTGCTTGCTTTCTTATCAAAATACCACCCCCTCTTAGAAGCTCATTCCAAGTACTCTTTATACCACGTAGCACAGTGTGGCGAAGAAGGACATTTCCTGTGACAGGAGACAGTTGTGGAGGCTCAGGTGGACAGAGAGCACATTTGTTCATGGAAAGTTGCCACCAAGTCTTGCTTCTGATCCTTGTCACGGTGGCTCTGGGACAGTTGCTTTGCCAAGAGAAGCTACAGAGTGAGTGTCTTACGTGGAAAGTCCTTATTTCTTGATGCTAACCTGAGACTCTACCCTCCACCTGCCACCCCTGTGAACAGCAGCACTGGAGGACCTGGCTGTCGATTAGAGATCTCTGACTTACACAGGTGTTAGCCTGGGCTCTCTGGAGAGAACGGAGCCAATTCATTGTGAAATCCATCCAGGTGCTTTTTCATAAGAGGAGGGGTGTTTGCATCTTTTTTTTTCATCCTCCAGCCTCCATGTCTCATGGCCCTGCTTTCTCTTGAGTGGGAGCTGCAGAGTTCCTGTTATCAAATGCATGCCCATGTGCCAGCTTCATGTGGCATAAGCACTTCTGTAGTTTGCCTTGAACTCTGTATCTCAGGCTTTTTAAATTTTCCTCAAGGAGTGATTTAAATGGAGACTGCAGTTTTCTGCTAAGTATAATTGGTTTTAAATTGTAGGTTTAATAATGACGATGTTGGACTTAATGCTGCCTCTCAGCCTCGGCTTGCAGTCCTTGGCAACGGGCAATGCATTGATCACCATGCTCTCCTTAGGAGGGGACAACTGCTAGGACCCAAATCCATCCTGCCTCAGGCTAGGGTAGAACTGCAGGGAGACAGGGCCAGATACCTCCCTTAGCCCTGGACCACTAGGCAAGGAGGTGAAGGAATTCTTATGTGCTCTGGGCTGGTTGGATATTTGGGGTTTGAGGTTGCCTTCTTCCTCTCTTTCTCTACCTCTGGGTTTCCCACAGCTCATTAGGAATTCCACAGGAAGCTGAGCAGAGGATCTACAAATTCCATGATGTGCTTTCTGGGCAGAAGATTTAATTGGGAGACGGTATTAACTTAATTGGCTATCATCAGGCTTCTGGCTGTTTTCTGTATTTCAAGGAACTTTTTCTCATTTTCTCTTCCTATGGTCAATAGACCGTGCCTTTAAGAGATTAAATCTTGTTCTTCAGTCTCTCTGAGCGCAAGGAGCTCTGGGTTTGAAGTCCAGCCTGGGATTATTCTGCTTATGCTCTCTCTGGGACGATCTTCCACTCACTCACCTTTCCAAACCTCCTTTCCTTATGGGGTGGAGGAGTAGGTTAAGTTACATGACCACAAAAGTCCCTCCCAGCGCTCTCCGTGGATGACTTAAATGTCTCTGTGAAATGACACTAAATCTTCCGAGGACATTTGGCAGATCTCAGAAGTCAAATTACCAATCTACATATGTGATACAACAGACCAACCAAGGCTTGGATGAGCAAGGGCTTGTTCAGCAAAAACACAGCATTTATGTTATAAAAAGCACAGCAGAGGATGTACGTGCTGTGTGATGTGGGGTATCTTGCTGAAAATTACAGGCAGCAGAAGCAATGACAGGGCGGTGGTGCCGGCTAACTGGGGGCTGCCCGTTGTTGACTTTCCAAGCATGCCCTCAGACAAACCACAAGCGTTCAGAACTTCAGGTCTGGTTCCTTTATGGACGATGAGCAGTTCCTCATTGGTTTAGGTTTCTGACTGCCTCTGGTTCCTCAGTGTTTCTGAATGGCTTTTTTGTTTTCGTTGTAGATAGGGGTAAATTATAACATGGGAAGGTTGAATGACCGTCAAAACAGAGACAATGAGCCTGAAGATGCTTTTGTGGGCTTGGGCATCTGTGGTGGCCACGATGACCAACATTAGTAGGGAACAGGAATTGTAGAGTTTGAAATAGCCCTACAAGATAGTATATCCATTTTATACAAATGTGGCTTCGGGGAAAGCTCATCATTTGCTCTGTCCCTCCCGTAGGCACACATCATTCCCGAAGGCCCTCCAGGCTAGACTTCACTATCAGGTCTCATTCGTGGATTTTGGTTTGTTTCCTTGTTACCCTCTAGGCAACTGTGTGGTACATTTTCCATGGGTAAATGAATAACAGATGCTGTCTAAGTTGTGTTCTAAACATTCATCAGAAGGTGGGATGTAACATAGTGTTAGGTTCATCAGAACAGAAAACCATGGCTCTTTTTCCAGAACCTCTGCCCAGCTCTCCATGAGATACGATCACAGCTTGTAAATGCCAGATATTTGTAGTTAGTAAAGGTGGCTTGGCTATGACAGACGGACTTAGGGTAGGGGTGGCTTGGGCCTGCAGCCTGAAATAGAGGTTTTGTGTCTACTGCCTGTAAGAGTTAAAATTGATTATAGATAGCCCATGGGAACACAGAGGCTAGAAAGAAAGGTCTAGGTGAGATATATATATATATATATATATATATATATATAGATATATAGATAGATAGATATAGACATAGACATAGACATAGACATAGACATGGATATAGATAGATATAGATATAGATAGATAGATATAGATGTAGATAGAGATAGAGAGATAGAGATAGAGATAGAGATAGAGATAGAGATAGAGATAGAGATATATAAAATTTCATGACACCCAGGCTGGTGTCAAATTTACTTTATAGCTAGAATAACTTTGACTTTCTAATCCTCCTGCCTCTACCTTCTAAGTGATAGAAGTACAGGTATGTGTAACTACACTTTGTTTGTGCAGTGCTGGGGACTGAACTCGGGGTTTTGTGCATGCTAGGCAAGTACTCTACAAACCTCTACATTCTCAGTCCTTCAGACATCTCTAGAAGGGCAGTCATGAGGCAGAAGGACAGAAACAGCTTTTACAGAGGATGGATTTGGGTAAAGCATCCCATGACCGATATGTCTAGGTTGTGGGGTTTGCCAGCTTGTAGCCTGTGGTGTAAATTTAACTCTGTTCTAAGAGACCCTTGGGAAATGTAGTCTGGAGTGAAGACAAGGTTAAAAGTATTTAAGGAATTTTCTGAAGGTCGATTTTACCTCGTGAGAAAGAGTCCAAGGCCACCTCTCTCTGATAGGACCATTTCCAGAGTGTTTGTCGGCATCTCTCCAGCACCTGTCAGTGCATGTTCCCTTTCCCACTCATGGATGTTTGGTGAAACTGAAGAAGGGGTGGGGAGTTTGGAAGATCTCCTATCAAGGCTGGCCAGCCTTTCCCTTGAGTTCGTGTGGATGCTGTGACTGAGGCAGCTCGGGATAGCACAGAAGGATGTAGCAGGTGCGTACTGTGTCAGTAAGAGCCAGAGACTGCACACGAGAAGGTAAAGCTGAGCACTGTTGGCATGCAAGGATGACAGTGTCACTCACAAGGATGGCCTGGGGAACGGTGTGCTGACTTAGCATCTACAGTGTCGCTGGGTTCTACAACAGGGTACCTGTGCCGCCTCATACATGGGATCCCTCCTCCCTCCCACCTGGAGCCTGGGGGATGGGCAAGATAAAGACAAGCATACCCTGGAGCCATGAGTAGTCTCATCAAGCAAATCCAAGGAAAGGAACAAAATCAAAACACCACTCCATACACTTTAGCATTTTCTTTCTAAGATCCCATTCTTTATTAAGAAGTGTGTGTGTGTGTGTGTGTGTGTGTGTGTGTATGTGTGTGTGTGTTTAGGTAAATATGCCTTAAAGTATGTATGGAGGTCCAAGGACATCTTGCAGGAACCTACCTTCCACTAGGTAGGTTCTGGGATGAAACTCAGGCCATTAGGTTTGGTGAGCCATCTCACCAGCCCACATCTTGTTATTTCCATTTTCTAGCCAATCACAGTGGAGCAGGCTGGTAGGTTACAGTATATGGAGATTATACATGGCTGGAGGTATCCAGGGCCCAAGATAGCTCAGTGGCTTAGGTGGCATTCTCAAATTCCTCCCCACGAGAGGAAGGAAGTTTTTACGGTATAAAAGAGAACAACCGGGGTGGTTTTATTATTAGCTCCAGCCAGAATTCTGTTGATGGACCTGGGGTGGAGCAGCACCAATCATGACCATTCTTCTGTCCCACTGGCCAGCTGTTCTGAGTAGTCATTTTCCTAAGGGCCTGAGGTCAGGGGGAGGAGTCGTCCGGGACTGTTAGCCTGGCCCTATACCCTGTGAAACTCCCTGGTTTCTAGGGGCTGAATTAGTTCTTGTTTTTATTGTGCTGTTGATTCTAGCTTCTGCCTGCTTCCCTAATTCATTCCGCATGTCAGGACCTCTCTGCTCTGGCCAGGAGCCATCTGTTTGTCCTCTGCATCCCAGTGTTGTCAGCTCCATGGGAGATCTCTTAAAACTCTTAGGTGCCACAGTCAGGGTGGCCTCCCCTCCTTTCAACCTTCTGGCTTCTCGGCTTCCTGCCCCTTCACTGCCTGATGCTTTCTTTGTAGCTTCTATGAGCCTGACACTTAGCACAGGATCAACAAACTATTCAATTTATGAAGAATGATTCAGGATATCTTGGAAGGCCGCCCATCACAAGCCATGTCAGCCAACAGCAGAAAGAGCAGGCTTGACATCATCCCAGGACAGAGACATACAGTTAGGGTCCTTTGGCCCAAGAAGGTATATGCTGTACCTATCCTCCCAGAATGGACCTCAACCATCACTTAGCCTGGGGGAGGCTCAAGTCACATTTGATATACTTGTAGTGTTTTTATAAGCTCCAAGCCTAAGAAGGGAAAGATGGAAGATTTTACCCTCACATTTGGGTCCTGGACAGTCCTGTCTGGTATGAACCCATTGTCATGTGTTGCATTCAAGTGGGAAAATTCTAACTTGGAGTTTTCCAGACTATTCTTTCCCTTTCAATCCTTCTCTTTTCTTCTTTCTTTCCTTCCTTCCTTCCTTCCTTCCTTCCTTCCTTCCTTCCTTCCTTCCTTCTTTCTCCATCTTGACCTTCTATCTTCAGTCTTGAGGTAAAACAGCAGAGATAGTGCATACATGGGTCTCTTTCAGGGTCTTACCATTCCCCCACTCACCAGGGCTGGGACAATGTATGGCCTCTACCTTAAAAGTCAAAAGATAGAGTGAAAAAATGTTAGGGAAGAAAAGGTTACTGCTCCTGCCTCCCCACATTCCATCATTCCTGGTCCCACTCCTTCCTCCTCTTCCTCCTCCTCCTCCTGCTCCTCTTTCACGTCATCCCCAACAGGTGCTCACCCATGATGAGCCATTAGCCTTGCCCCCATTTTAACCCTATTAGCAATACTCTAAGAACCCACCCGGCAGACACCCCCACACTAGCAGTCAGCAGCAGCACCCACCTCCCTTTGTCTGCACCCACCCGCTCCCCCACCTTTGTGCTCTGCCTTTGCCATCGCTGTTATTTCTAGATGCCTGGGAGGGAACAGCGTGAGCAAGCTGTTACAGAATGACAGTGTACTGTGACCACCCTCCTCACCACCGCAGTGTGCCTTAAAAACAGCTGTCGTCACACACACTCAATCTTTGAAGAGGCTAGGGCGGAGCGGAAGCTTCCCGGTGGGACATGAGAAGATCAGTTCTTTATGCCTTCCTCTAAACTTTTCCACAGCCTGATTTGCTGACCCTCTTGTTGGAGTTGGAATTCTATGAAAAATTAGTAGGTGGTTCTCAGAAGAGAGTGTGAGGGCTGCATGTTTAGCTCAGTGGGATAGCATGTACTTAACATGTGGGAGGTGGCACCAGAAAGTGGGGGATGGGTAGGTATGATTTTGGAACTCGCTGAGCGAATGCTAACTGGTTGAGTTTGGTGAGGGCAGAGGCTATGTAACTTGCTCATCCCAAGGCTTGAAAAGAAAATATTTTTTAATATTTGTTTTTATTTTAAATTATGTATATCTGTCTCTGTTCATACACTGGTATGTAAACATGTGCCCAATACCTGTGGCAGCCAGAAGAGACTGTCAGGTATCTTGAAACATAAAGATAGGTAGTTGTAAGCCATTTGATATGGATACTCTGGAAAGAATTGTCCTCTACAAGAAGAATTGATGTTCTTAACCACTGAGCCATCTCTCCAGCCCCTAAAGGATTTTAAAAGTAAATGGTTTACAAGAGAGTTGCCCACAGTGTCTTAAGATTCCACACTTGAAGAGCCTGTCTCTCATGGGGCCTGAGTACATTCCATTCTAAATGAATCAGTACAGGAAGGAGAGAGATGCTATTGCTCGGCTCCTCTTTAGAGAAATCAACTAGTGATGGGAGAAATGTCACCCCTAGTGGATAAAGATGCAGTGTGCTCAGTCTGCTTCCTAGGCGATGCGCATACATTGGTGCTAGCTGTCTGAGTTCAGTCCTGGGCATGCTTCAGAGATATGAGACAAGTCTATATGGGCAGAGTGATTGGAGGCAGCAGAAAGTCAACAAGTAAACACTGTGAGCAGTAGACATAAGGAGAAGGTGGACATGCCTAGGGCTATCGTGAAGATATTTAGGAGAAAATGGGGTATGGGGCAGATACGACACTGCTTGTACCTGGATACTGTGAAAGCTCCCCAGGAAGACTTCATACTGCACTTTGACCACACACACTCCTAAGCACTTAGAGCCCTGCACAAAGTAACCACAACATGCACTGTCTGAGTAAACGGTAGGACAGAAGAGAGAGACAGAGTTCCAGAAGTGGACTGGAGAACAGCAGGGGCTGGGGGGAGGGAGACCTGTACTGACCCATGGGGTAGGGTGAGTGGTGTTGGGGTGAGGTTGGTAAGTCTAGGCACTACAGGGTAGAAGGGTGGGATCCAATGGTGAAAGCCTTAATACGAGGACTCAAAGTTCAGATGCCGTGTCGCAGGTTCTTAATTTAGGAGATAGCATGAGAACACAATGAAGAGCCACTGAGCTGGGAAAGTGGCCACATCAGCAGTGGTTCAGCTCTGATTATTGGCCCTGCGATCAGTGTGGGACGAAAGAGCCACACTCTTCCCTGTGGTGTGTGTTAGCAGAGAAGCGGAAGCGATCGGAGAAATGTTCCATGCCAGGTAGAGTTTGTAGCAGGTGATGACGCAGGTGATAGCAAGACTCGGGAGAACTTCAGAATGGGCAGAATGGGAAAGCCTGTCTGAAAGTCCAGGTTTTGGTGTTAATTAGCACTGATGACCGAATAGTCTTCCTAAAGGCGACTGGAAACAGTATGTTGAAGTCTGGGCGTGAAGCCTTAGAGGGAGGCGCAAGAACTGTGAGCTGCACCGGTCTGTTCACCCATGCACTGAAATAATTTGGATCAGCCACAGAGGTGTTGCAGCCAGAAGTTCTGCAAAAACTGAAGGCCACGTTCATAGACAGATTAGAATTTACCATGGGAGGGGTTCAGGAAGACAATAATGTACTCTTCATCCAACGTGGTCCAAAGAAGCCAAAGCTAAGGGAATCAAGTGTAGGAGCTAAACGTTGTCCTGGAAAGTTCCCGACTCAGACTTCTGGGAGTCTAGACTTCCAGATCAGTGGGCACCTGATGGGATTCTGTGTACACTGGTCAGAATGTCTATGTCTCTGCTACACACGTCTCGTGCTTGGTTATATGTTGTAAAGGAAATCCCACTGAATATGAATTTGGTGATTCAAGCTTTCAGGTTCCATGTGTAGCTTCTTACTCCCCACAAGTGGCTAGGTTAGGAATCTCCAAGTTCATGGCAGTAACTAAGATGTTAGGGGCAGCTGTTCCAAAGCACCACAGCTCATCCCTGTTCAGACAGAGCATGGGGGTTAGGGGGCTGTCTACTTTATAACCTATTAACTTAAACTTGTTTTCTGTACAGTGCACTGACTTTACATTTTAAAGTCATGAGCTGAGTAACAGACTAGACGGATACTTTGTGAAGACCAGATGGATTTGCTGGTTATTAGACAGGAGAGAGAACCCAGTCCCTTTGGGTGTGTTGGACTGAGATCATCAGCTAAAAGCTGTAACATGAGTATGGACAGACTGGGCAGTCTCGATTGCCACACCCAACCATGGGAAACATCCCTGCACAACATCTTGATTAGTTATGTAGAGTCTATGAAGCCCAGGCAGGGGCTCAGCTGTTAAGAACATTGTTCTTTCAGAGGTGCCTAGCACCCACCTTGGGCGGCTCACAATGGTGTGTAACTTCAGCCCTAAGGGGTATGATGTTCTCCTACGGATTTCATCGGCACCTGCATTCACATGCATATACTCACATGTACACATAGTTAACAATCAGTAACATAAATCATTTAAAAGAAAATAACCCAGCTGTGTTCAAACATCAGAAGTCACCCCCAGCAGGCACAGGCAAAAAGGCAGGATACTGGAGACAGGGCAGGTATAACTGAACAAAACCAATTCCCCATGTGGTGCGTGTGGTAAAACACATGAAGCCTAAGATTTATCATTTTAATCTGTCCAATTCAGTGGCTTGAAGTGGCTTCCTCTTTTATAATTGTTATCACTGTCTGTTTCCAGAACTGTTTCATCATCTTCCGAGTGACACACGTCACTGTTATTAAACAGTATCCCTCCTAGTCCCCTCTCTGTGGCTCTTGGCAACCACTGATTTGCTAATTGTTGTGTCGATTGGCTTATTTTAATTACTTCATGCAACATATTTGCTTCTGTGTCTGGTTTCTTTCACTTAGCATATATTGTTTCAGAGTTCATCTAAGTTATAGTACATATCAATTATAACGTATCTTTCATGGTCAAATAATAGTCCCCTAAGGACTAGGCATGTATTTCAGTTAGTAGAGGGCTTGCCTAGCATGCTTTTGGTCTCTGCACTATGTAAACTGGGCATGGTGATGCATACCCATAATCTCAGTACCGAGGAGGAGATATGGGAAGATCAGAAGTCCAGGATCATCGTCTGCTATATATCAAAATCGATGCCAGCCTGGGGATAAAGAAAACGCCACTGTACGCATGTGCAGTATTCTCTTTCTCCATTCATTAGCCAATGACTCTTTTGGGTTGTTTCCACGCCCAGCTATTGTGAACAGTGTTGCTATGGACTTAGTGTACAGAGCTGTGGCTTTGCCTGTGTTTTCCATTCTTTGAGTATGGAGCCAAGGGAATGGGATTGCAGGGTTGTGTGGTGATTCTGTTTAGCTTCTTGAGGGATTGTCAGACTTTTCCACAGTGGCGGCACCACGTTACGTGCCCACTAGTGACGTTTCGGTTTCTCCTCATCCTTGTTGCATTTATTTTTCTCTTGCCTAGCATACCATCTAAAAGCTTGAAAACCACAAGCAAGTGAAGGATAGGGAGGCTTCTCATGCCAGAAGAGACCTTTCCTTCCCTTCACTGCAACGGATCAATACCGAATCACTGGTGTCCATCAACTTTGACAGATGCGGTGTGTCACGTGGCTGCCAAGGACAACTGGCTGAGCCATAAATCAAAAGTTATCAGATGGGAACACTAGATGGTATCAGGGCTGGGGAATAAGGAAATTTTAAATGGAACATTAAATTTGAGAGCTAACCTAGGCTTCTCTCAAGTTCCATGTTGAGGTAACAGCTCCCTCCAGATGTTTGTACATGGTCTGACACATACAGGCATTATTTTAGCCCTTTTTCAGCCCATCTCCCACCACTTCCCCTCAGCAATGATCAAACTGGGAATAGTTTCACTTGAAGTCAGGGCGGAGCTCAGCTGAATGGATAATTAAGGATATGATTTTTAAAACTGCCTAGGGGTTATTTGAAATCCAAATGTCTATTTTGTTCAAATAAGAGTTACTGGTCTATAAGGGCAGTGACTGGGGCATCATTCTCCATATTCTTGGAAGCTGAGCAGGGCTCTGAGGATAGCCTTTAGTAGCTCAGGATGAACCTTGCCAACATCAGCATGTCCCCACTGAGTCCCTTTGTGTCAGGGGTTGCAGCTCTTGACTCTGTGGTACAAGACTTGCAGGCTGCTTTCTATGTTTACCCAAGGCAGTACTCAGCACGCTGCATGCTGTCTTTTTCTGCCACAGAAGGCTGTGTTTAATAGCTATGCAGTTTCTTGGTTAGAATAGACAAAAAGAAAGTGGGCAGGGGTGAGGGTGGGACTCATGAACCTCAACAAAACAACAACTGACCACAAAGAGTAAATAGTCTTTAGGCATCACACTGGAGGAAAAGAATTCAGAAGGCACCCACTTTGGTAAATTCTTCACATAAGTTTTAATGATATGCGTATGTTCTCAAATATAACTTGGAATTAGAAACATGGAAACTCTGAGAAGCAGAGACAGGAAAAAATCGATGTCAACAAGAAAGCAGACTAGGTAGCTGGAGATGCGGTCTCTATGGAGACCTTGATCCAGCAATCCACAGACCAAGACCTCTTCTAAGAGAAACAGAAACCCGAAAAGGAGCACAGCTCAGACAAGCACTTAACTAGTTGCAACCAACCACATTTGGCTCAAAGTGGAAGTAGCTGGTTTCTAGCAGTGGCCAAAGCATACACAGATAACAGAGGCAAGGCAGTCCTCTGATAACAATATAAGTTCAGCGTGTGGCAGGCATTAGAGAGCATGAATCTCTAAGCTGTAACCTCAAGCTCTGGCTAGATCAAAGGCATCAAAATAGGTAAGCTAGAAGGCATTGAGTCTTTTTGGAACAGTCTGGCTGTGGGACATCAAAGAGAGGAATACCTGTATGTCTAGTGAATGTCAACCAACTTCTGCTGTGGACTCACAGAACCCAGTGTCTTTCCACTCTCCATCTGTGGCAGTTAATATTGATTGTCAACTTGATAGAATCTATTATCACTGTCTTAGTTACTCTTCTATCACCATGACCAAGGCAATTTATAAAGAAAATGTTTACTGGGGCTCATGGTTCCGTGATTGCTATAGCAGGGAACATGGCAGCAGGCAGGAGGTATAGTACTGGAATAGTAGTTGAGAGCTTACACCCTGATCCACAAGCATTAGGCAGAGGAAAGGAGGGATCAGGGATGGAGGGAGGGAGAGAGGTGATAACTGAGAATGGTATGGGCTTTTAAAACCTCAAAGCTCACCCCCAGTGACACACCTTTTCTCATAAGGCCACACCTCCTAATCCTTCCCAAACAGTTCCACCAACTGGAGGCCAAGCATTCAAATACATGACCTTATGGGGGCCGTTTTTAATTCAAAGCACCAAGTCACCTAGAAGACAAACCTTTCGGCATACCTATGAAGGGGATTGGAAATTAGGATAGTTGAGGCAGAAAGAATTACCCAAACTGTGGGCTGAAGACCAGACTGAATTTAAAGGGAGTGACCTG
Source organism: Rhabdomys pumilio (assembly GCA_030674055.1). Taxonomy (NCBI): domain Eukaryota; kingdom Metazoa; phylum Chordata; class Mammalia; order Rodentia; family Muridae; genus Rhabdomys; species Rhabdomys pumilio. The sequence goes on along the minus strand of JANHMN010000014.1, from coordinate 49,082,727 downwards.
AGCTGGAGCATTCATCTGGCTCTAGTCCCAAACTGCAGATGCACCGTTCCTGGCTGTGTCACACGAACCATAGCCTCACACTGTGAGCCAAAACAGTGTCTTCTTTGCTTTTAAGTTGTTTCTGTCAGGTACTTTATCACAGCAATGAGAAATGACCTAATGGTAATCCGTCACACATTCCCGTTTGCTGGTCTATCCAAGGGTGACATTGCTCATGAAAACATAGCAAAGCACAATCCCGACCGTTTTTTCAGGTTATTTATGTGTTCTTGTCTGTGTGAGAGCGTATGAACATGTATGGCAATGCCTGTGGAAGCCAGTAGAGGGCGTCAGAGCTGCAGTTACAGGTGGTTGTGAGCCACTTGATGTGGGTGCTGGGAACTCTGTTCCTCTGCAAGAGCAGCCAATGCCCTCAACCACTAAGTCATCTCTTCAGCTCCACTGATTTGTTTTTATAAGAAAGAAAGTGTGTGTTGGGAGGGGGGAGACAACAAAACTGAGCTTCTTTGCTGCACTTTCCCCTTTGTTAAGATTTGAAAATGGCTTGGGGACTCTGGGTCACTGCTTCTAAGTGCAGCTTCAGATTGCAAGCTTCTTGTTGCTGTCCACTCTTGCCCCCTCTTCATCTACCCTTCCAGCCCTTCAGGTCTCAGGCTATGGGAAATAAGTCCTCAGGCTTGAGGTCATGGGTTGTTTCTCTAGACCAGGTGTCTAAAACTTCTCCTGGAGCTTCTGGGATACTTGCCTCAGGGAGAGAGGGTAACTTCAAGTTTTTGGTTTATATACACTCAGGGAGCCTGAAGATTCTGGAAGAAAGCTTGTGTTTCCTTCTCATTTAAAAAAACAAAGAACCAGGGTGTGTGTGTCTGTGGTGTGTGTAGTGTGTATGGTGTGTATGTGTGTGTGGTGTGTGTGATGTGTGGTGTATGTGTGTGTGGTGTGTATGTGTGGTGTGTGTGATGTATGTGTATGTGTGTGGGTGGGTGGTGTGTGT
>JANHMN010000014.1:49067026-49081633 GCA_030674055.1 Rhabdomys pumilio | reverse complement strand
GTGTGTGTGTGTGTGTGTGTGTGTGTGTGTGTGTGTACACGCGCGTACATGCGCGTGCGCACAATCCTGCAAGGTGGCCCAGCTAATAGTGGTGCTTGCCACCATGCCTGCTGACCTGAATTTGATCTTCAGGAGCCACATAGTCCAAAGAGAGAACCAATTCCCACAAGTTGTCACAATTCTAACTTCTATTTGCTTGCCACCGCACATAAACACACACCAAGTACATAGATGCAATAAGAAAACCTGCCCATGACCACCTGACCCACATTCTAGATTGTTCTACCTCCTGCCGTGTTTCATCATGCATCCTTCCAGTGCCCCAGTGTGCTGGTACCTTACTTTCAGCATCACTTATGAGATTGCTGCCGTTGCCTCAGAATTGTACAAAGGAAGCAGACAGAGACTGCGCTGGTCTCCTCTGGCCCATCACTGGTGGCTCTCTGTTCAAGCAACCCTCACTAGGCACATCTGGTGTCCATCCAAACCGTCTCGGCCCACTGGCCTTCCTGCCATGGTGCTGCTGATGGTGACTGGAGAGGAGGCATGCACCTGTTCCTCCCTTTCTGACTCCCAGGCAGGCAGTGGTGGCCGGGTTTCTCTGTAGCTTTCAGTCTCAGCCTTCAGTCTGAATTCGCAAACATAACTGGAAGAGCGCGCTTTTTTTTTTAAGTGAAGACTTAAAAAAAAAAAAAAAGTAACATAACTTATAATGAAGAAGAAAAACAATTTCCTGCCCACCACTGTGTGCTTTCTTTCTCCCCCTCCATCCTCTCTCCCGCCATCCTGCTCTACGAAACAGCTTGAGTAAATATGGCCCTAGGGAATACTGGATGGGAGAAAGCTGTGTAGCCTGGGTTGAAAAGCAATTAGTTGTCCTGGAGCAGTCTCCAAGCAAGCAGAGGCTCGTCCCTGAGGTGAGCAGGCAGCCCTGTGATTTAGTTCTGTGTTGGGTGGCTTGCTGACAGCATGCTGTGTGTCCTGGAGTCCCAGGAGAGGTGCCTGGCAAAGGCAGAGGCCACCGCTTGCCTTTGCAGTGACCGTCTGTCGGTGAGTAAGACTGAGAAGCTTGGGATGGGTGGGGACTGTGAGTGTGAGCCTACGTGAACTCTGTCCGACTTGGACTTAAAACAGTAAGATAGCATTCTGCCCGCTTGGGTTCTGCTGGACACTGTTTTTAGTTGACAATGCAAACAAAACCAAACTTGGTTAAGGGCGTTATCTCCCACACTGTGAAGCCCAGATGTGTACATCTGAGAGATGCTAATGAATTGTATGAAAAGCAGAGTTCTGTATGCAAATAAATCTCAGAGGCTGCACTGTAATACTTTAAGCCTTAAGTGGCTTTCTACGGCACAGGACCTCCCAGAGTCTTCCCTCAGAATGATGGCTTCAAGGAGACATGCAATAGAGAGCCATTCTCAAATGTCTGACACTGGGAGCCCTTCATCCTTGTTCAATAAGCCCCTTGCAACATGTCAGGTAGAAAATGTTTTGGCGTTGTCTGATATATTCCTGTTCCCGCTCTTCGATATTTTTCTTCTTTGCCTTTTCTCCTCCTTCCTTTCCTTGTTTCCCTTTCTTTCTTTCTTTCTTTCTTTCTTTCTTTCTTTCTTTCTTTCTTTCTCTCTTTAAACTGAGGCAGGACTCCATATAGCCCAGGTTGGCCTGCAATTCCTAGTCTTCTGTCCTTTTGCGTCCTGGGTGTTGGAATTATAGGCGTGTGATCTGATTCACTCTCTACTGATCTTTCAAAACAAATGACTGGTTTGTATTCGTTTCTCTGATTATTTTTTAAATGAACTCATTTGGACCATGTCTATATACCCACCCTCTAGAAAGAGATGAGGAGCCTGTAACGGTTTTAGATGGTCTTATTATCTGCAGTACTAATGAAGAGGAAGCTGAGGCCCAAAGACATGAAGCAAGTATTGGTGATCACGTTTCTGGCCAGGCAGTGCTGGACTGAGTCAGGCAGGGTTCCCCACAGGTAACTCGGTGTCCTTTGTGGGGTTCTTGTTTTTCCATCTGTTAATCTAGGACTCCACTCTTTGTGCCTCCGTTTTTCTTTTTTAAATACTTCACTTATTTTAGTTTATATGCATTAGTGTTATATGTCTGTGTGAGGGTATCAAATCTTAGAGTTACAGACAGTTGTGAGTTACCATGTGGGTGCTGGGAACTGAACCTAGGTCCTCTGGAAGAGCAGTCAGTGCTCTTAACAACTGAGCCATCTCTCTACTTCCCTCAAATTTTTAATGCTTCTTTCTTATTCTCTTTCTTTTTTCTTTCTTTCTTTCTTTCTTTCTTTCTTTCTTTCTTAGGTGTGTGTGTGTGTGTGTGTGTGTGTGTGTGTGAGAGAGAGAGAGAGAGAGAGAGAGAGAGAGAGAGAGAGAGAGATTCTCTGTGAAGTCCTGGCTGTTCTGGAATTTACTATGTAAACTGGGCTGACCTCAAACTCAGAGATTTGCATGCCTCTGCCTCCTGAGTGCTTGGATAAAAGGTATGTGCCAATGCACCTGACTCAATCCATGTTTCTTGAGGGGGAATTTGTCCAGGTCTCTTAAGCTTTTGGCAGTTTCACTTTGCCCAAATTTAAATAGAGAGATTTGCTAAAAGTCTTTTTGTTGCTGCTGCTGCTGCTGCTGCTGCTGCTGCTGCTGCTGCTGCTGCTGTTTTACTACTGTATTTGAAAACAAGGCAATAAATTGGGAGCAAGCAATCGCTCTGAACCTTCTTTGCAAGCCTCTGTTTTTATCTGGTGCCACCATGCCCAATCAAAGGCAAAGGGATGGGGCAGTGCCAACTTCACAAAGCCCAGACCTGGCCGGGCATTAAGTTTCTGCACAGGTGAGAAAGCAGTGTTGATAGTAGAAGGCCTGGCACCAGCACTTAGTTCAGATGAAGAGTGCCAGGCCTCCAGAGGCTGGCAAAAGTCGGATGGAAAGGCCAGCAAGAAGCTCACAGCACAGCCCAACCATCTGCTCAGGGGACAGGGTGACCTCCCCAGATGCTACTGTGAGAGCTTGCCTAAGCCAGATGAGGCCTGGGCAGTTAGAACTAGGGCCAGCCCAGCAGAGGTGATGAGAGTAAATTGGAGCTGAATTAAAGGTATGCAGAATGGCTCTACCACCCTTTCCACCTAACGTCACAGTTGCACCAAAAGTCCTTATGGTACTAAGCAGGCTTAGGGACTCAGTGGGGTTCCGTGCAGGGAGAGATGATGGCGGAGATCTGAATGCACCCTAGACTTTCTCCACCCAATCATTGTATTCCTTATGTTCATCGATGCTTTCACGGATTCCCTAACATGGGGACATCGTTCAGATCATCTTGGTACAACATGTGCCGAGCGAGCATAATGCTATCCCCAAGGGATTAGTAAACAGCATGAACGAGTGCAAGGATGACCTATTTAACAGCAGTGGGGAAGGGACGAAGTCTGCATGGATGCCTCGAGGTAGGGATCTTACATCCCTGTGGGGCAATGAAGCTGCTGACCCCACTCCATGCTGACCCGACTGGACAGCCTGGTTACTATGTGGCTGAGCTAACCCAGCTAGAAGTAAATGCAAATGACTCTCAAGGCTACAGGTGTGTCTCCTTTGAAGTCTGTCCGGCAAACGTGAAGCGGGCTCTGTTCTCCTCCCTGAGGATAAAAGAGAAGCTCTGGGCCCCCACGGAGTGCCAGAGTTTCAGGCCAACAGTGACATTTCCAACATCACGAGCGAGCCAGCGAGTGCTTGCTTCTCAGTTACCGCTTGTAATTTGGAGTCTCAGTGTTAGAGGGGGACCCAGACCAAACACTGAAAGGCACACAACCTCCAAGGTAAAAAAAAAAAATAGAAGGTAAAGTCAATACCAACTTAATTTTGACTCAATAGCATCAGGTTTCTGTCCAAACGGAGCACTTGGGTCTTGTTTTTAAAGCTTTCTTTCTTGTCCTTTAAAACCCTGCCCTGTTCTGAGTCTCTGAAGATTTGGAAGAGGGCAATTAATTTTTAATGCACAATGCAGAGTTTGGAAGAGCCTAGCGAGTCACAGTGTGGCATGACTCCAGGCCCAGCCACGGCTACTGGAGAAAGAGGTCTTGGGCTATTAGAGGAAACTCTCAGTCACTGAGTTCATTAATAACGTCTTGATTCTTGTTGAACACTTTCAACTAAAGTTTAAAGTTCAACTAAATGTGAACTCTCTCCAAGGAGCAGGATCTAGAATTCGTTGCTGTTTTATTTGGTTTTTTGTTTTTTTGTTTTTTTCTCATGTGAGTCTCCCAGTGAAGTCGCCGTAACTCCTCAGTCTTGGTCTTTTCAATGACACTTATGAGCTCTGGCAGATGGACTCAGGCCTTTCTTTTCCCAAAGATGAAAAGCATGTCACTGATAGTATTAGGCTGAAGAAAAAGCTCTGTGAGTTCTGCATGAGCACAAAGGAAGGGAAAGTAGGTCACGTTGGGAGCCGGTTCTGTTTGTGGGAGTAAACGAGGATGAAGAAGAAAACGGCAGAGAAATTGGTTTTAATCAAAGCTTCTTAAGCCAACTTGATGGTGTCACGGCCATGATGGGGGTCTGACACCACTGTGGCTCTCCAGTCTCTCACGGGTTTATAGCAAACCTTCCTAAGCCAAGCTCAGAGACTGTCACACAATGGGCACTGATAGAGCTGGCTGAATAGGATTCCCTGCGTTTCCCCTCAAGAAGAATTTCCATTGTTACTAAGACAGGCTTCTGTGGTGGAAGAAAGGATCCGGAGGCTTGTCTGTCTGGGGCAGGAGAACTGTAAGGAGCTGCTGTCCAGGTAACCCCAGACTTACCGTCCCAGTTCTAGCATCCCGTTCACTGGCTGTTGTTGACTCTAAGGGAAGATGAGGAATGAATAACAGCCAGAATTCTCAAGGAGCTCAGAGTGGACTCTTCCTCACTTTGATCTGGGGGTCATGGGATTTCTTGGACTGGGCCATCCTGAGGGAGATGCTAAGAATAAGTAATGATGACAACAGATTAACCTGCCCCAGATTGCAGAAGCTTAGAGCACTGTATATGCGTGGGGTCCAAGGGACGCTTGGCTTGCAGAGCACTGAGCCAGGACGGTTTCTCAGCAGCTTTAGCAACCATCAAGATACCCCAAGTTCTCTCAGCTCTAAGGTTTTTTTTTTTTTTTTTTCTTGTCTTTTGACTTACTTCCAGTTGGTTTTTTTTTTTTTTAAATTCCACCTCATTTTTTGGTGGGAGTTGTGGTCTTAAAAAAAAATGCATGCTTTTTTTTTCCTTAAGAAGAGTGTGTGATTGAGTCATTAGGGAGGCCGGCTATTTATGGAAACACTGCAGTGATGCAATTTGTAAAAGGAAGAATTGCTCGATTGTGCAAATAAGCAGGATCTTATGTTATGCTGGGGATGCGTCTAACCTATTTGCTGTTTATACGTGAAGACCCTTCGTGATATTCTGTCGCTCGGTGGCTCTGCATCTGACAAAAGAGGAAACAGTGCTTACAGAGACTGTTACTATTTTAATGTGTGTACAACTGCCAAGCGCTTTGGCGCGGTCTCAGTCTGTAAGGATGCTATAATGTCTTCTGGTTTATCCTGTGCATAGCTGTCCGTCCTTCCTTAATTCAGCAGCAGCATCAGCGGCACTGAGTCTGTCCACACTACCGGGTGGGGGCTGGGGCAAGCATCGAAGTGATTAGCCTGTTACATCCTAGGCTCATGGGGAGGGAGGTGTTGGCAGGTTCCAGGGCCACCAGAGTTGATGTGAATTTGCGCGGTATGCAGACACAGAGGATGTGGAGTTAAGTCACCAGGTCTGGCAGGTCTGCTGCTGGACTGGCCAGGGTCCACAGACGGGAAATCTTATTCAACAAGTGGGCGAGCACAGGTAGTGGAGCCAGCTCCCAAACTGAAAACTATTACATCATTTCCTCAGCGTCGAGAACAAGAGTAAACAAAATAAAAGGGTGAGGGGAACTTTTCTCCAGGCAAGGTCAACGGTGTGCCAAGGAATAGGTCAGCTGAAGCAGGAGAGACCATGTTTTTAAAGCAGCAGTTTTAATCTGCGGGTTGCAACCCCATTGGGAGTTGAGCGACCCTGTCATAGGGGTCACCTAAGACCATCAGAAAACACAGATGTTTAGATAATGAGTCATAGCAAAATTACAGTCATGAAGTAGTAGTGAAAATAATTTTATGGTTGGGGGGGGTCACCCCAACATGAGGAACTGTATTGAAGGGTTACAGCATTAGGAAGGTTGAGAGCCATTAGAAAAAAAAAAAGACTATTTTGTCACTCTTTGTGTGATCTTTGTATCCTCTATTCTGCCTCAAGTTTTTTCAGTCTTTTAGTAATGATGTTAGAGTCTATAAATGTCTCTCAAATGCACTATTTTAAAGATACCAGAACCCTTTCTTTTAAAAAAAAAAATGTTTATTTATTTAATTTATGAATGCTCTGCTTCATACATATACGCAGACCAGAAGAGGGCATCAGATCCCCTTAATGATGGTTGGGAGCCACCATGTGGATGCTGGGAGTTGAACTCAGGACCTCTGGAAGAGCAGTTAGTGCTCTTAACTGCTGAGCCATCTCACCAGCTCCACCAGAAGCCTTTCTTAAGGAGCACATTGATGAAGAAACAGTGTCTAAATCAGTGAAAGTGGCTGTACTTTGTTCTGGTGGCACTAGGGTGGAGTTGGGTTGGAACTACGGCCTCTAACTTCTTGGTTTCAGTGTTATACATCAAGGTGGATTTCGACACCACAGGAACAACCCTGGAAGATGCTGGGTAACGTGTTAGGCCCCTACCTGTCTCAGAAAATTGACAAACAAGCCTTTGGAATTAGAGTTGCCTTTTTCCATAGTTTCCTTGACACGTTTTCTCAAAGAACCCCCTTCTGATTTTTCAGAATCCTCATATCTGTAGAGTCAGGCCTCTTTGTTAGTCACCAGTGAACCAGGGCAGCTACATAAGCAGAGTTAGGAAACCACCAACAAGAGCCGGCCCACACTACAGATAATGCATTATCCCTAGTCTGCTTGAGAAGGCCATATAGTGACAAGTCTTCCTGCCCAGCTCCATCATGTTCAGAGACAGAGGAGTTGGCGGTATCAGGTGGTCTTGAGATTCAGTCTCTGGGTTAGAAAGTGAGAGCCACTGCATAGCAGGGGTGCCAGCATTCACTCCACACCCCAACATCTCTCATATAGAGAATTCATAACAAGTAGAGGAAAAGAGGGTAAGACTTTTACCTTCTTCCTGCAGAGACCATCAGCTTTCAAAAGCGAGTCAAGCTGGGGTTGGAAGCCTCTCCTTTAGTTGCAAAGGCTGTCTTGGGTTTAGTGGATCACAAAACACCGGGGTCTCTCACCTAATTCTACACAGTGGCAAATCTGAGGTCTCATGGAGTATTCTTTGCAGTCCATAGATCAGCCCTGAAATTTGATATATCAGGTGTCACAAGGCTGTGACCCCCAGTTATTCAAGAGACTGAGACAGGAGGATCAGCTTGAATGAGCAAATTCAAAACCAGTCTGTGCAATTCAGTAAAACCATTTCTCAAAATACAATGTGCAAAAAGGGCCGAGGCGCTAGCCTGAGTAGTAGAACACTTGCCCTGAGTGTGAGGCCAGAGGTACAGTCCGTGCTCCCCTAAAATAAACAGAACTTGGAAATGCAATATTAATGTCTGGATTATTGTCCTGGCTCCGCCCCTTGATCCATAGCTTTGGATAAGTCACTTGGGATTTCTGGGCCTGGGTTTACATGTCTGTTAGTGTCAAGCGTGTCTAACCATGGTGAGCGTAGAGAGAGATTGCTGGTGCAAAGGTGTGGTGTGTGGTCATCGGCTAGACAGACAACAGGGAAGACCAGACTCCTGGGGAAAGGGAGTGTTGATGAGCCTGTAGGCTTGGCTGGTTTTGGTTAAATGCCCCTATAGCTCTATGTCCAGGCAGAGGGCCACAGTGAGCTCCCCTCAGCTGCTGACCTATTGTGAGCTGCTAGCTTTCTGTGCCTGGAGCCTGGTGTCTGTTGTGTTTGCCTGCTCTCCTTACCCAGACAGTTGGAATTCTTATATTTTTAAGAATGCTTAAATTTTTAGTTATGTGCAAATCTGGGAAGGGGGTATGTGCACATGTGAGGGCAGGTGCTGGCTGAGTACAGAAAGGAGGGCATGATTGTCTGCAGTTGGAGCTGCTGGTGGTTCTGAACCACCCAATGTGAGTGCTGGGAACTGAACTTAGATGCTCTGCAGGAGTAGCAAGCACTCAACTGGTGAGCAGCCATTTTTCCAGCCTTCCAGTGGCCAGGGAGTTTGGATTTCAGCACGACCTACTCAGAAAATGAAATCCTGGGAAGTGGCAGGACGTGGTGGCACATGCCTTTAATCCCAGCACTCCCGGGCAAACACGGATGGGCTTGTGAGTTAACAGCCTAGTCTGTACAGCAAGCTCCAAGCTAGCTGGGACTACCTACTGAGACCTTGTCTCAAAATACAACAAAACCCAGAGAACAGGACAACAAGAGAGAGGAAAAACAGAGGCAGGAAAGATGTGAGTCACAGACCTGGAGAGAAAGAACTCTCTCTCTCTCCCTCTCTCTCTCCCTCTCTCTCTTTCCCTCTCCCTCTCCCTCTCTCTTTCTGTCTCTCTGTCTCTTTCTGTCTCTCGCACTGTCTCTTTGTCTCTCTCTCTCTCTCTCTCTCTCTCTCTCTGTCTGTCTGTCTGTCTCTCTCTGTCTTACATAGGAACATAGTCCACTAAGTCACGTTCTCTCATGGGCCCAGGCTTACCAATTAAACTAAGCTGTCTGGCCACTGAGCCCCAGGGACCCTCCTGTCCCCACTTCCTCAGAACTATGGCTATAGGGGTACACCAACACACCCCATGGGACTGAACTCAGGCTCCCATACTTTCGAAGCAAGAACTTCACTGAGCTGCCTCTGTGGCTCAAAGGATTAACTCCTATCTATACAAAGAATACACAGACCTGTAGGGGAAATATACAGTAAAAAAAAAAAAGGATTTAAAACAACTACTTGTTGACCTCACCTCTCAGAAATAATTAATGTTTTTGCTGCTTTGCTTCTTGACTTTTTACACATGTCAAAATTCATACACATAGACATTTAAAAATGGAAAAGGACCCTCCTCGGCTGCATGCTGTTCCATGCTTTAACAAATAGTTGCCTCCGGTCCTCAGGCCGTCCTGACTCAGATCAGTTGCCAATTTCCCCAGTGTAAAGACTCCCACCGTTGCTGATTTCAAACTACCAAAATGATGTCAACCAGCTTGGAAACTTCCTGCAAATTTCACAGTCAGCTCTTGGGAATCAGCAGGAGCCAACTCCAGCAAACTGCCAACTAAATTCTCCTTTCTAATAAGCCTTTCTCTCTTGCAAAAATCCTTGTGTCTAAACTTTAAAAGTTGTCTCTTGTAAATTACTTTTTTTTTTAAGTCAAAATTTGTTTTCTTTGGGGGAGTTTGGGACTGTGTCATGTTCTATTCAAATGAGTGTAAATATATTTTAATCAGAAGAGAAGTATTTTTCATGCTCCGTTCCATAGATCTTTGCACATGTGGGGGGAGGGACCTACACATTTTTAATAGGTAGCAGTAGTTTAAAACTAAACAAACAACAGACAGATGTGTTCAAGCAAGAAAGAATGTGATGGCCTGGAACTGATATCCTTGGGTCCATTATCTGTGGATGTGTGACTTACTAAAGACCCTTCTCTCTCATGGCTACTTCTTAGCCCAAGCACATCAGTTGTCCCTCAGTCCTTTCTGAGGAAATCTGTCTTCCTCTCAGGTTTGTCCAATGAGACCAGGGCTACAACTGTTTGGCCCAAGTTAAGCTTCCTAATCAGACCCACATTTTTCTGGTCAACAGGGAGATGGGAGTCGGAAGAGGGAGTGGAGAGCTCACTCACAGAGCATCAGTATGGAGCCACCTCCTCTTGGCTCTGGTATGAGCTGTTGGCTCAACAAAGCTGGAGAGTAGCTCATCTCTGGTCCTTAGTTAATGGAGAAGTCATTGATGCCAAAGGTCTCCCACGCCGGGCTTTTAATTGGCCTCTGTGAGCTGAGCTTTGTGTGGGCTCCTGATAACAAGCCTGGCTCTCCCAGGGCCAGTATACAAGGGCAGCTGACTCAAGCTTCATGACTGTAGGGAGCAGCATGGGCAGGCGTTGGGGCGAGGGTGGTCCATTGACACTTAAAGAAGACTTGGCTGTTCCCTCTACTAGTGTAGCCAGTGTACACGGAAAAGGATACAAAGTCTAATCTGGATATCTGGGGTATCAGAGAAAGGGCTTAGCCAGCATCTGTGTGTGTGTGTGTGTGTGTGTGTGTGTGTGTGTGTGTGTGTGTGTATGTGTGTGTGATTATATATACATGTATGTATGTGAGGGGGTATGCTTACCCATGTGTGCATGTATGTGTATGTGTGTGTGTATGTATGTGTGAGACATTCTGTATACATACATGTATATGAGGGGGTGTGTTACCCATGTGTGCGTGTGTGGCAACACGTGATCGACTTTGGACGTCTTCTACTATTAATATCCATACTGTTGGTTGTTGCTGTTGTTACTTTTGTTTGAAACTGGGTCTCTCATTGAACTTGGGGTTTGCCATTTCAGTTAGATTATTGAACAGACAACCAGAGCATGTGACACCATGCCTAGATTTTACATGAGTGCTGGGGACTTGAACTCGGTTCTCATACTTATGCGGTAAGCACTTTTCCCACTGAAGAATCTCCCCACTTTTGAAAAAGAAAAAGAAGGAGCTGGAGAGGGCTTAGCAGTCATGAACACTGTCTGCTCTTCTGGAGGACTCAGGTTTGAATCCCAGCACCCACATGGTGGTTGCAAAACATCTGTAACTCTAGTTCCAGGGGATTCCACACCCTCTTTGGGTCCTCCAAGTACCATGCACACACATGGTGCACAGAAGTTACATGCAGGCAAAACTCACCTGGAGTTTTGCTGAGAGAGAGGAAGAGAGGGTGCGAGAAAGGGAGGGTGACGGACTATATTGTATGGGGTGCTGGTTAACGCTATCTCTGAAGTGGCCTAGAAAGTTACCCTGTCCCTCTGCCCTCAATACAACACCCTTAAATTAGCAATGTGTGTCCCTGAGCCCTGAAGCTAGTCTTCCAGCAGGCTTGTGGCTATCTGGTCTGACTTCGTAATGGCATCCCAGACCACTCGCCAAACAGTATTCTTTTGAGTCACTAAGATAACACTCTGCTCCTATGCATCTAGAAAATCCAGAAACATAAAGTCAAAAGCTTCTGATGAACTTCCCTGAAGTGAGAAATTGTCTTAGTGAGTATTGTTTAAAGAGATTGCTTACATTTTTAAACAAAATCCATACACAACCAAAGCTCATAGGGGGAGCTTATTGATGCTTTTCTAACACAAAAGCCCAAAATAGGTTGTATCTATTCTCTTGTCTATGTAAGGATGGCTAAATGCAAGTGTAACCTGCCCCCACCTAACCCTTCACAGGTAGAGACCCTCCCCACTCGCTTAGCCAATCTTTCTTACTTGTGAGTGAATGCACTGCCCACAGGCTCACCCTAAGAATCTCATACCCTCAGCTTATACAGTGGCTGCATTCTCCACATCATGCCTTTCATCCATCAGGTTCTTTAAGTTACACATTTTTTAAGATATATTTATTAGATTATGTATTTTATCTATATGGATACCTTGTCTGCATATATGTCTACACACGAAGAAGATGTTGGATCCCGTTATAGATGGCTGTAAGCCACCATGTGGTGGCTGGGAATTGAACTTGGGACCTCTAAAAGAACAGTCATCTGAGCCATCTCTCCAGCCCCCAGGTTATATATTTTTTATGTGCATGTTCCTAGGAAAACTGGTATCTCTTGAAGGTAAAAGTAGAACCTACTGAGTCTGGACTTTTCAGTAGGTTGTGGTCATGCCTGGCACAAGGTAGTAAGCACCCAGCAAATATTTATAGGGTGAATTGGCCTCCATTTGATGTCTGTTTCATCCCCTTGCCAGCTGTGTGTGTTTGTTTTTATAGTATTCATGATTAATCTGTATTATTTTCCTTTCTTCCTTTATTGTAATAAGAACTGTACTAGAATAAAAAGGCTTAGGGCCGTCTACTACTTGCATTGTGCCTTTGTTGGTGGATTGAAGACGTCATTAGTTTCTAATGGCTTTGCTGTCCTGTTTAGGACCTTGAGATGTGGGCTCACTTTTCCAGAATCTGTACTGTAGAGATCAACTGCCATCTGTCAGCTCTAAAGGTGACTTATAGATGTTTGGAAATGTTTGAAGCCAGAGAAGGCAGCATTGGGAGGGTTTCAGAGTAATAGTTCCAGCTGAAGAGCCAGGGACCAGCTCAATGAGTCCAGAAAGGGGGGGACAGGTCAGGTCAAGCACATGTAGGTAGGGTCTGTATAGGTCGGTGTGGGTGTGGTTTGCCCACCATTCTGCCCATAGACCAGGGATTCTGGGCATGGAGGGTGCCTGAGGGACTCTGGTCTCTGCCTTTGGCCATGTTTCAGGAAAAAAAAAAAAACAACAACAACAACAAAAATAAAACACCTTAATAAGGCAGCTCTAGACAGCACACACTAGTTATTATGGTGCTGAGGATATGTAAATGTGGATTTTCTGCCAAGGAACAGGTACATTTATTTTCCATTTCTCATCAACAAACATTAAAGCAAGGCTATTTTGATATAAACTCAAAGAAAGGGGAAGACTAGGAATCAGTACCTTGCTTCTACCCTCTGTGGTGGAGCTAATGGCAGGAGGACCCAGCTACAGGCCTGCACATCATAGAGTTTGCATTTCCATGCCCAGCATGGATTTCTTCTTTAAGATCAGCCTTAAATTAGAGATCAGAGATAGAACAGGGTGTTTCCAGATCCAAATTAGAGAAATGTAACCTTAACCAGCTTCAGCAGAAAAGATACCAAGTGTCTCCCTGTTGTCCACAGTCATCAAAGTCCCTCCCACGCTGTCACTCCTTACATTAAGGTCCAACCTAGACTGGTACCTGATGGCACCAGACATCTTTCACACATGGATAACTTCTGAGATAGAAAAGCGTCCTGTGCATCCTGGTGTCACTAAGAATGGGATGAGGTTCTCCTGAAGATCCCACAGGCTCTCCACAACTCACTGGCCAGGCCATATCACCTGCTTACTCTGAAAAGCACTGACAACCAAGTCAGTTAGCCATTCATGACTGCTGATCAAAAGGTCAAAGGAAGACAACTGACTTCCTCAGAGAAAATCTCAGTGGAGGGTACAAAGATCTGAGTGTGCATTGGGTAGACAATCCAGGGTTCTCTGCAACATGGATGCTGTTCATAGAACTGGTTGCTCCTTGGATATTCTAATAGTTTTCAAACAATGGTTAGCTGCTTAATGTCATTTGAATAATATTCCCACCAGAAGAATAAGCAAATAAAATGAGCAAAGTCATAGCCCCTGTCAAAAAGCCCATGGAAGGTTGTGATCAAGGTTCACGAAGATCTCAGGTAGAAAATCTATTTGGTTACTTCCTCGTTTTCTACTCCTGTGTACCCCTTGCCTTGACACCATTGTCTTATGTGAGACCAATATCTCTCTGTGTGGAAGACAACTCCAAGAAGTCAGCTAGCAAGAGGGAACCAGTATTTGTAGAGTTTGGATAAACTGGGAATCCAGGGAAAGCAGTGGGTCTGAGATTAGCAGTTAAACGTATGGACAAGAGGCGAGTGTGGGGAGCTGTGATCCAGGGCTGACCTTGGTGGCTGCGTACATGGGTGATACTGGCATCTAGGAGGAAACAAAAGCCCACTGTAGCAAAGCAAAGGTGCTGCTGGGTCAGATTACATGGATCACAAAGGGCAGACAAAGCATGCAGGTCAAAGGTTCTAGGAGCTTCTTTTTGGATAGGGATGAATATAGGTATGGCGCCTGAATTGCTGGACATTTGAATTTCAGATAAATGAATAAAGCTTACCTGTACCTTTCTTGCTGCAAAGAGACTAAAGCATACATACTACTCTGTGTAAGGTGCATCAAGGCGGTCCTTGTTTTTTGTCTGAGATTCATATTTAATGGGACATTATTTTAATTTTTAATTTTTTGCCTGTGAGTATGGCATGTGTGCTATAACCTGTGTGTGGAGTACACTATCCTCTGTGGAGTCCATTCTCTCTTTCCATCTTATGTACTGTGGTGACTTAAATGAGAAGTGCCTCTCCACCCCACCCCCCCCCCCCCCCTCCCACGGGCCCTTTTTTTTTTTTTTTTTTTTTTTTTTTTTGGTTTTTCGAGACAGGGTTTCTATGTGTAGCCCTGGCTGTCCTGGAACTCACTCGGTAGACCAGGCTGGCCTCGAACTGCCTGCCTCTGCCTCCCAACTGCTGGGATTAAAGCCCATGGACTCTTAATATTTGAATGCATAGTTCCCAATTGGTAGTGGTGCTGTCTGGAGAGGTTATGGAACTTTCATACATGGGGAGTCTTGCTGGAGGAAGTACGTCACCAGGGAGGGCCTTGATGGAGGAAGTACGTCACTAGGGGAGGGCTTTGTTGGAGGAGGGCTTTGTTGGAGGAAATACGTCAC
>JANHMN010000014.1:49013832-49067016 GCA_030674055.1 Rhabdomys pumilio | reverse complement strand
GGGGAGGGCTTTGTTGGAGGAGGGCTTTGTTGGAGGAAATACGTCACTGGGGGAGGGCTTTGTTGGAAGAAATACGCCACTGGAGGAGGGTTTTGAGAGCTTATAGTCTCACCCCATGTCCAATTTGCTCTTTCCTCGAGTGCTTCCAGGACGTGACCAGCCAGCTACCTGTTGCTACGCCCTTCCCACTATTATGAACTCTAGCCTTTTAGAACCATAAACCAAACTAAACTTTTATAGGTGGCTTCTAGTCCTGGTGTTTTATCCCAGCAACAGAAAGAATAACGTAATACTCATGGATTCTAAAGGATTAAACTCTTGTCGTCGGGATTGTTAGGCAAACATTTTCACTCACCGGGCCGTCTCACCAGCCTCACCAGCTGTAGTTACTTAGTAGCCCTGACCCCTCTACACAGGTAGTCAAGGAGGGATCTGCCGAGATGCTATGGCGTCGGTGATGGTTCTGTCCTGTGCTCCGGTCTCACATGGAGCAGTCAGCCCCGCTTGCTCTATCCAACCAGTAGTGGTTTTGGACAAACTACATACCACATCATTTATCCACATTTCTCATTAAAAGGACAGATTATCTATGTGCTGTCACAGCTGTAGTTCTTGTTAGCCAGAATCTCTACCAATTGGACCTGGCCACTTCTAAACAAAGAGCCTCAGGTGATTCTGAGACCTAGCCAGGCTTCTCAAGACCACTTTAGATTTTAAATTCCGGAGTATGAGGACATTGCTGTTTATTGTGTTTGGTAAATATTTGCTGAGAGAAGGGATGATTCCCCTGCTCTTTTAACCAGTGTTTATCTTGTGGAACTCAGAAAGACCAGGAGTGGAGGCGGTTTTTTTTTTTTTTTTTTTTTCCGTCTTCTTCTTGGTCTTGAGCCTCGTGGGAAAGGACCTGAGTGGAAGATCTGACAGAGTCTTGGAGAGCACAGGGGAGACAGGAAAATGGCAGGACTACATAGGGAAAGGAGCACTTGAGCCTGCCATTCAGGGCCAGGAGCATCCATACCATACCGCGGAGGAAGCCAAGTTCTTAATCGCCTCCTCAGGCAAAAAGACCTGAGATTTCAAGTTGAGAACAAGTCTTAAGGTATTTTCACATGATTCCTTTGGACTCTGTCTTGGCATGGTCTATTTGTTCAGCATCTTAAGGAGAATGAGACTGAACTTGGAATCCTCCAACCAGGCGCCTAAGGCACACTGGAAATGCATCAGCGGAACTCGGTGGGTGGCGGGTAATGGCCATCTTTCCTTATCTCAGTAATTTCCTAGATCGTTGGTGGATCTGAGAACTTCTACTCCCCCTTAGCTCTTCTCCCCATAAGGCTCAGCAATGTACAGGTTAGCCTTCTGTCCATGAACTTAAACCTAGAACATGCCAGGCTGCCTATGTCCCCTCCCTAAAGATACACCTGTGGGGGGATACACTTTCTCTCATGAAAGAATGATGTCATGAGTAACAGACTCTGATCATTCACTAGGGAACCGTCCCTTCTCAATCTGTTCCCTCATCTGTGTAGCCGGGGAGGCTGCCACAGGACTGCAGGGCTCTGGAAAATGCTGGTACTTTCTAGAATTTCTGCAGCATAAGGCTCCTCAGTGGGGTTCCAGGTCAAGAATGGAGACGCGAATGCAGCTTCCTTTGATATTTTTTTTCCTTTCTGACTTTGATTCTGTTCCCTCCTGCCCTTGCTCCCTTTAAGTAATCCCATGTAGCGCTGTGAGTAAGTCAGACCTGCTGATGACTGACTGACTCCCCACGCATGAACACTCAGTTGTCTCCTGTAGTTGCGCTAAACCTGGAAGGGGTCCCTCTTAGTCCATGTGCGCTGTAACAAAAGCCTGGACTCTGGGTTACTTATGAAGACATTTTTTAATCGTGGTACTTTGGGAGGTTCGAGTACAAGGTCAAAGTGCCAGAAGAGTACTATGCTCTGTCACCACAGCCTTGGGAAGAGATGAATGCTATATGTTATGCTGTAAGAACAGGAGTGATAACCTAGTTCCATCCTGTCCTTTAAAAGGTACCTGACCATTCCTGAATGGTCCATGGGGTAAACTAACTTCACCCCAATCAAGATTCAGTCTCAAGATTAAGATAGGAATTTGGAAGGGAACATGTGACCATGGCAGTGTGTCTTTAATACTTAGGAGCATACACAAAGTTCCCTCCTTACAAATCTGAACTTGAAAATAAAGCAAAAATTTTAATATTAAAATTAAACTATAAATATAACACATGATTAAAAAAAACACCTCAGGAATACTCAAGATGAAGAAAAATGTCCCCAAAAATATATAGAATCTAAAGCTGGAATCGCAGTCATCTTGGGGGTAGGGATAAGCACTGGAGTGTGATTGTTCCTGTAAGAGGTAAAACCCAGTCTTTACTGATGTGACTGTATATGTGGTTTGGAGAAAGTGGGCTGAACCAAACAGAGCGGAACGGGAAAGAAACTGGCAGGAGGCAGGAGCCAACCGAGGCTTTTCTCAGCAGTGTCTTAGAGAGCAAGGTCTCTGCTGTGCAGATCTTTTCCTCCACAAACTGCAGACTGCAGAGGCTGTCTGAGCTGGGGGTCCTTCCTAAGCAACGAGGTTTGCCTGCTCTACATCCAATCCTCAGAGGAAAGCTCGCACTGATTGGGTCAATGCAAATAGTCTGCCTACTTGGTAATTGTATTTCCAATAGAAAAATCAATGAGTGAACTTTCGTGCTGGTAGCTATCTACATAATAGATGGGAGGGCCTTTCAGTGTGCTCAAAGAATACAGAATTGGAAGTCTAGGGCTCTGAATGCATGGGTGTGGGAAAGTCACAAGGTGAAGGTTGTCTTATGGCATGGCCTTGGCCCATCCATGGCCTTCCTCAGTGGCATCTTTTTCTTGTGCACGTATATCTACGTGACCTGGTGGGGGTGGCCCATCCTTCTCACTTCCACTCACCTCCACTGGGAATGCCCTATGTAGAATCTACTTGAATGGCGTTTAGCCTTGCTCCTCTGTTTATATGCTTGCCTGTTTCATGTCTTCTCTAGTCCATTTCTCTTACACTGCTGTTAAAGACCAAGAGAATACAGGCATTCCCTGGAGGCCTCTGAGAGTCCGGTCTAGAACACCACACTCCTCCAGGGCTGTTCCTTCTGAATCCTGAGTCCACAGCTGGCAGGGGTCAGATGGGGATTCAGTCTGCACTCACTCCCATGGACTCTGACTTGCCTTCTCTTCATCTGAGGCCTTTCCCACAGGAAGGCCTGGGAAAGGAAGGGGGTGCTTTCCAAATAGCTACTCTGCCGAACCTTTCTCTCCATGATCTTTGAGTTTCCTCTGAGGATTCTTCCTGAACCAGGCCTTCCGGCCTGACTCTGTAAAGGTCTGGGAAGAGCAGGGGTCCTGGAGGAGCCAGTTTCCATAGCACTTTAGGTCCATGCCAAGTTAGAGAGTCTGTGGGGCCTCGATAGAAACAGGATTTCCTGTGGACCAACCCTCAGGCGAGCTCTTCCCCACTTCTTGAAACCTTCATTCTTTCCACCGCTCCAAAGAGCTTTTATTCTGTCGGATATATTTCTTCTTGTCTTCTGAGAGAGCTGGGCTGGGGTTGTATGCACATGGATATAAAACCACCCCTGGGGCTCCCTCCTCCCTCTCTCTTGGCAGATAGTCAAAGTCTGATAAAGCAATTTGGCCCATCTCCTCTGGAGTTTAAAACTTCCATGTGTTGTGGATAGGCTTCTTAATGAGGCTAGCAACTTCTAACCATTCCTGACTCGCTAACTCAGCCCCAACGTCCTGGAGAATGGGCTGGCTAGGAGGATATCACCAAACCACCTCGTTTGGAAGATTAGGAAACTGAGGCTCAGATTTTAAATGACTTGCCTGGGGACTATGGTTAGCTAATAGCAGAGTTCATTACCGGCTATTAGAAATATTTATGCTGTTAATTACTAATGAGATCAGATCCTGTGCAGTTATATGCTAAGAATTTAAATACAGTAAGCAGGTTATAGAATTTAAATACAGTAAGCAGGTTAGATCCCAAGATCTAAGGATAATAAGTGTCTCAGAAGCCAAGCGGTGTTGGTGCCCAGCTTTCATCCCACTACCCGGGAGGCAGAGGCAGACGGATCTCTGAGTTCGAGGCCAGCCTAGTCTTCTGAGAAAGCCAGGGCTATACAGAAAAACTCTGTGTCTTGATGAAAGAATATGACTGAGGAGTCGGCTCAGTGGAAAAAGTGCTTGCTGCACACATGTAAGGACCATGGTTTATATCCCTAGAGCCCAAGCAAATGACAGGGAGTAGCAGCCCACCTCCAATTCCCTAGTGCCTGGAAGGCAGACAGGGGATTCCTGGAACAAGATGCCTAACTAGACTAGTTGTATCTGTGGAGATGAGTTCATTTAAGAGACTCCAGGGGAGAGTGAGTAAGGAAGACTATTAACATCAGCCTCAGACTTACATGTGAACTTTCACATGCATGTACACATGCCCCCCCCACATATATATGACCATTCATGTGAACAAAAACATACATACACCTCATCTGCACATACACAAACTGGAATAAAGATGAATATCTAAAACAGCCAATTGTTCAGTAGAAATTTGTAAAAGAGCTATTCCTATCTCTTAAAGTGAAGAAAGCACTCTGGGGTGGTAAACAAAGCTGGTGAATGTGTACTGTGAGCTCAGGGTGTGGTCTACGGTGGGTTGGTGGCACCAGGGCTGTCCAGGCCACACAATGAGGACAGGAGGGTCTGGCTGTAATGCATAGTCACAGTGCTCTCAGGGTTGTCTGGCTATCAACACGGAAGCTGGTACTGCCCTAGGTCAATTGCCCCTTCAGCAAAGAGACACTATTTCAAGGTATGGGATTGTCACTGCAGAGCCATGCATGTGATATCATGTATTTTCCTCCCTTATCTTTACGTTCTCTGAAAACTAATATATCTGGTAATTAATCTAAAACTACCAAAGTCTGGCTTTGGACAGAATGCCAAATTTGTTTTCAGTTTTCTTTTTTTTTTTTTTTTTTTTTTTTTGTTTTGTTTTTCCAGACAGGGTTTCTCTGTGTAGCCCTGGCTGTCCTGGAACTCACTCTGTAGACCAGGCTAGCCTCGAACTCAGAAATCCGCCTGCCTCTGCCTCCCAAGTGCTAGGATTAAAGGCGTGCGCCACCACCACCCGGCTGTTTTCAGTTTTCAAAGTCATGACAAATATATTTTAAAAGAAAGTGGGGAATAGTAATCAAGTCTTCATTTTGATCTATTTTTATTTATTTGACTACACTGTAGTTATCTTTAGACACACCAGAAGAGGCCATCAGATCCCATTACAGATGGTTGTGAGCCATCATGTGGTTGCTGGGAATTGAACTCAGAACCTCTGAAAGAGCAGTCAGAGCTCCTAACTGCTGAGCCATCTCTCCAGCCCCCTATTATTTATTTTTATGTGTATGGATGTTGTGCCTGCTTGTGTGGCTGTGTACCACATGAATGCAGTACCTAAGGAGGACAGAAGAGGGCGTTGTACTCCCTAGACCTGGAGTTACAGACAATTGTGAGCTGTTATGTGGGTGCTGGGAATTGAACCCTGGTCCTCTAGGACAGCAATGTGCTTGCTAGTTGTAGGTCAACTTGATTCAAGCTCATTTTGGAAGACCGACCTCCAATTGAGAAAATTCTCTTACGACACTGGACTATGAGCAAGACTGTGGTGTGTCACTTTCTCAATTAGCCAGTGATATGGAAGGGCCAAGTTCTTGGTGGGTGGTGTCACCCCATGGTATAAGAGGACAGACTGGGCAAGCCACGAAGAACAAGCCAGTAACTATGGCCTCTGCTTCAGTTCCAGCTCCAGATGCCTGCTTTGAGTTGTTGCTCTGACTTCCTTCCATGATGGTCTGTGATGTGGAAGTATAAGCAAAATAAACCTTTTCCTTCCTAGATTGCTTTTTGGTCATACTGTTTTATCACAGCAATAGAAACCCCAACTAAGACAAACAGTAAGTGTGTCCTCCTGACCCACTGACCTCTCTCTCTCTCTCTCTCTCTCTCTCTCTCTCTCTCTCTCTCACACACACACACACACACACACACACACACACTGCTTTCTTACACTCAACCTGGAGATAAAACATTCATGACTATACCTTATTTTCCTTCCATTCAAGCTATTTTGCTATTTGGACAGAGCCCATTTTTTAGTATTCATGGGATTTCCAACTATGAGCGTGTCAGAATAGCTCCCAGGTTATAGTTCTTCATTTTGTTTTCCTGTTCTTTGAGGGTGGTCACACTTAGAAGCTGAAGGAACTTGAACCTGTCTAGAGGGGTGTTTTCTCGTCGGTAGAATGGAACACTGGATAAGCTTATCCCTTAGGCATCTTCAAAATGCCCACTTTCTATGGTTTCTATGGGAAGACCTCATCCCCTAGCATGGATGGTGGAAAGCCTGGCTTCTCAGAATCTTCCTTCCCACTGCCCTCCTTTGCATCATATGTGACTCACTTTATAGTTGCTATTTCTTTTATGGTCTCTTTCTTCAGTGGAGCTAAGGAGCTCCATCCCTCCACACCACCCTAAGAATCAAGAGTCAACCCTTGTCCAGTAAGATAAAAACTAAATCTAATTCTTTGGTCTCCAGCACACAGCCCATAGACCTGTCTCCATGCAACCCTGCTGACTGAAAATAACTGCGCAACACATAAGCAGGTTTGAGGGTGTCTTAGTAGTTGCTTTTGCACAAGTGTCTTCATCTATTATACGCTTGAATATCAATTTCAAGATGATACAAGGATGGTGTGGCAGAATTAAAAGCCCTCCTTATTTTCCTTCCCAGTGTCGCCAGTCAAGGCAGTAACTCTGCGGCTGCTCACCAACAGTGACGCAGAACTGAACTTGAAAGATTCAGGGTTGCTGGGCGGTGGTGGCCTTTAATCCCAGCACTTGGGAGGCAGAGGCAGGCAGATTTCTGAGTTCGAGGCCAGCCTGGTCTACAGAGTGAGTTCCAGGACAGCCAGGGCTACACAGAGAAACCCTGTCTCGAAAAACAAAAAAAAAAAAAAAAAAACAAAAAAAAAAAAAAAAAAAAAAAAAACCCAGAAAAGAAAAGAAAGAAAGGAAGAAAGATTCAGGGTCACAGTCTAGGTCTCAAATATGAGGGTCACAAGTGGCTGCAAGCCACATGCATGTCCTTGAAGGATCTTACTGAAGTACTGCAGAGTGTTTAATGAATGAGGCTTAGACAATGTCGTGTCTGTAGCACGCAGTATGTGTAGACCTGTGTAGTATGAAGTCTGAAGGTCTGGGCTGGTTTTTCTCTTCAAACACCAATGAGTCTGTCAGAAAGGAGGGAGAAAGGACAACGCGTCAGCAATAGCATACTCTGCCATAGTATCTATGTTTTGTTTGAGACGGGGGGTCTCTCTGTGTAGCCCTGGTTATCCCAAAACTTACCATGTAGACCAGGCTGGCCTTGAACTCAAAGAGATCCTCCTGCCCCTGCCTCCTGAGTGCTGGGACTAAAAGCATGCACAACCACATCCGACATGATGGGTCACAACCATCTATACCACCAATTCCAGGGGATCTGAAGCTTTCTTCTGACTTCTGTGGTATCAGGCATGAATGTGGTTTATATACTTATGTGTAAGCAAAACATTCATACACGTAAAATAAATTCTAAAACAAATCTAAAGAATAAGCTTCAAAACTAAAGCTTCGATACTCTGTGAATCATCACACACCCACCATATATATATATATATATATATATATATATATATCCACCATATATACATAACACACACCCATATATACACAAACACCACATGCACAAATAGTACACATATACATATCACATACACACATACACATACCACATATACACAGGCTACACATATACACACACACCACACATACCACACATACACATACATCCACACATACCACACCTACATACACAGTGCATGCATGCATGCATGTATACCACACCTACACACACTACACATGCACACACACACACGCCACACATGCACACTACAAAAATACACACAGCATACAGACACACACTCAGACACACATACATCACATGCACTGGTATATACACACACCACACATACATGACACACGAACACCTATAGGAATACAATTATTCCTGGTTGTTATAAACCACACGTGAGGTGTTTGAAGCTAAACAATTCCCTCTTAATGTCAGTGTCTCTTCTGTTTCTGGTCAGGGCTGATAGGCTGCATCCTTCCTTTCTGACTCAAGGCTTGTGTCCATCTCTGTCAGCGGCAGCATCATAATGAGCTGCCTACTGTGTGTGCCTTGGGCAGTTGAAACAGTGACTTCTGTAATCTCATTTTTTCCAATACAAGTAAAACTCTTGGCTAGCAGGGCCCAGTTCACTCCCTTCCAATAAAACTGGTTTTCATCACACTGTAAAGATCAACAATATGGCATCCTTGGCCGTTAATGCTGCAGGCTGAATGAGTGTCCAGAGTGTCTTCCAAGGCAAAGTGATGTTTCTGTCCATTTTTTATTGCCTCCACATGGAACCGGCATTCTCTTGATTTGGCGACATAAGAGAAAGCAACGATCTAATTTTGTTCCTACTATTGTCCATAACTCCGAAGCTCCTGTCAGCACAGAAATGGCCATCCAAGCATGACAGCCAGCAGTTTGTTCAGATATTTCACATCCCATAGGCAAGCTCAGCAGTATCCAACCTGCAGCCTCTGGGTTCCTGACACCCACTTCCTGGGCTTTTGTCAACCCACCTTTTAGATTCTGCTCCTTTTAATTCATCCACTCCTAGGTACCAGATAAAGCCAGATGAAGGCAACTTTAAAAACCTGAAGGTATACTTTTCCTTTCTTTCCTGCTTCTCTTTCTAAGGATCAGCCATACCCAATAATTTCTTCTTGTTTCAGCATCAGATTTATGCTACATAGCTAACTATACCCACAAACAGGGCTGAGTTTCAGTTTAATACTATGCCCCCTCACCCCCCCCCAAGTAAAGAGAGAGAGGATGGATGTCAGATGGAGAGTCACAAGCTTCTGAGGTAAACTTCATGTGTCTTTGTCACTGGGAGCCTGTTGGTGGCCACAGGACAGGTGTGCATCACCAGGCTGGGTGCTGGCCTGCGTGAGGAGGGAATTGTTCAGGAGGATGGACTGTGAGAAGCAAGAGACACGCTGACAGAGAAGGAGTAAGCCCGGGACTGCACCGCATCACTACTCTATCAAGTCACAGCAAAGTAGTAGAGAGATTCTGGACATATTTAAGAGCGCATTCCTGAAGTTGAGACCTATATTAATGTGCCTTTAATGAGAGTAACTGCACACAGTAGGGCTCAACATGCTAGAAGTCTTAATGGTACTACTGAAAGGAGACAGAGCCAGTCGGCAGCGCTGAGACCCTCACTTCTGTCCTAAGCTTGCCTATTAGTTTCATCTATATTGTGTAGAGTCACAGAGAATTGTGAGTCTATGCAGGTTCTAACTTCATGTCCTCCATCTTGTTCCCCTGGAAGACTCTCAAAATCAACCAATTTTTTTTTTTAGGCCAATCCCAAAGCTGTCTTCTCTAGAAAAACATTTTCTGAGCTTCTGAGTGAGAAGATGGGGCCCATCCTCTGCTGACCACAGGATGCAGTGTTGCCAGAGGCGGCATCTGTGCTTTGCTGATGGGGTAGGCTCTCTACCCCCTCAGAGCTGTGCATGGTGCTTGGCACACAACAGGTCTCCTGGGAAAGGTTAATCAGATGCAATTGCCAACTGGCCTTCCCCATCAAAGAAAATTCTCACCTCCATTCCCCATAAATATAGAAAAATGATCCCTTTCACTCTTTCCTCTGAACTTCATTTTCTCCCAGAGAAAGTCAATAAAACCCATGCCATCTAGGGTGGAAAACATTCTTCAGCTCCTCGGGAAGTGACCTAACGGGGAGTAATAACAAATAGGAGATGGTGTCAGTAATAAATGACCTTATTACTCGGTCCCCCAAAAGAGATTTCCAATATCGTGTAGGCTGAGCTTCCAAAGAACTTGAGTGTCGGCTATTAATCAGTTCCAAATAAATCAAAAGCTTAGCAAATACCATCTACATAATCACATGGCTATTAAAAGGAAACACAAGATCAAAGATCATCCATCCATGTCCAAAGACTCAAAGTCTCTTTTGGCCAAAGTAAGTAATGCCTTCCCCTGCTCCTCACAGGTATATTAGCATTCTAGGAATAAGTCGAACCGCTTCTATCCTACCAGCCTTTGTGGTTTTCCTTTCTTCATTATATAAGTGAGAAAGTTAAGTTAAATCTCTCGTAAGTTCTCTCCGTCTCAACAGAGACATCCCCAAACACAGTTACACTGCTCCGTTTGTAGTGTGCCCCTACCTCTGCCACATTGTAGACTCAATAACTAAAAAAAAAAAAAAAAAAAAAAAATACTTGTAAAGATTCTTTAAATTAAATTTTAATGGCTTGTGATTCAAGGTGCTAGTCACAGTTCAGATGATTCCATATATAAAAATAGACCAAGTGTCAGCAGCAAGATGCTCTTTAAATGTCTGATTGAGGCAGGCCAAACTCAGGAGTAGAGGCATTTTTTTTCCTGGTGTCAATTTGCATCCATCCATTCATTCAGGAAGTATTTGCTGAATATTTATTAAGAACCAGGTTCTTAAGTCATTATAGAGTCTTTTATTGGATGTGCCTGACTCATTGTGTCACCACCTTTAATGTCTGAATGTTTCTTTAAGAAGTATGAAAGAATTAAATTGTTGAACCAATCATGCCTTGAACTTGGCACTGGGAATATACTCTCGGTAAGGCAAATGTATTATCACAGTATTAGAGGAATTGTAGACGGAGATGTTAGGGGCTGGGGGCACAGCACACTGGGAAGATGAAGAGTTGACATATTGGTGGGTTAAATCCCCTCCCAAAGCCATCCTAGAATAAGTGGAAATTAGTATAACATAAATCTATGATAGTTCCTTAACAGAATCAACAGAGGTTGCTGGCAGCTGAGTTCACAAAATAAACCATCCCCTAATCCAAGCCACAGCTCCTCAGCAAAGCTGGCACCAAGTTTTTCCCTGAAAACTGAGTCCCAACCTGGGCCAGGAGAGGTGGGGTCCCACTCTCTAACAGAAACAAAAGTATCAATTTGGAACTGGGACTCCAAATGGCAACACTCCACCTGCTGTGTGGACTTAGTAGAAAAGAAGTCATTCTGCCTCTACATCGAGTTGATCGCTAGAGAGCAAAGGTACAGAGCCAGGAGAGAAGGCAGGGATCCCCGCAGCATCCCTCTTCATTTTAGCCATTTAGTCTGTAGTGCGGGCAGCCCTTCTGCCCCTCCCTCCCACTTAGTCCTAGAACTACAGGCTTGCACTACCAAGCCCAACTAAATTCCATTTAATGTAACTTAGGGCCTTCAATATGGATACAAAGATAAAAGCACTTGCTGCCTGAGCCTGATGTCCTGAATTCAATCCCCAAAACCCACACTAGGAGAGAACTGACTCCCTGAAGTTGTCTTCAGGCTTTCATACATGCATATATGTATGTGTGCACAGAGACATACAGGCGCACATGCAGTGTGTACACAGATGCACCAAAACTAATAATAACAAACAAAATACATTGTAAGGTTTAGCTACTTAGGCCAAGTGGAGTGGTCCACATCTGAAACCCTAGCACTTGGGAGGCAGGATCAGGAAGCTCAACATTTTGGGGCCAGCCTAGGCTACATTGTCCCCATCCCCCAAACAACAGCAACAACAACATCAACAACATCAAACAAACAAAAAAGGAAACAACAGGAGCTGGAGATGAAGCTGACTGATACAGGTTTGCAAAACCTGCCCTTGACCCTGGACCCAATTCCCAGTACCTTAAACTACTTCAATAGTGTATGTGAGGGGCTCAGTAAAGAAACTACTGGCATAACTGCTCCATTATGGGGGTGGGGGGAGTTGGTTATTGTGAATAAGAGAGAGATCAGATATCCAAAGGATCTGGAAGAGTCTGGAACAGAGGAAAAGAGAAGCAGACTGGATGTGGCCAGGGGCTAGGGAAGGGAAGAGTGGGAGAGTAGTGGAGATAGGGAGACAGCAGGAGATAGACAGGCAGATGGAGAGAGAGAGGCAGAGAGATGGAGGGACAGACAGATAGAGGGAGGGAGGGAGAGGGAGGGAGACAGAGAAACAGAGGGAGGAAGGGAAGGAAGGAGGGAGGGAAGAAGAGAGGGAGGGAGGGAGGGAAAGAGGGAGACAAAGGAAGGGAGGGAGATAGACAGACAGATAGCAGAAGGGAGAGAGAAACAGATAGACAGACAGATAAACAGGGGAAGGGAAAGGCAGACAGACGGACGGATGGACAAAAGGACAGACGGGGGAAGGGAAGGAGAGACAGACAGATGGACAGGGGAGGGGGGAGGAAAAGACAGACAGATGGAGGGAGGAAGGGAGTGAGGAGAGAAAGAGGGTTGGGGAGGGAGAATAGAAAAAGATAGTAGACAGACATGTGGATTATAAGGATGATCAGTGGCTGGGGGAGGAAGGACCAGCAGCTACTGTGGACTTTGAAATGTATAACAGGTACTTGTGATACTGAGGGAGCCTGGGAGCCAGCATGGGCTTTGATATTCTGATAGCCGCCACAGGCCTGTGTCAATGGATAACCAAGGGAAAGCACTCCTTTAGGAGATGAAGACCCAGTTCCTTACAAGAGGAATGCTGGCTTTTATCTAGCTTCTACAGTCCAGCTTGTCTGGATCTGTGGACCTCCGAGGGCTAACAGAAGGCCCAGAGGAGCAGAACGAAACCTTCAGCAAGAACAGACAATGAGTCTAATTGTTTTCTTCTCTTTTGCAACTCAGGAGTTGTTAATATTTGGAAATGGGCAAAATCCAATTGCTCATCTTGGGTCATTTGTCCATCGTATCCACTTGATTCTGGCCATGGGGTTGGGATGGCTCCTGAAGCCTACCCTACCCTCTCACCCTGACAAGTGGGGGCTGGGGGGAGTAGCAGCAGTTGTCAGAGGAGGAAAAGTGGGGACACATCCAGAGAAACGTTCTGTCTGCCTGCCTGCCTGCCTTCCTTCCCCTCTTCCTCTTCCTCTTCCTCTTCTTCCTTCTCCTTCTCTTCCTCTTCTTCTTTCTTCTTCTTCTTCTCTCTCTTCCTTTCTTTCTTTTTTGTAGACAGGGTCTCACATTGTTCTTGGACGGCCTGGAACTCACCATTCACACCATATGTGGCCTCAAACCTCCTAGAAAACTGCTTGCTTGTGTCTCTCAAGGGCTGGGATTAAAGGTGTCTTCCACCAAAGACACTTCATCTTACTACACAATCATAGGGATTTCACTTTATCTTACTACACAATCTTTTAATTTCATTCCTATCATTGAGAATTCTTCGGCCGTCCCTTCGGCATAGTTTTTCTGTGAACACCCATTTTCTGTGATCTTTCTCTAACAAGCAAGTCAAAGGCGTTCTCAGCCACTTGGCAATTATTTGAGATGACTCAGAATAGAAGTTGGACAGTTTCAAAGTACAAGTTAAGAATCCTGAAATCTGAAATTTCAATTGGTCCAGAGTCTGAAATGTTTTGAACACTGACTGGATCCACGGGTAGAAATTTTCAGGCCATGAATCTTGATTTCATGTCAAAATTGTTTGAAATACTATATGAAGCTACTATCATGGATATGTAGAAGTGTGTCAGGATGCAGATTTCATCCTAAGATATTATGAATATGCAAATATTTCAAAATCTAAACTCATCTCAAATCAGAGATACCTTGGTCTCAAGCATCTCTTGTGGGGCTACACAGCCTGTACTATGTGGCTGCGTTAAGTATAGTTCTCCCTCTGCATCCAGTGAAACACTACAGCATACAAAATGTTGATCCTGAAGACACAGACACCAGGAATTATCAGTGAGTACTCTTACCCCTCAGGGGTGATCCTCTTACACTTCAAAACCTTACTTTGCTAAGAACAGTTGAACCTTTGTGGACACAGAGTTCTAGCACGACAGCCCGATCCATTTTTGTCTGTTATATATAGGTCTCCAATTAGATTCCCATCTCAAGCAAATAGCCGTGATAATTTAAATTAATTTTGAGTAGCTTGAAGCTGACAGCCCTAGCATTAAAATAAATGCTTTTGTTACGGAGGTAATTTATTTACATGGTGCTGGGAGCTGTCACCTCTCTCGGATCCCCTTTAATCCAAATCAAGCAGTCTCAAAAGAGGTGACATAATTAGAAATGGATGAAAAGTGGTCCAGAACCTTCATTATCCTTCCATGGGGGTGTTTTCATGCAGCCTCCTGGTTGGGTATGAGTTTGATGCTTTATTGATGGGAGAAGTGGAATTTCACTGATCAAGGAAATTTCCTGGAGAAGAGCAGTGTTTTGGAGGCTTCTAGGGTGTGTGTGTGTGTGTGTGTGTGTGTGTGTGTGTGTGTGTGTGTCTTCAGTCTACATGTTCAATATGGAAGGAGTTGTACTGGAGACTGGCAGGGAGAAGGGAGGTATTTGGTTCCTAAAATGTGCCTGTATCTGACAAGTATACATGGTCCTTTCTCGCCAGGCTGCGTGTTGTAACTCCAAGTCTTTGTTTTTCCTCTTCCTCTTCCAGGTGTGAATGAGCCCAAGCAAGACGCTTGCCACTGCTGAAGAAACAGCGGATTTCCAAGTCATTTGCATGAACCCTGCTGTGAAATGAACCAAGCAAGGACTTGTTAGCGACTTCCTCCCTTCCCTTGCTGAATACTCCTGAGCCATTGTTCCAGTGTTGTCTAATTGTGTCCTGTCCTTCTCTTGCCAAGGCAAACATCCCAGTCTCACAGGAGGCATCCCTAAACTCATCGGCTGGCCTGAACATGAACATGGGCAAAGCTGATGATTGGGAGTGTTCCCAAGGGACATGGGTCCCCACGGGGTCCAGTCTCCAGAAGCAGGACCTCTCATGATGCTGGTGTCTGGAAGTGAGCACCATGCCCATCACCCAGGACAATGCCGTGCTGCACCTGCCCCTCCTGTATGAGTGGCTGCAGAACAGCCTGCGGGAGGGTGGGGACAGTCCCGAGCAGCGGCTCTGCCAGGCAGCCATCCAGAAGCTACAGGAGTACATCCAACTGAACTTGGCTGTGGATGAGAGTACAGTCCCACCTGATCACAGTCCCCCAGAGATGGAGATCTGTACAGTGTACCTCACCAAGCAGCTGGGGGACACTGAAACTGTGGGGCTCAGTTTTGGCAACATCCCTGTTTTCGGGGACTATGGTGAAAAGCGTCGAGGGGGTAAGAAGAGGAAAACCCACCAGGGGCCAGTGCTGGATGTGGGCTGCATCTGGGTGACAGAGCTGAGGAAGAACAGCCCAGCGGGGAAGAGCGGAAAAGTTCGGCTCCGGGATGAGATCCTTTCCCTGAATGGACAGCTGATGGTCGGAGTTGATGTCAGTGGGGCCAGGTAAGCAAGGGGCTTAGCACCCAGCATGTGATTTGCCTATATCTTATTTGGTGCTATACTTCTAGATTTCTGATTGCCCTGGCAAGAAGCCAATGACTTTTGTGCCCTACAGGAAAATACAGAGTCCTAGGCTCCTGTTGTCTCCTAAGATCCCAGGAGTTAAAGACAATGAGAAGACTTGATTTTTCAAAGCTCACTTCCTAGAAATAACCACGTGTTGAGCAGCATCTACTGAAGTGGACATTGGTTAGGCCAATAGCTCACTGAATACCTGGTTGGTTGTTCTGTTATTTTTCTTTGTTTGTTTGTTTGTTTGGTTGTTTTTGGTTCCATTCATTTAGAACGCCTAGACTCAAAACATTTCCATTTCCCTGAAACTTGGGATAAAAAGAAAACAAACACTGTGTGAAACTATAAGAAATGTCCCATTGAACTAGACAATATCCTTCCGCTCAGCCTCTCATTGGCAATCAGAAGCCCAAAGCTGTGGTCCTGGGTGTCTTGTTCATCACTTCAGCTACAACAGGCACAGGACTCTCAGAGTCTCAAAGCGCAGACACCCACCCTGACATACTTATATTTGCTAACCACCCCACCCCCAACACTGTGGGAAGTTAAAACAGGACAGTTGTGTTGTTTCCCTGGTGAATCAGGCTTCCCAGAAACACTGTCAGTTCAGAGATAGGCCACGTGGGTTCACAGTGCTCAGAACAGCTCTCTCATGGTTACAGTTTATACCATTGAAAAGATGAAGACCGGAAGCAGCCATGGTGAAAGCCACAGCGTGGAGTCTAAGAGCAACCCCATGCCAGTTTTCAGTTGCTGCTTCATATCAGCAGAGCACATGGTAGCAGGGGCTCCTATATGCAGTATTGCCGGCAGGAAAGCTCATACAAGGCATGGTGTCCAGGGTTTTTATGGGATTGGTCATGTGGGCCTTAGTCACCCTAGTCTCTAGTCCCTCTAGTAGTAAATTAATACCATGTGGCCAAAAGCTCCCACATAAGCCATATGGTTAGCATAAGCCATGTAGCATAGCTACACAGAGGTGCTATCCTTGCACGGGATATTCCAGGGACTTACCTGTTGCCTCCCAGGGCTGGTCAGAAGCCAGTCTTTCCTTTGGAATATGTGTGGGTCGAACGCTTCAGACCTTCTGAGTTCACACTCTCCTATGCTCCTGCAGTCCTAGGCACACCATTGCCTCATAACAACCCAGAAGTTAGCAGGAGAGGATAAGGAGACTAGCTTGATTTTTTTTCGAGGCTTGCTTCCTGGTCCTTTTTGAAGAATTAAAAGACATACAAATTAGTAAGCAGAGTCTACCAGAGTGGACATCTGTCCCCCCAGCCCCCAGTACTTCACTCAGTTCCTAATCACTTGTCTATATGAGAAGTTTAAATGGGAGAACTCTATCACATTTACCGTGCCCAAGATCACCCAAGTAATAGAAGACAGAACTGGGATTTGAACCCAGGTAAGTCTAGCTTCATGATTTTTCCTCCTTACCTTGGTGTTACATCCGGAGTTTTGTAGTCTGGTGCATAATTTCATGAATGGTTTATGGCTACACAAAACACCTCTTTAGTATAACCACAAACAGCCGGGGAAACATAGAACAAGCCGACAAGGCTTCTTTCTACGTAAACCAACAAGGAAATAGACCTTTTGCCTCATCCTGTAAAAAGAATGACATATGTTAGACTGGTTTTGCATTATTATATAAAATACCTGAGGGGAGAAGCTACTTATGAATGAAAGAATTTACTCAGCTCATAGTCCTGGAAGTTTAACATCAGGAAGCCCTGTAGGTTTAGACTCCTGTGAATTCCTAATGACGACTCGATCTCATTGAGTAAATATGGCCATGACATATTCAGGGTGACTGGCCAAATGACACAGGCCATGCAGTAAAGACTAGCTGAGTATCAGCCCTAGCCATCAGCAGCCTTCAGTTTCCTCTGCCTCAAAATCATGTGTAAAAATAAATTTAAAGTTGGTACAATCTTTGACAAACAGGAACATGTTTGCCAATAAACAAGAAGCTAGAGAGACTGAGGTCCCATCTTCTTTTTACATATCAGACTCCCAGTTGACTTAAGGACTTCCACTTGGCTCCATTCTTTGGTCCATAGCACCTGTCAATATTGCCACACCAAGGACCAGGCTTTTAATATGCAAGCCCTTGGGAGACAGACCATACCCAACCTATAGCAGAATTCCTTTGGCCAACTTAGATGTTACTGCAGCTTGGAGAGTAGACTGGGGATCTTGGTACAGGTGTTTCTCAGAATCTGAGAAGGATTGTTTCCAGCAACCCCAGTGAATACTAAAGTCTAAGAATGCTCAAGTTCTTTATGTAAATGATGTAATATCTGTCTCTATTGTATTCATAGCCTTCTGTGTACTCTTACCTCTAGACTATTTACAATAACTAATACCATGTAAATAGCTGTTATCTGTATTGTTATCTGCATTATATGTGTTACTTAAGAAATAACAACAAGAAAAGTGTTCAATACAAATTCAAAGTGTTTTTTTGCTTTTTTTTTTTTTTTTGTTAGTACCTCAGTCCACAGTTCCTTTAGTTGACAGATGCAGACCCTGAGTATGTGGAAAACTGACTATTACTGGCATTTTGAAAAGCTTTTGAGTGTTTTCAAGATGTTTTTCCCCCACTCATAATAACTGACAATTTCTTCTTTGATTTATGAAGATTTGTCCTAAGGAGTATTGAGTAGGAACTAGTGTTCTACCAAGACACATACATACCTCTGAGTCATGCTTAATATAAAAAACTCTTTGGGACATCTGGTCTACTTCTCAAGTTTGCTTCTGAGTTCAAAATTGTTTTATGTAATATTATAGGTTGAGTTGTACCCCCTTCTCCAGATTCATATGTTGAAATCCTAACCTCCAGTGCCTCAGAATACGGACTTGTTCAGAGGTAGGACCATTGCATATGGAGTTAAGATGAGGTCATACCGAAGTCCAGGTGGATAATGCAATGTGATTGTTGTCCTTATCAAAAGCTAATTTGAACACGAACACACAGGGAAAATAACATGTCAAGACAAGTTATGCTGCCACATGCCAAAGAACTGCCAGGAAAGAGAACTAAAGCAGGTTTGTCCATGGCACCAGGGGAACCTGGCCCTGCTAACCTCTTGATCTTATACCACTAGTCTCTGGAGCTGTGAGATTATAAGTGCTGTTTCTTAAGCCAATCAGTTTGTGGTCGTCTGTTACAATGCCCTTGGGGAGCTAACACAGGCAGTACCCTCACCTTCGCCATCTTCTTCTGTAAAGCCCTCTGATAACTTTAAAGGACTGTGTGCATTTAGGAAGAAGACGCTTCAAGAGTTGCCTGTGTTGAGTGTGGGAGGAACAGGTGCAAAATGTAGAAGGTGAGGTCATGGTTGCTTATTTCGAAATTATGAGCACAGCCATGGATGGGTTTGACAGCCCTTTTGTATCGAACCACACACCCGTGGAACCCAAGCCTAAAGGAGCCTCCTCCATAGCTGGTGCTCTTTATGGTCCACAGTTTGCTTCTAGGTGCCCCAAGAAGTTTCTGAGGAATTAAGTCTTTTAGGAGGGACGACAGAGGTTCTGTTTACTCAACAAAATGATAGACTGGGTATTAGGTCTATCTTGTACCTTACTGACACAAATTGGTATAGTTATGCTCTGATTGCATTCTAAGAGAAAAGTTTTATTTTAACAGGAACAGTGATATGTAGGAGGAGCTAAGGTGGGAGGAGTAAGGAGAGGAAGATAAGGAGGAAGGAGAGGAGGAGGTAGGCGACAAGAGGTGGGGGGGGACATGGAGGCAGATGTTTGCGTGTCCCCACCAGTCAAAGATAGTTGATATATCTAGGTTGGGTATTAGGTTACACTTCTGATTGATATTGAGCATTACCAAACTTATAAAGCCTTTGATTAACATTAAAAAAAAATAGTATAAAAGCAAAAAGGAGAAGTGGGGGTGGGAGAGAGGTTTTTCTAGGGAGGGGAAACGGGGAAAGGGGATGGCATCTGAAATGTAAATAAAATATCCAACAAAGATTTCACATTTAAAAAAGAAGAAGAAGAAGTTTCTGAGGGATGGCAGCTTCTTCCTTCTGTGAACTTCAGAGAACATTCTGGAAGAGTGAGGAATATCAGTCACATGTGATGTCACATCCCTCCCACCCCTTAAAGACAAAGTTGGTAATTACATGACAGAAGCCTCTGTTTACAAAATCCTTGGCCTCCATTCTGGAAAAGATGGGATTTTTCTGAAGTGTTCTGTTTACTTCTGTTTGGTGCAGGAAGAAATGGGGGAAGGTTTTTAGATTAGTTCCTACAAGGAATATTTTGTAACCCTAGTCACCCCCTCCACTAGCTCTCTATACGTAAACCAGATCTGTTCCCTGGAGACAGATTATTCCAAATTGGAAACAAAATGTGGAATTAATTAAGATAGAGCCCACATACCCAAACAAAAACAAATGGACTTTTCTGAAGAGTAAAGGGACCCACATTTTATTTTTAATTTTTTTTTTTCAGAATGTGGACTTTGGAGATTTTTATAGGCTAATAAACGTGAACATAGCACAATCCAGAGAACACAGGCCTTCTAGGGAGTCGCTCTGGCTTCCAGGAGCCTTGTGACTGTAGGCGAGTTCCCTTGGCACAGGAGGCACATTCTGTTTTCCTAATAAGAGCTGCGTGGTGGGTGAGAGAAGATGATTTATCTACACGGTGATTATGTAGCTGGCACAAGGAAGATACTTAGTCCAGAGGACCTTTTAGCACCTCACCCATCCAGCCTTGGGCAACCTGAACCCACAGCACATGTGACAACAGAGAATAGGCCTTTAAGTTGGAATGAAAGAACCTCAAACCCTGACAGTGTCTCAGTCACAAAAGAGAGGATAGTGACAGCACAGTGTTCCCCTTTATCCACAGACAGTCCCAACCCTGTACTGATGGGCTATTTCCTATATATACATATATCTGGTAAAGTTTAGTATGTATTAAATATAGTGAAAGGTTAGCCACCATAAGTAATATTTGAATAGGACAATCATAACAAACTACTATAAGTTACGTGAATATGCTTCTCTCTCAAAATATCTAGCTGTCCTGCAGGGTTTTTTTGAGCTTCTTGATCACAAATAACTGAAACTGTGGACACGCAATGAGCAATGAGTACTGTGTAGCTTCAATGGTCTGGATGCTGGCACACACAGGCACAGGGTCTTAAGTGCCCCAGCCAGATAGTGCCCGTGTGTTCCTGGAATATGAGGAGTCTGTATGATCCCAGAAGAAAATCTCAGTGGGCAAATATGGCCCTGACATACTCAAGGTGACTGGCCAAATGACACAGGGGCAATGCCATGCAGTAAGGACTAGCTGAGTATCAGCCCTAGCCAGCAGCAGCCTTCAGTCCCCTCTGCCTCAAAATCATGTGTAAAAATAAATTTAGGGTTGGTACAATCTTAGACTCTCGTTACCCATGGCAACCTTGAGTTCTGTCTGGATTAAAGCAGATTTAGGCAGAGTGTCAAGAGGGTATGAGAAGGTGTTACTTCGAGAAATGACTGCAGGTGGTGATGTAGTAGGAGACAGAGAGAAAGGAAGATTCTCCAATTATAGCTTTATAATATGGTCCCTGGAGCCACTTAGCACAGGGTCTCGTCTCCCTGCATGTGTGCCCAGAGGCACCTGGTGCTCCACGCAAGTATATATATATATATATATATATATATATATATATATATATATATATTAAGAGGTGGTCACCTTAATGACCTAGAGATATTAAGGAAAGGTTAAATTATATTCAGCATGCTCTTTTAGAAGCCAGAGAAGCATGTAACACACTTTAGAAAGATTTCCATTGCAGAAAGTTAAAAGGAAAACAAATGTCAGCATTTAAAATTCAATTATCTGGAAAATTTGCCATGTGGAACAGCCCATTCCCCTAAGGATGTAGGGTAAAAGAAGCAGTCCATGACTCACACTGGTGCCCAGCTCCACTCTTCTCAGCCTGCCGCCTTCTCCTGCAAGTCCGTTTCATGGCTTGGTTCTGGAATTCCTTCAAGCTCATTCAAGTCCTACTTTCTTGAATCACAGAAGAAACTGAGACTCAGGGGAGTTCTTTCCTGATCTGTCTTCCTAGAGATCGAGTTGATACCCTTTGACTCTGATGCAATAACTTTTTTTTTCAATCCCATAAATAATAACAAATGGCGTTAGATAGTTTTCTATAGTCTGTGGTTTAATGATCAAAACAAATGGAAAGTTAAGTTTTGCTACGTGTTTCATACACGAGTGGGGGTTACGTTAAGAACCTTCTATCTCATAGGGTGTCGCTTGTAGCGACTTCCTGACAAGAGTCATTGCTCCTGTTGAAAAGGAGCACTGAGCTTGCTTTCCCTCAGCCATCTAAGTGCCAGCAGGCCAAGGCAGTGGAGAATCTGAGAGTCGTTGTCTGCCATCTTGTGGTTGAAATCAAGCACTGTGAGAGAAAGCACTGGGAGTTGTCTGTCCCCTGAGCTGAGTGTGCTTCCCAGTTGTGCTAGGCTGAGCTCTCTGTTGAGTCGCCCCTCCTGAACCATACTGAATAACCAGAATGTGAACAGGACACTGTTTGCTCAACTTTCATTCCTGGCCCCCAGGTTCCCACAGAAGATGAAACAGTGAGTTGCATGACCCACCCTGCTGAGCTCTTCAAGATGAATAGAGAGGGGGCTTCCACAGTGTCTTTAACTCCAGCCTCTAGTTTCTCTGTGTAGCCCTGGCTGTCCTGAAACTCACTCTGTAGACCAGGCTAGTCTCAAGTTCAGCCTGTCTCTGCTGCTGAGTGCTGGGATTAAAGGTGTACACCACTACTGCCTAGACCAGAAATTTCTTTTAAGGTAAATCAGGTAACTAAGTCTCTAGTACTCTACTGACTAGTAGAGTGAGTTCTTAGAAAAAGCTGGCAGTGTCTTCACCCTCATCAGCAGGCATTTATGGAGTGACTGTTTTGTGTTTTGAGACAGGCCCATGCTGACCACAAACTCACTATGTAGCAGAGGCTGCACTCTAATTTCAGATACTTTGGCTTCCACCTCCTAAGTGCTAGAGTACAGGATGCACTGCCAGTCCTGCTTTATGTGGTGCTGGGGACTGAACCCAGGGTTCCATGCCCGCTCCATCTGCAGCCCTGGATCCACTTACTTTTAGGAAGGAAGAGATGACATGGAATGAGAGACTTCCCATGATACAACACTCCATCCAAATACCTGTGATACACACTGAACTATGCAAACACCCGTGATACAGTGCTCCATGCAGACACCCATGATGCAGCGCTCCACACAGATGCTCGAGACACAGCACTCCATGCAAATGTTCTTCCTTTCCTGCTTCCCTGATACCTGACTTGGGACTCAACGCCAGTGTGACCACGTACTCCCACCCAGGAAGAAGAAGCCCCAATGTCTTACTCAACATACCCACGTTTAAACTGTTAGAAGTACTTCTAGGAATTGCTGTCTCTCAGAAGCATAAGGAGAGAGGCACCTGGTGTGATTAAAGTGTTACTGTCTGACTTCATACCCTCCCTCGTGGGCCATTTCTGAGCCTTTTGCAGGAGTGCTGACTTCTGCTTCACCTTCCATACTTGGGATTTGAACAGGTTCGAGCATTTGTGTTCTCTCACACTTTGGTACTGAATGTCCCCAAGTGACTCTCAAACTTTTTTCACTAGAAGGTCTTTGAAACCCAAGCTTTGGTAACCAGATTACCTCCTACCCTCTCCTAGAGATTTCTAAAGGGGGGTAAGACCCTGTGCAGCCTGCCTCTCACAGAAATAGAAAGCCAAGGCTTCTATCTTTCCCTGTTCACGTTGGGTAGCTTTGAGAAGGGCCAAGTATTTTAAGGACCCAGATGTCTACAGTTTAAACTAAAGCCAGCCAGGCACGGTGACGCCAGATACGGTGGCACACATCTTATTTGGGAGGTAAAAGTAGGTGGATCTCTGAGTTCGAGGATAGCCTGGTCTACACAGTGAGCTCCAGGACAGATGGACAGCCTCAAAAACAATTTGAGTCTGTATCCCAGTGCTGGCTCACTTTCCCAGCATGTGTTAGGACCCTGGATTCAAAGCTCTACCACTATAAAAACAAGAAAGTAAAATAAAGCATGTTTTACATAGTTACATGGATTTCTCCATAGGAAGAACACTCCTGATCACATTCGAGTGTGATCTTCCTCTAAAGATTTGGGCTGTCTGAGTTTGACTTATGTTACTTAATATTAATATTTTTTTAAAAAAGAAACATGACTGTTGGTGACTTCTTTGGTGGCCTAATACTGTTGAAAATAATGGAGGTGGGGTGAGGAATGGGGATGTGGGGTCCTCTAAGACTCAGAGAGATGGATAGACAAGGCCTGCCGTGACGGTCTACTCCTCCATCTCCCCCAACAGGGGGATGATAGTCTCTCCTTTACATCATCTCCTGAACTTAAACTTGGTATTTTCCCTTTGAGGAGGGGGAAGGAGATGAAGGAGGCTGAGCTGTTTCCATGGCTAAAGTACCCTTTGAGTCAGCCCATCCTTGGGCTGGGTATGAGGTTTGACAGGTTGAAAGGATGTATCAGAAAAGCCTTGGCCTTGGCCATCACAGGTGTCTGCATCACAAGCCCTGAAAGCCACAAAGACAGCTGTGATGGAGGGAACGGGGAACAGATATCCTTAAAGACTCAACCCATATAGAACCAGTCTCTGTCAAACTTCAGAGCGAGTCACGGCAGTCCAGATACGCACTCCTGCAAAGTCCTGTCTTATGCTTGAAGAATGAGCAGAGATGGGGCTAACCCAAGAAAGATAAAATACCCTGAGGGTAAAAAACACACAAACAAGCAAACACTTTGGCACCCCAGTCCTTGTGACCTCCCTGAAAAGAATTCAGACAAGGCACACAGAGGATAAGGAAGAAGTTAGAGTTTATTGTAGGGCAAAGTTCATTCTCAGGGGATAATATAACTCTCTTGAGCTACATTTCAAGCAGGCTTTATATTATTAATGAATTTATTTATGTTTGAGAAAGAGTCCGGCTATGCAGTCCCTGCTGGCTTGGAATTCACGATGTAGACAAGACTAGCCTCAGACTCATAGAGATCCACTTGCTGTTTTCCTCCCAAATGCTGGGATTGAAAGCAAACACCACCACACCTAGCCTATATTTTGGTTCTTTTTTAAAAAAATTTTTTAAAGATTTATTTATTTATTGTATTATGAGAGTACTCAGTATACTGTCACTTTCTTCAGACACACTAAAAGAAGGAGTTGGATTCAGTTACAGATGGTTGTGAGCCACCATGTGGTTGCTGGGAATTGAACTCATGACCTCTAGAAGAGCAGTCAGTGCTCTTAACCGCTAAGCCCCTATTTTTCTTATTATTATTTAATTTTATCATGTGTACAATATATTTTAAACATATTCTTCCCCTCCCCCAGCTCCTCCTAGACTCTCACAAGTAGTTTTTCTGAGGGACGTTGAGGTGCTCAGGTCAGGTGATTGACAGGCCTGTTTAGATTGTCTCCAGCAGAGGGAACAATATCACTGCTGTATATCAGAAGATCTCCTGCTTTACATACTTGTGTAAGGTTCAGGACTCTAGGAGCCCCAGGAGATGGCTATCCATTAATGACCTCCTGGGCACGCAGGTTAGAATGTTCCTCCTCCTTCCAGGACCACAGAGAGGACTCTGCTCCCAATTCTCCACAAGCCATTCAAGGCCTGCTGTTCTAGTCCTTTGTTTTACAAGATGTGGACTCTCAGGGAGGGATCCAGACCCAATATCCTCCAAGACTTCGAGTATCTAACTATCTGTCTATCAGAGAGGTTCACTTGTGCACCAATTAAATAAATAGGTAGAGAATACATAATTTTTTTAAAAAGACAGACTTCACCACATTGCCTTGTCACGCCTGAAACACCCTACAGACATTAGACTGAACTCACAGAAATCCATCTGCCTCTGCTTCCAAGTGCTAGGATTAAAGGCATGCATCACAATGCCCTATAAGGATTTCTTTTTAATTTGTATTTATGTATCTGTATGTATATATACCGTGTGAGTGCAGGTACCAGAAAGGCCAGTAGAGGGCGCTCTCCATGGAGCTGGAGTTGCAAGTGTTTGTAAGCTGCCTGGCACCGGTCCTTGACACCAAACTTGGGTTCTCCGGAAGTGTGGCAACTACTCTTAACCACTAAACCATCTCTCAGGGGAGCTTTTGATCCTTAAATTTTTTTTCCACTAAGAATCTTGTTTATTTATTTTAGAGTAGCTGGTCTCAACCCGTGGGTCCAAACCCCTCTGGGAGTGGCACATCAGATACTGTGCAGGTCAGATATTTTACATTATGATTCACAGCAGTAGGCACATTGCAGTTATGACGTAGCAATGAAGTGATTTTATGGCGGGGACTCCCCACAACGTGAGGAACTGTACTAAACGGTAGCAGCGTCAGGAAGGTCGAGAACCACTGTTTTAGGATAACATATAGACAAAGTTGTTAATTCATTCCTAGAATACCCAGTCCCTCCCCAGGTCATGAATTTTTATTTATTTCAGCAGCAGCACTGAGGTAGGATTTAAAGACCAGAACAAGCTATGACTCCACTACCCTGATTCCGCTCAGTTAACGCTTCTCTGCTGGGCTGCTCTGTCTTCTGCAGTTATGCATTTCCAACTTCCTTTCTCAACACCTTTGCATCAGGAAGATCTTCGTGCTCACAGTGAGCTGTTGAGATGGGACAGAAGGGTGGAGAGGGAGAAGCCTACTGAATCCAACCCTATGTTCTCATCGCCACCATGACCAGCCAGAGCCTTGTTCTTACCGTTCTTAGGCTGTCTTTCCAAGAGTTCTTGAAGAGGACTGGAGAGATGGCTTGGGAGCTAAGAGCTCTTGGCTGTTCTTCCAGAAGACCTGGGTTTGATTCCCAGTACTCACAAGGTAG
The DNA here is from genome assembly GCA_030674055.1 of Rhabdomys pumilio. Lineage (NCBI taxonomy): Eukaryota > Metazoa > Chordata > Mammalia > Rodentia > Muridae > Rhabdomys > Rhabdomys pumilio. The sequence goes on along the minus strand of JANHMN010000014.1, from coordinate 49,040,514 downwards.
CTCACAACTGTCTGTAACTCCGGTTCCAGGGGAATCTGATGCCCTCTGTGTGACTGGTAGTGAAGGCACTTTACTCTTTGTTTGTTTGTTTGTTTGTTTGTTTGTTTGTTTGTTTTTCGAGACAGGGTTTCTCTGTGTAGCCCTGGCTGTCCTGGAACTCACTCTGTAGACCAGACTGGCCTCGAACTCAGAAATCTGCCTGCCTCTGCCTCCCAAGTGCTGGGATTAAAGGCGTGTGCCACCACCGCCTGGCTAGGCACTTTACTCTTACCACTGTGCATTTTATTTAACCCTATCCCCCTTAGAAACCTGCCCAAGAGCTACTGGAAAGGTAACTCTGTGGTTGAGAGTGGAAGGCCTGAATTCAGTTCCCAGGGCCCATGTCAGGTAACTCATAACCTGAAACTCCCAGCCCTAGGAGGTTTCATACTTTCTTCAGACCCCTGTAGGCTCTGCATGCGCACATGCACACACAGACACACACACAGACACAGGCACACACACACACACACACACACACACACACACACACACACCAGAGATTTAGAGATTGGTTCCAATCAGACCATGCCCTTTGCCTTCCCATCTTGAGTAACTTGTAACTGCACTGAGATTTTCTTGGCTCATTTACTTAAGCAGTCATCAATTGCTAGGTATGTTGTTGTTGTTGTTGAATCTTCCCTATTTCAGCAAGTCCACAACCCGTCTGCATTCACATGTCGCTCGCTGTGTACATGTAAGTGTATGTGCATACACATCTGTAACTTGGGAGTCGGGCGCAGGAAGGGCCTGAGCTTGTAGCTAGGTTATATAGCAAGGCTGTGCCTCAAAACAACAGAAAAAATGTTACGTTTGTTACTCTTTTTGCAGATTACCTCCCACAAGAAATTATACTAATTGGTGCCCCACTAACAGAATACAAAAGTGCTGTTTTGATTTGGGTTTGGTTTGGGTTGGTTTCCCCCACCGCTTCTAGCATAGAAATGCTTGCAAAATCCTGACTGCGCAAAGGACTCTGGGTTGCGTCTGCTTTCCCTAAATACATTTAAATATGTTTCTCCCTATGAAATAGTCTTTCCTTCTTTGTTTAGACAGGGTCTCACTATGTAGCTCTGGATGTCTTACAGCTCACTATGTAGACCAGGCTGGCCTTGTAGTCAGTCACCGAAATCTATATGCCTCTGTGTCTGGCTGGGTTTTTTTTGTTTGTTTGTTTGGTTGGTTGGTTGGTTGGGGTTTGTTGTTTTTTTTTTTTTTTTTAGATTTATTTATTTATTTTATGTGAAGATAAATTGGGCATTGGATCCAATTACAGATGGTTGTGAGCCACCATGTGGTTGCTGGGAATTGAACTCATGACCTTTGGCAGAGTAGTCAGTGCTCTTAACCCCTGAGACATCTCTCCAGCCCATTTGGCTGTTTTTGACACAGGGTTTCATATTTTATTTTAAGCTGGCTTTGAACTCGAGATGCACCTCCTGCCTCAGCCTCCCAAGTCCTGAGATGACAGGCGTGTACCACAACACCCCCCTTCGTCTCTACGGGTGAGTGTTCTTCTGGTTGCTGACTGGTTTCAGTGCCGTACTTAGCATTTCATTTGAAATGCTTTCGAGCCAGTCTCTTTAGTCTTTGGAGTGACCATATTGTGTGTAAGGATATTGTCACTAAATTATTTCCATGAATTGTTTACTCATTTATTCTGCTACAAATAATGTATGATTGATAGCGTGCCACAAGCATGTTTAGGTTGGGCACCCTGGCTTACATGTATGTTTACTTAATAGACATACGACTTGTTTTATGGAGAGAAGGGGGGATGTGTGTGTGTATGTATGTGTGTGTATGATGTGTATGTGTGTGTGTTGTGTGTATGTATATGTGATATATGTATGTGTGTGTAGTGTATGGTGTGTGTGTGATGTGTATGTGTGTGTGGTGTGTGTATGTATATGTGATGTGTGTATGTGTGTGTGGTGTATGGTATATGTGTGTGTGTGTGTGTGTGTGTGTGTGTGTGTGTGTGTGTGTGTGTTTGAGATGGAGTTTTGCTTTGTAGCCTAGGCTGCCCTTGAATTCGCTAACCTCCTGCCTAAGCCACCAGAGTGCTGGGATTCCAGGCATGTGCTGTGCTTACTATTATCACTAGGATGCTTTAAGATCATGTTTTGTTTAGTTGTTTGTCTAACAGGTCACCTAACAGAACTACTGTCCTTGTCCCCCAAGTGGAGGCTCTGAACACTGGATAAACATTTAGAAGTTACTGGTTTTAACCCTTCTATTCTAGATGGTTAAATTTTCCCCAATCTTTTTAAAGTGAATGTCACTACTGTCTGGAAGCTTTAAGTGTTTTTACGGATGAGAGTCGTGGGTTTTGCTTGATCGGCCACTTTGTGTTTATAGTGCTAGAGGTAGGACCCAGAGTCATGTGCATTCCAGACAAGCCCTCTAACACTGACTGACTTCCCCAGCCTCGGTTTGCTTCTTTTGTAACGATCTTTTCTGCTCCACACCTTACACTGATGCCGTCTTCCCAAAGACCTGATACCCTCCTGCCAATTTGCAAGAATATATATATATATATTTAGAATTCATCTCTGCGATTTTAAACTTTAACTAGCATTTCTTTGAATGTGGGGCAACAAAATTATACCTTAACTCTTTCTAAATTTCAGTGTGACTATAAATACCTCACCTACCAATAATCTTTTTTACCTGAGTGAGTTCGTGAGGCCTGGTTTATTGTGGCTGCATATGTCCACATTTCCTTCACGCGTGTACTGCTGTGCTGACTGAGCAGCCCTGCATTCACATCCAGCTCCTAAGTGATGATGCTGAGTTCTCTAAGGCCATCTGGGGGGATGCTGTCTTCTCCACTGAACTCCATCCTTCTAGGTCCAGTTCAAGCTTCCCCAGAGATCTTACCTCTCCCCACTCCTGTAAACAACATGTCTTGAGATTTCACCCTCATGCCATGTCCAGGCCCTCGTATCCCTAAGACTGAATCTAGCTTGATGTCACGATTAGGTCATAGTTCCTTGCATAGGTGACTTTAAGAAAATGAAATGGTCAGGATGGGGTCTCACCGAATCGCATGAACACTCTCAAAGCAGTTCAGCCAGAAGCAGAAGGCATAGGAAGAATGTTCCCATCTGGCCTGAAGGAAATCTGATACCCAAGAGAATAGTCAAGAATGGGACTTTAATCCTCCAAGTGTGAATAACTGGATTCTGCCAGCCACCAGGGATCTTGGAGGGCCTGAGCTGTAGATGAGACACTTGGCAGCCCCAGCCAGCATCCCATGCCAGCCTTATGTCATGCTGATCAGAGCCTGACTACCCTGTGACTTGATTTCTCCCCTAAGAACCATAGTAAAGGCTGGAGAGATGGCTCCTCAGTTAAGAGCACAACTTCCTCTCCCAGAGAACCCAAGTTCAATTCCTAACATTTACAAGGAAACTCACAGCCATCTATAATTCCAGTCCCAGGGATTCAGTGCCCTCTTCTGGCCTCTGAGGCTACAAGGCATGTGTGCAGACAAAGCAGCCATGCACATTCCAACCAACAAAACAAAAACCATATTGAACACATGAATGATGGGTGTTTCCCCAAAGCCTCTGCATGCGTGGCATTTGTTACACAGTAAGAGGAAAGTATTGTGAGCAGGTCAGTAGTAATCCCCTCCCAGTCTCTACTCTCTGTTCTCCATGAGATTGGTTCTGGTGGTTTTTCTGTAGCTACCCATCCAGCTGTAAGGGCTACCCGAGGGAGCAAGGGAAGAGGGAGATTAATGATGATAGCCCAGCATTAGCATCAGAAGCTTTAAGTTTAGACCTTGGCTCAACCTTGCTAAGCTTTGGATCACACTTTTAAATGGAGATAAGCTTTGAGTGGAAGAACCCACTAAACATACAGACATTGTTGCCGGTAGGTCCTTGTGAAGATAAGGCTGACACAGGAGGTCAGTGGGGGTTAGATAATGTGATGTTTAGGGGGCTCATGGACAGTGGTGGATGGCACCCTCCAGAAACAGTGGCTCATGGGTTGTAAAGAAACATTCTTTAAAGCACTTGTCCCCTTCCTGCACAGAGCTCTGCATATTCTAATTTATTTTGAACGTCAGGATTCTGGCCCTTTCTTCCTCTACCCCCAAATCCCCATTCCAACTTCTGCCTATTGTCCATTCTACAAGAGATAGATACCCTCAATCCCAATCCCGCCCGGAGGCTTGATTGACAGCTAGATTGGTCTCCTGGGAGTTTGAAGTTGAGCTGGTGAGACCAGCGTAGCAGACTGAAAGGTCTTCTCTTGGAAGACAGCTGGAATCAGGTCCCAGAAGCAGCTGGAGCAAAGCACATACCCATCATAGGAGAGAAAAAGCCAGCTTCTTCAGCGGGACATATTGTAAACATGCAGGCTGAGACAGTTTCCAGAAAGACAAGGGTAGACACCAGTTCCCACCATGCCCAGCTGCACTGTGGTCCGTGACATTTTCGTGTCCTCATAAAGGATGCTTTGCAAACAGATTAGCCCCTGTCAGAGGTCCACTGTGGAGACAGAGCTGGTTCTCATCCACCGAGGGGACAGCATGCCCAAGTGCTAATTCCACATAAACACAAAAGAAAATTAAATTGCCTTTTCTTTGGACTTTTTCCAGAATCTGTCAGGACAGTTAAGCTCCCAGTGGCCTCTGGAGGGCACTGTTTAATTGAGTTTATTTCGTGGCAGTGTGCAAGGCAAGGAATGTGGTAAGAAATGTGGTTTGTACGATTCTGCCTACCATTTGGTGAGACCCTACAGTAGCACATAGGTGAAGAGGCAGAACTCTGTGGCTGTAACACATTAAAAAATGGCCATCTGGCACGTGTAGATTGCTTTTTAGAACAAGATTGTTCTTGTTTCTACAGGCGTGTTTTTTAACAGGTGCTGAACAAAAACAAAAACAAAAGCTTTTCCTTTCTTTTAGTTTCAATGAATGGAGAGACAAGAGGTTACAGCTTGTGAAAGGAAGCATTCAGATTCAGTTTCCCTTCAATTACTCAGTGGAGGGAGACATTTTTTTATGTTTTGGGGGCGTGTATTCCTTTTTAATTAGAAAGACACAAAATAGTGGAGCATGAGTATAAGCAGAAAGAAGAAGTGTTGAGAAGTGTCCAGTTCACATGGGATAATTACCTGGAGACACACACACACACACACACACCATGCACACACCACGGCTCAGAAGAGGAGGTGACTCCTGCCTCATACATTCAGTTCTGCAGGGTGTTGTGTTGGTTTCCAGTTGGGCCAGAGCAAAGGGGAAAAGTGGGTTTTTTCTATCTGTTCACTAAATCCTTATAGTTTTAATCCATGCAAGGACATTTACTGGCTACGTACCATGTTTTAGCTTTGGATCCACACAGTAGACAATACCGGTGTTCCTGATACACAGTAGACAATACCAGTGTTCCTGATACACGGATCTCTTGATTTCCTGGGACATGCCTTGGACAACTTCGTTCTCGTTTTAGAAATAATTGTGATGAATACTATAAAGAAATCTTAGGAGTAAGCTTGTTGTATACTAGTTTCGTGGAGGTATATTCCACTTTCTGTAAAATATTTCCTTTATAATATACATTCACAGAAGAGAGAGTTGCCATGGCTAATTTTAGGACCTTTTAATATTTCTTCAAAAGGGGAAGGGGAATACACACACACACACACACACACACACACACACACACACACACAATATTTCACAGCATACGTGTCACAGTGCACATGTCATAGCATACGTGTCACAGTGCATATGTCACAGTGTACAGGTTACAGTGCACATGTCACAGTGTACATGTCATACTGCACATGTCACAGTGTACACACCACAGTGCACATGTCAGTGCACATGTCACACTGCACATGCCACAGTGTACATGTCACATTGCACATATCACAGTGCATATGTCACAGAGCATGTGTCACAGTGTACATGTCCCAGTATACATGCCACAGTGCACATATCACAGTGTACATGTCACAGTGTACATGTGGCAGTCAGAAGACAGCTTCTTTTGGCTTTCAGGAGATGGTTCCCTCTGTGAGCCTAGTTCCAGTTGTAGGAAAAAAAAATATGGCCGAGGAACCACAGGGTCTCTCACGCCACACTGTGTGTAGTTGGTTGAGAACGCCCTGGGTTCCTCCAGCTGGAAGTTAGGCCCAGCTGCTCACTAAAGGCCTCTGCTGTGGCTCCACGACTCCTCATGCGCGGCCCCAACACACGAGGAAGTCCTTGGGTTTCCAAAACCGGTTTATTGACATGGCAGATGGTGAATGGATCTGGATGTGCGCCCCCCAAAACCCAAGGTGGACCTGAGTTAAATAAGGAGGGGAAGAGGGGGGAAGGGCTGGGGAGGAATGCTTAATTGGCTCCACCCTCTGGCCTTCAGGTACCTCATTAGTATATAAATCTCTCTAGGGCCTGGGGCCTGTTTATCACGCCCACCTGTGTATGTGACTGAAGGGTGAAGGTGAAATGGAGATTAGACCTCATGTCAGGCCAGACACCAGTGATGCTCCAGGCTGTCAACCTTGGCAGCAAACCTTTACAAGCAGAGCCCCCTCGATGGCCATAGGGTTAGTATTGTAGGTAACACAACTACGAATAAGGACGCACAGGGTTTTCTTGTACACATCCGTCTTCAGTTCTCCTGTGCCAATGTCAGATAAATAGGAATGGCATCAGCAGTGAGATGGTTCCTTTCGGGGAACGCTGAATCACTGAACCATTTGATGCTCCCACCAGCAGCATAGAAGCATTCTCCTTCCTCACATTCCTGCCCAAACTTGTCATCATGTCTTTGTGGAGGCATGGCAGGTATCTTAAGTCAAGGTCTTGTTGCTAATGTAGCACAGGCTGGCCTTGAACTCACAACCCTCCCCTGTCAGCTTCTCAAATGCTAGCTAGGGTCAAGGCACTGTGCTACAACTGTTAACTTTATCAATATCTCTGGCTATTCTAGCCACAGTGGAGTGGTACCCCACTCTGGCTCCGATGACTAGTGAAGTTGAACAGTAGAGGAGCTTTGGGCCCTTAAGGCCATGTCTTTGGAGAAATGGTAATATACATTTTAGCCCAGTTTTTAAATGAGGTTAGTTACCTTGATCTTTGTTGCTCAGTTGAAAGAGTTCTATCAGATGTTTAATTTATGATCTCGTCTCAGGTGACTGCAGATATTAAACATTTACCACTGATTGCATTCGACAGTCACCAAGGGGCAAGGGTATCATCTGCTGGTTTATTTATTTGTGGGGGGAGTAGGAATCAGAGGATGAATTGTGGGAGTCAGCTCTCATCTCCCATCATGTGGGGCTCTGGGGATCAGACTTAGATTGTCAGGCTTAGTGACTAGTGACTTTACTTTTGAGCCATCTCATCAACCTAGGATAAAGCTGTTCTTATAGCGTTAGCTTACAATCTAGTCAGAAGGGTCATCTCTGAAGATGATGCTTTCAGAGAGCTGCCAGGTGTGTGGGATATCAGAGTCACCCTTCTCTGGGGATGAGTGGGCCTAGGTGCCCCAGCCTTGTTGTGCCTGACTGACTGTTAATGAATACTTTAGACCTTGGGCTAATATCAGGTGTTCTGGAACAGAAAGTTGATTTCAATCGTTTTATCCAGTGTTTTTGTTGTCTTTCTGATGAGGTGGATTGTTTTAGAGGCCTTGATTTTACCGTTGAAGAAACACGTTCTGAGTGACTAGAGTATAACAACACACACACACACACAATGCAGGAAACAGAACTCTGCATAGCATCCTTCCTTAGTCCCAAACTAGTTTACTCCAGTTACCACAGACAAGTGCTCCTGATAGCTGTGCCCTCTTATCTAGTGCCAATTGCACATCTGTCTGTTTGACTCTAGTTGTTCAATTTTCCATCAAACTAGTCTCTTAAGACATTTATTCCAATAGTCTAATGGCTTTTTTACTTAAGTATTTTTTATTTAAAAATTTAAAGAATTTTGCTGTTGTTTCATTTTGTTTCGAGAGAGATAGGGTCTCTCTATGTAATCCTGGCTGTCCTGGAACTCACTACTTAAACCAGATAGACATAGAAACTCACAGAAATCTGCCGGTTTTTGCCTCCCCAATGCTGGGGTTAAAGGCATTCTAAATCACACCTCCCCTTAAAGGAGTAATTAATTCTACTATTTGGGATACCCATTGGCTTTTGACTGTCCCCTCCTAGAATCCCTCTGTCATTACACCAGGCCCTGGTGCATTGACCACAGTTCACTCTGTTTCTCCCAGACTCAAAGACATTTGATCAGCAAGCTGGAAGCCACCAGGATGAAGTCAGATGGTATGTCATGAGGCATCTGCACAGGGCCTAAATGTCCTGTTCCTACTGATCTGAGGACTGAGGGTGAAGCACTGGCCTCCTGTAGAGATGCATTGTTTTTCCTGATAAGCCTTCTCAGAGACTCAGCCATAGATGCCCCAGCCCAGCTAAGTGGGTTGATCCTGAAGTTTCATCTCCTGAGGAATTCTCCCAGGGGTACAGGCCTCCCTGGTGCTTTATGGGGTAAGAGGAAGCAGCTCCCTCCCTGTGCTTTTCCTGGTCACAGCTCATTAACCAGTAGTAAAAAGATGTTCTAGGGAGGATGACCCTAGATAGAGGAGGTGATGCTGACACGGACGGTCCCTAGTGATTGCCTGGGAAGCAGAGAGGGGTCAGAGTGGTTGAATTTAATGGTACAAAGACTAACTGAAGGATGGGAAAAACTGGAAACAAAATGAAAAGTTTGGCCAAAGATAAGATGCTCAAAATAATTAATAAAATTGAGGAAAAAATTATATTCTAAAAAATAATTTTAATTTTTATTGAAAATACATTTTTATACAATATATTCTGATCCTGGTGGACCCTGGCTTTTTGTTTGTTTGTTTGTTTTGTTTTGTTTATTTTTGTTGCTGTTTGTTTTTTAAGGAATATTTCTTTATATTAGAAGATAAAATTAAAATCTAATCCATGCATTCTTTTTTTTCTATATTTTAATTCTTCTTCATTTGTCTTTTATACTTCTGTAATTTATTGGGATGATGAAAGTTAATGTAATGGTTCCTCAGAAAACAAGTGTAGACTTAAAAAAGAAAAAGAAAAAGAAAAAAACCACTATGTGATCCAGCAACTCTAAGCATATTCCCTAAAGGAACAAAAACCAAGGATTGGCTAGACACAGAATGACTCACAGTTGTCAAAAGGTAGAAAACACCCCAAATGTCTATGGATGGATTCGTAATCAAAATGTGTATAGACACGCCCTGTGGTTTGAATGTTCATTACAGGCCCATGTGTTGAACTGATAACACCGTCTTGAGAGGTTGTGGAACCTTTGCAACGTAAGATAGGACCTCACAGTTGAGCAGTAACCAGTAAGGGCAGGCCTTGGGGATGTAGCCCAGCCTGTTTCCAGTCCCACTTCCTGATCCAAATGTGAGGAACCTGGTTACATGCTCCCACTGCCACAAAAAGTACCACCCCAACCATGGTGGTTTTCCAGCCATAGTGGACTGTGTGCTCCAAACTGTGAGTCAAAGGGATCCTTCCTCTCTTAAATGGTATTTTAGACGTTTTCCCATAGCAAAGATAAAGATACTGGTGTACATGCCTATTCCTTAAAAACATGAAAGCTTGCCAGGGCTTCTGAATACCACAGAATGGGTGGCTTTTTGTATTAGGTAGGGTCTCATTGCTGAGAAGAGACACCATGACTGTGGCAACTCTTATAAAAAGCAACATTTAGTTGGGGTTGGCTTACAGGTTCAAAGGTTCAGTCCATTATCATTATGGCAGGAAACATGGCAGCATCCAGGGAGGCATGGTGCTAGAGGAGCTGAGAGTTCTACCTCTTGTTGTGAAGGTAGCTAGGAGAAGACTGACTTCCGGAAAGCTAGGAGAAAGATCTCAAAGCCCACCCCCACAGTGACACACTTCCCCCAAGGCCCAACTTACTCTAACAAGGCCACACCTCCTAATAGCGCCACTGCCTGGTCCGAGCATATACAAACCATTATACCTTTTAAACAGAAATTAAATTGTCCTCAGTTCTGCTGGCTAGGAGACTAAAAGCCATCTGTAGCATTGTATGTTTCTTCCAAGGCCTCTCTCCTAAGCTTATAGATGGTGTACTGGCTGGTTTTGTGTGTCAACTTGACACAAGCTGGAGTTATCATGGAGAATGGAGCCTCCCTTGAGGAAATGCCTCCATGAGATCCAGCTGTAAGGCATTTTCTCAATTAATGGTCAAGGGTGGGAGGGCCCATTGTGGGTGGTGCCATCCCTGGGCTGGTAGTCCTGGGTTCTATAAGAAAGCAAGCTGAGCAAGCCAGGGGAAGCAAGCCAGTAAGTAACATCCCTCCGTGGCCTCTGCATCAGCTCCTGCCTCCAAGTTCCTGTGCTGTGTGAGTTCCAGTCCTGACTTCCTTTGGTGACAAACAGCAATGTGGAAGTGTAAACTGAATAAACCCTTTCCTCCCCAACTTGCTTCTTGGTCCTGATGTTTGTGCTGGAATAGAAACCCTGACTGAGGCAGATGACCTCCTTCTCCCTGTGTTCTTATATGGTATGTGTAACACACAAGTGTGTGCTAACCTAGAAATCCAAGACAAATGTTGTATGGTTCCACATAACAAAGAATTTGGATAGTCAAATCACAGAAACAGAGTTAGAATGGAGGCGGAGATGGGCTGCACTGGGAATTTGGGGTCTCACAGGGCACATCTCACAATGGCATGATGGGAAAGTTCTGGAGATGGGCATGTGATGGCTACACAGCAGTGGGGATGCATGTATTGTCACAGAACTGTAAACCTTGAGTTCATACTTGTGACCCCCGGCAATCTGGAGACTGAGGCAAGAGGATTGCCAGGAGTTCTGGGATAGCCTGGACTAAACAGTGAGACCTCTATTTCAAAATAAAAGTACAAGCCTGGTTGTATGAGGACAGGTCAGAGGTCACAGGTCTTGTAGGAATCCTGGTTACAGAAGGTCGCCTAGTCTGCTGAGAATTCTTAAGACAAATCATATATCTAATCCACTCTGGGAAGAGGAACCCTACTGGCTTTGATTGCCATGTGTAGTGTAGATCTGGGTTGAATTTTGCATTCTGTGCCTGGAGCCCTCTGCATACAATCCAGACACACTGTGCTGGCATGTGCTCACAGGCTTTCTCTGTGTAACCAGCCTGACTGAATGGCACTCACTCTGTAGAATGGGCTGGCCTCGAACTCACAGAGATCTGCCTGCCTCTGCCTCCCAAGTGCTGAGATTAAAGGCATAAGCACTGCCTGGCTTGGTGTATGCTCTAAGAGTGAACTAGTCCACCACACAGTTTGCTGATTAGACATTATAGCCTGGCAGATGAAGGACTCCTTCTAGGTTCCGGAGAACTGACGTCAAAGCCAGTAGGAACAACCAGACCTTCAGACTCCACCCAGGATCTCCTTGCCAGATGATAACAAGCTACCAGCTGCCAACTGGTATGGTTTTTACATTTTAAAAGGTTACAGAAAACTGAGGCAGAAACCACATGTGGCCTAGAAGGCCGTGGTGCTTACTGTCCTGGCCCTTTAACAGGAAAGTTTGACAGCCCCTACACTGAATGCATCAGAGATTAGACAGGCTTTCATAGCATCCCTCTGGGTGCCTTGAGAGCCCTTGTCTACAAGAAGTCTGAACGTGAAGATAGAGGCTGAGAGGAAGATTTGTTTAGGATTGCATTAAACAAGCTAGACCGTGATTTCCAAAAGTCCCCAGTGCAGCCACTGGAGGGACTTTGGCTGTGTAAGGGAAATAGCAGCCATCTTTATTGCTCAGAAGAGCCATCTAGACACAGGGCATCAGTGTCTGCTGACTCACCTCTGTGGAGTGGGGCTGGAGCTATCTGAGCCACTTCCCTGTCTTCTCCTGAGCCCTCCTGGCCCCTGAGCCAGGGCAAGGTATGGAGGCCCAGGAGCTGGGCCCTCCCCCACCCCCACTCCCACTCCTTAAGCTGCTCTGAAGGTTCTGGAAGTCTGGTGGGTGTTAAGTGCTACATAAAGGGCACTAGTTTCACCTCTATAAAATCAGTGGGGCCAGAGGCTGAGGCAGGGAGCGGGGCTCCTGGCTTTCCCTGGGATACCAGCTTGTCCTACCTTACACAGGTTGGACACTCCTGCTTCTCCTCCATTTTTCTTTTATTTCTTTCCCAGTTGCCTGGCCCACTGACCCTAGAGGCAGCACCCTGATGCTGAGGGTTTGCCTCGTTCCCACAAGTGTGTGAACATACCTGTCCCAAGTTCACTGCAGAGCACTACACCCAGTGGTTCTGCTGCTCTCGCCAAACCCAGCTGATGACAAACAATCTTTCAGAAGAAAAAGAGTAAGTCTAGAGACCATAGGAGGAAGGGCTAAGATAGAAAAGAAAATGAGACTATGTGCACACAGGGTCCAGCATGGCCACACACCCTGTGACCACAGCACTTTGGGGGTGGAGGCAGGAGGATTATGAGTTCAAGGTCGTCCTTAGCTAGTGATAAGTCACTTAACTAGCTCAGCTCATGGTCACTGTGAGCTAGAAGTGCTGTCCACAGCGCACCCATCCAAAAGCAGAGCCAGCCTCACAGCTCCGGAATCAGAGTCCAGACAACTTTAAAAACTAACTCCTATTTTTTTGACTTTGTAAATCAACAAGGGCTCAGTGGGTCAAAATGCTTGATACTAAGTCTAGTGTCCTGATTTTGAGCCCCAGGATTGTACATAGCAGAAGGAGGGAACCAACTTCTGCACGGTGTCCTCTGACCTCCACGCACATGTGGCGCACATGAACACACTCAAGCATGCGCACGCATGCACACACACACACACACACACACACACACACACACACACACGCTATGTAAATGTAATTTTTAAAAGAAAAAACGATAACAACAAGCAAAACAAAGTTCAAAGGGCTAAACTGGCCCACGAATGTGCACATGACTCTTCTACAACTTGCCTGGAGGAATTGTTCTCTAAAAATCGATTAAAAGCAAAGGCAAAAGGGTTCAAGTTGTAGCTCTGTCTTTCCCAACCCTGGAGTTCTCAGTGATGGATTTCCAGGGACATAAGTATTCATCTTCATCTTCAGCAGTATGGGAAGGCAGGAACTGAGGTTGCCGCAGCCCCAGTGTCTCACCTGGCTTCTCCAAACACCTGCTTCCAGCCAGCCCAGGTCACTTCACCTGAAAAGACCCTTGACACTTCCCAGCAGAAAGAGGTTGGGGCCCTGCTCTGGGGACAGGACTTCCTGTACCTCGTCCAGCGTCATTACCAACTGCAGAAAAACAGGAAGAGGTCATCACATTTGAGGTTCTTCCATTCGCTTTCATTTCCTTGCCTTCCTGACAGAGGTCATCTCTGAAGACTCTTTCTGTTCACAAGGCTGAGTCTTTATTTATCATCGTGGCTCTCATTGAAGAAAACAAGAGTTCGGAACAGCTAAGACAGATGTTTGCTGCTGTGCATTTCCATGATTTTGGCCTCAGCAGTGGCCAGAGAAGAAAGACGATTTGCTCTTTAGTTATAAATAATAGTGCAAAGGGAAATTTCTGTAAACAAAGGCCACGGGTTTTAAGAACCCACGGCTGATGTTTCAAAACAGTTGGTTGGCAGTTTGTTGGGTTAATATTGATGCTGCGATCATGAGCAAATTCGAGGTTTAGAACTCAGAGCTAGCTGGGCGGTGGTGGCACACACCTTTAATCCCAGCACTTGGGAGGCAGAGGCAGGTGAATTTCTGAGTTCGAGGCCAGCCTGGTCTACAGAGTGAGTTCCAGGACAGCCAGGGCTACACAGAGAAACCCTGTCTCGGAAAACAACAACAACAACAACAACAACAACAAAAAAAAAAAACCCTCAGAGCTAATGCCCCAAAGACAGAGCCATGAAACCTGAGCTTTTAGAGAACAAAGAGAAATATAGTTTTTATTCTTAAGAAGTTCATTTGGTTGTGATGGTTTCTTGAGGGGTGGTGATCCCTGAGGTGTTAATTATAAGGAAACTTGAATATGTTGTGATTAATTATAGAGTTCTTCACACTCTCCCATGCAGCCAAACGATAGTCATTTTCCTATTTTTTAAAAAAAGTGTGTGTCAGGGTAGGGTGCGTACACAAATGAGTGCAGGTGCCCACCGAGTCCAGAAATGGTTGTCGGATCCTCTGGTACTAGAATTGCAGGCAGTTGTGAGTCAGTTGGTGTGAGTTCTGGGGAAGCTAACTTGGGGGTCCTATGCAAGAACTATGCATGTTCTTAACCACTGAGTTATCACTTCAGTCCCTGTGCTCCTATTTTTTTTTTAAAACCCCATTTTGGTTCGATTGTTAAATTTTGCTGTCAAAATAAGAAATATTTTGTAGATTTGTTTTTTGTTTTTTAGCTTGCTTGAGACAGGATCTCAAGCGGTGGCCTGACATTATATTTGAAACCCAGGCTGGTTTCAAATTTATAGCAGTCTTCTTCCCTCCCCCTCTTGAGTACGGGGGGGGGGGGGATTTCAGGTGTGGCCCTACCATGCTTAGCAACTGACAAACATTTTCAGTTACAAAGTAGTGTGTATTCAATTCAGGAAAGCATAAAAAAAAAAAAAAAAAAAAAAAAAAAAAAAAAAAAGAGAGAGTGCCGTCCTACCATGGTGATGTGCTGGGTGAATATTCTTCTAAATTGGACACCTATATAGTGATGACAAACACACACAGTATTGATACATCTACCTATAGATAGGGTTTGGTGGTCTCTATACACTTAAGTTCATGGACTTGATGACCTTTGACCCCAGCATAGATGAACTGTGTGACTTCTTAACTCCAAAGTTTCCCCAGATAAAAGGGAATAAAGAAAACACTATGTAGAATTAAAGAAAGATACGGACGTGAAGATTCATCTCGGTGCCTGACACACAGTGAACACTCGGAGCGAACCGAAGCTGTTATTAACTTGTAATGTTCTCTTGTCACTTCTGAAAACATATGACTCGCTATGCCTTGTGGTAGCTTTGGAAGACCACCAGTTTTCTTCATCTCATTCCTGTTGTAGTGTGGATTTGCATATATTTGAATCCTTTACACAAGTGAGTTCTGAACCCACCATTATACTCATTGTTCAAATAAACGCTTATGCACATTTACAGTTAGGTGCCAGCGCGCTAAGCGTGCCAGCACCTTGGAGCTCAGGGACCTCTACAAGGTAATTGCGGTGTTCTCAGGTATAAATGAGAGAATGCAGACCAGCAAAGGAGATCAGAAACCAAAGCTGCCTTTTTCTATGTCAGGCTTGCCCTGACAGCCTAACACCCGACCAATAGCACATCCATCCAGGGTATGGAGACAAATCCAAAAGCAGCTTCCTGACCAGGCTCTATTGGTTCCACATGAACAAGGGAGGTACCCTGAACCCAAGTCAGAAAACCTGGGTTTCTGCAGAGTAGGGGTGGGGGTGGTCACACATGCCACAGTGCCCATGTGTAAGTCAGAGGGCAACTTTGTGGAGTTTCGTTTTTCACCTTTATGTGGGCTTTGGGAACCGAACTCGAGCCACTAAGTATGTGCAGCAAGCAGTTTTACCCATTGAGGCATCTCAGTGGCCCCAGAAGTTCCATCTTTGTCACTGTATTTCCATCACCTTGAAGAGTGGGTGTAATGATATGTCCTGTTCCTTCCTTGTGGGTGAAAAGATGGCCAGATGAAAGTGATGATACTCGTGTCATGATAGAACCCCTTTATTAGGATATCTAATGAACACTCGCTCTACTTTTACTGCCAGTTACTAATAGCAATGCTATCACTCAGGGTTTTACTACCATGACTGCTTTCAACAATGTTTTCATGACTGATGATTCAAGGTGTTCTCACCTCCCTGGCACAATAACAACTTTTCGTGTTCTCACTGATGTCCTCCCTCCCCAGTTCTCCGCCTAGAACTCCACCAGCTGTCGCCCCTTCTATCCGAAGAGCTCTCCCTTGCAATCCTAGTTACCTTCTATGGTCCCCTCTAGACCCTTTCCCTTAGAGTGCATCTATAGGTGGGTTCATCATCCTTTAGCTGGAGTTGGGTGGGTCCTTTGTACAGTGCTATGGGTCAACCATATGGCTTCTATTGGTTGAGGTACCTCCTGAGGCTTGGAGAAAAGCCTGGGTTTTTCATTCACTAGAAATAACTCAAAGCGTCACCTGATCCTTTGCTCTATAGAGGATGGAGAGTACGGTGGCTGTGATCAGAGACCCTGGAGTAGTAGAGCATGGAGTGATCAGGAACCGGAATCTGGTTCGTGAGGTCAATTCAGAAGCATTGGGAACATTCAGTATTTCCTTAATGTGGTTCACTGACTTGTCCCAGGAGATGTTTTGATACATCATCGTAAGAGAGCAAGTCAAGGTGAAACACACAATCGAATCATAATTGCTTGGGAAGAGAAGAAGAGTCACAATGGTTGAATTTAACGATGCAAAAGGAGTGATCATGAAGAAGGAATTACAGACTGAGTGAGGAAGGTGAGGCAGGGGTGAGGGGCTTCAACTCGATGGTAGAGAAAGCAATTAACTCTCTCCTTGTAGGGAGACACCAGTGAAAGTCAGATACCACAAAGGCTATTTTCAAGGCTCCTGATTTTTAACAAGACATTATGTGTGTGTGTGTGTGTGTGTGTGTGTGTGTGTGTGTGTGTGTGTAAAATTACTCACCTAGTGATTGTAAAAAAGCAACTAGCAGGTACAAATTAATATTATCAGATTAGTCAATAATAAAAAAAAAATCCCAGGTAATATTTAGGAGTTGGAATAGAAATGTATGTATTTGCATCTGTAATTTAAATTTAACTGAGTCTCTTGTACTTTATGTGCCAGCACGTGAATGGTGCATTTGGGAAGGGAGGCACCAGACATGTTAGGGAAGTCTGTAGGGAAATAGGACAGCCTCTGGCATACTCTGTAACTTTGGATCTACTGAAGAGTTTATAGTAGGGGCTGGAAAGATTGCTCAGTGGTTAAAAGCACTGACTTCTCTTCCAGAGACCCTGAGTTCAATTCCCAGCAACCACAACCACATGGTGGCTCATAACCATCTGTAATGGGAACTGATAACCTCTTCTAGTGTGTCTGAAGACAGATACAGTGTACTCATATAACAATAAATAAATCTTTAAAAAAAAAGTTTATAGTAGACTCTTCTCAGTGATGTGGTGCTTGCTATTAGAGCCACCTGGAAAGACTGGGCATGGGCCAGGCCTACAGGTCACACAGCAGCTGCAGTGGGTTTTTCTGTTCAGTGACAATTCTCAGGGGCCAAGCAGAGCCAAACACCTCTGTGGGCTGGAACATACTCTTTGTTTTCGTTTGGTTTTGGCCCAGCCCAAGAGGAGCTTGAGTCTGTGTTTCAAGCAAGGGAGGCAGACACAGGGCAGAGTTCCACATGGCCCAGGTGTTCTGTCTCTGAAGAGAAAAATCAGATCGTCTCCAACCGACAGGAACACTTATTAGTGGGCTTAAGTTCTGAGTGAGATTTTTGCATCAGGGCAGGTGTGATGGCTCACATCTGTAATCCCAGCACTTGGGAGGCTGGGCGAGTCGGATCACAACTTGGAGGCCACGAGCTACATAGTGAGATCCTGTCTCAAAAAAAAAAAAAAAAAAAAAAAAAAAGGGAAAAATAATAATAATAAAAGATGATGTGTGGATAACACAGCGAGCACCAGTCTCAAACAAACAAAACAGACTCTGTCAGGTTAGTCAGAGTTCACGAAGATTTCTCTCAGTCAGGGGACGCTTTCATTGTATACTTAGTAAATAATTAAGTGGATTTAGGACATCTGGTTGGAGTGGTTAAACACTCCCCACAAGTAAAATAATTACTGGAAAAGTTCCAGGGGGCATTGTGGGTGGGAGGGGAGCATTCTGGAAGCTGGAGCCCATCTGAAGTTTTGATAAGATGGAGTAGTGAAGAGAGCTGAGCCATAGCGGGAGAAAGGACTGGGGGATGGTATTTAGGAGATACTGATACCAGAAGGCAGGCTTGATGTGGAGGGAGCTGGAAGTCCCCTATACAATAAAGTAACTAAGTGTAAAAGGAGTCGGAGAAGAGAATGTTTAGGCAGAGAAGATATGGAAGAGGAGTGCTGAGCATAGGGGACCCGTGACAGGGAAGTAGCAAAAGGAAATCGCTTTGGTACACAGGGAATTCTGTCATCTACTATACACTGTTTAATGGGTGCTCATCACTTGTGGCCACCGAGGCAAAAGGTGAGTCCTACCTCCATATATGATCTCTTTTTCCAGGATTTCAGCTTACCTGCAACTCTTAAAAGTCTGGGGCAGGGGATTGTTTATCAAGAAAAACCTTTGCATTGCAGTGGGTAGGGGCCCGTCTCTGAGCTGATTGTGTTGAATCATAAATGAGTTTTTCCAAGACACCAAGATAGGACAATGCCTGTTGCATACCTGCCTGAATCGATTAGCTAGTCATTATTCAACATTAATAGCTTGAAATTATCAGGAAAGGTTGAGAACTGCGCATCTCTGACCTAGGACCCCAGTACCAGGTGGTGAATCAGTGTGAAAGTCAATCCTGGATGCCGACCAGATGCAGTGAGTATTGGCAAGCAGGTGCAGAACTGGTCCCAGGACCCGCTTTTCTTAGTTTGGTGTTATCTCCAAAGAACCTCTCTTCTCAGCAGGTTCACCCTGAAGTACACCTGGCCCCGCTGTGCTCTGAAGGAAGACTCACCAGACTTGGTCATCAGCCCCCATAACAGAATCACTGGGGGACCCTGGTCTGTCTATATAACAAAAGCTAGCTTGCAGGAGCTGGTAAAGCTGACTCAGATAGTCCAGCTAGCAACGTTCGAGATGTTTACAGACCTTTCTCACCAAGTCTCTTGACAATCTCAAATTAGACGGATGAAGAGAAGATCTCTGACTTCCAGTTTGGTAACTGCAGAATGCAGAATTGGATAATGATATTTCAAGTGCTTGATACAGCTAGAGAGGGCTGAGTCTTGGTAAGTGTCCTTCAAACATTAGCTCACTGCCTCTAGGGCAAAGAATGTGGTTGGCATTGCTTGAAATCGGTCTGCCCCAAAATGTTTTAAAGTAAATTCCAGCTCAGACAGAGAGCATAGGACTCTCCAGGCCGTCAGCAGGCTCAGGGGTGAACATACAGGTAACCTTTGCTTAGTCGGTAAGCAGCAAGCCTGCTTAAATAGACTCTAGAAAGTTAAATTTCAGAGACTTTGTTGAAGTTTCTGAGTGGCTTGATTTCTTTCATCTATACCTCAAGAATCATGGTTTGGGGATGATTAAAAAAAATATAGGGACTAGGCAGGTATGAAGCTCTGTTGATAGGGCATTTGCTTAGCATGCACAAAGCCCCAGGTTCAATCCCTAGCATGGTATAAACCAGATATTGTGGTACATGCCTATAATACCAGCACATGGAAAGTGGAGGCCAGGAGGACTAGGAGTTCAAAGTCACCCTTAGCTATGCACCAAGTCTAAGGCCAGTCTGGGATACCTGTCTCAATAGTAAACAAACAAACAAGTAGAGAATACATAGGAGAGTTTAGCAGAAAACTAATTACATTTATTTATTCTGTGTGTGATGAAGAAGGGGATGGGGCAAGCTGTGCCATAGAATGCCTATAAAGGTCAGAGAATAACCTGAGGGAATCGGTTCTCTCCTTCCACCGTATGGGTCCTGGGGATCGAACTCAGGTTATCAGGTTTGGTGGTAGGTATCTTTACCCACTGAGCCATCTTGTCAGCATAGCTGTAACTCTTTTTAATGTCAGTATTGTCAGTGTTGGGAAATCAATAGTTGTTTTCCCAGAACTCATCTCTGTGCCTGGTGCATACAGGTGCCTGGTGAATAGTGGTTGAATAAGTGAGTATCAACCATTTTTGGATAATTTTCATTCCAGAGTCTACCGAGGGACTGTTACGAACCATGATACACGCCTGTCACTGTGCCTTTTTCTTAATAGGCATTCAATAAATTCAGAAATGAATACTAACCCAAAAATAGTTGACACTCGTTCAACTAGTAGTCATTTGGCAATTGTTTGTACCAGGCACAGAGGTAGATCCTGGAATAGACAATAAACAAGACTGACTGGCCTTGAGCCACACAGTCTACAAGGATAAACAGATCAGTGATTGACAGGGAGGCTACCAACGAGGAACCAAGGAAGGCCCTATAAAGGTTCTACGGAAGGATTTCCTGGAGAGTGGTATCTACGCTGAGCCGTGAGAACTGAATAGGTATTATCCAGGTGACAACAGCTAGTGACAAAACATCGCCAGTGCTGTGTCTATGGGACTGTGGTAAGAGAGACCTTGCGTCTGCACAAGTCCTGGGCAGGCAGCTCATCATCTCCTCCCAGGTACCTGAAGATAACTGGAGACGGTTATGTTTCTATTTCACACTTTCTCATCTACCCAGCTACACAGAAACCACCCATGTCTTCTGGCTGTAAAAGGCAGAAATAGAAAATGTCACCAAGTCTGGAGCATGGGGGAGGGTGGAAATCTCCCTCTCCCCTCTGGTTTCTGGTTTCTGTTAATGTGATTTATGTGCTATCTAGGAGTGCAGCCCCCCCCTTTTTTTTTTGACTGAACCAGTTGAAGTCTCCAAGTCACAGCTGCATGTCCTTTCCTCTCCCATCCCATTTTTTCATCCGTGATCTTGAAAGCATTTGTTGCTTTTCATTTGAAGGTGACCGAGGTTCCAGGTTAGGTTGTTGTAGGAGGGGGCGGTGGATGAGAGTTGAGACTGAGCAGATCGGTCCACGGCCTCCTGGTTCTTGTATCGATGCTCTGGAATGGCAGACAATTGCTGAGGGAGTGACCACAGCACAATAAGCGGTCACTAAGGAAGGAAGCCCCAGGGAGAAGTACCCTTTGCCTCAGTGCTTCAGTTCCCTAAGGTCAGCTCAGACTTCCTTTAACAGGTTCCCACACTGGCTTCTCAACAGGACTGCTTTCCCTGGGCACAAGTATCTGGGGGCTCAGCATACAGCGTCATCTGACTCCATGAAGCCTCTGCTGTGGCAAGGCCTCCCCTGCCCAGCTTGGGTATCAACAGCAAAGCAGGGCTCACGTATCTACTGTGCTTATGCACAGGTTTGTACAGCACGGCTTGAAGGAGTGCCTCGTGTTAGCACTGTATTACGGAAAAGCAGCAAAAGGAAGAGGCTGGGAGCTTAGGTTCTTCGTGGATTTTTAAGAGCTCTCAGCATTATTTCTTACCTGGAGCACTCTTCATGCTTTGAAATGGGAAGTCATTGAGGGAATCTGCTCTTGTGTTCTGGAGGTTATGTGAACGCATCCCAAGCCCCTTACCCACTAGATGCCGGAAGCACTCTTCCCTGCAGTTATGACTACAGAAAGATCTCCAGACATTACACGTGTCTTTTATACAATGGGGGAAAGATGCAAAATGGATCTTGGGTGAGGACGCCAGACTTCCATTCTCAGATATCATTCCAGCCGCTCCGTACACACTTTTGACTTAAATCTTCCTTCTTTGAAAAGCCTAAATAGAGGAGCTTGACTGTAAGAGTCTGAAACGTTAAGTAACTCACCAAAGCCCTGTGGGTAATAGATGTGGGATTTAAACTTTCTTTTGCCATAATATCTCTGAGCAGACATAGAACCCTCAGAGATGAATATCGGAGAGATAAAAAAAAACCAAGTAAGTTACAATGAGTTTACTGGAAAATCAGTAATAGAGTGCTCAAAAGAGAGACATAGCAGCAGGCTGGGGAGGCCATGGAACCCTTTCCGCAGACACCAGAATTTGTGATTTCTGTGGGTACCAGGTTAACTAGTACAGTAAGTTAGGCACCTGCCTAAGGTCTAAGATCAATGGGTCTCTCTGAATGTGGCCTTGGCACAAGATAAGATTTCGATACAAAGCACTGTGTAACAATGATGAACAGGCATGATTGCCACCTGGGCTCTGAGTTCTGAATCCTCAACTTACGAGTGTGTGGCGCACAAGCCACACTGCTAATCTTATTGCCTAGTTTCATTGTCTAAATAAATAAATAAATAAATAAATCCCAGTCCTCATGCTGTGCTGTCATTTAGATGTTAAATGGGACTGCAAAGACCCATTTGTTAAAGGCATCAATCAACCCCAGATATTAGTTTCTGTGGTCCTTTAGGAAGGGAGAGAGTCTGTAAGAAGGCTTGGGTCATTACTGACATGCCCCAAAGAAGATTGTAAGACCAAAGCTCCTTTTTCCTGCTTTTTGGCCAGGAGGTACTCAGCTTTCCCCAACCACAACTTTCCAGCATTGCCATCCTCACCAAAAGTCTAAAGCAGTGAGTCTGCTTGTCATGGACCAGAACTTGTAAAAGCATGAGCCAACATCAACTTTTTAAGAAGTTAATTCTATCCAGGTATTTTGTTCGAGAGAAACAAAACTTACTTCCCTAGATTATAAAAAGATGACTTGCCCTACACCAAGCCCGAAATAAGAATTTAAGGAGTTAACCTGTGGCAGGCCTAGGAAAGAACTTGGGGTCTAGACCGTAGCTGCTAAAGAATGGGGTTGTTAGTATTAGAGTCTGTTGTGGTTCACTAGAGATTAGAATTCTTGCTGTAAATAACCGCTTTTGAATGAAAGCCTGCAAGGATGTCCTGTAGACACCATGGTTTCTCTTACTATATTATATGCATGGAAAGACCACAGGTTGTTATCTTTGGGTCAGTTACCATGGCAAATGGTTGAGTACCTCTGTGAGCTTTGCCAGGAGTTGTGTTGACACCATCTTCCCAGGAAGGTTTCACAGGGAGAAGGAGATGGTGTGAGCCTCTCTTGAGATGCAACTCACGAATCTATCCGCGTAGTCCACACTCACTGGAGACCTTTTTGATTCATGCTTTTGACCATGACATGTAAGTCACCACTCTTCCTGCTGTGTCAGCTGACTGGGGAGGATTAGCATTATTAGTTAATGGGTATTGTTTGTTAATGGGTTCTTTGTCAGAGAATCATGAGGTTTCTTCTTGAACCTGGCCCAGCGTCAGCCACTGACTTTTGTATCTATGGAGAGCTCACGGCCTGGATGTGGCTGGGGATCTTGGGGAAATCTTCTCCTGGGAATTTCCGCTTGCTGTTTCTCTCGGGCTTTTTATAGTTACATAAGGTTTAGATCTGCTAGCAAACACTTGTATAATGATGCCTCTCTGTGTTTATAGAGTCAGGATAAATTGTCCTTATGGGAAATATCTGCCTTTAGGAGTGATCAGGATCAAGGGTTTTTATTTTGTGTTTGAGTGCAGTTCATCTGCCTTTCTAAAAATCGTTTTGATGTCTGTTTCATTCATGTGAGTCATCCCTTGTTGATAAACACCAGGACACAGTAGACCTCCTTAGAAAGCCTGTTTTGATCTAAAAGTAGCTGCCACTGGGAAATATGTGACCCAGCCTTGTGTGTTCTCATGGATGCTAAACCAAAAGACACCACTGGATTTGAAAACTCATAAAGGATGTGGGATAAGAAGCCTAGGAAATGATTGTCAAGAGCCTGGCCCTCCAGCATCCTGGGAATCTCTTTCTAAGTTGTCTTAGGGCCTCACAGCACAACACGTTGGTATTTATTCAGTTATGGAAGCTTAACTTCTAAATGTATGACTACCAGTTTTTAGAGATTATTTATTTTATGCGTATGATTGTTTTGCCTACATGCAAATCTGTACAGAGCATGGTGCTGATGGAGACCAGAAGCGAGCATAGCTTCTCTGGAACTAGAGCTAACAGACAGCTGTGAGGCACCATGTGGGTGCTGGGAACTGAAATCCAGTTCTCTTATGAGAGCAGCAAGTCTCTCTTAACTTCAAGTCATCTCTCCAGCCCCTAGGTTTTTGTTTTGTTTTGTTTTGGTTTGGTTTTATTTTGTTTGGATTCTTCTATTTGGTTTGTTCGTTGTTTGGATAATCAGGTACCTTCTTTGTCAGGGAATGACTATCCTTCCCTTCCACGGTTGTACTGAAAAATGACCATTTCATTCTCTAGATTTGGTCTCAACTTACCTTGGGATACTTTGTTTCTGTTTTCCATATCTCTCCCACTGAAAGGGGAGGAGCACTTAATGGTGAAGGGCACGGTAGTTAAGCACGCCCTTCTGAGTCAGCCTTGGATGGGTTTGAATCGGGGCTCCCACATTTACTAGCTCTGTTACTTCAGCTTTGTGACTCAGTTTCTTTGTGTTACATAAAACCAGCAATTACTCCCACTTCGCAGAGACACCGCAGAACCTAAATGAGATAAAATAGAATGGGGCACGGCGCCAACATGACCCTAGCAAGAGCTGAGTAACTCATGGCTATCATCAACTACTAGGTTGATGAAGCTACCCTTCCTGCAGGTTTAAACAGTTTACATATGAGTGGATCCATGAAATATACTTATGTCCAATATGCCTGTGTTCAGTCACCAAGGACGGGTGCATTCTTAGAGGTACCCACCCAAACGCAAAGGTCCAGGCTGGGCAAGTCATGGCATTTTCTCGTGAGTTCGTAACAACCGTGGAAGGCCAGCAGGACCTTTGCTCTCATGTCGGATGGAGTAACTGAGAGACTGGCGGTCTTAGCCAGGAATCGGGGCAGCTCTTCAGTGCAAGACTGATCATGCAGGACTCACTCAGAATGGGGCGGCTGCTAAGTGGAGATTATCAGTGATGTCATGAGAGGCTGTTCGTATGTTAAGCTGGTATGTAAGAGGATAAGCATGTCTTCTTTATATCTAACCCACATTTTAATGGTGTATTTAGTCTCTTACCCCCCTCCTGTCTTCTGTAGAGATGAAGAACAGCTGGCCTGCATCTTCTTTACAGGAGAATTCTGTTAAGTTTGCTTGAGGCACTCATTCCACACAGACTAAACAACTCCAGGTCCTTTAACCTTGCTTCGTAGGTTCTATTTTGCTGTCTCCTTAATCATTTCGGTTCTCTCTTGGAACGTTTCCAGTGTCTCTACATCTTCTTTTAAATAGAGGACCTCGTACTGAGCGTACTCCCCTGTAAGAGTATGGCTGCTGTCAAATTTGTTACCGTGAGACAGGGAGCTGTGGTATATTTTGTTTTAAAGGAGGCTCTCCACCACTGTGAACATTCTAATACTGTGGTGCCTGGTTCCTGTCAATCTCCCAGGCAAATTCTTAGTCAGTGCATGACCTGCTTTGATCTCGTTACTCTGACGGCTTCTCTTGAATCAAGACACTAAGCGCATTTGTGCCTGTTCCTGCTGATTATCACCCCTGAGGATACAATTTGGTAATCAGCTATCATGCTGAACCCCAAACTGTCTTTAATGAGCCATTTCCTTAATGTGTTGAAGCTACTTTGGATCTTCTTAATATATCAGTGATTCCCTCTTGGATTCATGTTATTCCTAGTCTCTCGGTATACACACACACACACACACACACACACACACACACACAGAGAGAGAGAGAGAGAGAGAGAGAGAGAGAGAGATTTCAAGTATTATTGAAATCAGATCCAGGATAAAATCATGGTGCACACTTGAAGTCCTCTTTTGTTTACTGAGCCGTTGATCTCTTTTCCAGTCAGGAGTGGAGCCTGGGGAGGAAAAGACATCCCAGTTCCTATCTTTCTGTCAGGCTGATGAGAATGTCATGTGTTTCCCAAAGCTCTCCTGACATTAAGACATTATGCAGATGTGGACCAATTGCTAATCCTCTGGCTCACGCACACCCTCTCTGATCTTCAGTAGGGAAGAGGGATATTTATTTGCATTATCCTTGAAACTATAGATGACTGTAAATAGCACGGGTTTACCCGGCATAAATTCTGTACCAGACTGAAGGCATGGAGAAAGCTAGACGCTAACACGTGAAGCTCAACCAGAAAGGCCGTCAAAGAGGAGAAGGCGCTTGCTATTGGAACTGTTATTAGAAAATCATTTCAAGCTCAGCTTAGCTCCCGGAGAACTTGTAGGATACGGACATGTCCTGTCAAAAGATGCTGGACTAGCCACAAAAATGTCCACCTGTGGTGGAAAAAACTGGAAAGGGGAAGGGAGGGGACGTTCATGTCCATGATACCCCAACTTTCCTAAACTGAGGGTCAGGACCTCATCATAACACAATGCGGGAGAGTGGAAAACCTAGAAATAGTGAAGGCTTCTTAATGCCCAGTGTCCAAAATGAATTCAAAATCAAAGACTTTGAGGTGGTTGCCTGGCTTGCATCTTGCAACTTCAGTGTATTCTTGGTGTTTTCCAATGCTATCTCGTGTCACCATCACTATGACACACTGTGTGTGTGAATGTGGATGTGTGTGAGAGTGTGTGTATGTGTGTATATGTGTGTGAGCGTGTATGTATGATCATGTATGTGTGAGTGTGTATGTATGTGTATGTATGTGAATGTATGTATCAATATGTGTGTATGTGTGTATGTGTGTGAGTGTGTATATGCGTGTATATATGTGTGTGTGTGAGAGTATGTGTGAGTGTGCATGTGTGAGTGTATATGTGTGTATGTGTGTGTGTATGTGTGTATATATGAGTGTGTATGTGTGTGAGTGTGTATGTGTATGTATGTATACGTGTGTGAGTGTGTATGTGTGTGTATGTGTGAGTGTGTGTGTATGTGTGT
>JANHMN010000014.1:48950307-49013732 GCA_030674055.1 Rhabdomys pumilio | reverse complement strand
GAGAGTATGTGTATGTATGTATATGTGTGTGAGTGTGTATGTATATGTGTGTGTTCATGCATGTGGATGTCAGAAGACAAGCCCAGATGTTGTTCTTCTGGAGTGGTCCAGCTTGTTTTTTTGAGGAGTCTTTTTCTGGGACTTGTGCTTGCCAATTAGGCTACACTGGCTGGCCAGCAAGCCCAGGAATCCTCCATCACCCTGCAGTCCCATCATCCTACCAAGTCTAGTTTTTGGTTTTGGTTTTGAATTTTTTTTTAAACATAGGTGCTAGAGGTCAAACTCAGGCCCCCTTTCTTGGACTACAAGTACAGTGCAAACTACCCTGTCTCTTAGCCTGTATTCTTAGTTCACATCATACAACATGGTAACGCAAACACTCTACATTGTGTGTGTGTTATCACGCGTCACAATGACAACTCTGCTGACACACTCCCACCCAGATTATTTGTTAGGAACTGCAGTGTTTTGACTCTACAAAGCTTCCTGCTTCTCTAGAACCATAATGGTTCAATTATAGAAAATGGACAAAATTTTCCTACAATCATTTCTTAGAATATAGATATCAACTTAGTAGTATGTTTTTGGATTGGGTTCTATTAGAATGTTTGATTTTTAAAATGTATTGTTTAAGTTGCAAAATTGAATTTCATGAAAAAAAAAAACATTAAATAAATAATGGCTTGGAATTAGGACAGAACTTACAGCAACTTCTGAAATGCCCTAAACATTCTTCTGCCATCTTATACTACATTTTTTGTTTTGATTTTTTTGGAGATAGGGTCTCACTACATATCCTTGGCTGGCCTGGAATTCACTCTGTAGACCAGGCTGGCCACAAACACATAAAGCTCTGCCCTCCACGTGCTGGGATTAAAGGTATGCTTTATCTACCTCACCTGGCCTGCTCTCTATGTGAAACAGCACCCTCGGGCTGGAGAGATGGCTCAGTAGTGAAGAGCGCTGGCTGCTCTCCCAGAGGTCCTAAGTTCAATTCTCAGCAACCACATGATGGCTCACAACCATCTGTAATGGAATCCAATACCCTCTTCTGGTGTGTCTGAAGACAGCAACAGTGTACTTACATATGTATAAATAAATAAATAAATAAATAAATAAATAAATAAATAAAATGTTAAAAAGAAAAGCAAAGACACAGCAGCCTCAGCACTGACTGTATAACATATCAAACAACTCTGGAATATGCTGAAGGTATTCAGTGTCCTGAAATACCCATTTTTTTTCCACCCAAGATTTGATTCTTCATGTAAAAAATAAACAAGATCACCCATCTCCTTGGCTTACAGATTTGCTTTCACCTCTAATAAAGGCAAAATTACCTGTCCACCAAAGAATTGTGTTCATCAATTCCTTTAGGCTGTATTATCAGGAACTGTTCCATTTGTCTATCTAAATTATATACCTACATAGCCAAGGTTGTGGAACAGAGTCTCTGGCTGCAAGGAGCTGCAAATAGAAAAACGTTTACAAAAGTTTTATTGTCTGGAAGCTAGATGCTTTCCCGTTAAGAGTGGAGATGCAGTAGCCTGAAATCTTGAGGTCTTTTGAGGAATTGGCTCACAAAGCTAGTCTCCTGACACAGGGCATTCCAGCGACCTCCACCAGGTGGTGTTGGCTACAGGGACTCACTCACATTTTGAGATAAACTGTCAAAGAAGGAATGCCTCAGCCTGGTCTTCCTATCTGTTTCTGGTTTGCTCTTAATGCTGGTCTGAATGAAGCAACTGAGGGTAATCCGAGGACTGGTAATTGGTAATTTCGGTAATTATTTACCGTGTGCTCCTGGGCATCTTTTGGGAGTGGGCTGACTTCCAGCCCTGACTTGACGTGGGCCGGCCTCTCCTATTCTCTAATTACCCATTCCAGTGGCAGAAAATGGTACTGGGAATCCCGGTCTTCTTTGGCTTCCTCCATTAAAATTAATCGCGTCGAATTCCAAAAGATTTGTCCTTTGCAAAGCTCATTTAGTTTCGTGGGCTGCAGGATGTCCAGGAAGAGCACGATAACTTGAAGGAAGATACAGGGTGAAGCTGTACAAGGTTTTGATACAAATCCAAGGATCTGGGAGGGTGTGTGCTTGCCGGTGCAAGTCCCAGGAGGGAGGCACGGGGCTGCAGTGAGCTTGTTTTTGCTGGCATTCCTGCATTTCACCACGGGAGCTCACTATATCCCTACCTCAACTCCTCCTGCCCGCCCGGAGCACCAAGTCGGAGCCCTTCAGAGCCAGGTGAAACGTGTTTTGTTTGAGCAGAAGTTCCTTAATAGTTTGAGGTTTGGCACAGCCAAGTGCTTTTACGTTTCAACAAGTGTTAGGAATGAAAACGTAGAGTAAAATACAATTGAAGTTTTGAAAAGCCATGGAATGATGGGGCGGGGGCGGGGTGGGAGCTCCCCTCAGCCTTCTCTCCTACTTAAAGAAAAACAAACATTGTTTTCCTAAGCTTTCTTGCATTCTCATTAATTTAAGACAGGAAGCCTTCGGTGGGTGTGGCATAAACAAGTTGGCCCTCGTGGGTCGGGCTTCCTCATCAGTTTGCAGCTGGAGAAATGGCTGAGCTGCCCAAGCCCATTCGGGCCTCTCGGGGGATGACTTGTTGACTGAGCCCTGCAGAAGGTGGGAGGGGCAGGCGAGCGGAGAAGGTATAAAGGAAATGCTTAAGCTGTGCGGTCACTGGCGATTGTAATTCAGGGGTGGTGAGTTTGGTTATTCCAACAGAAGGAATCTGATTTGGAGTTTCTGGAAAGTTCCCTGACATCCCGCCGGGTAGGATAGTTGTGATTTTAGTTTTGGGGGGGGCCTCATGCGTCCCCCACAAGAAGTCAAGCTTCTGCGGACGGTGAAGCGGAGCAGTCATGAAATGAATGATGTTAGGAGGTGCGGCTTCTTAGCGTGGAGAACTCCAGCCAGGGTGGGGGTATCTGGATGCTGAGGGGTGGAGGAGCGTTTTTTCCCAGTTCACCGCAGGAAGCTCCCGCGCACTAGATATAAACAAAAGTGTCTGAGAGAGAAACCCCAAACTCCGAGCAAGCCTCCGGGCGCGGTTTCCTTTTCCCTGCAGAGGACGGGGTGAAGGGGAAAGGACTTTGGAATGCCGTGGAGTTTTGACAAGTGAGAGTCGGGCTAGGATTGCATTACAGCCTTTTCATAACCCCCTCCACCCACCGAGCAGGGAGGGGTCCTCCCGCACATCCGTAGCCCGCGGAGAGGAGCGTTGGCGACGTCCTGCAGGAGCCGGGGCTTGGGACAGCAGGACAGCCCGGGGGGACCTGGGGAGGGCAGTGTCCCCGCGAAGCGTGCCCCGCCCCGCCCTGCCCTGTGCTGGGGGCTGCCAGCAGGTGTTCGGGCTAATGACAGGTCTCTGGGGCTCACTCAGCTCAGCTCCAACGGATTACCCGGAGGCCAGCTGCTTCTGCCCTCAAGGCTCCCAGAGGAGCTGAGGGAAGAGATCTGAGAGAAAGCTTCTAGAGGTGACTTCAAAACTGGAGGTAAGAATCTAAGGGGGAGTGGGGGAAGCCAGATTCGATCTGATCCAGATTGAGATGCATACGGAGGCTGGATCCACCAGTGTGCCAGTGTGAGAATTTAACCACAGCCTCCCAGAAATGAGCGGCTACCTGACAGCTTGTGACTTTCCGTTGGGGGTTTGCATGCCGTGGAAGTCAAAAAAAAAAAAAAAAAAGTGGTTTCTATTCACCGGGAGGAGCGACTTCGGATTGGTTTGTCAATAACTGGATGTAAAGAGGCAACTTGTGTGTCTGTGTGTGCACGTGCCTGCGTGTGTGTGTGTGTGTGTGTGTGTGTGTGTGTGTGTGTGTGGCGGGAGTTGCGGTGGAAGCAGTCCTTCTGTCCTTGTACTTTTCTCCTGGCTTCTGGTTAGCTTCTGGTTTAGCTTTGGTACAACCAAGCTGTTTTCTGTCCCAAAGGGAGAGTTTGGATGGTTCCACATACAAGGTTGCTGTCATCTCCTCTGGGGACAGATCTTTGCCCCAAGTTACTGAACAGTGTGCTTGGACAACAACGCTATTCACAGATTGTGCAAACTTTTTTTTGATTAGATTACCCGGAAGTTAAAAATAAAAAATAATGAAGGATACTCAGAAAGAGGATAGCTTTTTTTAACTGCTATTTTGGGGATGTTGTACCCCTTTCTTTCTTCCATCCTTTCTTTTTGAACCAGAGTCTCCCTCAGTATGTAGCCTGGGCTGGCCTTGGACTTGTGATCCTCCTGCCTAAGTCTCCAGTTCTGGATTATAGTTGTGACCTGTCTCTGGCCGAAGATGGCCTTTTGTGTCACGTAGTCCTGCTTTAGCGGGCAGCTTAGAAACAAAGAGTAAAGTGACTTCAAATGATAAGAATAAAGAGTGGAGTCAACTGTCATCTTCAGAGAAAAGTTTCTTTCTTCTTTCTTTTTTAAGGTTTATTTAGATATTTTGTGTGTATTCTCTGTCTTTATGCACAGTAGAAGAGGGAGTCAGATTCCACCACAGGTAATTGTGAGCTACCATGTGGGTGCTGGGAATTGAACTCAGGACCTCTGCAAAAGTAGCCCGTGCTCTTAACCACTGAGCCCCAGAGAGAAAAGTTCCTAAGAATATAAACAATATTTTTTTTCTTTCCACAAACTAGGTCTATCTGAATACAACAGGGAGCATAGTCTATTAAAATACAGTGCTATAACTGTTTCTGCAATTCTAAACTCACATTATAGGTAAATTACAAAGTACCATGGGATGCAAAATTCACAGCTATCCAGTTATACCTATGCAGGCTCTAGGAAGAGCTGTGGGAACCCCCCCACCCCCCAGGTGACAGTCAGACCTTTGTGGAAGTAGGCTCCATTAGGTTCTATAGAAAAGAGTTAGCCAGGAGGTGGTGGTACACACCTTTAATCTCAGTACTTGAGAGGCAGAGGCAGGTGGATCTTGGGAATTTTGAGGCTAGCCAGATTTACAGAGCAAGTTTCAGGACAGCCAGGGCTACACAGAGAAACCCTGTTTCACCTCCCCTTCCTCTCCTCCTCCACATACCCCACCACGCCCTACCAAAAGAGTTCCTAGATGGACCATAGCCAGAAGCTGAAATGAGATGTTTAGGGGAAAGTGTCAGGGGAAATATGAACTCAGTTTCTAAGGTTTGTCCCAAATCTCTCAGCCTGCTCTGCTGGGTTTAACTGCGATGGTTGGGAGACCGATTTAGGCAGCCTCCCCCTTATCTACAGTAAAAGGTGGATAGCATAGGAGTAGCAGTGTACTAAGCACTTCCTGTCTGTTTCCCATTCCCATAATTCACCCAGCACCACACCACACATGGTAGATTCTCTTCAGAAGAGAGTCTATCCCCATTGCTGCTAAGGTCTGGATACTCCAGGATCCTTATACCAAAGAGTCGTTGAAGGGGCAGGGGGTGATTTCCCATTCCTCCCTGTCTCCTAGGACATGTTCCTTAGCCCTGGCTTCACTGAGATATTATTTCTCCAGAGCCATGGCCTGGCACGTGTCCTACCTTCTTCAGTGGTTTCTCCAGGGTGTTGGTTGGGCTCTTCCTGATTCTTGTGTAGCTTCCCATTCTTATTCTGGCATCCAACTGGAAGCCTGAGGTATCCTTCTTTATGAAAACACAGTCACAAATAATTTTAAGTCACCGATTGATTAGGACTGGGTGTCACCTTGGCTGGTCTCAAACTTGCTATATAGACCAGACTGGCTTCTGCCTCCCAAGTGCTGGTATTAAAGGCACACACTTATTTTTATAAGACCTATAACGAGGGACAGCAATCATTCTGTTACCCTTAAGTGGCTCCAAGGACAGTCACTTGAACATTGCCTACTCATTTTTAAATGGTTATGTGCGTCCTGCCTTGTGTTTTGGTTCTTACCAAGCCCACCCTTTCTGATTGCACTCTGAGTTTGCTGCTCTCCAGCAAAGCCGGCTGCATCAAGCAGCGAAAGTCACTTGACAGTAGTTGTGATGAGGCAGAGGAGTGCAGGAATGTTTTAAGTTTGGGAGAAGGAACTAAACCCTCAAAGACCACTATCACAACTGTCTGTGTCCCCGTACTAGGGATATGTTCTTCCTCTTGTTCGTGGGACATCCTTTATCATCTGAACCCCCCCACCCTCCAAGCCTTGCCTTTTATGTTCTGTTCCGTAAGTGCCCAAGAAAACATGCACATGACATCAGTGTTTTGAGAGCCTCCAGGCCTGACTGTCAGGTTGAACTAGGGTTGAACTCAGCCACAGTGGAAATCTCTTTCATTTGAATCAGGAAAGTGATGCTCTCTTCCCGGTCTCAGGGCCCTACTCAGGGGTCAGCTGTCACTCTACTTCCTGGTGTTTGGAATCTGTTTCCCCCACCTCTGGGAGGGGGGATAGATTTTTCTCCTGTCTTTTAATGTTCTTTTTCTTCATAATGGAGATTTATTATAATACACTTTGGCTGAGAGTCTTTGTCCGTGTATCTTACCAGCATTTTGATGAGCTACCTCAGCCTTGTAAATCTGCCTCTTGGTTCTAAACAGTTTTTTTTTTTTTTTTTTTTTTTTTTTTTTTGTTCCTAGAGGTTCTTTTTAAATATAAAATCCCCTTCCTTTCTTCTGGAACACCATTAATGTGAAGGAAGCTTTTATGGACTGAATAATTAAACTCTTACCTATTCTATTAGGTTTCCTGTTTCCCTTTTAAAAGTTCCACTTCCTGGGAAATGTCTTCATCTCATCCTTGAGACGCTATATCCCAGCTCTGTGTCTGCCAGTCAAATCTCTAAATCCCAAGAGCTCAGCCCCTTAGGGTTCTGAGTTGTCTTATAATCTCCTGCTATTGTTTCAGGGTTGGAAAGTGTCTCCACTTTGCAGTCCTCAAGACTGTCTTTGAAGTGCCTCTCTCCTCCCTGTATTGTTTCTGTTTCCTCTGATTTCCCCCCTGGCTGTTTGGTTGGATTTTTTAAATCTCTTCCATGGTGAAGGCTTTCCTAATATGCTTCATGATCCTTGACCCATTCCTGAAATGCCGATTGGAAAGTCTGAACGGATAGGGCTGATTCTGAGGAACATTTCCTTTTTATGAAGGAGACCCAGGGCAGTGTCTCCGAACGCGCAATGCCTGGCACACGGTACACTTTCCATGTGTGTCTGCCCAGCAGCGGAACAGCAGAGGATCTTGCCAAGGCCAGGTGGCAGTGACTGGTCTTTGGTTTTTGTCTCGTGGTCTTGGTTTTGAATGGCGTTTATTGAGCACACTCTTTAGTTGATATGGCAGTGACTGTTAGAGTAATTTGCAAATGCATTCCAGGGCCTCCACTGAAGACTGACTGGCTGGTGATGTCACTGGACAACTCTCATCAGCAGACATAGTTTCCTCCCTGGGATAACTGCCCAAATGGAGAGAAGTCTCTGTGGGAGGAGAATCTCTCGGAGTAAGACTCTGAAGGGCATATGGGAAGGGAATGAGGAGCCGTAACATTTGCTCTTGGAGAACTTCTCTTCCCGTTTAATGGGTGGTCCCCCACCCACCAGCTACCACTGGCATGTCTCTGTCCAGAGCTGCTGTGTCACAGCAGAGAAAAGAAGTCAGGCCTTCGCCTGTAATCTAGGACAAAAGGAGACAGTATGGGGGTCTGATGGCTTTATACATTATACCTCAGCCAGCCTACCTGCATTTGGGGATACCCTTGTCTGATTGATACACGGTATTCCTAATTGATACGTGGTATCCCAGGATTCTCTGGGGTAGTGGGGATGAAGGACAGTAAAGTAGGCTTCCAGCCCCACCCCCACTCCCCATCCCCCACCCCCGCCCTACATGCTAGCACAGCTTGCCTTCATCTGTAAGTCAGGCGCTACTAGTTTCTTACTGCTAGTTTATGTGTCTGTCAGTTTCCCAAAGCTTGCTGCAGCCACTGCTTCTCCTGGTTTGCTTTGTCTTAGTTCAGCTTGCCGCCGCCCCACCCCAACATTTTGCAAACTTTTAAACATTCCTGAACTGTCAGCCAGTCTTGTGCAGTCCCTGCCTGATTCTCCCAGCTTTTCCTCAGGTCTTCCTCCTGTGTTTCTGGCCCAGCACACTACAGGGACCTGCTGGAGATAGCCGAGCAAATAGGCCACACTGCCTGTTGCACCCAGCAGCTGTACTGTAAGGTGCCTGAGGCTGGAGATGGCTGGTTATTGGGCTTTAAGCTGAGCAATTTGGAACTGATTTGTCAGTGACTGGATGGAGCTTGTTAAGTTCCTTGTGCAAGAAGCTACTTACCGCTCGTTATGAGCATGGAGCAAAGGCTATTTCCAAATATTCGATGCTCTGACTTACACCTGCGAAACGAATTCATGTTCCTTTGTATCTTTGCCTGCCACTTGATGAGTGGAGGAAACAATTGTGAAGACCTGGAAGTGCTTTTCTCTCAGGTGCTCGGCCTATTATGTCAGGTACTTTATTCCACAGCCCAGAGTCAGATGAAGAAAAGGGCACCCTGGGCCATGAGGAGGGTATGGTGTGGAGGTTTTAGAAAGGGTTTGCTTATTTCTTAGAGAAAGATACAAACTAGCGCTCTTCTGCCTGCTGCTATCAGGAAACACGGGCCTCTACGTTCCAACCTGAGGGGAACATAAGAGACATTGCAGAGATCAGGAAAGCTTACCAGGAGCCCTGCCCTCCCACCTCCAGACCTCTATTTAAGCCATTTTGAGTCAAAGTTCGGTATCATTTGTCACCAAAGTGATCCAGGTGGAGATTTATTCAGGCACCTCTTTATCTCTGAAAGGCATCAGGGAAACCGCAGGCTGGCTCAGTTTGGAGCAGCCTGCCTCCTCATTTGATTGTTATATTGATTCCAAGTGGGATTCCTCTCAACTCAGCCCATCTTGTAGGCAAATGAGAAGAACCTATTTTTTTTTTCCTGCTCCGAAGGTCACGATAACTACTGAGCTATTTGGGGGCAGGGAGAGACAGTTGTAGATTGCAGTAAACCCAAGTTTAAATGACATTGCAACTAGGAAACCTAGAGCAGCCCCACCTAGAAAAGCCAAGGGCTGGCTTTGACTTCCCCCTGGGTTCACACCATATGGCGTGTTCTCCGTCTCCTGTGCTTGGTATTTGCTTTGCACACTGGGGGACGCTTTAAAGAGGAAATAAACTGTGACAGTGCTCGGTAGTGTCAGGAAGGCTAGAATGTAGGAGAAAATAGACTGTCATTCTGTGTCTTCCGGCTTGGCTCCAATGGTAGGGATGCTCTCTATTTTTATGAATGAAAGGTCTGTCTGGGTGGTTCCATTCCTGTTATAACCACAGCCTGAAGGTAAATGCCCTCCAATGCACTCGTCACCATTGTCTCTTGATATCTGAATGTCTCCTTAAAGCGAGACTCTAAGGAAGACTGCCTCATACTGTCATGCAGCTAAGAGTTACTGAATACTTGGTGCCTGCCAGGTACTGTTACAGTGTCACATGTATGAACTTAGTGTCATCTACACGAGGATCTTAATGGTATTTAAAAAAAATTAACTTATTAATGTGTTTGTTTGTGGGGGCTTGGGGAGCACACACACGTCACAGCACGTGTGTAGAGAGGTCAGAGGACAACTTTCGGGGTGGGTTCACTCCCACGTGGTTTACGATTTTGTTCTTTCTGGCTTCCCATGTTGCTGCAGGAGCGCCGGGATAGCAGGCTGTTGAGTCTGACTTTTTAAAGTGGGCTCTAGGGATGGAACTCAAATTCTCAGGCTCACACGGCAAGCCTCTTTAGCCAGCCCAGCGTCATGATCTTATGAGAATAGTCTTATCCCTGTTTTACGAGGTGCTCCTGTGGGGCCACATTAAAGAAGCGGTCCAAGGTGGCCAACTTGTCAATGAAGGGGCAGAGATCCCATTGCTAGCTAGCCTCACTCAGAGCCCATTCCATGCTAAAGCACATGTATGTCTTACACCGTAATTCATCATAACCTTAACACCCTTATAACTTACGTGGTGTTCAGCAGGAATTAAGACATTGTTGTGAATGAATAAAAAGGATTTTTCAGAGTATTATAAACTCATTGATTTTTTTTTCTTTTTTTTTTAATTAACTCATTGATTTTTAATGGTGGCATATTTCCTGATAGAGCCAAAGACCATAATTTAGCTAGCTCTTTCCAAGAATTATTCAGAGCTATGGCACAGGTTCTGAGATATCTCAGACACATGCTTCCTACTTGAAAGTGACCATGAACCATGTTATTGATTGAGAGGTTTTTTTGCGTGTTTTTGTTTTTGAGATAGGGTCTCATGTAGCCCAGAATGTTTTCTAACTCATGACCCTCCTACCTTCACCAGCCAAGTGCTAGGATTCCAGGCATTAGAGACTCTTTTTTTATCCTTCTGGCTTCTCTCCACCTCCCCATAAGCCACCCCTAGGAGATGACTCCATCGTCATCTGAGTTCCAGATTCCCTTTGCTCGCACTAGAACCCTGCACAAAAGGCTATAGCATCTGGGAGACACAAATATTGTTTGTAACTGTTTCCAGGGGTCTCTACTGAAAGTTACACATTAGTTGGCAGGGAGTTGCTGTTTAGAATATAGATCCCTGAAACGTGGCCTGCCAAGGGCCATTTTCCAGGTGTTTTCTTATAACATGTCTTATTAAACTCTTCAATCTAGAAATACTATATCAAACTCATTCATTATTTGAGACTTTTGGCTGACCTCTGAGATTCTTTTTTTAATTGCCAGCCAATAGAAAATACAAATGGAAAAATTTGTTAGTGTGAAAACTTTGAAGTTTGATGTCTTTGGAATTGGGAGCCTTGTAGGGCTAGAGGGTAAAAGAAAATAATAAGATGATTTTGTCTGGTTAGTGGGTGCCCTGACAGTTCCCCCCCCCTTTGGTCATTTATAAACAAATTCATTGTGCCTTAGACAATAAAAATGTTCACAAGTTAATTACCCTTAAAGTTCTCATTTTAGAAAGGGGCCACATCTTTGACCTTGTATATCAAGAAGACCTTGATCTTTCCATTTAGGTTCATTGTATGGTATAGTCCTTTCAGTATGAGGACCTGAGTTCAAATCCCCAACACCCACAAAAAAAAAATCTGAACATGACTGTGAACTTGCAACCCCAGCTCTGGAGGGTGGGTTTAGGAGTATTCCCCAGAGCTGTCTGGCCAGCCAGCTTTACTAAAACACTGAGTTTCTAGTTCAGAGAGAGACCTGGTCTGAAGGCAGTAAGAAGGGGACCAGTAAAGGGAGACACCCGACACCCTGTTCTTGTCACCATCCATGTGCATGGATGCATATGCTTGTACACTCATGTGTATCCACCCACATGCAGTGCATCCCACACACACATACATGTGTGTCCTAAATACATTTGAAAGATGCATTATGCGTACAGCATACATATGTGGCGTTCTTGCTCCTCCGCTGGTCCCTAATTCATTTTCTAGCTTCCTCTGTACCGGGAGAATCACGTTTGTGATCCTTAACATTGGGTGCCCTGGCTCTTTGCTTCTGACTGGATCCAACCAATAGGAATCCTACTGGCAGAAGATAGGAAGCAAGAGAAAGGAGAGTTGAAGTATTTGTTACTCACTCATGGTCTTCTCAGACTTGGCAAGGTTCTGACAACAGCTAACTTCTCCCAAGGCCTTGAAGGGTAGCTAGTGCTCACGTCCCCAGCTCCCATATGGTCTGGTGATGCCACTTCCTTCTCCCTGTGCCTTTCAGCTTTGGAGATGCTAAACTCTGAGTGCTGTGCCCTGCTGACCCTTCTGTAAACCATCCTGGTATCAAACTCTTTAATATTCAACCCTTTAGTGCGTTTCTGATTTTTGGACGTTGACTGGTACATCTCTCTTCCTGATAGTCTTTTTTCTTTCTTCCTTCCTTCCTCCCTTCTTCCCTTCCTCCCTCCCTTCCTTCCTTCCTTTTTTAAAGACAGGGCTTCACTGTGTAGCTTTGGCTAGCTGGAGCTCACTGTGTAATTAGCCTGGTCCACAACTCATAGAGATTGCCTGTCTCTGCTACCCCCACCCCCAGGTGCTAGAATTAAAGGCACATGCCACCGTGCTGGGCCTGATGTAATCTTAATTATCAAATCCGGCTCTAAGGCACTGAAGTCATCGGCTTGACCACATCTGAACGGAATTGGATGTTTTCTGAGAGTTGCTTGGCATCATCTTGTTTCTATTATTCTTTATTAAACTCCAAGTCCTGGGTTGGGGCGGGTGAATAGAATTATATAGGGAATTATCTAGTATACTGTTTGGCATCCAGAAGTCATAATAATTTATAACTCCTGAGGTTCGATGATATATGTAGACAAGTGCATGATTTGTGGATGTCATCTGTCTGTATTAATGGATTTCATCACCGTGTGTGTATGCTTACAGGCAGTGGTTCACTATGCAGTCACTAATGGCCCAGGGTCAGTTGGAAGTAATGTACTATGCTGGGGCTCATGTGCTTCACAATCAGGAGTCTTTCAAAGGACGAAAGTACTAGAATATTCAAGTACTAGAGGGAATCTCAGAGGGTATGTAATCCAATTTCCTTCTTCTGAGGTGACGTTCCAGTTGAACAGTTCAGAGCTTTGTCTGGAGCACACGTAGTAAATGGCAGGGATACAGCCAGATTGGGTATCTAACTGTCCTGCTAGGACGGTGGTTCTCAACCTTCCTAGCGCTACGACCCTTTACTATAGTTCCTCGTGTTGTGGTGACCCATGAAATTATTTCACTGCTATTTCAGAACATAATTTCGCTACTGTTGTGAATCATAATGTAAATATCTGATATGTAGGATATCTGATGTGTGACACCCGCCCATCACACACACACACACACACACACACACACACACACACACGCAGGGGTTGTGACCTACAGGTCAAGGACCACTGTGCTAGGGTCTTTCCCCACCTTCGTCCAGTCACACAGCCTGGTCATCTCCTATGCGTTCCTGCTGCTGCAGCTGACCTGCATCAGGTATCCTGAAGGAAACCCTGCTGCCGCCCCTTATTGCTTCCCTCTGTGCTACAAATGCAAGCCAGGCAGTTGTGCTCTGAGCTCATAAAAGGGCCTAACGGGATACAGATGGTAGATGCTAGCCCAGGCTCCAGCATTAGTGCCACATGCACACTGCTGAGAGAACATTCAAACTGTAACTCTTGGATATAACTCTCCACCAACTTTAAACTTGGAATCCTGGTTTATGTGGGCAGACAAGGTGCAAGGATTGGGTTCGGTGAATTAGTTACAGGCTCTGGTTAGGGGAGCCAGACTCTCTGTAGGAGATGTGGCCTCTTTGAGCTAGGTCAGGGCTGCTGGCTGAGGCTATCCCTGGGGGCATTTGCATGGAGATGGGGGTGGGCCACATGTGTGCGCACACGCACACGCACACACATGCACACGCACGCGCACGCGCACCAGCTCTGTGAAGGAATAATGGCTTTTTATGGGTCCAGAAACCATAAGGAATCGTATTCTCTATAAAACCAAGCCTTTGACTGGGAAATTCATTGCTTCAAGTTAAAGGTAGACAAGAAATACCTTTCCCTAATGAACAGAAACCAAGTAAACTAGGTAGGCCATTAGAGGAAAGAGAGGATTACATCTAGGTCCAGCATACTGCAGTATTCCTATGTGGAAGTCAACAGGAGGTCAGTGGGAGGCCTAATGTAGCCTTGTCACACACGTGTAAATCCTGAGCCTAGGAAGGCAGAGAGACAGAAATGTTTTATTTATGTATGTATGTATTTATTTATTTATTTTATAAAATACATTCCAGATTTTATCCCCTCACCCCTTCCTCCCACCACCCAGGAACCCCTATCCCGTTCCCCCTCCTGCCTCCACAAGGGTGTGCCCCCACCTATCCCCTCTCCTCCCTCCCCACCCTCTAATTTCTCCCCGCTCCGTGTTCAGCCTTTATAGGACCAAGGATCTCCTCTCCCACCCATACCCGACAAGGCCATCCTCCCCTAAGTATACAGCTGAAGTCATGGGTGCCTCCCTTTGTGCTCCCAGGCTGGTGGTTTAGACCCTGGGAGCTCTGGTTGGCTGGCACTGTTGCTCTCCTCTTGGGGCCGCCAACCCTTTCAGTTCCATCAGTCCTCTAACTTCTTCATTGGGAACCCTTGATCAGATCAATGGGTAGCTTCGAGCATCTGCCTCTGGATATGTCAGACTCTGGCAGACCTTCGAGGAGACAGCTTTGTCAGGCTCCTTTCAGCATGCACTTCCTGACATGCATATTGGTGTCTATCTTTGGTGACTACATGTGGGACAGATATCAAGATAGAGTGGTCTCCCAATGGCCCCTCCTTGACTTTCTGTCCCACACTTTGTCACCTTATTTGCTCTCTTGAGCATTCAAGAGACAGAAATGTTAAGAATCTCATTTTTGCATAACTTGATGTCACCTTTACATTATATAGATGCAGAGGACAGGCTCAGAGGGACTGGTTGCACAGTTACAAGGTAGTGTAAGATGAGGTGACACACCACAGAGGGACTGTCTGCATAGTCACACAGGTAGTGTAAGGTGGGGTGATACACTATTCCCATGGGTCTCACTGTGTGAGCCCTGTGAGTCTCAGAAGCCTTGAGTTCCTAGCCTAGCTGTCTTGGTAGATGTTGGAGAAGGTTGCATGATAGTCCTTCTTGGTTTTCTCAAGAGTAGAGTAGAGATAAGGTTGGCCATTCCCTCATGGGTCAGTGCTGGGAACAAACGGGGCACAGCACGTGAAGTCTTCAGTACAATGCTGGCCATGAGGTTTTCTGAAAGTGTGGCTCCTGAGCCCCCATGCTTCCTTCTCTGCTGTTCTTTGTCACTTTGGTGCCAACTATTAAAGGAGCCCAAATCAAAGTGTCTATCCTACTAAAAGTCCTCTTTAAAGACTTATTATTATTTTTTTTTTTTAGATTTAGGTATTTTATGTGTATGAATGTTTTGCCTGTTTGTATGTATATGCACCACATATATCCTGGTGACCTTGGAAGTCAGAATAAGATACTGGATCTCCTGGAATTAGAGTTACCGATGGTTTTGAGCTACAGTATGGATGCTGGGAACGGAACCTGGATCCTCTGTCAAAGGAACAGTGCTCTTAACTGCTGAGCTCTCTCTCTCTAGCCCCACATTTTTATTCTTTATGTATAATTAATTCTTAAACTTCCAATATGCTTAGTGTGCATGCTATCTTATTCATGTATTTATTGTATCTGTGCTGGGGACTGAACTGAGACCTTGCATGCTAGGTAGGTGCTTTACCACTGAGCTACTTCTCCAACCTTACATTCTTTCATTTCTTTTGTCGAGAATATAGATTTGTCATTTGCCCTTTGGGACATTTTTCTATAGATTAGAATGTTTGTAGAGGAAAGAAGTTTTGGGTTGGTCTGGTTGTTTAGGGTTTACAGCTTTAGGGGCTGAGAAGTTCAAGATATAATGACTACATCAGACAAAGGTCTTGAAGGAGCTTTAACTTATAGTGGGATTGGGAGGGGCCGGTGGGCGTGTGTATGAGAAAGAAAGCATCCATCGATGAAGACTCAGATTTCAAGATCAAAATACCTACCCCAAGCCCCATCTCCTGGGAATCCTGCTTCCACTGAGTTTTGTCAGGGAACCACCATGTAGAAACCATAGAATTAGTTACATCATCCAGTGTGTCCTTAGTTCTTAACACCTAGGCCTCTCCTGCTTCCTAATGCACACAAGTATTTTTGGCATCACAAGTATCTTCCCCATCTCTCCCCTTTCCTCATCCCTTCAGAAGGAGTCTTTCATTTCTCTTCGGTCCGTGATGCGAGTAATGACTCCTTGTGAAGCTCCTGAGATATGAGGCCCGTCTTTAGAACATTCTAGAAAAATCTCCAAGTTTCTTACACGTGGCCCTTTCCAGCTCACATTTATATTGGTGGTGCTTAGAGCAGTGATAGAACTGATTTCAGACTCCTACTCCCGTGCTGTGTTCTGGGGTATCTGAGGGTAGAGTTGGGTGAGTCTGATCCCTTCAGAGAGCTGTGATGGTGTGGGTAGGCTCACATGGCCACATGGTTTCCCAGAGGTCTGCTCTCAGGAAATATCCTGCTACCATCAGCAGCCTCATGCCACTCTGCACAGGCTTTGTTTGTTTGTTTGTTTGTTTGTTTGTTTGAGTTTGGGTTTAGTTTTTTGGTTTTTTAAAGACAAGGTTTTTCTGTGCAGCCTTAGATGACCTGAAACTCACTCTGATGATCAGGCTAGCCTTGAACTCACCGAGAACCACCTGCCTCTTATCTCCTGAGTGCCAGGATTAAGGGTGTGCACCATCATGCCTAGCTTGTCCAGGTTATTTTTAGAAGAAAGGAGAAAGCTGCTGGCTGCTCTTGGCGTGTCTTCAGTGTGAGTAGCATCTGCCTGATAGGAGGTGTACCTTTCGCTGGGTCTTCAGCACCCAATATTTTGGATTCCTCTAGAGTCCCCCAGAACTACCCTGAGAAAGCTTACAGACAATCCTATGCCATGTTACCAGGGCTGACTGATAAGGGAGAAAAGCAAGAGACAGGAACCATGTGAGATGAAGTCAAACCATTTATCACATGCTTAGACATAATGGCCCTGCCCCATAAGAAGGTTACCATTGGAAAAGAGCATTGTCTTACATTTAAGTCTTTACAGACTCCCCCCTCCTATGAGAAGAGCTTTGCTTATTTTATTTTGAACACCAAAGTATTATTTCGGGAACACGTATTAATCTGAAGTGACCTTAGTCATTGCTGTTTTGGATACTAAAGGAGGTCAGCTGAGGTAATAGTATTTTTAAGGCTGGAGGGT
Source organism: Rhabdomys pumilio (assembly GCA_030674055.1). Classification (NCBI taxonomy): domain Eukaryota; kingdom Metazoa; phylum Chordata; class Mammalia; order Rodentia; family Muridae; genus Rhabdomys; species Rhabdomys pumilio. The sequence continues at coordinate 48,996,924 of JANHMN010000014.1, read as the reverse complement.
GGTTTCAACAGATCTAGGAATATTTCAGGGCCTCTGACCTCATAGTAACAAGTGTTAGATTTCTTCGTAAACAAGACTTTTAGAGATCATTTAAAAATGGAACAAGTTATTTAAGTAACTTAGATCAAAGTGAAGAGGCTGTGTCTTGAGGAGCTCAGAATGAAAGCGTCATCACAGGAATAGGTGTAAAAATGACAGAAGAATTAAGTGAACATCCTTTAGAATGAGAACCAGAGACCAAGGACACGGCATCTCAGTTGGTGTTCATTTCAGTGTGGATGCATCTGTGCATGTATTTTATGTGCATGTAACTTTGCGAGTTACTATGTAAAGAGATTAATGTAAATTCCTTATACATAGCATAATCTGTCACGATAGAACATTTATACCCAGTGATGTCCTTTCATTTGCCTCATTCATCTTTATTTATCCCCAAAACTTTAATGGCTGTCTTTCAAATGAGCCAATAGACAATCACTTATACTTCGAGTCACCTTCTGATTCAGTAGAAATGTCAAGAAATATTTTTGTGAGGTATTACTGATTTGAACCATTGCTTCAGTGATTTTGCTCTTTTTTTTTTTTCTCTCATTCAAACTTTCATGATTTGCAAGCGCCAAAGCAAAATACAATGATGAGAAAAGTAGCAAATTAAAATACCTCCAATAAATTGTCTCTAAGATTGCTGAGGGACTCTGCACTAGGAGGACTTGAGATTTGAGGTCACCTTGTATCTGGGCATGTGCAGTGTTTGGAGATGTATTGTTTTCATTACTGTTATGTGTGGTCAGCCCAGACCGGATGCTGCTGGTAACAACATGGGCAATGCCCTGCCACGGATATGCAGAAATCCTCTATGGAGACAACTCAGTCTCATTCTGTCCACCTACACTTTCAGTGCAGCAAGCAGAGATTTTCTCTGAGGAAACATTTAAGGACAGAGCACACTTCAGCTCTTCTTCCTCTCCAACATGGGAATGTGGGTGTCTGACCTCCCCATGGGGCATCTTGCCAACAAGTCATCATAGTCAGGCAGGGAAATTTCAACTAGGGGAAAAAAATGTCTCTAAAGAAGCCGTCCCACTAAAGAATTTTTTTCTCCTGAAATGTATCTTGTAGATAAATTTAAGATCCATTAAATTCCAACATGTCAGTCTCAACTAACTTATCGTTGACTCTTCCTGCCCCCAAAGAAGCCTCCTTGCATCTGTGTTATAAAATTTGAGGTTGTGTTTAACTAAACAGAGAGACTGTGGCTTGTGATGTAGGTGTATAAGTCAGAATTCTCTAGAAGCAGAGCAAAGGGGGTATGCATCTAAACAGATTCAGGTTCTGTAATGCACACGGGTACATTTTATGTGCCTGTGTGCCCTGAGGAGACAGAGAAAGACTGAGATCTAGGAAATCATTTCACATAGTTGCAGTGAGTAGAAACTCCACCATCTTTAGAACAGAAGAGAAGCTAAGAGTGTCGCTGAACATGGATGGCCTAGTCCTCAGCTGAAGCTCTACACACAGGGAGGACAGGGCAGGCTGGAAACTTAGGGAATCTCAAGGGCACTGCTGTCTCCTTTGGGAAGTCTTAATCCTTTCTTTTAAGATCTTCACCTACTTTGAGTTCTGCCTACATTCTGGGCCGAGTGGGGGAGGGGAGGCGGCTTTACTCAGTCTACTGATTTATGTGTTCATCTCAGCCAAGTGTGGTAGTACATTTTCTGTAATCCCAGGGTCTGGGAGGCTGAGGCAGGAGTGTTGGTTCTGTGCCAGTCTGGACTACATGGTGGGCTCTGTGCTAGCCTGAGTTCATAGCCAGTAGCTGTATCTAAATCAGTGAAGTAGGCAACATTGTATCTCTTCCACAGCATGCCTTAGTAGAAGCATCTGCACCGGTGTTGGAATAGACACCTGAGCTCCCTGCTCCAGTCTAACCATGCTGACTTAGAACATTAATCAACAGAGGTGGGATCAGTAACTTTATGTTTCTGCCCTGTTTATATTCTCAATGTTGAAGAATGAGCCATAAATAATAAAATGTTTTATAGAGTTCTAGAGGAAACTCTAGAGTTAGCCTCTGAGAACTCTTAAAGACTTAGAACCTGCAAAATTGGTCTAGCATAGTCCTGCCACATGGATCTGATAGACATTCTCCTTCTGTTGTGCTTGCTTATAGCTCTGTTTGCTCAAATAGAAAATGCTAGTTTTACCCAAAGTCCCTTTATCCTGGGAGCTCTGCTCTACCTTACCCCTGCCAAGCATGCCACCTTCCCATCTAGGTTTCAGGAGGCTTGGATGGATACACTACTTAGACATAAACACATATTTTTTGATGCATTTTAATTGACACAAATGGTATCATACCTTAATACTGAGTTTTGTTTTTTGTGGTATCTCTCTCTCTCTCTTTTTTTTTTTTTTTTTTTTTTTGGATCTGGAAATATTAATGGTTTCATTCCTGTTGACTACTTTTTATGTTTGTGTTTTGGGTTTTGGTTTGTTTCCTTTCATGTAGAAAGCATGAAATATTTGAGATGTCTCAAAAGATAAATTTAAATAGATTAAAAGACACGGCAGGGAGTAGCATGTTCCTCTTACCCACATACGGGTAATCCCCAAAGACATAGGTCACTGCACAGTTGCTCTGACCAAATAGAAACACTTTCTGAGGAGGGAGAGGCTTACTTTGGCCCATGGTTTAAAAGACCCAGTCCATATGGCACAGAAGGCATGGTGCCCAGGGCTCCTCAGAGGACCTCAAAACAGGACTTTGGCCAGAAGGGGACTGGCTGTCACCCTCAAATGTCCTCCAGCAAGCTCGCACTCCCCCAATTCTACAACCTCCTAAAAAATGTTGCTATTAATTGGAGACCATGCATTCTGACAGCCTATGGGAGACATTTTAGATCAGGTGATAATTGACTGGACGACTTCTGTTCCAGTATGATAGTTTGCTTGATCCTCCTTAGATACCCTCTTTTCTTTTTCCTTCTTTAAGATAGGGTTTTGTGTAGTCCAGGCTGGCCACAAACTTACTATGTAGCAGAGACTGGCCTTGAACTCCTGCTGCTTCTGAGACTCCACCTTCCATGTTCTCAGGATACAGGTGCTAGCCATCAGGTGTGGCCTCTCACACACACACACACCACCCCACCCCCCTGCAATCTAGGCCTGCCATGAGTAAAATCCTGTGATTTCTCACCAGTGGCTCTCAACCTGTGGCTTGCAACCACTTTGGAGGTTGCATATCAGATCCCCTGCATATCAGATGTTTACATTGCAACTCATAACAGTAGCAAAATTACAGTTACGGAGTAGCACTGCAGTCATTTTACAGTTGCGGTCACCAGGGCATGAGGAACTGATTGAAGGGTTGCAGCGTTAGGAAGATTGAGAACCGATGCTCTAAATGGTAAATTCCAGTTTTAGTGTCATCTGCAATTGAACAGATTTCTCAGAATGTGAACTAAGAGTTTTGCCTCCAGAGGCTGGCTGTGTTCCAGAGCCCAGGAAAGCAACCAAAGTACTGGTTTAGTCATGGATAGTGACCAGGTACAGCCTCACATCTCATTCATTCATTCATTCATTCATTCTTTCTTTCTTCTTCCTGACCAGGTATAACCTCGAATCTACCTTTCTTCCTTCCTTCCTTCTTTCTCTCTCTTTCTCTCTTTCTTTCTTTTCTTTTCTTTCTTTCTTTCTTTCTTTCTTTCTTTCTTTCTTTTGCCTTCCCTTTTTTCCCTTTCCTTTCTTTTCCTTTTTCTGAGACAGACTCTCACTGCATACCCTGTCTGTCCTGAAATTTACAGGGTAGACCAGGCTAGCCTCTAAACTACTTCTGCCACAGCCTCCTGAATATTTAGATTTAAGGTGTGCACCACCATGCGTAGCCCCAATACTCTCTTCACTTTTTGTCTTTTTATCTTGAAGGTTACACTGAGTTATCCAATCTAACCTTGAGTCTTCTCTGTAGCCTTGGAAGACCTTGAACTTGAAACCTGCCTTCTGGCTCCTCCCAAGTACCTGGGATTCCAGCCTGTGCCAGTCAGTGCCAGGCTGTTCTGCTTAAACTGTTGGCTTCTGCTGCCAGACTGCTGCGGGTTCCAGGGTCTGTGCCTATGTGGGTGAAATGTTCTGTGCCTCCCTGTGTGATAAAAGGCAAAAGGATAAAATGTAGCAAATTGTGATGGGTGCTGGTATACTGGAGGTCTGGGTGGCGTGGGGTGGGGCACTCAATAACTTGTTACATGTGCCTAGCCCAGCTGAAGTTTTCAGTGGGTGCTAGCTACTATTGTGGTCCGTGCTGTTACACATTTCTGCCATTTTGAAAGGTCTCTTGTCAATAGCGTAGGGTTGTGCCAGCTTAGAATCATTGTTGCTTTATCAGAATACCAGTCCTCCTTATCATAATTCTTAGAGCGCTGTCTTTTGTGCATCCTAATCACCAATGCTGGTCAGATCCTGCCTAATAATCTTTCTCCAGATAGAAGGATAATTGCTTCCTAGAAACTTGCTTTGCAAACATTGCTGGGAAACCTCTGTTTGATACTGTGGTATCTTACAGCTGTATATTAATCCACCCTAGCCAACTGAACTGCTTTGTATCTTGGGTTTTGAGTCAAAGAGAAAATACCATGAGTGGGACGTGTGCTTGACAAGTGTCCCAGAACCTCCCACGCCCATGGCTCCTGTGTGGACTGCAGTGGGATCTTGGGGGTGATGCCCTGGCTCCCTTCTCCGTTTGCTGAAAGTGCTCTGGCTCCTACTCCTCTCATCTCTTCCTAGTGTCCCCTATTACCCAGCCTGCCTTTTAAGAATTTAGCTTTAAAAGCACAGTTCTCCTATTTTGGCCTTGAAAGAATATAAATCATCTCAAGACCCTGGCAGAATAAACTTATGAAGGGTGGCTATGGCGAGGGAAGAGAATGAAGTGTTTAGAAACGCAAATATCTTGTCCTTTTGCCGTTGAGAGTCTTTGCTTTTTCTGGAACTTGGTAGATTTGATTGGGACTTGGTATTTAGCTCTATATTGTTAAGCATAGCTCTACCTCGTTGGCCAACTATATAGATATGATGCTATCTCGCAACGACTGTGGGCCTGTGGTTAGACTAATGTCATTGAATCACAATTGAATGACCACTGTGGTTGGCCAGTGGTCATTCACTGATGACAGCTCCATTTATATTCCACTTTCTGTCCATGCTGGACTGCCCAAGTATATACTGAGAACTCACAGTTCTCCTCCAAGATGACCTGCTTGTTTTGGTCACATTCTTCTGCATCTTCTACTAAGAAGAGTCTTAGTAGGAGATGGCAAAGAACCATTGTTCTTAAGAATGGTCAACTACTTGGGGGATGTAGCTCGGTGTTAGAGCATTTAACCAGCATGCGCGAAGTCCTAGGCTCTGACCAAAACAAAACAAACAAACAGAATGGTCAAACCATGCCAAATACATGGTCAAATACATAATTCTAGCCAGATGAAAGCAGAAATTGCTCAAAATGTCATACACATGATGCTTTCTCGTCTGTACTTTTCCAGAATGGCTTTAGTTTATATCTTCATTTGCAGAGATCCAAAGCTGATTAGCGGGAACCATATTTTGATTGGCTGTTGGACCCTCATAGCTCAGTAACTAAATGGTTATTGCTCCCTGGGGTGGTGGTCTTGGGCCAGAACATGGTCTTTATGACTTCAAGAGGCCAAATGGAAGTGTGAATGTCCTGGCGACAGACTAAATGAATACAAGTTCCTATGGTCTCAGAGACAGCAGTAGGTAGGTGACTTGCTGGCACATCGCTGGAGGTTCCCTGTAACTCTATGGTCCATCAGACGTTCACCCTCATGACTGGATTTAGCTTGCTTTGTAAATTAGCATCGTTTTCTCAAGAATGCATTTTTTACGATGCTGGTCATATCATCCCATCTTCTCATATTTAATGGTTCTCAGTCTGTGTCTGTCCCTTCACTGTAAATGTGCAACACTCACGCTAAGAGATGACGACTCTGCAGGCAGCCATGATCAATAAGCACACTCCGATGGCCTTATGCAGAACAACATGCACATGTCCACACTCATTCCTTCTGTTCTTTGGGATTAGCGTTTGCTACCACATCTGATACTCTATAGAGCAGGAAGCCCACCTTGAAACCCCACAGTTACCAAAGCCCTGCAGTTGAAGTTTGTATCCTAGCAGGTAAAAATAGAAACAAAACAGACTCAGTGTATGTCTTAGGGTTTCTATCACTGTGAGGAGACACCATGGCCACAGCAAATCTTAGAAAGGAAAACATTTAACTGGGGGATGGCTTATGGATTCAGAGATTCAGTCTAATATCATCATGGCAGCATGCGGGCAGACAAGGAGCCAAGGCCTGGCTTGAACTTCTGAAACCTCAGAGCCCAACCCCAGTGACATAGTTTCTTCAACAAGGCCACCCCTCCTAATAGTGCTACTCCCTATGGGCCTATGGGAACCATTTTCATTCAAACCACCACAGGATGTCTAATGGAGGTTTTGCCAAGGGGACCTCAAGTGTCAGGTTCCTGGGATGCTCAGCCATCACTAGCAGAAACCCAGGGAAGACCTATAGGAAGAGCAGAGGCAGCCAAGTGTCTTTAGCGATATTGTCTCCCTTAGTCCCCCACCCATATTTTAGACCACCTACCAATGGACAGCTGATCTAGCAAAGTTACACTGGTGAACACAACGGAGTCTTTGAAAAATTGAGTAATTTGCTGCCTGGTTTTTGCTGTTGTGAGTGGTGTTGGAGGTAATAGTTAACAGTACCTTTCAACAATAATTACTGAGGCCCGTCACAGCAGGCCCAGATTGTTGTAGGACATTATTCTCCAAACATAGCATCTGTCACCTTTATCAGAAAAGCTGTGACTGCTTAGAAGAGACACCCCAGACTGTTGATATCCCACATAGAAGGGGCCAGTGAGGGTCACAGGACTCTCACCTGAGCTTCCTTCCAGCCATCCCCTTTGCTTCCTAGACAGCTAGCTAGCTGTATGTGGTTTTGCCTCATTGCACATGGCCTCCTGGTCTCTGGAGTTGCTAGAATATATAAACCATGGAAGGTTTCATCTATGTTGGGGAAACTTTTTGGTGGTGCTTCTGATTTGGTGTTACCCACACTCCTGTAAGTAACCCCTCATTGATGCTCTCTGTACCTAAACCCCGTAAGCTCATTGGTTCTCCAAGTTGGACTTTGAGAGTTGTGCTTTGCCTTGTCATTGGTACCCTGTCAGAAAGAGGTAGATGCTTGTTTGTCTCCCCAGGGCAAAGTTTCTGAAACTCTGGGTCTTAGGGATACAAGAGGGAAACCTGTCGAGGGTTTCCTGTTCTTGTTTATTTAAATTCTTGCTTGGAGAAACAAAGAATTAATGTGTTAATAAATAATTGAGCCATGGTGACGAATGCTTATTGAACGTGTTTTTGAATGGAATTATCTGTTTATTTAGATTGCTTTCTTCTTCTTTAATAGGATAAAAGCACACAGATCTGATGATGAAGTGCCTAGCTATGTTCTCAAGTCTCAATTAGAAATGAGCTAAGCTCTGTGACTGACACCCCGAGTTCAAAGGCTGGTGACCTGAGGTCTTGGTCAGTTCTATTTCCGGTTAGATGGGTTCAGGCATATCGCAAGCAGATCTTTTCCTGTTTCTCTTCATTTCTTACCTGAGGGAGTTGAACTGAATCTCTACCTGTAAATTCTGCTCTTTGAAGCTTGAATAAACTCCTCACAATCAAGATGGAGAGCTAAGGGAACTTGGCAGGCCTTACCCAGCCCCAGCTAGAGCAGCGGTTCTCAACCTTCCTAATGCTGTGACCCTTCAATACAGTTCCTCATGCTGTGGTGACCCCTAGCCATACATTTTTGCTACTGTTGTGAATCGTAAACATCTGGGTTTTCTATGGCCTTAGGCAACCCCTGTGAAAAGGTCAGTCAACCCCCAAAGGGGTCTCGACCCGCTGAGCTAGACCCTTAAGCTGCTGTGCATTGTTCATTGACTTCCACTGCACTGAACGAAGGATTCCACTGTTGAGAAGAACTATCTAGAAGTCACTGAGTTCTTCATGAGAAACTGCCTTTACTGCTTGTGGGAAAATTCTATGAACACATAAGGATGGAGGGGTAACAAATTAAAAGCATATATTAAACATTCTGGTGAATGTGGTATAGTTTCTATCACTGTGATAAAGACCTCAGCCCAAAGCACCTTGGGAATTAAATAAAGTTTTATTTCATCTTATAACTCTCAGATCACACTCTATCACTGAGGGAAGTCATGACAGGAACTCAAGGCAGGAAACCGAAGAAGAGGCCATGGAGGAGTGCTGCTTACTGGCTTGCTCCTTACTGATTTACTTAGCCTGCCTTTCTACACAACTCAGAACCATTTGCCCAGGGTTGGCACCACCAGAGTAGGTTGGGCCCTCTCACATCAATCATTAAGAAAATTCCTGACAAACTTGCTGATAGGCCAATCTTATGGAGGCAGTTTCTCAACTGAGAACCCCTCTTCCCAAGTGACCCTAGCTTGGGTCAAGGTGGCATAATGACCAATACAGAACACAATAAATTAAGCAATAGAAAAATGGGCAGAGTCCCTCAGTTCCAGGGCACTAGTTCTAGAATACCCTCAAGTCCCAGACTTGTGGACACTCAAGTTCCAGATACAAAATGGTCTAGAGTTGCCATGTAAGTGATACATATTTCTCTCCTCATATACTCTAGACATCTCAGGTCACATATACACAGTATGGTGTAAGTGCTACGTGATTAGTTGTTCCTTAGAGAATAGTGAAGACGCATTTTCACCCAAATACTTTTTTCTTTTCAGACTTAATATATGTGTGTTTACAGGGCAGTATATTTTTAAAAGATTTTAAATTTTATTCTTTGACAATTTCATACATGTATACAATGTATCTTGATTATATGCATCCTCATTTTTCACTTTCACTTCTCCAAGACACCCTCAACACATCCCCTCTCTACCTTCCTCTTTTTCAAAAAAATGTTTTTTCTTTCCTTTTCATGACATTTACTCTGTGTGTGTGTGTGTGTGTGTGTGTGTGTGTGTGTGTGTGTGTTCAAATGTATGGAGGTTAGAGAACAACCTTCTGCGCTCAGTTCTCTCTTCCCTCCCTCCTCTTCCCCTCCTCCTCCCCTCCTCCTCCCCTCTTGCTCCCCTCCTCACTCCCTCCTCATTCCCTCCTCCTCATCCCCTTCTCTTTCTCTCCTTCTTTTCCTCCTCCTCTTCCTTCCCTCTTCCTCCTCTTCCTCCCTCCCTCCTCCTTTCCCTCCTTCTCCCTCCTCTCTTCTTCCTCCTTTCATCCTCCTCTCCTTCTCTCCTCTTCCTTCCCTCTTCTTCCTCCTCCTCTCCTCCTCCTGTTTTTCTCTTCTTCTTTTTCCTTCTTTCTCTTTTCTCCTCTCCCCTCTCATCTTCATTGTCTTTTTTCTTCTTCTTCCTCTCTTCATCCATATTCTCTTTCTTTTCCTTCTTTTCTTTTTCTTCTCCTCTTCCTTTTCCTCCTCCTCTTTTTTCTTCTGTCTCCTCTTCATCAGAACCAACTCAGTCCACTTAGTGTTGCTAGCATGTGCATAGATGTGGGGTTGTCCATCCAAGCAAAGACAAGCTATAGCAACACATCCCTGGAAAGAAAAATGACTACCTTTCCCCAGCAGACATTAACTGCCAAAAGCTATTCTTCTGGGGGTGGGGCTCTCTGAACATTTTTGATCTATAGTTTATGGAGCCCATTGGTGTAGAACCTGTATGTGGAGGGCTGGCAGCTTAGGAAATGGCAAGTCACAGAAGAGAACATGCACATAGCAAAATAAAAAGGAAGGCCAGAGCCCTCCACAGTTCGGGCAGTGCCAATCGTAGCATCTTTAGTCTGCTGCATCTCTGCACCATCCCTGGTAAGCAGTGTTATTGTTAACTCTGGGTGAAAAAAAATTGAAACGGTGTTAGAATCTACTAAGTTAGGAGTATCTGCCTGTCGTCAGTGAGAGTAAAATTTTTCACAGGTATTTTGTCAGTATGTATTAAAATTATACACACAGCCTTTGACCCGACGTTCACCTCTCTGGATGCATGCTAGTAAAATGCTCACAGTTGAACGCCTTCCCTCCGGAAGGGTTTGAAGTGGGACAACATGAGAATGAAACATTTATCAGCGGAGGAATAAATAAAATATGCTAAGCCTGCATTTCAGAATGCCGCGTGGCAGTTTTCAAAACCTGAAGTGGCTTTCCCCGAATGGAATCATTGGTAGTGGAAAGAGAAGCTCAGTGGACTCTGTAACTCGTTAATCACGGGTGACGTGGGTTTTCTCATACACTCTATGCAGAAGACAGAAAGCCGTGGCGAGAATACAATCAATTGAAGAAACATGCTGTTGAGAACATATATCTTAAACAATTAACGATGTATTTACTTAATGTATGTACACTCCCCAGGCTCTCAGACTGGTAGACCCAGAGATTTGATTGTCAGATGTTTGTGTGCCTGCAGTGGTCCTTTCCTCCCATGACACTCCTCTTTCCTCCAGCACAGAGCCGGCCACCCCTTCTCCCTTCCCCTCTCCTCCTTCAGGGAGGATCTGCCACAGGAAAAATTCCTCCCTTTGTCCTCCCTGTTTGACCTTCTGGAAGCAGTAGGTTGGCAAGGGTTCATTTAGTGCCCCAAGGCCATCTCCTGTGAAGGGTGCTGAGAAATTCAGGCCCTCTGCCGCATCCTAGGGCTTCCCTGTGGACTTCTTGTACAGACATGGACTTCTATTCTTAGATCAGAACCAAATGATTCCCCAGGAGAGCCCCAAGGTACTTCTGCACCAAGTAGACCTTGGAAACATCTGCTGCGTGCTTTCTGGATGTAAGACCCTGTGGTTCTGGCCTCTCAAATACCCAGAGCCATGTCTCCCTTCTGTGCTCGAATCCTTAATGTGCTGGTATGGGCCAGGCTCTTTCTTAATGTGGACCTCTGAATACTAGTCACGCTGATGAACTCTGAAAACCCTAAGGTTCTAAGCATGGACTTGGCAGAGTCTAAATGATCTAAATAGTCAAAGAAAGATTATACATAGCCGATGGTTTGCAGGGAGAGGCGCTGACAGAGTGGGGATTGTGTTAGGGGGATGACTCGACCTTCAGAAATGCATGGAGCATTTACTGCCCAGAATCCATCTCTAAAAGAGGGACTCTGGTGTCACCAGAGGCCACCATGAGATTCTTTTAGTAGATTCCAAGCTGAAGCAGACTTACTTGTGCATCATTTAGACTCATCCTTGCTGGGGTGGCAGACTGGGAGGATGGCCATGTTTCCAATAGGCAGCTGGAAAGCCCCACTCCTGAGATTGGCAGCGGCTGCTTCCCTCCCCACACTGTCCTTCCTGTCAGTTGCGCATTGTTCTTTGTGAACAATGGAGGTGATTTTTCAGTAGGAGTCTGGCAAAATGTAGTCGAGTTTTACAAAGAACTTCCAGTCAGGGGACAAAGTCGAGGCTGCCACCGGTAGAAGAAATGCAGAGGGTTGCCTGCACATGCAATGCCTCAGAACCAGTGGCCCACGGAGGGCCAAGCATGGTTTTAAAGAGTTGCTTGGCTGAAGGGTAGTGAAGCTGGAAGGGTTTATTCAGCATCGCTAGCTTCAGACACATGCTGGGTGTGTTTGTGAGTATGTCAGAAAGAAGCATGTCCACGTCCAAGCCTGGGATGCAGGGGTGCAGCTGTTTCAGCCCATTGAGAAAAGGAGAATTTGAATGGAACAGAGGAAGCCCGTGGAAGCTTCTCTTGATAACAATATGGGCGTGGGCTGGTCAGGTCGATATATCAGCGTGTGTGAGGGCTCTTTGTGGGTTTAGCTGTTAATGTGATGGTTTTATACTCTGCAGAGTGACATGAAATTAACTTGGGGAGGTGGGTGGGCCAAAGGCATCGGTCCTGGGCCTTCTACACAGCAAGTGTTCTGTCAGAACTGCTGATGAGGTGGCTTTTCTCAACACTAAACACCAAGAGAAGCCATTGAGCTTGTTCTAACTACCCGCTCCCTGGAAATCTTTATGAAAATCTCCATGAGGAATAGAAGGCCAATGTGGAGTGATTTATCACATTCAGGAGAGTGGTCCGTTTGCACGCTGATGGATAAACACATGTCAGATGGAGCGGAAATGTCCAGAATTGAGGCCTTCATGCCCTGAACTAGGGAAACTTTAGACTGACTCCAAGTGTGTCCATTTCTCCGTCCTTGGCTGATGTGACCCTCCTCCCCAACTTCCCCCACTCACACACATTCTGTGAGCTGTTTCACTGTTTGTCTTTGAAACGATTGATTTATGCATCTGTACAGAAAAATCCCAGAGCCTTTTCCTCTTACTGCTATAAAGTTGCCATTTAATGAGACGTTTAGAAGGCCACCCAGCCACTTGAAATCTGAAGTGTCACGCTGAGAGATTGTTACCAACAAGTGTTTACATTGGAGCCATGGTTTTAACTCTTTTGGCAATTGATAAATTTTCTACAAGAGCCAATAAATCCTTGGACAGATGAACAGATCAGAGGGGGTGGAGCTTCTGTTTGGGGTCATTTTCTTTTGGAATGCTTTTAGCACTTGGCCCTGAGAGGATTATGTCCTTCTGTTAAATGTTCAGGTTTGAGGGGGCTGTCCAGAATGGGCTGTCAGGCCAGCATGGGGGAAGGAGTTAGGTTGTCCTGGGAGCTGCTGTGTGTGGGCCTAACACTGCCACAGAGAAAATGTTTGGAAATGCATCTTCTTAAAAAATAGGGCTCAGCTCTGCAAGGCAGAGCTGAGTACCACAGGCTATGAGAGCTGAGAGAGAACAGTCCCTCATTTGCCTACACCATCTTACATATTAGAGGGAAAAATTGCCACTTTTTAGAGTTTGGAAGGAGGCCTGGTTGTGATTCATGGAAGCACTGTGAAGACCTTTTTTTCTCTATGGACATGGACACACCTCCTCTCTCTTTCTCCCCCTCCCTCCCTCCATCTCTCTCCATCCTTCACTCATTTCTCCCACCCCTGTCTTTCCCTCTCCCCCTCCCTTTTTCCCTCCTTCCCTCCCTCCCTTGCTCACTTGGTCGGTCGGTCGGTCGGTCGGTCTGTCTGTCTGCCTGTCTCTTCCAATGGCATCGCCCTATATTGTCCAACTGGCCTCACACACAAATTCTCCTGTCTTAGTCTCGCAAGTGCTAGAATTCCAGGTACATATGCTATCCCAGCATGTACCACTTGTACCACTATACCCAGTTTACATTCAAGAATTTGAAGGCAAAAATCCAAGGGCAATTTTAAAATGGCATCATTCAGTAGAACTTTCCAGAAGAGTCTTCTGTTCACTCCTGAGGTGGCCAATATGGCTGCCATTAGACCCATGGGGAATGGGAATAGAACTCACATGGCTACAGAATTGAATTTTGTGCTGGGGCTCAAACCAAGGGTCTCTTGTGTGCTAGACAAGTGCACTGTTGGTTTCTGCTGTGCTGTCTGAGAAGGTGCTCTAGAGGAGGCATCCCTGAATGTAGGCCACCTCATTAAGGACTCTGCTAACATTACCACCTGTCTACATCCCAGCCTGAGGACTGAATTCTAAATTCTAGTGTAGAAACCACATCTGCTAGTTATCAATTATTGTATCAGCCAAGATGGTTTTTTAGAGGGTTGTGCTTTCTCCAAAGACCTCTATGATAATCCTTGGACTTTCACAACCTGCTCAAGAAGGATGAATGTTTGCTAAGTAGTCTGTTCCTATTAGGGAAACAGCCCCAGAGAAGTAAAATGAATGGCTCAGATGTTATAAGAACAGCAAAGCCAGGAGCGGAGCAGGGTCCCCCTTACCCCAGTCCCACTTCTTACAGCACCTCTGAACTGGCTTTACATGTTAATTGGAAATACTACTTGCGGGGTAGGGGGAAGCTTGCCTCACATCTGGAATCTTGGCAGTGGGCCACGTATTTAATCTTCTGCTTTAAAATCAAACAGGCTTAATGAGCAGCAAGAGTTGGGAAATCCCTCTGGGCCCTTAAATCCAAGGAGGGGTTTCTCAGGAGCCAGAGGAAGTGGGCCAGACAGGTGGAGCAAGTCTCTTCCCCTCTGGCCTCAGCTGCATGGCCCATCTATGGCGGTTACAAGCAGAGACAGACGTGTGGTTCCACTTTCCTATCCGTAATGTGCTGTAAAAAGACCAGAGCCCAGACCACATGCCATGTACTCAGATAATCGTCATTTTATCAGTGCCTCTGGCAGCCGAGTTAGTATGCCTCTTTCTGCTACTGCTGCGGTTCAGACCAGACCTCAACCTCTTTAATTGGTTGCAGGCCTCTCCTCACCCTCTCTCATTTTTGCTGTTCCATCCCATGCCTGAGGATTGTAAGAAGAACTGTGTGATGTTCCCATATTTGAGGTGCACCTGCGGCCCCCAGAGATGACGCCTTTGTGGGCAGGATACTGGAGCGGTAAGATCTGGTTTGGAACAATGACCATTCACCAGAACCATCAGTTCTCAGGAACCTCTGTGTGGATTTAATGGCAGGTTGGCTTTCTTCTCTGCCTTCAGTCATTGCCAACCCCACCCTGGAACCAGGTCATGCCAATATACTCAAAGGAGCCAGAGCTGGGCAAGATTGATGCAGCAGTTAGCGAGCAGACCAGATACCTGGAATGTGTGTGCAAATCAAGGTTACTTGCCAGCCTTTACAATTCTTGACAAAACTGCCTTCAGAATTAGTCCTCAGAATCGCCCCAGTGACCCTACCTACAAGGACCACATCGGGTAATGGGAGTGTAACCTTCAAAACAAATCTGAAAGAACAAGGGTCAACGTTTATTTGCTATTTACTGATGAGTGGCTACATAATTTATCACAAGCACCAGGGCACCCCTTGGGGGTTGACAGGAGGCACCGATAATTACACAAGGATTAACTGGTTTAAATCAAGGTGCTCAAAGAATAGCAAGGTGAGCATCGGGCCACCCATGTGCTTGGGTTGGAGGCATAGGTGAAGGAGGCTCCACATTGCCTAGCAGAGAGCTCATAGCCTGGTGGTGGAGACAGGCTTAGAGCACCTGACTGCCCCAGCGTGAGTGAGGAAACAGATAAAAACAAGGTGCTTGAGGGGGATAGAGAAGGGAAGGTTTTGCAAAAGAAAATTGACCTTGGTGTATGACCCTTGGATCCACTGATTAGAAAGGGCTCCTTTTTTTTTTGGAGTTATTTGTATAGAACTTAGTTGGGTCAAATATTGGATTCTTATATAGATGAGGTCTTCTTGTAGTCACACCATGCTTAGGCTTAATATTGACCATGCGTGGTGGGGATAGGGAGAAGGAAACACTAGATAGGTCCGTAAAGTTTTATGTTAAAAAAATTAATTGTATTATTAGCATATAAGTACAAGTGCATGTATCATGGTGTGCATGCGGACGTCAGAGGGCAACTTCTGGGACTTGGTTTTCTTCTCCTGTGGGTTATGGGGGGAGAACTCTCAGTCAATTGGCTTATCCAGCCAAACTGTCTTTCTCATGGAGCCATCTCAACAGCCCTGAGTAATGAGTTTTAAAAGATCTAGATGACTTTGTAGTGAAGTCAGTGTGGTTAGTTGTTCTGAACTCTAGCACGTTGAGTCGGGTTGTGTCTGTTCTTACCCTGTCCTCTCTGTTACACAGAAAATGGTTGCGATCCTCAGGAGCTATGCACACACACCCGCCTACCTATTTGGTGCAAAACTCTAAAACAAAACCAAGCAGCCTTCAGATAACCTTAGGCATTTACCTCATGAAGTTGTCATTTAGAGCCAAATTCTCAGCTCTAGTTTGAGGTGTTTGAAGTGTACTTTAAAGGTGCTCCCTAAGACTGGGATTCGAGCTGAAGTTTTGACCAGCCCTTCACTGTCCAAAGTGCTCGACTCTGTGGCCTGCAGCTATGTCTGGCTCACTCCTGAGTGGGTCAGAAGCCAGGCATGGTGTAGACTGTGATTTCAACAGTGGTCTCTGGCCAAATTCTCTGAGGCCAAGATGCATGGATAAGATTAGGCCAGCCTGACGTACGTTTTCCTATCTCAGGTTTGGTTTTTAATGTGTTGTAGTAATAAGGTCATCGTCATTTTAAAATAATTTGAAGGGGAAAATTCCCCTCCATCCCACGACCCAATACATATTAACTGTAGTTTGCTCTTTCATGCTTTTCCAGACCCCCTGTCTGCCTGCTCACTTATAATAACATGGTAATTATAGTGTGTTCTGATTTTTATTTTGTTCTGGCTTTGCCATAGCCCGGCATTAAGTTTGGAGTGAGCTAGTGAGCCTCAAAGTAGTGAAAGATAATGTTCTACGTGTGGTTTTTACCCTCAGCCCACTGACTCTATAATGATGTTTGAGAGAAATGTCCCAGCAAGTGAACCGAGAGGTTACTAGACTGTTCAGTGCCTTTCTGGAACACATTACCTCATGGCCCTGCCTTTGTTCTGCTAAGAGAAATGAGCTGAGTGTTTATGTCTTCTAAAGGCTACATGCAGAACTCCTTTCTTTAAAGAAAAAGAGGGACTTTGCGAAACTGCTTAAACCCTGAGTGGACTGGTGCTCATAGGACAACTGGTGAGGGGCCTTCCCACTCTGCCTGTGACAATATAGCAACCAGCACTTGGGAGGTAGAGGCATAAGGATCAGGAGTTTAGGGTCATCCCTGGCTACATAGAGAGTTTGAAGCTAGCCTGCGATTCATGATACACTATCTCACCCTCTCATTCCCCACCCCCGAAAGTTATTTATTATGAGTTTTTTAAGGTCACTTTTATTTGTCAACTAGACATAACTTAGACTCATCTGGGAAGAGAGTCTCAATGAGGGATTGTCTACATCACTTAGCCATGGGAATGTCTGGGAGGGGGCTGTCTTGGCTATCTTAATTGATATTAGGAAATGGTCAGCACATACCCTGCCTGTTTGGTGCTCTGGGCCATGTGAGAATGGAGAAAGCTAGTTGAGTATTTAACACCCATGTGTTTCTCTGTGCTCAAGATTGTGGTATGACTGGTTGCTTCAAGTTCCCACCTTGTCTTCCCGGAGTGATGACTGTGGCCTGGGATTGGAGCTGAAATGGACCCTTTGTCCTTTAAGTTACTCTTGTCGGGATATTTTATCACAGCAGCAGAAGCTAGGATAGAAGGTCCTCCCCAGACTCTGCAGGCACCTCTGTCTTAGACTGTACAGCTCCAGCACCGTAAGAAATGTCTGCTCTGTTCCTCCCTCAGGGCTGCTGTGTGGACACTGTTTGACAAGACCTGGTTGGGATGCTTTTAACGCTGACTTTCTCCTTTCTCCATTGCTCTGGATCGATCACAGGTACCATTTTCAGGCCTCTGCTAGGGAGACAGCTCTGTTGACCAGCCAGGTGTCAAGGGTATCTATATATATTCACTCACGGGGCACTGAGCAGCCCATCGAGGTGGAGGTTGGCTCTGTTCTACCAATGAGACGCTAAGGTGAAACTTAAGAAGATGCTCAAGGATCTGGGATCAGTACTGGCGGGGTTCAAAACTGACTCGCTTCAAATCCTGCCCTTTCCTGTTGGTCCCTCTGTCACCTGCTAGGCACTGTGATGGAAGGGTGAGGAGCCCGTATAAGTAACCATCTTCTTCTTAAGAATGGAGGCATCTCACGTATTTTGGAGAGTGGCTTCTGTAGAAAATGGAAGGACTTGATAGTTGGAGTCAGCTAGTTCCCTGTTGGTAAATCTTGACCATGTGAGCCCATCCTACATGCTTTATGGCCTTGTCATATTCCTGGCTGATACCCTCATTAGCTTCTTTCTTAAACCCAGCTGCCTCAAGTCAGTTTGGCACCTGCTTAGACTTGCCCAACTCAACCTTATTGTATACGTGGGATTTTATGCAGCACCTTCCCCGAGATAAGTTCATCCATTCAAATAAACCCTGTTGAAATCTAGTGTGTGAAGAGCCCCATTTATAGAGACAAGAATAGATTAAATAAACATCCCTTCTCTCTCTCTCTCTCTCTCTCTCTCTCTCTCTCTCTCTGTCTCTCTCTCTCTCTGTGTGTGTGTGTGTGTGTGTGTGTGCTGGGATACAACCAGAGAGCTCATGACTCCTAGGCAAGCATTTTGCTATAGAGTACCCGTAAGTTTTTAATTCCTGTGGGGAGGCAGGGAGCTGGCTGGGGATCAAATCCAAGACCTCACACGTGTTCAGCAAGCCTTCTACCCCACTAGCCTGGTCTGTTTTTTCCTGAAGTCTGGAGGTAGAATCAAGAGGAATAAAAATTAAATATCTGTGGCTATAGAGCAAATTTGAGGCTAGCCTGGGCTACTTGAAACCCTGTTTTTAAAACTGAGAAACATTAAGCTGGTTGTGGTGGCACGAGCCTTTAATTCCAGCACTTGGAAGGCAGAAGCAGGTGGGTCTCTTTGAGTTTGATGCTAGCCTGGTCTACAAAGTGAGTTCAGAATAGCCAGGGCTACACAGAGAAACCCTGTCTTGAAAAACCAAAATGAAAAAAAAAAGCAGGACACTTTCATAGAGTGCTTGCTGTGGGTGGGTAAGCCTTATCTTGGTTGATGCTAAGACAATAAAATAAACCTGTTTTCTTGGAACCTTTAAAATGGGCTTCAGTCTGTAGGCGTGCCAGTGCGGTGCCTGAGAAAACAGTAAGCATCACTCTTATGGCTTAGTAGCTGAGATGTGGAAACCAGAGTCTAGACCACTTAACACAGCACAGCTGATGGCACACATCGTTGGGAAGGTGCAGATGTGAGTCCTGGGGACAAAGCACACGGAACAGAGCTGAACTTTGCTTAAGCTTTAGGAAGAAATGGCCCACCTGAATAAATGCCGCTGGTCGTCTTATGGATTCGCCGATGGGTTTAGGGGAGTGAGTCTGCTTGCACAGGCAGGGTCTGTGTTAGCATCAGCGGAACTTCCTCAGCATCCTGTGAGTAGGTCTGCCACCAGCATGAGAAGTGGGCTTCGTTAGACCGTGGCCTTGCTCCCCACCTAGGGTAGCTTCAGAATGTATGGCTGAAACAATAAACATTTGCAGTTGGCTGCTCCTCGAATCTGGCGAGTCTTGGTGAAGGGGCCCGGCATGGCTGTGTATCTTGAGGGCTCCCTTCCTGGTTTATGGATGGATGCTTACCTCCCCGTGTGCCCGGAAGGGCATCATCTTCTCACAAGGTACCAAGCTCATGATGAAGGGCCATATCTACAACCTGGTCTAAACCTCATTTCCCCTCAGAGGTCCTCTCTGAAGCCTTCACTCTGGAGATGAGGGCGGAGCCTGCAGGACTGCGGTTTGGATTTTCCTGCAGGAGTTACCAGCATTCCAAGTCTCCATTCAGCACCACTACCCAAGTCATTGTGTGTTTCTCTCAGACCTACTCCGTGCTATCAGCCTTCTGATGCTCTGGGTGCCTGTCAATCAGAATCACCCATTAAGTTCTGTTTGTAGCATATGAGAGTTTCACTAGGCAAACTTCCAAACTCTCTGAACTGAAGGCATCATGAAGATAGCCTGTAAATATAACTGGGTGATATCCTTATCCCTTTCATAAAATATATATGTATAACACATGAAGATACTCCATATTTTCACCCACTTTATTCTACTTTGCTATATGATCTGTATTTCCACTTAAATCTAGGCAAATACCAGGAATAGGAATTATTGGAGTATTAACTTAAGGATCAGAGGCGTGTGGTTTAAGATGACTTTATGACATCAGATTGAATTTTCTGTGCTTAT
Organism: Rhabdomys pumilio; assembly: GCA_030674055.1. Lineage (NCBI taxonomy): Eukaryota > Metazoa > Chordata > Mammalia > Rodentia > Muridae > Rhabdomys > Rhabdomys pumilio. Next base: position 48,977,139 of record JANHMN010000014.1, on the reverse strand, counting down.
TAAAAAGCCAACAAGAACATTTTTCCCTTACCATATGTACTAGGATATATAAGCCCGCTACCATAGTGAGATCTGGAAAAAGCTTTGGCAACATAATGCTACAGAAAATAGCATAGTTAATATCCTACTAGGATAAGATCTAATGGGCTACTAATAATATTTTAATATGTGCTTAGTTTATTAATTTAAGCCACATATATATTTAAAATCACATTGAGGGAATGAAAAGATGGCTTGGTGCTTGCTGCTCAGTCATGAACAATGAAGCTCAGATCCCAGCACCCAGGTTAAGCAGCTCACAAACTGTAACTCCAGCTCCAGGAGAGCCAATATCTGATTCATCTGATTCTGGCTTCCATTGGCATTGGCACACGGGTATGTGACTATATTTTAATTTTGAGTATTTTTTTTCCCTACCCGTATAGCTTATGGAACAAAAATTCAAATACAGAATTACATTTTTAAACCCCATAAGCCAGTTTTTCATGAATTGTGAACTCACTCTTATCCTTATTTAAAAGATGGCAGCTTTGATGCCCTTGTATGGTTCTGTCTTGGGCTTTTTATCCAAGTCCACAAGTGTACTTACACATAACCCTGGTATGCTCTCCATCCATCTTCTGGTTGAGAATAGCCTTCATCTATGTATTGTCACAGAAGCTTTCTCATAAATGTCACCACTCCTTAAGTGACCCTGAGAGACAGGTCCTTTATCTCATTTTACGGAGGGAACTAGTGACCAGAGAGGTTAAGAAACTTCCTTAATAAGTGATAAGCTCACGAAAGGTCCGGTCAGGATTCCACCCCAGTTCTAGAGCTCCACGGTCTCTGATTTTAACCACCAGGGTTTTTTTGTCACCCAGAAATCCAGCCCGTGAGGTTACGAGACTAATTCCCTGTGAATAATTCTTACATTACACAAATTTCTTCTCCTTCTTTAATCCAGATCTGCACAAATGTCTAAAATTTGCATTAAAGCAGAAGCAGAAGCATCATCTCCAAACATTAGTTTATCGCTCACAGTCATCAAAGAGAAGTCTTTGCTCTCAAACATAGCTGTTTCCTCTTTGTGAGGGTAACTTTAGGGAAGGAAAAGTAATGTAACCTTTCATTTTGTTTACTCCAGTATATAATAAACCCAGTCAGTTTGTGAGCATTGGATGGAATCGCTGTATTACATATGTTCTTAAATTATTTATGTATTTATTTGTTTAGTTTTTGAGATTCAGGAGGGTCTCATTACTTGTTACTCCTCCTCCTCTTCCTTCATCTTCCTTCATCTTTCTTCTTCTGTTTTCTTCTTTCTTCTTTCTTCTTTCTTCTTTCTTCTTTCTTCTTTCTTCTTTCTTCTTTCTTCTTTCTTGACAGAGTTTCTCCTTGTAGCCCTGGCTGTCCTTGCAACTCGCTCTGGAGCCCAGGATGGCCTGGAACTCAGAGATCTGCCCGCCTCTGCTTCCCAAGTGTTGGGATTAAAGGCGTGCACCACCTGACCCACGTCTTACTCTTAAAAACTCAACTTTGACTGGACCCAGATGTAGAACTAGAAGCTCCCAGTCTACATGTCGTGGCAATCTGTTCCTGACCTTTTCCTTCAGCTTCTTGCATTCCGGTGGCCAAAAGTTTAGTATATTCCTGCAGCCCCCTCCGTGGATTTCTTAATGTGTTTCTGAAGAGCAGCCCATCAGTGTTTTGTCACGGGCTCAGGGAGTTAACAAGATGTCGAAGTGTGGGGTCGTTGATCCCCAGCTGCTGCTGCTTTTTGGTTTTTTTTTTGTTGTTGTTATTTGTTTCTTTTCCTTTCTTTTTTTAAGACAGGGTTTCATTGTGCACTCCTGGCTGTCCTAGAACTTGTTATGTAGACAAGGCTGGCCTTGAACTCAGGAGATCTGCCTGCCTCAGCCTCTTGTGCCCTAGGATTAAAGGCATTGGGTACAATACTCAGTCAGGCTGTGGGGTTTTTTTTTTTCTTGGTTTATTGAGACAGGGTTTCTCTGTGTAGCTCTGGCTGTCCTAGAACTCACTCTGTAGACTAGGCTGGCCTCGAACTCAGAAATCCGCCTGCCTCTGCCTCCCAAGTGCTGGGATTAAAGGCGTGCACCACCACCACTCGGCAAGTTGTGGGTTTCTTATCTTCCTTGTTAAAGGGCTTTCTGACAACATATTAACAAATATTTTCTTTAGAAAGATTGAAAAGCTTTAGTGTTCTGGTAGATCTTTTGTGCCCAAACCACCAAGGCAAAATAGTATCTCTCAGCTCAGTAATATCTCCTCCTCCTCCTCCTCCTCCTCCTCCCCTTCCCCTTCCCCTTCCCCTTCCCCTTCCCCTTCCCCTTCCCCTTCCCCTTCCCCTTCCCCTTCCCCTTCCCCTGCCCCTGCCCCTGCCCCTGCCCCTTCCCCTTCCCCTTCCCCTTCCCCTTCCCCTTCCCCTTCCCCTTCTCCTTCTCCTTCTTCTTCTTTTCCAATACCCAAGTTGAGAGCATTCAGATTGGCATCCACAGTACATGTGCAAACAGACTCATGCTTCCTCTCTCTAGTTCTTCCTGGCCTATTACAAGAATGCCCCTAACTCAACAGCAGGCACATTCTGCTGTGGGTCACAATGCTTTGCTTCATGGAAGAACCTTGTTTGGTTGTCATTCCCTTGACTGACTGGGACCACACAACCGTTCTTCATGCAGAGCACAGCAGCTTCTTATAGAAAGTGTAAAACTTGGATTCATCATCACTTCAGTGAGTTTCTGACAGTGTGTGGCTGGGACTCAGATATTCAGCTCTCTTTTGACACAGCCAACAGCCTAGGAGGTGACATGAAAAACTGTCTCTTTTGAGACAGTCTCACTCTGGTAGCCCAGGCTGGCCTGAAACACACTGCATAACCTGGCTCTCTCAGCCTACCAAGTGCTAAGATAGGTGGGTAGTCAGACCCAGGTAGGTTCTGTTTCTGAGACAACTTCTGGTTCCTAGACACTGTACTGGTCTGTCTATATTTACCTGGTTTCATTCTCTGTACACCCTATCGGGGAAACAGTATGACCTCCCACCTAAGATGAGGATCTTCAAGTCAGGGTCTGAGAAACTTGCCCTGCACAATACAGAACTTACCCAGGAGCAGTAAGATTTAACCTCTGTGTGGCCAGCCCTGAAGCTTGTGCATATGTGGCCTCCTGGGCTGAAAGTGTGGAATCCGGGAGTCTCTGATGGACTGTGTGGACACCATGTCTCTAGCTGCCAATCTTCTTGTTCCCTTTTACTTCTCTGAGCTTCTTGCTAAGATCTTCCCAGCCAGATCTTTCAGCTGCTAATGACAGAAATTCTTAGAGCCAGTTTAAGCAGAAAAGGTTGTATTAAAGGATGTTAGATGCTTCACAGAATTTTTGGGAAGGACCACGGATTGGGCTGACATACTGGAAAACCAGAAGTGGAGTGTCCTAGCTAGTGTTTTATTGCTGTGAAGTGACATCATGACCTTTTTAAAATTATTTTTTATTTTTATTTTTATGTATGTGAGTGCTCTATATGCATATACACCTGCGTGCCAGAAGAGGGCATCAGTCTCATTATAGAGAATTTTGAGCCACCATGTGGGTGCTGGGAACTGAACTCTGAACCTCTGGAAGAGCAGCCAGTGCTCTTAACTTCTGAGGTATCTGCCCAGCCCCTTCCAAGGCAACTCTTATAAAGAAAAACACTTAATTGAGGCTGGCTTACAGTTTCAGCCTATTATCATCATGGTGAGAAGCATGGCAGCATGCAGACAGACATGGTGCTGGAGAAGAAACTGAGAGTTCTACATTTTGATCTGCAGGCAGCAAGAGGAGACTGTGTACCACCCTGGGCATAGCGTGAGCATATATGATCTCAGAGCCCTCATCACAGTGACCCACTTCCTCCAGCAAAGCTACACCTACTCCAAGAAATCCACACCTCCTAATAGTGCCACCCTCTGTGGGCCAGGCATCCAAATACATGAGTCTTAGGGAGACCGTTCCTATTTAAACCAACACAAGGAGCCAAATCACACCAATCTAGCAGGCAAAGCATCTCTCTGTACTCTGCTCAGTCCTTGGGACTCCATAGGGAGATGGCCAGAATAGGCCTTTATCTACAACTGTTAGAGAAGGCTTGGATCACAGTGGGCACCATCTCTGCTCACTACCCGTTACATTCAAGTCACACTGAATTGGCAAAAAGGAGTTTCCCTGCCTGTGTTGTCACTGCAAAGGAATATGGGAAATGTGGGGGTTTGAGATTTTTGCTAAACGGGATTGAGTTGATCCAATTTACAGTGTCAGCCACTCTTAATTCACCCCAGTCCTCATTCCACGAAGCCAGGGGGGGTCTGACTCTGAGCTGCTCTGACAAATCAGCCTTTCATTTCTCAAAAGTTTTAGACTCTAGGAAGTGTATCTCAGGTCCCCGTGGGTTTAGTGTAGGAGATGGTTCTGATCAGGAATCTGTATATGAACGCTGAAGGTTCTGTTCCCCAGCTGATTCTTGATCAGTCAGTAAAGATGCTAGCAGCCAACGGCTAGGTGGAAGAGGCAGGACTTAGAGGTTCCCACAGGTAGGATAAGGGGATGCAGGAGAAGGAGAGAATTTGCCATGCTTCAGAGGGAGAGAGAGCCACCAGCCATGTGAGATCTCTGGTGGAGTAGCCATTGACTGCTTCCCTGACTGGGCCAGGGATAGCAAGTGGGAGATTAGAAAGGCAACTAAGCTCAGGGCAGATTTAGGGTGCTGAGCAAAAAGGTAAGGAGAAGGTAACCCAGCAACTAAATTGAGAGCAGATTTAGAGGTGTTGAGCTGGGAGTGAAGGTTATGGCACGTTAGCCACAGGAGGCTTAGAAGTGCCCAACCATTGAGCTAAAAAGCATATTCAGAATAAGCTAGTGTGTGTTTTTCATCCAGGGATCCAGGGGAACCAGGGCAGTGGCTGGTAGTACAAGTCCTTTTGGAGCTTAAAGCGGGGTAGTAGAAACTACACGCTACAGTTTAGTGTCGAGGGAAGGCCTACTCCTGTTTCAGAGATGGTACCTGCCCACTGTGCAGATAATGAAAAAGGCAAGGCAGCCATTTTTAAGATCTCCTATCCTACCCACTCCATCCATTCATGAGGGTTCGATCCCTGATACCTAATCACCTCTCCAAATCTCCTCCCAGCACCGTTCACTATGAGGTCAGAATGTCAGTATCTTCATTTCAGGAGAGAGAGGTAGGCAGGTAGTATTTGTGCCTCTGCATCTTGTCCCTGGCAGGGGAAAACTAATGTACCAAGTATGCGTGCACTCCTCCTAAATGCACCAGACTGTACAGTCTTCATGCAAGGCTAGGTTCTCATGGCTCAACCTCTCTCTCTCTCTGGAACTGATACAGACATCAGGATCTCACCTGATGTCCTGTGTGGGAAGTTACTCAGCTACTCAAAGGAACTTCCCCGGGTGGAAGCACGGCTCCAGCAATGCAGCATTTTCTGTAATTGCTTTGTTTCCATGGAAAGAGCCTCTCTCCTCTGAGGTGTGCTAGTTGGCTTCAATCTTCCATTTCTAACTCTCTTTGTGACATTCAAACTTTTGTTCACTGGGTCTCAGATTTTGAGTTCAAAGGTAACAAAAGAAGGTAGGGAGGGACAGGACAGCACTTTTCTTAGTCATAAGAAATATGTTGTGAGCCGGGCAGTGGTGGCGCACGCCTTTAATGCCAGTGCTTGGGAGGCAGAGGCAGGCAGATTTCTAAGTTCAAGGCCAGCCTGGTCTACAGAGTGAGTTCCGGGACAGCCAGGGTGACACAGAGAAACCCTGTCTCAGAAAAAAATAAAATAAAAAGAAAAGAAATACGTTGTGTCCTCTAGACTTCAGCTTCTCAGTTGCTTTTTGAACAACACATCTTAGGTAGATGCATGGTCTGAAAGTAATAGAGACCTGGGGGAAATATATTTGTGAGAAGACTGGAGTAAAGGGAGGGAGGCAGAAGCTAAAATTTGTCAAAGACGGTATTCTGCTTACTAAATAAATCTGTCCAACCAGTTCTCTAGTCTGTAAAACCAAAAAGACTGTAACACTAGGAACCTGCAAGAAATAAATGCTCACACTTTGGATGAGGTGTCTGTGGCATCATTTTACAGTGCTAACCTCCTATCCCTTTGAGAAACCACGGCTCCCCTGGGTGGGGCCCCGTTTCCATCCACCTCCTGGTCCCAGCGAGCCGCTTTCTGCCAATGTGGGTTTCTGCCTCTTTTACTTTGGTCATTATGTGGGTAGATTTACATCATCAGGTCAGTAAGCAGATTAAAATTTTAAGTAAGTCAGAATGGGTTGGGGGTGGGGGAGACATGTCTGTTTCTTTAACACCTTTGATGGCTATGACTGGAGTTTAGAGCTTATGTAGTATTAGAAATAAAGCCATCATCAGGATTTCAATTTTGCATTTTCTGGGTGCCTTCAAATCTTGATTTTTTTTGCCAAGGGCTTGCAATATGTGTATTAATTTTCCTTCAGGGTCCATTTAGCAGCAACAATCTGCAGACTCATTTGCATTTTAATTGGGTCATTCTCCATTCCCTCCCCCCACCTTGGATCTTCTCTGTGCTGCTGAGAACAGCAGGCAGATGTTGTCACTGCATCTGGGTGACTGGAATGTCAATGTTTGTTCTGTAACTTTTCAGTGGCTACCAAACCACATGACCCCTGAATTTTAAAAGCCGAGGGAATTCCCAGTTCATATGTCTGAGCAGCCCCACCACAGTAGAAACTGAGTTTATTTTCTTTCTTTCTTTCTTTCTTTCTTTCTTTCTTTCTTCCTTCCTTCCTCCCTTCCTTCCTTCCTTCCTTCTTTCCTTCCTTCCTTCCTTCCTTTTTTTAAATTAAAATTACTACTAATAAGACTTTATTGTGTGGTCCTTCCCAGTGAACCATTTTCACAATTCCTTTTTACACAAGGCTCTTGCTTTGAAAAGGAAGATTCACAAGAAGGGGGCTCATGTCTCAGGGGACAAAAAACAAGACTTTGAAAGGACAGACTAAAGTCTGAGAAAGACGGATGGGATGGAATAGATACCATTTTCCCAGATGAAAACACCGGGCAGTGATTGGGGTCCCGTTGAAATCACGGCTGTGCTGTGACATGATGACTTCCTATTCACAGAGTTGACACAGAAAGCTGGTGAAGCAAGCCTGAATTCAGTCTAACAGCTTCAGTGAGTCTGGTATTACTGTGTTTGTAGGGAGCGGGGCAACATGAAATATTTATGATAGGCTTGGTGGGAATTGGCGGACCAGGAGGTTGAAAAACACAGAATGTAGGGCATGGAGAAGGCCTTAAGTGGCGAATTCTTACCTAGCTGTCCCTAAGAATCCCTTTCCGGGAGAATTGCTGTTTCTTTTAGAAGCTCTGGTACGCATGTCCACTCTGCAGCCCACGAACACACATACCCAGGACACACGTAACCAGGATAGGATATGAATGCGACCCAATACAAAATTGTAAACATGGATGCAGTTCTGCTTTTCTTTCGGTGATTTTTCTTTTGTGGGTCTCGGTTATAACTTTGTAGATGACAATATTGTGTCGTGGTGTTAAAAGTTTAGACACACTTGATTGGGGGGGGCGGGGACTGTGTTACTAAGACCCTTTTCTTTACAAATAAATAAAGAAAAGGCTGAAAGGTACTGGGTGTTTGCAGAACTCTGCAGTGATACCCGAGTTCTGGGAAAACGTCTTGTTTGAATTTACTGATTTTTAATGGGTCGACACTGCCAAGGCACTTGGATATGTGTGCAGATAAGTGCAGACATCTGAGGTTGACACTGATTGCTCAACATCTTATATATGGAGGCACAGCCTCGTGTTAAACCTGGAGCTTGCCATTTCAGCTAGTCTGGCTAGCCTGGTTATTCTGGGGACTTCTTGTCTCCACTGCCTGCATGCTCAGGATATAAGCAGGCCACCATTCCCACCTTGTTCTTTATGAGGGTTCTGGGGATCCGATCTCTGGTCTTCACGCTTGCACAGTAAGCCCTCTACTCTCTGAGCCTTCCTCCTAGCCCCACAGATACATTCTGACTGCTAGATAGGAGCCTACCAGTGTACAGATAAGTCAGTGGGGACTTGGGCCTTCCCAGAGCTGGTCCCGTGTCTGTTTTGTCTTGAGGGAAAACAGCTTTTCCCATTGCCCCTTCAGACCACAGCTTTGTTCATAAACTCCTAAGCACAGCTGTTGGGTTTTGTTTTGTGGGACAGGTATTTATGTGTATCAGGCTGGCCTCTGATTTACTATGTAGCTAAGACTGATTTTGAACTTCGGTCATCCTGTTTCTGACTCCTAGTGCTGGGTTTTCAGGTGTGCACCGCCATACCCAGTGTATTCAGTGTTACAGGATCAGACTCATGCTGAGTGAATGCTCTATCGACTAAGGTATGCCCCTAGCCCAGCCTTCTGCTTTTAAGGAATGTTTGTTGGAGGTCGGTTTACAGGGGCTGTGCCTATCAGAATATGTGTTGGGGAGCTATGGAAAAGCAAATGTGAGATCTGGGGCCTCATGTACTCCCATTGATGATAAATGTTCATGACTCCAAAGACTGAGTCCAAATAATGGGAGCTTTTTATGTAAGAATTTACGTATCTGTGATTTACATATACTACAGATACACATGTCAGTTTACATAGACATGTGTATCTGTTTGTCCGTCTTGTCTGTCCACCATTGCTTTTGCCTTGGATGTTTTCCAGGTGTAGAATCCTGGTTTGCAAAATAGAAGGCCTTAATCATTTGACCTAGAGCAGGATGCTGTATCTGTCTATAGGGGGCTGTGGGTACCATGCAGAACAATACTGCCACTTTCCGTTTTACTCAGAGATAGGCAGCCATGTGCAGCAACTTGCTTCTCTGTGTCACCTACCTAGGTATAATAACACCTGTCTTATCAGTCCTGGGAGAATGCCTTTGTGTGTCCTCAGTCAGGTGAAGAGGCCCAACTTCTCTTCCCACTGGGTCTCCAATTGCCTTAGAGTCAGAGGTGAGTGTGCACACCTGTTTTTCCTTGTGTTGCTCCATACCCCGGGGGTGCAAGCTGTCCTAGCTCAGCAATTAAGACCATGTGAGCTAGGTGTGGTGTTGTTTGCCTTCTGGGACCTTTGGATGTCTTAAGCCAGGTGCGTCTATTTTTAGACTGGGCTTGTTGTGGTTAGAGGGTCACTTTTGCAAGACTGTGACCTGCACGTGCTCGATTGTTTTCCTGAGGGATCCCTGGGTGTTGGTGGATTAAATAGTGCATTCAGCTGGGTGGTGGTGGCAGTGCACACCTTTAATGACAGCACTCTGGAAGCAGAGGCAGGTGGATCTCTGTGAGTTCAAGGCCGGACTGGTCTACCAATTGAGTTCCAGGATAGCCAGGGATATAAAGAGAACTCCTGTTTTGGTGGGGTGGGGGGGAGGGGAGGAGAAGTTAAAAGTCTGTGTCCAGGGACTTGAGGAACAGAGGGGCTGCAGGCTTGATGGGGACAGCTTATGTGGAATGTGAAATAGGAGAGAGCTATGAGCCTCTTATCAGAATTCACAGACGGCTTCATGTGGTTTGTCACCATAGCAGACACATGGTCTCATTTGTGTGTTTATAAACTCCATAGCATTGTTGGCAGATACGGGTGCCATGTACTAGCAAGGGTTCGAGGGCACTGATGAAGCTTGGTGCCAGCACTCGGATGTGGAGGGGCACCACGGTCTCTGTGGAAAGCAGAAGATACCAGGTGGAGATGGCAAGGGAAACTGGAGTTCAAACACTAGGTAGCCATTGCCAGAGTTGCTTCAGATCCAGGGAAACCCTTAGGGCCACAGGACTGAAGTTGGAGGGGGGCGTGTGTGATTGTGCCTGGCAGCAGTCAGATAGAGCCTATTATAAACCCATGGCCATTGGGCGTTAGGGAAGACATAGGAAATTCCATCACTCACACTGGTGAATGTATAGAAAGACAAGAGAAATGGTGGCGAGTTTTCTTAAGAGCTGAGAGTAAAGGTAAGCTGGGGAGGGGTAGGAGGCCCTTGGAGGAAAGGAAGGAAAGCTGAATGTGTCACTAATACATTCAGGTGGAAATGCCAGCTTCCTGTGGTTATCTGAGTGAGAAGCAAATGAAGTCAAGACAGAGAAAGGAGCATCTGATGCCCATAGGCGTCATTCCCTCTCATGTATCTCATGTATTAAAAGGACAATGACACCCGTGCTTCCCTGGTTCTTAGAGGTGGCAGGTGCATAAGTGCTTATATGTATGCATGCTCACCCTGTATGCATGCTGGTGCCTTCAAAGGCCGGAAGAAGGTCTCTGATCCCCTGGAACTGGACTTAAAAACAGGTGTGAACTGCCCAGTTTGGATACTGGTAACCCAACCCAGGTCCTCTGCGAGAGCAGCAAGTACTCTTAACCACTGAGCCATCTTTCCACTCTCAAGTTTGTTTGTTTGTTTGTTTTAAGTAGAAGCAAATTCTGCTAGCTCGGGCTTTGCTGTTAATATTACAGCCACCTTATTCTTTGCACCTCATTTTCTTCTTTTCCCTTGTCAGTAAAAGAGGAAACAAGACCTGGTTCATGCCTAGCCAGGGACTAATTCAGACATTTTAAAAGCAGAGGATCACTTTACTCCTGAGAAGGAAGATGCAGCTCTCTTCTAGCCCAGCTATTGATGAAGGGCTGACCCAGGAGATGACTAGATGTGTCTCTGTGTAACTCAGGGCGAGTGTTTCATGTCTCTCTTCCGGGGAAATCCCAGGTGATGTGCGAATCTGTTCCACCCTCGTCAAATACCCAGTAGCCTGATTGGAGCTGGCAGCCCCTCTGGAAACTGCTCAACACTGACTTCTGAGTCCTTTAACACTGCGATGCACTCAGAGTTCCGTGTCTCTTTCCCGTTTCCCTGTTGTCGCTTTCAATTAAGCCAGGAACTCCTGGAGCCAGGAGTCTGGCCAGTGATGTCCGTACGCTGAAATGGCAGAGAGGAGACTGAGATTGTGGACAGTCCACACCACTATAGTGTCACTTGAGCAGTGCACACCATGCGACTATGACCATGTTATTACAGTACTGAAGTCCAAGCTTGGCGAATACACTGTCCTCTGTCTGAGGAGGCTTCATAGTTACTAATAAGCCGGGGTTGCTGCAGTCGCTCATAGTCATTTGGTAAAGCTTGCTCCCTTTTTTCTAGAAAAGTTAGAGTACAGTGAAATAAAGCGTCAAGCATGTATTTTTAATATACGCCTTTCCTTAATGCTGTGTACGGCTCCTTCCCAAACACCCCCACCAGAGAGTTATTTGCGACTACATTTGCAATGCCTCAAAGCGTTGATAACTGCTCCAAGACCCACTTGTTTCTTTGGTTGTTATTTTGTTGCTTTTTGAGACAGTGTTGCTATGTAGCTTCCGCTGGCCTTGCATTCACTGTCCTGCCCAGGCTGCTGCTGAGCTAGGTCCTTCCTGGTCAGCCTCAAGGATGGCTAGCATTGCAGTGGTGCCCTCACCATACCTAACTACCCACTTTCTTAGTTGATCACAAACCAGAGTGGATTGATCCTAGCGCTCACTCTTCTCCCAAGTACTAGGAGTCCCCGCAGGTTCACGCCTTGGCAGCCTTTAACTGGCAGAATTTGTATTGTTTCTGGGTAGCAGGCACACTGCTAGGCCCTTTGTTTTCTAGCTGCTTTAGATGAGGTTTAAGACCTGGAAGTCACTCTTGCCTCATTCCCATGGGAAATCGCCTCCAATTATTTCTAGAAATTCTTCTTGTGGGAAGGAAGGGGGAGAAACAAAAACCTGATTGTTTCGAGGCCCCGGGAAAGAAGTTTCCGTACAAGATTCAACTTCCTCGGCGGCAGCAGCAGAAAACGGCAGGTTTGTGAGTTGGGTTCCCACAACCACAGACACATCTGTGATTCTAGGAGATTCTTCAGGGCAAAGGAGATGAGCACGTCGTATAGCTCCGAGCCCATGCATGTCCCTGAGTGGTCTGAGGCTTTCGATAGATTTCTTCTTCCTAGGGCTCCCTCCACCCTTCTCCACTTGAGGAGGAAACCCTGTGGTAAAACTCAGAAAGCAGAATTAACTTAAGATCTGGAAACTCCAGGCTGCATGTGGTCATAGGCTGGAACTGAGTCCCGGCCAGGAGTTGTGTATTGCCTCTGTTGGGCTTGTGGAAGAGCATAGGGGAGGGGCAGGGAGGGAAGGGCTGAGTTGCCACAGACACAAGTTACTGTTTTAATTCACAGAGGCTTCTCAAGCATTTTTACCACACAGGTAAGTCACAAGGGAGAAGGACCTTTGTTGAATACGGGCTCTGCCCAGGTTCCCAATGATGTCCTTCTCTACTGCCTAGCACTGACCGTGTGTCTTTCCCCCACCCCCCCCATCTCCCCTACCCCCCATCCCCTCACCTGCCTCACTTAGGAGCTCAGGTAGAATATCAGATGCACATTTGCGGGGCAGGGATGGGTGGGGTCGAGCCTAAGGACTATCTACTCTTCTGAAGTTAGACTTGTCTGTACCCAAAAGAGATTAGTCTTTCCTGTCTGAAGGAAGCATACCTGTCATGGACTGATCCAGTCCTTATGATTGGGCCTTGATTCTAAGAAGCCACCTGAAAGATGACAACTAGCCCCAAGGGACAGCTGTCTTTGTTGAGGACCCAGGTTCACGGGTCACCAAGTGTTTCCTGTGCCTAGTGTGACCCTTGTCACCTTCTCCCGTCTTCACTGTGGTCGCTCCTTAGATGAAGAGAGGAGGCTAAGAATGAAAGAGCTGAGCCTGAGGTACACCTGAGGGATGGGGACTGTCGGGGTGGGATGGGGCTTTTCTGTGTATAGTTGGGAGTTAAACCAAGTACTCTATGTCAAAGGAAGAAGAAGTCTACAACGGACTAGGATATGGGAGAATATTTTGGGAAACTCTCCAAGTGCTTGTTCCAGGAATATTAATAAATGCAGTACAAATACGCAGGGATGGGAACTCCAGCGAAGGAGATTTGGACATAGCAGATAACAGAAGAGCCAGTTAACAGCAGTTTCTAAACCTATTTCTTTGGAGTCTTCCTTGCATAGAGCATCTCCCTCAGATGACACTTTGTAGACTCTATTTTTAGAAAAATTAGATTAAGATCATTAGAATAACATGAAAGAGCCCTTAAGAAGGAAATTGAAAAAGACAGCAAAACCGGGGCCGTGGGATGGCTCGGTGGCTTGAAGTGCTTGCCACTAAGCCTGGTGATGCAAGTTCAATCCCTGGAACCCATGTAAAGGTGAAAAAAGAAAACAGAATCCACAAAGCTGTCCTCTGCCTCCATAAATGCTCCGTGGTGTGTACGTATGCAGGCACATGTTACACAGCCTCACAGGTGTCGTGAGCATGTGCAACCACACAGACACACACACATACATAAACACACTAAAATTAATTTTTAAAAAGCAGATGATGCATTTTGTCCTATTTTCTCATTTCCTTATTAGACATTAGGAGCATGCAAGATCCTAAAGGGAAACAGAAGGAATGTTAACTTCAGGATTGTCCCAGCCTTATTAGAACGAATGCCAGGTGGCCCATGAGATGGGACAGTGCTTGCCTCCAAACCCAAGTGCCATACCCCGGACTCACATGTTGGAAGGAAAGAACCAACTCTTGCCAGTTGTCCTCTGACCCCCACATTTGCACCATGACACATACATATGCACGCAGTAAACTAACAAATGTCACCTTTAAAATTTACACAGGAATAAATGCCAGAGAGGAAATCACTCCCCACCATAGCCCAGAAGGCATGTAGAAGCTGCGAACCTGTCACATGTCGTGTGACTCAGCGCCGTGTTTGGGGAGTTTGGATCTGTGTTTGTTAGTCAGGCTTTATTGCCTACTTTCCCTGGCGATGTCTGTTGCATTTGTAAGACCTGTTTCTCGCTCGTTCACTTAATATTCTGTACCCTGCCAACATTTATGCTCACGGTCCCTACAATGGGAAGCGGTCACAGTACAGTGAACAGTGGTGTCCTAAGAACCCACGCAGTAAACACTTAAGGAAGTGAGAAATAGTTAGGAATAATGGTCTTACATGTGAAGGGGCAGGTGAGAATTTAGCTACCAGGTATAGAGAGGGAAGAAGACTCGGGTGATTCATTGGTTGAGTGGTGGGAGGAGCAATGATTGAAGAGCAAGAATGTATTTGAAGAGCAACATGCTAGATTTTATTTGAAGGTATGATGAGTTTTTGTATCTATTTGAACATCCCATGAAAGATGAACAGCCAGGAGAGGCTGGTCAGAGCTCAGAGGAGAGCTGCTGTAACTATGGAGATAAAGGAGTTAGAACCCAGGGACCAGGCAGCAGGGCAGCTAGAAAGAGGGCTTTGAGTGCTGGTCAAGAACTGGACAGATCCCATAGCTGAGAAACTGGTGTGTCCAATGAAAAACCAGTGAGATGCTGATGTCAGTCTGCCAGATGCTACCAGATGTGAGGGAGGCACTGGGTATGCAGGCTACATGCAGGCTTAAGGAGAAGAGGGACAGACTGAGGATGCGTGGGATTCTGGGTACTTGTAAATGCTGCATTGGGCAGTAGTTAGAAGGGAGCCAAGCCTCTGAGTTTGCAGGCCACAGCTCTCCTGGCTTGCACAATCCAGGGTGCTCCCCAGTAGCTTCGACATTAGTGCCTCTCATCTCAGCACAGGGAAACAGCACCTTGCTTGCTCACATGTCTTTCTTTGAGTGATACTGGATTGAGGGATAGGGAACAGAATGTTTTCAAGGCTGCATATGAGTTTTATTCTGTGACACGTGATCGTCTTTTCACTTTTCGATTTTTGTAATAAGCATGACGGTTCTAGAACCGGGAAGAGCAGCCAGGGAAGAGCTAAGGAGAAGGAGGAGAAAAAGTCAGTTCCCATTGGCTTTCCCAGCACTTAGGAAGCAGAGGACGGAGAGTAGAGTTTGTTGTCTGCACATAGTACATCTTGTTTAATCCATTTATCCAGGAATGGATATCTTCAGTGCTTCCACCATTTTATTGTAGCCAGTGCTACTTGTATGTATGGAGCAGGGGCGTGGTTAGTGTATGTGCACATGTGTGCTTGTGCATGTGGAGGTTAGAAAGCCTCAAGTGTAATTCTTCAGATACCAACCACTGTGTGTGTGTGTGTATGTGTGTGTGTGTGTGTGTGTGTGTGTGTGTTCATAAGTATATAAATACAATCTGCTCAATCCCTTTAGTGTTACATGTATATGATTCCAGGGCTGATCACTCGGTATTAGATGACCAATTAGGGGGCTAATCCCAGGGGAAGACTAGTTCTCCACTCTCAGCAATCCTTAGTTACCGTAATTCTTTATATATGGGCAAAGCCCTGTGAGTCCCTCCTTCCATGTTCATGTGACCATCAGTGTTGTCTGTGCTTGTTCAGATCATGTTTAGGCAGCCATATTGCTGAGGTATCATGGGTGAAACTTCCTGTCGTTTCTAGGCAACACAACCACATAGCAACTTTCCCAGTCCTCTGGCCCTTACAGTCCTTCAAAGTCCTGTATTCTAATCTCACCATTTCCACAGGGGGTGGGGGAGGAAGCTTTCTCACCTCCCTGGGCCTGTTGTCATAGCCACACAGTGAGGAGGTATGAGGAAGTGGTTCTTGGGGTCCCTCCCTGGTCACCAGAAGGTGAGAATACAGTAGGAGGTGAGAATACAGGAGTGTCTGACCTCAGGAACTAAGCCGAGTTCCACACCACTACTTCCTGTGGTAACAGGAAGTCGGTGAGGACTTAATTCAGAAGCCAGGGTTGGAATGGTGTCTGGTAGCTGGTGGCTGGCTGGTGGCTGGCTCTTAAACTTGCTACAGGGTGTTGTTGTCAGTAAACACAGCAGCAGTGCCCTCTAAGTGAAGCTCCATGCTCTGCATTACCCAGCCTGTGATGAGAAAATGTGACAGAGGGGTGGGAAAACTGGTTTTACCATAGATTTTTGGCAGCCCTCACAAACTAATAGAATATGCAATAGACACAACTTATGTGTCACCACAACGGGAGTTTATCCATGGGCCAAGAACATGTTAACCCTGTTTCCTTCACTGCTTTAAGAAAAAAAAAAAAAAAGTATAAGGACCAGGCTTCCTTCTTATGGAAAATTCAGTGTAGGAGAGTGGGCTTTCCCAAAGAGGCGGGGATTGGGGGGTGGGAAGTTCACATAGTCAGCTCTCTAGCCTTGGGGAATTGGATACTTGTTCTCCAGTGGTCCTTCCTGTCTGACCCACCAGTGAAACAGCACAGGTGGGCCTGACTGTAAAGGGAAATCACCCAGGGACTCAGAGCTTCCTCAATGATGTGGTGGCCTATGAGGAGGACCATGGAGTTTCCTTTGGAGAAGTGTGTGTGTGTATCACACACAGAGAGACAGAGAGAAACAGACACAGACAGACAGATAGACCTGATCTCTCTGTTTTGTAGCTCTGGCTATCCTGGGAATCATTATTTAGACTAACCAGGCTGGGTTCCATTTCAGAGAAACCTGTCTGCCTCTTTGTTGTTTGTTGTCTTATTGTTGTCATTACTAAAAAACTTTTAAAATTTTATTTAACTATATGCATGTTTTACCTGCATGTATGTCTGTACCCGCAGAGGCCAGAAGAAGTTCCTTGGATCCCCAGGAACCAGAGTTAAAGACAGGGGTGAATTTCCATGTGGGTTCTAAGAAATGAACCCTGCCTTTAATCCCAGCACTTGGGAGGCAGAGGCAGGCAAATTTCTGAGTTCCAGGCCAGCCTGGTCTACAGAGTGAGTTCCAGGACAGCCAGGGCTACACAGAGAAACCCTGTCTTGAAAAACCAAAAAAAAAAAAAAAAAAAAAAAAAAGAAAGAAAGAAAAAGAAAAAAAAAGAAATGAACCCTGGTCCTTTAAGAGAGCAGCTGGTGCTCTTAACCACTGAGCCATCTCTCCAACCCCAATTTCCTAAAATAGTTTTGAAAATTGAAGAGCTTCTGTGGTAGCTACACATAGGTTATGACAATATGTAATTTAGTGTGTAAATGAGGGTGTGTGTGATTGTATTGAATAAAAATCTAAAATAAATAGATAAATTAGAGAAGATGACTTTGTGGATTGTAGCCTGAGAACAGCTAGTAAGCAAAAGGTGCTTTCCTTCCCTTAAAACCTGTGTAGCTCGTGAGAATTTTGCTTATATTGCAGTAAGAATACACCATTTCCTTCTGAGTCATTCATGTGCACTTTCAAACCTAGTGTGAAGGTCTTAGGGCTACCAAGACCTTTGCCTCTGGCTGGACTTCCAGAGACACTCCTCACTTCATTGCAAAGCAAAGCTATTTCCATATCACAGAAATAGGGTTGTGTGTGTGCTGCTTTGGGGGAGCCTAGTTTTTCAAGCTGCATTTCCTGATAAAGTCGGGGTGAGAAATCAAATCATCTCTGCAACTGCTGATGTGCAAGAAGGAGTGTGTGTTCTGATCAGCCATCTCCGTATTTGATAGTCTGAAATAGAAGACGGGATTAGCTGGATTAGAAAAGTGGGGATTTGTTGTCATGGAGACAAGTAGCCTTTCTTTACCAATGAATTTCATTATAAAATAAACTCCCATTTTTATAGCCATTTTAATGCAGGTTTAAAAAACCTTTTTGTGTATGAGAGAGAGAGAGAGAGAGAGAGAGAGAGAGAGAGAGAGAGAGAGCGCGCACACATATGGGTCTAGGGTCAGCAACGCTAGCTGGCTAATGAGCCCCAAGCACCACTTGTCTCTGCCTCCTACTGCAGCTGCAGCAGTTACAGGTGTGGACCAGCTTTGACATGGCTGCTGGCAATCCCAACTCTTACGCAGCAAACATCCAACCCACAGACAACCACCTTGGTCCTTTAAAGTTCAAAATATACCTAGCTCTTTGGGAAGGGTTAGGTCACTGGGGTGGAACATTTCTCAGCTCATTTTCTGGTGTCACTTTTTTTAGTGAATGTGAAATACACACTTAGTATATTTTTTTTTGTTGGTCCATGCCTGAAATCTTGAGTCTCTGTGGTCTTGTGTCCATTTCATAAGCTGTCCTTCCCTGAGGGCAGTGCTGACCTACAGATGCAGACAAAAAGGATTGCCAGGCTGGCTTCCCCCTTCACTCCCCCAAACTTTAAGTGGTTTTTAGCAGTCTGGATTTCACACACTGGCAGAGCCGTGTGTGCCTCGTCCTCCCCCCCCCCCCCACACACACACAGTTTAGCTGGATGCACTCATAAATGAAAAATGATCTGAGTGCTTCAGGTGGGTGGGGCCGAGCTCGGCAGGTGAAGCTTGGAGGAGACTCTCTTACTGTGCTCAGCAGAGCCGAGGAGGATCTCGCTGGCTAGGAAGTTGGAGCACACAATGGCCTGGCTCACATTTTTTTGTTGTTGATAGTTAGTAACCCTCTGTGAAGATCTGAATGGAGAAGGGAAAGAAAACACAGCGAACTTTGGCAGCTGGCTTGTGCAAGTGGTTGTTGGAGCCCAGTTGGAGAGTGTTCACCTGGCCAGCTTACGATGGAGGTACGAAGCAGGCGGGAGAGCCAGTTTTGAGTCCTATTTCCTCTCTAGACACAACTTTTGACTGCCAGTGGCTTTTTTTTTTTTAATTAAGTATTTGAGAAATGAACAAGAAAAGACGTGAGTACCCTTAGTCTGAACTGCAGATGCTCTCAAGAAAGCCTTCTGTTACTACTTTGTTACTAGTTTGTCTGCCTAAGGGTAACTTTAAAAAGCGAATCACGGAAAACCTTGCCTCCTGTAACTTAAAGCCAGGTTTTTAAATCGGCAGATGATAAATAGCAGGCACTGTTTTAGAACAAATACTTGGAAGACAGTTGACCAGAAATCGATTTTTTTCAAGTTTCAAAAAAGAAAAAAAAAAAAAAGAGAAAGAGAAAGAAAAAGAAAGAAAGAATGAAAGAAAACCAATTGTTACATTTTTATAGTTCAGAACCAAAGAGGGGCTTACTAATTCCTTCTGACGTTTGGCTAACATCTGGGGAATATCCAGATACCGACTGGGATCCAGAGCAGAACTCCCGTGTGCTGCTGTTTTCTCCAGGGAGGCAGTCCAACTCTGCCTAGCCTCTAAGTCAGAAAGAGAAATCAGTGAGAAGACACGGTGTGGATTCTGAACGTTTGCTCAGAGGAGGGGTAGATGGAGGGCTGGCAACTGTCACAATAATGTCCTTGCCCCTAGAAACAGGGAATGTTCTTTTGGGGCCAGTGTTGGCTGCACCCACACAGGAAGAAAACTGAAACATTTGTGTCTCTGGTGGTTGTATCCAATCTCAGAACATCCTCTCTGTGGTGGGGGCATGGTGATAAGGAGAAACAGAACAGAAATAGAGCCCAGCCCAGCCTGGTTTTCAGAACCATTTCCAGACCTTGCTTCTTCTGTCAGGGCTGACCTGACTAGATCTTCCCCTCCAGTGAAGAAGCCGGAATGCTGTGAAACTGAGCTGACCCTGGGGCGGGTTAGCCATGACATGCCTGGTTACTGTGAGGTGAGCCTCTGAGGTAGGTAGAGAGTGAGCTGCAGCCTGGATCTGGGAGTTCTTTGCTTGGAACTTTGAAAGTCTATGAGCCACAGCTGTGTCTGAGAAGGCAGCCATGAGGAGCTGCACTGGGGGCTGCTAATTGGTAGGCTATTGTCCATGGCCAGTAGTGGCCCATGTTTTAGTTTTGATTTTAGGCTCAAGGGAGCTGGGTAGCCACCCAAACCACACCTTACCACTGTCCCGTTCCTGTGTCTCAGCATTCCACAGCTAGCTTATACAGAGAGAAGACACTTTGGAGACTTATAGGAAACCTCTGGCTCCTACCCTCCTGATACAACCTTCCTCTGTCAAGCCTAGGTTTGTCTCCCACCCTGCCTTCAGACTGCTCCTGCCCCAGGTACTGTGTATAATGACTTGATCTGAGCTGGGGAATTGGCCTTTTCACAGGGCCTATTATGGAATCAGTTGGGTCAACAAATTATGGCCCAAGGGCCAAATCCGGCTTGTTCTAGCCTGTTTTTTATATGGCCCAGGAGCTAAGGATGTGTTTCTACATTTTAAAGAGTTGGAGAAACAAAGATGGAGATTTACAGCCCACAACATGGATTTACTCCCTGACCCTTTAGCAGAAAGTCTGTCTTTTAAGAACTCTGTTTCTCTGTATTCTTGGACAGTGTGTACCAGCTGATTGGCACAGCTCATCATGTATCCAATAGTTTGCATAGGCTATGGTTTTGAAAGCTGTTTCTTGGTCTGTGTTCAATGGCACCGCTGCCTCCGAAAGTGTTGGGTTGTAGGTTCAGGGGTCAGGCAGTTGGAGATGTTTAACAGATCTAATCAGTGGCGAAGCCTGTCAGTGGGATACATGGCAATGGTTGGTTTTTCATCTCTCCCTAGTGTGTGAGCCACAGAAGCAGCCACACGTTGACTGGACAATGCGATCACTTCTTCTCCCAAGTCGATGCTGGCCAGACTTCTGCCGTCTCAGTATTTGCATTGCCACTTCAAAAAGAAAAGATGTTTCCTATAATAATATGTGTGTCTATATGTACACACTATGTGTAAGAAGTTAACTGAATGTGGTTTCTCAATTAGAACAAGGTTTCCTTATGAATCTCTAAAAGCACTTAGTGAAAGCCTGCCAGCCTTCCCATGAACACCCGGGTCTTTACGTCACACAGTATCTCATTGTTACTGTCATGTCTAATAAGGGAAAAGGAAAATCTGGTGACCTTGCTAATGTTCTACTTGTGTCAAAACTGCAGGCCTGGATCCAGAGCTGGCTTCTGTAAGGGGCTTGTTGTCTACTGCAGACACACAGGAAATCTTTCATAAGGAAAGCTGGGTTTGAGAAGGAAAATGAAAAGCCTGTGATTAAGCTTTTTTTCACCAGAACATTTCAATCATCCATCCATCTCCAGTATTTGAAGACTGAGTGCTGTCAGTAAAGAAGGGTGTGGGTGGAGCTTAGCTTGATGGATGAAAACAAGTGAGGGAGGGGTAAAAATACAAACAGTCCAGTCCCTCACAGGAGGTAAAGCCTAGGAACAAGATGGTGGCTGTAACCAACCCCTGAGGAGTCAGGTTGGTGGAGCCAGGAGGAGTGGGTCATTAATCTGCTGCGGGAGCTGCAGAGCCTCGCCTGTGTTTGGCAAAGGGGTTGGGTCTGCAGTTGGAGATTAAACAACCTGCTGTTCCTGTATGCACCGGAATTTCAGACCTTCAGAGACCTATTTTGCATAACTGTTGCAATCCTACTGGAAGCCAACCCACTAAGCTTGGCAGTGCAAGGGAGTTTGAGGAGCTTGCCCAGAAAGAATGGAGCTGTGTGGCCGTTCTTGGTGGGGCAAGAGGAAGGGTCAGCTCTTGTCTCCAGGGGGGCCTCCTTTGTGTGAGTGGTGATGTGTGTCAGAGCCTTGGTCTGCCTGATATCTCAGGCAGAGAGGCCTTTTGAACTCCTGCCTTAAAGACACAGATACAGGAAGGTCCTAGAAGCCTTGAACAGCTTTAGTGAGCAACTCATTGATGCAGACCTCACAGCATTCAGTGTTTGACTGGGGCATCTGTCTCCTTTCTTTGGCTATTTAAACAGGGCTGAAATCTGACATCTATTTATTGTTTCTTTTCCTTTTGTTTTGACAATGAGACACACACACACTCATATATACATACACATAAATATCCTTATATATCCATATATGTGTATGCATAATTCATATATCTATATATGTGTATATGTGTGTATATAACCCATATATACATATACATGTGTGTGCATATATATATGTGTGTATATATGTATATGTGTATATATGTGTATGTGTGTGTGTGTGTGTGTGTGTGTGTATATATATATATATATATATATATATATCCTTTCTTTAAAAGCTTTGTAAACCTACACGAGAGGAACAGCCAAGCCATGATTTTGAGTATGTGAACATTTTCAGTAGAAAGAGAATCAACAGTGTTACAGCCCAGTGGCCAGCAGAATAGACTTGACTGGCTTTGTATCCCCTAAATACTTGTTGTCCCCTTTAAGACAAAGACCTCCCATGTATTTCTGTGTATTTCCTGCAATAGGGTCAATTCAATGCAGGATCCTTCCATTGCTCTGCCTTCTCTTGAGGGATAGAGAGCAAGATGCTGGTCTTCCTGCCCACCGACCTGACGTCTACACCATTACACAGGGGAGAAGGCACTGGGTGGCTTTGTGGCCCCCACAGGCATGTCTGACCCAGGTTTCACAGGTTTACTCCACCCAGGTGTGACTGAGTGCGAGAGCATACTGAGATTCCCTCTACAGTGTCTGTCTGTCTGTTCCCACCAAGTCTGACGAAAACAGGCCCAGAAAGCAGGTGACCTGGGACTCTGGGTCTGCTTTGCCTGTCATGATTTCTCCCTGAACAATCAGTTCACCTGTATTTTACATGACAATACCAAAAGTGACTCCTTGTCTAACAGAAGGACCAACCCAGAGCCCACATTTTTAGTAATAGCAAGATTTAGAGCATTGGTTCTCGACCTGTGAGTCGTGACCCCTTTGGAGATTGAATGACCCTTCCATGGAGGTCACCTTCAGAAGACATGGGTACTTACATCATGATCCAGAACCATTTCAAAATTACAGTTAGGAAGTGGCAACAGAATAGCCTTATAGTTGAGCGTCACCACAACATGTATTAAAGAGTCTCGGCATTAGGAAGGCTGAGAACCACTGGTGTAGAGGCTAGATTTAACATGGGGTGCAGGAGGACCCATCTCTCTGCCTTTCTACTTTGAACACTGCCTTCCCTCCCCTCCCAGCATAGGAGAGGGGAACCAAACTGCAGGTTTGCAGAAGATGACTTGGAGAAAGATACAGGGTAGCCTGTAGAGTCCATTTGGTCAGAAGCCTCTCTGTTTCAGTCAGTCTGGGACAGACAGAACACAGTGTTAGCCTGATTTTAGGGGACTGCACAGACCTATGCTCGCATTGTGTTTTCTCAAGACTTTATGTCACCACAACCACCGCAAAGATGGGTTTTTACAAACTCTCTACCTTCCTTCTGCAGTTAACAGTTAATAGTCGAGATTCTCTATACAAATCCAACATGGGTGGAAGCCCCTGAGGCAGAGGAGCAAAAGGGGATGGGAGTAGAGCAGACAGCCTCCACTTGAGGCTTGAGTGACACTAATCCCAGAGCCTGTGGTTACATTCTTCATGGGACAGCTGGCTTTCTATCACTCCTGCTGGTTCTGCCCCTTCTGGGGAAAGTGTTCGCCCATCACCAACAGGAGGGTCAGCCTTCCAAAACACTCCTGTTTGACTAGCCAAATTCCACTTTGCCTTCAGCTTAACAACATTTTAGGCTGGAATTAGCTAGTCTGCTGCCTGTGGGGTAGAGTACTGCCTGCTGGCCCAGCCCCTGGCTTTGGAAAATATCACATGTATCTTATTGTAACTCTCGAAAGTTTTGGCAGAAGAGCTATAAAGACCTGGAAAGGAAACAAAATAAAGTTACTTCTAAGTGCTGCCTAGAAGGTGGTAGCAAGACAGGCTGCAGGTCAGCTCTGTAAGGCACAGGCCAGAACGTGCTTGGCTTTAGTCTGTCCCTCAAGTGAGCCAACAGTGTAAGAGAGAATGAAACATAAAAGCTGAGAAATAGACCAGAGCACATCTGGGTGCCTGTGGGGTTATCTTGGGGTCCCATTTGCCTGACCAAACTCTGAGACCAATTTGATCATAAATCCTGCCAGTTTCATTACACAATAGGTATATTCTCTCTTTAAATTATTATTCTCTAAACTTTTATAGATGTTGTGCTGCCTAATCTCATGTCAACTTGATACACAAACTAGAGCTATCTGAAAGAAGGAGACCTTACTGAGAA
The DNA here is from genome assembly GCA_030674055.1 of Rhabdomys pumilio. NCBI lineage: Eukaryota > Metazoa > Chordata > Mammalia > Rodentia > Muridae > Rhabdomys > Rhabdomys pumilio. The sequence continues at coordinate 48,953,253 of JANHMN010000014.1, read as the reverse complement.
AATGCCTCTATGAGACCTGGCTGTAAGGCATTTTTTAAATTAGCAATTGATGGGGGAGGGTCCAGCCCATTGTGCTTGGTGCCATCCCTGGGCTGGTGGTCCTGGGTTCTATAAGAAAGCAGGCTGCACAAGCCATGATGAGCAAGCCAGTAAGCAGCACCCCTCCATGGCCTCTGCATCATCTCCTGCACCCAGGTTCGTACCTTGTCTGAGTTCCTGCCCTGACATCCTTCAATGATGAGCAGGGCTATGGAAGTGTCAGCAGACTAAACCCTTTCCTCCTCAACTTGCATTTTGATGGTGGTGCTTTGTCCCAGCAATGGAAACCTTAAGACAGATGTGTACATTGTACCTAAATCATTTCTACCCTGCTCCAGCTTCTCCTGGATAGCCTAGTATGTTTCTCTTCCAAACTTACACTTCCCTCCCCCCCTCCTTCTCTCTCTCCCCCTCCCCTTCCCTTTCCCCTCCCCCTCCCCCTCTCTCTCTCTCACTCTCTCTCCCTCTCCCTCTCCCTCTCCCTCTCCCTCTCCCTCTCCCTCTCCCTCTCCTTCCCCCCTCCTCCTCCTCCCCTTTCCCCTCCGCCCCTCTCTCACTCTCTCAATCTCAATAGATATTTTGAATAAGTTTGTTCGGTGTCAGTCACTGAGTATCTCATCTTAAATGCGAGTAGAGTCCGTTATGTTAAAATCTTAAAAGGAGAAGTAAGTCAGGCCTGGTGGCTCATACTTGTAACTTCAGCATCTAGGAACCTGAGGCAGGACGACTGTCATAGGTTCAAAGCCATCGTGAGCTATAGGAACAGAGAGTTCCAGGATAGTTTGAGCTACAAATTGATGCACTATCTCAGCTGTACCGTCCCCTGCCCCCCTCCACCCCACCCACACACAGCATTTGAGTGACATACATTTGTTGTCACTGGGACTCCCAAAGGGGAGGAGAGTGTGTTATCAATTTTAGTTCTTTCTGGTTGTGGGCATTTCATTCATTCTAGAAGCAACCTCTAGGTCATAATAAAATCTGAGAAGTCTCAAAGTTAAGGTACTATGCCTTGCAAAGAGTCACCTTCTAAGCCAGTGACAGTGGCTATCCCAGTGCTAATTGTTATAGCATGACTTACTATGACAGGTTCTTGTTATATGCGGGCTGACTCTCCAGCCACTTTCAACTCTGACTTTTGCTAGGGTTTATATCTTAGGGTTCTTTAGAGAAGGAACCAAGAATGTGTGTAGTTTTAAGAGTAAATATATGAGTTGGGCTCACGTGGTCATCCATGATAGCCATCTGCAGCAGAGAGCCAGGGAAACCTCCAAACGAAGCACAGAGTTCAGTAACCCAGCCCCAAAGTCCCAAAGTGCTGCTGTGTACGCCCACATCCAAAGGCTAGGATCTAGACCCCGAATCCGTGGTAATGCAGCAGAAAGAGCACAGTTGCTCTGGAAGAGAGGCACAGCACATGCAAGTGTCCCTTTGTTGTAATGCCGCCTCTGCCACCACATCCCACCTCCGTCATTAGGGGTGAAGGGGTGTACCCAAATCCAACATGTCCTTTTCACTCATTTGCTGACCGCCGCCCCCCTCATCAGTCTTGTCTGGAAAAAAACCTCATAGACACTTGCAGCCACATGTTTCACTGATTCTCAGGGAAACCCTCAAGCCAAAGGTGACGACCCAAATTAACCACCGCAGGCTATTAGCCCTGGCACCCTGATCAGTAGTGACCTAGAAAACGATTTTGCAATGAGCCAGTATAGGGTGATCATATGGAATGGTTTAGATGCTCTTTCAGATGAGCAAACTTAAGAAGACGCTAATGTGAGTGCTATCATCCTTCATCTTCTCTCTTCCTCTCTCTCCCCCTTTCTCTCCCCTCCCCTCCCTCTCTCTCCCCGTGTGTGTGTGTGTGTGTGTGTGTGTGTGTGTGTGTGTGTGTGTGTGATGAAATGCAGGACATAGTTTCTTCACAGTACTCCCATGGACCTGGAACCGGGCTGTTCCAGGTAGCATGTAAAAATTGCTACATAAGGCCATGTTGGATTCGTAGTTCTTTCTTCTCTGTAGACATACCGTGATGTACTTGTTCTAAGAGACGAGTGTCTCTCTGTAGCTCTGGCTTGCTCTGTAGGAGACCACATCATGTGTCACAAGGCTCCTTAAGGGGGAATGCTAAGTTCTCCCTTTGCTTTCATGGCACTTGCGGTGTTGGGGAAAAAGGCCCGCAGAGCAGTTTTAGATGCTGTGGGTATGTGGTTTTGAAATGCGGAGACAAATCGATTTGGCTTCTCCTGATAATGAATCTGATTTTGAGAGGCACAGTTGACATGGCTGGAGGGAGTGTCACGTTTTCTCGGTGAGAAAACCATCCAGAAAAGATGCTTATGGTCGAAGAGACGGGAAGCCTGTCCCAGAAGGGACAGTTCCCAGCTCAGTGTCAGCCACTGCTCTAAAGCGACATTCATTTGAAAGTGGCTACGCCCCAGGAGCAGCACAGTCCCTTTGAAGTGGGATTATTTGGGTTGTTCTGTGCAGAGGTGTTCTGAGTACAGCATGACATCCCTGCTCAGGAGTGTTAGAAGCCAACTTAAGAGTTGGATCCTCGGTGCTCATTAACACACACAAGTTGCTTGTCTGTATTGGACTCATGAGGAGGAAGCCAGGTGACCTAAGCCTACAAGGTAAAGGCAGCAGCTATCGGAGGAAAGGACTGGATGAACTGATAGATGGGTGTCTTAGTTAGGGCTCTCCGATTTGAAGAGACACATGACCACAGCAGCTCTTATAAGGAACCATTTAGTTGAGAACTGGATGACAGAAAGCATGATCGTGGTGACATGCAGGCAGACATGGTACTGGAGAAGGAGCTAAGGGTTCTATATCTGGATCAGCAGGCAGGAGAGAGAGAGAGAGAGAGAGAGAGAGAGAGAGAGAGAGAGAGAGAGAGAGAGA